>CM053985.1:18051869-18657829 GCA_028641955.1 Protonibea diacanthus | reverse complement strand
TTTTGGCAGGTGAAAATGCCCATTTTGTGTTGTAATGGCCCTTTAAAAGATTTTCAAGCTGTCTTCTGAGCTCAGATCTTTATATTATGAAGCTCCAGGATGAGATCAAGTCATATTTAGGCAGAAATCACCTTTCATTAACTGCATTTGGCCTTCAATCAATATTTGGCAGGTCAAAATGCCCATTTTGTGTTGTAATGATCCTTTAAAAGATTTTCAAGGTGTCTTGTGAGCTCAGATCTTTTTATTATGAAGCTCCAGGATGAGATCAAGTCATATTTAGGCAGAAATCACCTTTCATTAACTGCATTTGGCCTTCAATCATTTTTTTTTTTATTATGATGCTATGATATA
Source organism: Protonibea diacanthus (assembly GCA_028641955.1). Classification (NCBI taxonomy): domain Eukaryota; kingdom Metazoa; phylum Chordata; class Actinopteri; family Sciaenidae; genus Protonibea; species Protonibea diacanthus. Next base: position 18,657,475 of record CM053985.1, on the reverse strand, counting down.
CCGGGGCCGTACTTTGGACATCCCTGCATTAAAACAATAAATTACGAAAATAAATAAATAAATAAATAAATAAATAAATAAAATCTTTGTTGACATCGACGTGAGAGGCGTGTCTCCACCGGTGACGCACTGACGTCGAGAGGAAGCCATCGCCCGAGTTTCCTTTTCCAGGTTCGCCCCGTCTGTCTGTCTGTCTGTGTGCTGTGTGGTGGTCATGTTTGCACACTGAAACAGCTGCTGACCATGCCTGTGGAGAGTCTGCCCGTCCGGGACGCGTCCATTCAGTTCCGCCTGCTACAGCAGTACCTGGTCCTTCTGAAGAAGTACCCCATCCTGACGAAGTCTGTGACCAGGTCTGTAGCTCGTTCAGCCTCGTGGTGATAGTTTTCTGTCAGTCTGACAGTCAGAATAAGACTGAGAGAGTTGAGTTGCTGTACTGTAACCAAAGCAGCGTTTGTTAGCAGATCTTATTTGCTTGTTGACTTCAAAGTGTGTCTTTGTTTGCTCTGACCGCAGACTGACCCTTTTGTGCCAGCACTCTGCTGCCTGTAACCAATCAGCATCTGCCCTGAAAACCTCCCCTATTACAACAACAGTGACCCTTGATGTGTGAGAGTGACGTACAGTATGAAACTCTGTTGCGTGTTGATTGACAGAGTTGTGTTTTGTGTGTCCTCGATTTTCTTTTTCTTTCCAGTGGCATCCTCTCAGCTTTAGGAAATCTTCTGTCTCAGGTTTTGGAGGCGAGAAAAAAGTCTAAAAATGGAGCCGTGGTCAACGAGATCGACACAGCTGGAGCCGCACGCTATGCCATTTATGGGTGAGACCTACGGGACGGACATCATGACGTGTGTCGCCTGTGGAGAACAAGTATTTCTGTTGCACAATGTAGTATTTGTTGCCATTTGACGCCTCCAGTTTCAGCGTGCGACGCCACTATGGACAGCTGTGCAGATGTTATGGTTACATTTTTTATAATAAGAAACAACCCCACTAACAGCCAAACACCGAGCAAGTGCAACAACACACGGCATAGCAGCCAGCTAATATTACTTAGTAATCCAACAGCAAGAAGCTGAGCTCAGCGTCTGTCTTTCAGCCTTTTACTTCACCAAGTTATAGCCATCAACTAAAAGTCAGTCCCAGATTCGCTCTTGTCTAGCGACCTCTTGCTAAGGTCGCCTTTCTTTTTATCTTCTTAACTTCCTCCGTGTTCAGCCTGCTCGACTCTGCCATCCCCGGTATGTTGCCTGCTTGCCTGCTTGCCCGGCTCTGGTCCTGGGCATCACAAGCTCACAGTCTGAGCAGTACAGCGAACTAAGTGAGCTGACTTAAATAACAAGAGCTGAGGCAGAGCAGGCAGAGGACATCAGAAGGAAAACAAGAAAACATTCTCAATAAAATATGACCCGTGAAATAGTCAGTGAAATAGTTGTTGGAGTTTGACTTAGTGTGACTTAGCCATAAGCTTTACGCACTACCGGCCTGGAGCACAAAGTTACATAGTGCGAGAACAGCTTACTGACAGGAAGCAGCTTGTAAATGAGACACCATCAGTTTTGCATCAACATATTCTTGAAATCTTTAAATTTATGGTTGGAAAGTGACACAGTGTCACTTTAAAATCATCATCTGTGTATTCTTTTGGTAGTCATATTATGCCTTTTGGTCTATTACAGGTTGTTTATCACCGGACCGGTGAGCCACTTCTTTTACCAGCTGATGGAAGTATGGATGCCGACCACAGACCCGTACTGTATAATCAAACGTCTGCTCCTGGATCGGCTGTTTTTTGCCCCCGGCTTTCTGCTCCTTTTCTACTTTGTGATGAACATCCTGGAGGTGCGTCGTCTCAGAAACTCTCCCTCTAACCATTAGAGGCTAGAGATTTAATACCAGTGATACCACCGTATATAAATGTAAATCACTGTAGCAGTGGAATAAAGCTGGTGGATTGAGAAGAGACTAAAAAACAAGAATGGTTAAGTTTGCTGTAGCAGAGGCTGAGACACACTGAATGTTTCAGCCCCTTGTATTCCATCTCTTATCCTAACGTGAAATTTATATTATTATGTATTATTCTGATTATACAGCTGATAAATTATCAGTTGTCTTCATTGATCCACACCGAGGAAATGTGCTTGTTACAGCAGCTCACACACACGAGGTCAAACATACACTAGAAGGCTAGTCTAGTCCAAAAATGCAGGATCCTACACTTCCCATAATGCAACTTGATGACATTTTTAATTAGACCCTCCTGCTTGATAAACGCCCATGTATTTTTAAACTGCATGCACCCAGTTTGTAACACTTTTTTGATGTGGCGCACTGCTGCTCTGAATATGATTTACTGCCGCTTGTTCGATGTTTGAACCTCGATCTTTACCATAGTATGTAGTCCACTGTCTGCAGGATTAAACACGTCATAAAGTTGTTTTTTTGTTATATATAGACAAAGGATGAAGAGCAAAACAAACATAAATATGTGCTCATTTGAATCTATTTTCAGGCTAAAGGATGGGCAGACTTTGAAAAGAAGATGAAAGCAAGTTACTGGACTGCTTTAAAGATGAACTGGAAAGTTTGGACCCCGTTCCAGTTCATCAATATCAACTTTGTGCCTGTTCAGGTAGTGTACATATCACTGACATCATCAAACAGATGATGAGTCACATACTGACAACAATGACATTGTCTTCCTCTGTTTCAGTTCCGAGTGCTGTTTGCCAACATGATTGCCTTATTTTGGTACGCCTACCTTGCAACTGTGAGGAAATGAAGCTTCAGGAGGGGGGGAAAAAAAACTGCTTCTTCACAGAAGTTTTAACATTTCACTGTTTGCTGTACTACTGTAAACCACTTTCTAATCTGGACAATAATCCTCACATACAATAGCACTTTTGATTATCTCCTAACAAAACCTGTGTGCAATGAGTTTAAGCCATGATAACATGCTGCTATAAACAAGTTGGATACATACATGTATATATTTGAATAATGTCCGTTTTAAATCTGTGACGCTAAAGTGCCTTTTTGTTACTGGTAGTTGTCGTCTGTACAGTGTACAGCTTCACCTCTGAGCTACGTGACATGAGAGGAAATGTGAAGACACATGCAAATTCACCTTTATTTTTTCTTTATTTTTTTATTTTTTAGGTGCTGGTTTTAACAAAATTAAAACATGATTTGTGAAAATAAAAAGTTAACATGCCATAATGTGTGTGTGACATTTGTAGTGCCCAAATACAAATCATTTTTTTAAAAATAAGGTATTTAGGTTATTATACAGATTGTGTTTTATATAACACTACATGTTGAGGAATGTATTGAATTATTTCCACATAAAAACACAGATTCTAATAAATAACAATTAAGGCACTTATTAAAGATCGTCATTCGCATCACATTAAAAACTCTATAGTTGATGTGTCCTCAGCCTCCTCTCAGGCGAAGCATCAGGTCGATGGTGCACTTCTCTCTGACGCCGTAGTTTGAAAGTCTCCCAGTCGTCATCTCCGTGCTTTTGTGGAGCAGCCTCTGCTGGCTCACCGGGACTCCCTCTCTGTGCTGGACTTTGGTTTTGAAGTCGTTCACAGTCTCCTCCGGTTTGATGTCGTAGGTGTGTATTTCGTCCTTCTCGTTCCGCAGGAATACTTGCATGACGGGGGGCTCTGTGATCAGCAGAGAGACCTCAGAGCCGGACTGCAGACCGTAGTGGCTGATGAACTGGGAGTCGTCGTTGAGCTGCGTCTTCTCCCCGTTCACAAAGATCAGCTTCTGTTTCTCAGGAGGAAATCCGAGTTTGCTCTGGATGAGCATTTTCAGAGAGCCCACTGTGAACTCCGGGTTCACTCTCAGGCTGAGGGTATTTCCATCCAGCATAACAATAGTTATATCCATGATCAAAGTGTCCTGAAAGATGAGATTAAAAATAAGTCAAGAAGAAATGTTAAAACGAAACATCACAGTGTCAATAAAGAGAGCTTCCTACCTTGTGATTGTTTTAAAAAAAAAAAAAAAAACTTCTGTAAAAGTCTTGAGATGTTGATACTACACAGATCAAGCAGCTGTGCCAGAGGTTTCAGCTCACCACAGTTTATATACAAGCTGCACCCCCTCTCTTAAGATTCGTTTTCCATCCTCTGCCTGCATAACTTTCGGTTTCTATTCTCCGGACATGACTCAACAAATACTGAGCACTTGCAATGTTTCGACCATGACAAACATTTATGAATTTACCACCTAATGATCCAGTTTTATTAGAGGAGAAACTGATGACTGTAAGATGATATGTAAGGCCAAAGATCAGGACTTTCAACTTCTACTAAGGAAAATAAGTAATTTAACAGTGATAATAGTGAATGTGAATTAAATAATTTAACAAAACAATCATGCATAATTATTGTGTATTATCACAAATAATTACAAAGTAAGCACGACCAGGGTGGGTCCTAGGCTTTTGGTGGCTTTATTTATTTATATAGCACCTTTCATGCAAACACGCATGAAAGTGACTCACAGAGCACAAAATAAAAACAGAAATAGTAAATTTTACAGGACATTTGGCCATACAAAATGACTTATGTTACGACCGGATGAAGGGGTATGGTGGAAGTAACATAAAACCAAGGTGTTATGGTTGAAAAACAAAGGTATTTATTAATTGAGCAGTTCAGAGTGTTTCAACAAAAGGAGGTGAGGCAAAAGGGGACAAATGGCGCACGAGTGCTGTTTAAAAGAACAAACATATAACAAAAGGAGAACTCTAACAGAGCCTAGGCTAATCTAAAGTTAAACCAAACAAGAAACAAAAACCTAAACTACTTCTTATAATAAAAAACATCAGAAACAGCACCCCTAACTAGTGTTTCTAACAAAAAGCCGAACCTAGTACAGTCAGTACAGTCAGGAAATCTAAACCTGGCCCAGTCCCAACACCCCACCAACCTCCTCTTTTACTGCTGCCAACTTGTTGAGGCAACAGGAACAGGCACAGGAAATGAGTGTATCTGGTACAGGAAATCATAGGCAGCACATACTGGGCTTGTCATCACTCTCAATTTGGCCTTGGACAGAGCCTCCACAGCAAAACAGAAACAGAAAAAATAAGTAAATATCAAACTTTGGAAGAGCTGCAGAACAAAGAAGATACACAACCGGTCGTTATCACATTATAACTTTTAGAGTGGGAGGTGTTCTGTGTGTCTCATCCTCCAGCCTCAGTGACCTTGGGTTCTTATGCTCCTACAGACTCCAGCGCTAAATCACCAGATTAAATGACGATATGTATTAGACAAGTTCTTAAACTCCCTAAAATTTGCATGTTAGGCTGTGAATGTGTAGTTAACTTATATGTAACCCTGCACATTGTAAAATAATTTCACTCAGCTCTAGTGGGGGTATACAGATTTGAAACTGATTTTTAAGGAGGAAATGTCCAATTAGTGCATTTAAAGTAGCACAGTTTCTCATGTAGAGCATTGTTGTGAATAGATAAAGACTTTATATAGACAGCTGGGCTGCCATGAGAAGCTCTGTGTGTCTAAAAGGAGAAAGCATCACTCATCTCTGTTACAGACAGACATTATCGTATGACAGTTTAACCAAGAAAGCACGAGGGATGTACTTCCTGCAGCAGCTGAAGGAGTTTCACCTGTCAGAGACAGTGTTGTCTTCAGGACCTCTACTCCTCCAGGACCATGAGGCATGCAGGAGAGATTGTGGCTGACCCCTCCGATCCCGGACACAAACTTCTTGAGGCTGCGGTCCATCAGGACCAAAACCTCATGCCACACAAACAGTTTCTTCCCGACTACATATGACCTCATCAACAAGGCGCCTCAACACTCTTGCATTACTACATTTTGATATAATGATTGATACTGTATATGATTGCACATTTCAAATATCCTGCAGACTGTGAACTTTTGCACACTTCCTGTTGAATACTTTGCACATTGCTGCACAAACTGCGCAGCTCTTTTCATCTTAAAACATGTTATACGTATATCTATATCTTCTACTACTAGATTTTCATCTTACTAATATTTTTACTGAAGTTTGTTATGCACCAAAACACCAAGACAAATAATATTTTCACTAAGGCACACCCTAAAAAAGAGAATTCCCACAGAGGAAAACCCCAAGCGAACATTGTTTTTTGTTCTAAAGGTTTGAAAAATTGTACCTGTTCAGGTTAAACTGGCGCCCTGTGATCCAACAGATGAGTCACATGCGGACACCGCTAATGTTTTGTTTTGTTGCTCTTTGCCAACATGATCACATGGTTTTGGTATGCCTACTTTGCACCTCTAAGAAAATTCATCTCACTAAGTCTGGAGTCTTCTTCACAGTGTGGCTTTGACATTTTGGGTATTTACTTCACTCCTGTATATCTGTTTCAAATCTTAACAATAATTCTCACATGCAGTGACATTAGCTCTTCTGATTATCTCCAAACAAATCTGTACAATGAGTTTAAGACATTATAACATGCTACTGTAGTTTGAATGCACAACAGTGTTTATAATAACACAACATAATCTGGAATCATAGAAATGAGACAGTATTTTTTATATTTAAATATGTCAATTTTATTTAGTCAACAGGACAGGAAATGCAAATTCACAGACTTCATCTTGTAACAATGTTCAGTTAACATAATTTAATCCTTAATTTGTGAAACTAATATTACAACATGCTGTATGTGTCTGACAAAAACAAAAGAAAGCATTAAAACATGTTTTTAAGACATGACACAATTATGTATCCGGGAATGTATTGATTTTTCTAAATGAAAACACTGATAAATTAGAAAGGTAAAGTACACTATTTTATCTTTCTGACATTTTAACCTCCTCTCAGGCGGCCTGTCATGTTGATGGTGCTCAGTTCCTGGACGCCATAGTCTGAAAGTTTCCCATCCTGCAGGTCTTTGCTTTGGAAAAGCAGCCTCTGCTGGCTCACAGGGACCCCCTCTCTGTGCTCCACCCTCTTCTTGAAGTTCATCACAGTCTCGTCAGGTTTGATATCATAGGTGCTCTTCTGCCCCTGTAGGTTGCTCAGGAACACCTGGAAGGTCTTGGGCTGTGTGATCAGCAGAGACACCTGAGAGCCGGACTGCAGACCGTAGTCGCTGATATACATGGAGTCGTCGCTGAGAGGTGTCCTCTGTCCGTTCACAAAGATCAGCTTCTGTTTCTGAGGGGGAACTCCCAGTTTGTTCTGGATGAGCATTTTCAGAGAGCCCACTGTGTCCTGCGGGTTCACCCTCAGGATGTGGGTCTTTCCATCCAGCATAACAATAGTTATATCCATGATAGAAGTGGCCTGAAAGATGAGATTAAACATAAGTCAAGGAGAAACTCCTTTAAATGAAGCGCCACCGTGTCAATAAAGAGAGCTTCCTACCTTGTGATTGCTCCAGAAAACCTCTGTAAAAGTCTTGAGACGATGGCAGTGAAGAGATGATGTTCAAAAGCAGCTGTGCGACTGGTTACAGCTGAGCTCACCGCAGTTTATATACAGACTGTATCAGCTGATCGACACCGCCCCCTCGCTTAAGATTCGTTTTCCATCCTCTGCCTGCTTAACTTTCAGTTTCTATTCTCCCTTCATGATGCAGCTACTGTGAGCACTCCTAGCAAACACACACAAACACAGGCATGCCTGTGACTTCACTGCCTGCAGTAAAAAAACAAAACAAAACAAAGTTTTATCAGTGAGGTGGGGCAGTGAACAGAAACAGAAGGAGGATAAAATATTAACACGTCACAGTCTGCCATAGACGTGCATTGACACACGTCTTTGGGATTACCATGTTTTGATAAATATCTTGCACATTTTAAAATATTCTGCATACTCCTGTACTTGACTTCCTTATATCTTTTACTGAGTGTTTGTTTTGCACCATCATAACATTAAGGCAAATCAATAGAGGCTCATTCTAAAACAGGAAATCCCCACAGAGGAAAATCCCGAACACACTGTCCACAGCTGGTTTCTTTGTTTGCAAAGGGTCCACAGTCTCTGAACAGTTAGTTTTTCTCCTTTATTTACTTGTCACACACTGTTACTGATTGTGGCTACTTGTCAGCCCTCAAAGAAAGTAAGAGATGTGACGTGAATTCATTTGTCCATCTCTACTGTGTGTGTTCATTCAGTTATTAGCTGCGTGGGTGATTTATGAATGTTTAGGGCCACTACAAGCTGAGGGCCGACCCTCGACACCTTGCACCTGCTCGGGTTAAACTGCCATGTAACAGATGAGTCACATGCTGACACCACTAATGTTTTGTTTTGTTGCTGTTTGCCCACATGAATCACATTTTTTTTGGCACGCCTGCTTTGCGTCTGTCAGAAGATGAATCTTCCTTCGATTTCCTGACAAGACTCATCTGATGATCTCCTAACAAACCTGTACAATGAGTACAAACTGCTGTAGTTTCGATACACAAATGTGTTTATAATAACACAACATGATCTGGAATTCTATAATTGAGACAGCGTTTTATATGTTTTAATAATGTTCATTTTAAAGTGCAGTGTGGAGCTGAAGACGTGGTACAGGACAGGAAGTGAAAAGACAAATGCAGGTTCACAGACTTTATTTTTTAAGTGGTCAGTTAACATCACTGAATCCTTCATTTGTCAAAATAAGATCATAACATGCTGTGTGGCTCTGACATTTGTATGCCCAAAACAAAATAAAGCATTAAAATGTGTTTTTAAAATTAGAATTAGAAATATAAACTAATGTTTGATATTTCTGACATATTAACCTCCTCTCAGGCGGCCTAGCATGCAGATGGTGCTCTGCTCTGTGACACCGTAGTCTGAAAGTTTCCCATCCAGCAGCACCTTGTTTTGGTGGAGCAGCCTCTGCTGGCTCACAGGGAGCCCCTCTCTGTGCTCCACCCTCTTCTTGAAGTTCATCACAGTCTCGTCAGGTTTGATATCATAGGTGCTCTTCTGCCCCTGTAGGTTGCTCAGGAACACCTGGAAGGTCTTGGGCTGTGTGATCAGCAGAGACACCTGAGAGCCGGACTGCAGACCGTAGTAGCTGATAGACATGGAGTCGTCACTGAGAGGTGTCCTCTGTCCGTTCACAAAGATCAGCTTCTGTTTCTGAGGGGGAAATCCGAGTTTGCTCTGGATGAGCATTTTCAGAGAGCCCACTGTGTCCTGTGGGTTCACCCTCAGGGAGTGGGAGTTTCCATCAAGCATAACAATAGTTATATCCATGATAGAAGTGGCCTGAAAGATGAGATTAAAAATAAGTCAAGAAGAAACTCCTTTAAATGAAGCGCCAGTGTCAAAACAGTGTTGATAAAGAGAGCTTCCTACCTTGGGATCACTTCAGAAAAACTTCTGGAAAAGTCTCAACGGTGACAGCAAACAGACGATGTCCGAGGTATTCAGGTAGCCAGTTTATATACAGGCTACATCATCTGATCAACCCTGCACCCTTCAATTAACATTCCTTTCCATTCTCTACCTTCAAGATTCGGTTTCCATTCTCCAAACATGATGCAGCACTTATAATGTTTCGATCATATGTCTGTGATTTTACTAGCTATGAAGTTTTTAAATCAGACAGGTGAGGCAGTGAACAGAAGCAGGTTGTTAGTATGACAGACAGCTGACTTGAAATGGCCTGATTGTTTTATGTGAGGTCACATTAGGAGTGCCTACTTCAAATAAAAAGGTGACGTCACAGTCTATTTTTAGCCATATATTTAAAAAAGTTTCTCTGGAAACAAAACAGGAAGAGAGGAAAGATAATGTTTGTCTGTTTGTTTGTTTTTTATTAAAATGAAACAACACTGGAATGAAAACTGGACGAGATTATTGAGTAAATCCCAAATCAAAACAAAGCAAGCACAGTGTGCCATTGTTGCAGGCTGCCAACACAAGGTTAAGGAAATGATACTGAAACTAAAAAAAGGATTTTTACCACAGGTGTCAAATGAAACTGAAAAAACAAAAATATCAAAGCATGACTGGCAGGTTTCGTAATAAATATAAAATATAAATGCATAAACATCAGAACTCTGAGTGCTTCAGCATGGCAGTCCTCTCTTCCCTTGTTGGCAGAGGAATATTTCCTGTGTTAAGAAATTACATATCAGTTTCACAACGTCATCTTTCACCTCAATAATGTGCAACCATCATGAGATGTATACAGTAATGTTTAAAAATAAATGTATTCTTACCCGGAGGTGCGACAAAATATTCTTCGACTGTGTTTTTGGATAGCTGAAGCAGTTCTTCAGCGCAGTCCCCTTCCAGCACTGCGTCGCCCCTCAGGTTTAAAGCCCTGAAAGCACAACCACATTCAACAGGTTTCCCACTGGTTATGCCGCACGTGTAAACGAGCTGTCCGTCTGTACCATACCTGTCCTCCAGAACTGAATCCATCGGCTCAACCCCTGATGTGTCAACAACATGCAGCTGATCTGCAAACCGGACAGCTTTCTCCAAACAGGCCAGACCCTGTTTGGTGCGGAAGTCCACTAAGGCCAGTCGCTCCAGTTTGTCCACCAGGTCAGCAGGGATGTGGGCAGGCTGTAAAATGAATGGTATGTTGCTTAGAAATGTATCTAACAGTGAATAACATCCCTACATCCCTTAATCACTTTGTTGACATTGTGTGAAATTCCCTCTGTGTGTTACTAAACATCTGCAGCAGCAAAACAAGGAAACTGTATGTGGAAACTCAAAGAGGGAATTTAGTAAGTAATAGGCATGGTTTGGGCAATGTTCTGCTGGGAAACCTCGGGTCCTGCCATTCATGTGGATGTTACTTTGACACACCTACCTAAGCACTGTACAAACCACATACACTTATCATGGAAACTATATTCCCTAAATCCCTCCCTTTCAGCAGGATATTACGCCCTGCCACAAATGGTTCAGGAACAGTTTGAGGAACACACCAACAAGTTCAAGGTTGATAGTTGACATGGCATTAACTAGATCCATCCATTTTGGAGCTGGAGCCTGTCCCAGCTGACTTAAGGCGAGAGGCAGGGTGCACTCAGGGTGGACAAGTCACCAGCTCAACGTAGGGAACATTGAGACAAACAACGATTCACACTGACAATTTAGTCACCTATCAAGTGCATTCTTTAGACTGTGGGAGGAAGCCCCTGCAGACATGTAGAGAATAATCAACCTCCACCTAGAAAGGCCACAGATTTCCAAGATTTCAATCCGATCGCCCCTGTGGGATGTGCTGGACAAACAAGTCCAATCCATGGAGGCCCAACCTCACAACTTACAGGACATAAAGGATCTGCTGCTAACACAGCACATCCTCAGAGTCCATGCCTTGCAGGCTGATCTGTATCAGATACAGTCAGCTTTATTTTAGCTGCAGATAAACCCCTAAATACATGTTTGTATATAACTTATAGGACTGTGGATAGTCTTATAATGTCAATATGAACAGGAGGAGTGACTACAGACAGATTTCTAGACATTAGGACACCATGTAAGTACTGTACCGAGGGAAGCTGGCTCTCTGGCACTGGTTCCCATGTTGCAGCCTGTGGTACCTGTTAGAGGAGACACCACACATCAAGACTGACACCTACTGAACAGACCGACTAATACAGCGGCTGTAACCTGCACTTTACCTTGGTATTGTGTGGCTGAGAGCTCCACAGACGTGTCACACGCGTGTTGTGGCTCTTCTCCACGTTGCTCGCAGAGTATCCATCGTTTGTTAGCAGGTTACACCAAGGACGAATTATCTTGTATGACAAGCCGCGTTTAGCAGCGAAGCTAATCACTGACATTTTTTTAGCACAATAAGCAAGCCAGCTGTATCCTACTTTTATAATAAACGTCACATTTTATTTGTTTTTACTTACTTTAAACCAGGAAGTTCATTGCTGGTGATACAGGAATGTGGCTAACGGCTTGCCGTAGCTAGCGCACAGGGAAGGTAGAAGGAGGGGGGAGTGAGATGGTTAACCGTCACGTACTTCCTTCTTCGCTTTTGTCCGCCAACAGACAACAACAGACGGATTAGCCTTAGTTAAAACACAGTTAGGGTGTCTAACAATGTGGAGGGATGTTGCTTTATTAATACTGAAGCTGCCTTAGCAAAGTATCGTCAAGTATCACATCTCTGAAAGACACTTAGCATTGTGAAACCGACGTTTCTGGTGGGGAATACTGTCGATGGCGCAGGCGTCCTGTTGTAATACCTGCTGAATTTATTGTACAAATTAACATAATTACAAGTTTAAAAGGGGCGACCACATGTAGCACACAGGCGCTACGTATTTATGCAAAAAAAAAAATGCACTCATATCTGTACAGATATCTATTTTAATACTGTAAAGCGTCTCTGTTGATCTCAGAGCGCCCGGATAGCTCAGTCGGTAGAGCATCAGACTTTTAATCTGAGGGTCCAGGGTTCAAGTCCCTGTTCGGGCGTGAAATGTTTTGGCTACAGATTATACTCACGACCTCGCAATTCTTACATGAGGCTGTCTTCAGTCATCAGATCCGTAGGTTGTTTAAAAGACATCAGATTGTGTCGTTTTTATCTTTTTTTCCCCCAAAATTAGCATTAAAAAAATGACTTTTCATAACCAAACCAGCGTCGACCTTAAAACACAGTTGTGAGAGCGATCAGTGAGGTTGGTTGGTTGGTTCAGTGTGGTTTTCTTCACCTACCTCGACCTGAATAACAGAAAGTCCCACTAATGTTGGTGCAGACTTGAACTAAAAATACTACCGCCCGAACAGGGACTTGAACCCTGGACCCTCAGATTAAAAGTCTGATGCTCTACCGACTGAGCTATCCGGGCTCTGACCAGGTGCCGTTTTCAGTCCATCTTGAAGATTCAAGAGATATATTCCAACATTTATTTCTGTGACGCAGTCAGCATAGTTTGGGGGTTTTAAGTACCTTTACAGAGATTAAAACGTTCGTTTTTAATTGACACCGTCACACAGGCATTAATTTAGTTATGTTATTATGTTTATCATTGAGGTTAGGAGGTGTTTCACAAATGGGGGCCATAATATTAGAAACACTTTTCTATCCACTACAACACCATCTTTGATCTATGGAAGTCTCGAAAGGTCCAAAAAAGAAATCTCTGAGCACAAACATAGTTCAGGCAATAAAGTTTATTGCAAGAAATAAACTAATCAGCTTGCCCCCACACCTACTAAAGCCCCACACGACCCTGATAAGGATATGCGGTTGTAGAAAATGGGTGGATGGGTTGCCATTTTTTTGCACATGTGAACACCATGTTTGTCCATTTTGGCGCCATTAATTAAAATCTCAAGCCCTACCCATAACCAATGCCTTGAGGCCTGATTAAGGACTTTTCATAAAGGCCTCAGGGCTTCAGTTCAAGGCCCTTTCTTATTTGCTTCAAAGCTCAATGCTCTTACTTTGGCCCAAGGATCTTTTTGAGGATCTTCACTTTGAGTTTTTCTAAACCAGTTCTGATTATATGTGACTACAGAATTATACACACTAAGACTAAACATTAAATATGAATATAATAGCGTATATACGATTTCTAATATATTCCAATACTATTTAAAAGCACACTATGCTTACAGAGTATGCTTTCTGGGGAATTTTTCCACAACAACCACCAACTACGACCTCAGTGATACAATAAAGTTATAGCAGAGTTATTACCACTCTGACGGCGTCAACAAAAACTGAAATATGAAATGTTTGTATCATGTTGGATCACACTGGATTGGGTAAAAATACTTTTTAGGGTAAAAACTACTTGTAAAACTAATGCATGTATTGATAGCTTGATGTATATCCTGATCAAGCAGCAACTCCACGGTGCAGGACCACCACAGGAAGTACCTACCTCAGGGTGACTGAATTTAGTAAAATGCACATTACAGTGTGTTTTGGAAAAATAATGATGATTCCATTTTTATTTGTTTTATTATAAGAACATATACCATTTATCTATTCATCTTTATAGAATCTGATATAGGATTTGATTGTTTTACAATACACATTTAAGAACTGGCCACAAAATAAAAATATCAGCTTTTACAAACAAAGCAGCATCTGAATGAGAAAAATTTGAATGGATTAATAAATAAATAAATACTTTTGCCAAACAAATATGTTACAATAAATTAAAACAGTTTTTCTGACAGCAGTAAGCATTCACAAAGAAACACCGATATTAAATGCATCTGATCACATTCATGAAGCAACACTGAGAAGAACAACTGAGTGATGTTTGAGGTGATGAAAGACGAGAATAATGTTGGTAACTTTAAGGGTTAAAAGCATATAACATATACTTATATATCTTTTATGTCCTCATTAGCCCCAAATCTGCCAAAATATCAACAGTTTCTCTCATAACATCAGTTCATTTTGAACATTTATCAAACTGTACCTCTCATTTTCATCTCCGTGTTTACTCTCTCACTAAAGAATATGAACCACAAAACTTTTAATTTGGTCACTGTGACTAAATATTATCATTGTCATCATCATCTGATCTTCCATAATCAAGTTGATTCAACAAACAGGCAGCGGACAATACAGGACAAAAACAAATAAATAAATAAATCAACGTGAATAAACTGCACAATTTACAAAATATACAGTGGTTCACTGGATAATGAAAAATAACTCAAATCAGGCTTGTTGCTTTATATAAATCTCCACCCAGACATCCATAAGTCACTTAAATATTCGGTTATGATTTTACAAGTGTTAACATAATATAATCCTCATAAGATAAAACACATTTTTGTCTCTCGGTACAGTACGGTTCACACATAACAAATACAGACATACTATTTGGCAGACAAGGCAGTTCAAGGACATTAAAAACACTGTTGGATGCTAAAATCACTGACATGGTGCTAAAAGCTAAATTATTACTAATGTTTTGTGTTAAACATAACAGAGTTACTTTTTGGACTAAAAGCCAGTGTTGATTTGACTTTAGGGGCGTTGTAGTTAAAGAAAATGAAAAGTTTGCTGACATTCTTTCCTTCGTTAAAAGGACAGGAAGAGGGCGATAACTTGCTCATATATTTAAAGTTTAATCTTGTAGACTTTGACTATTAAAATAATTATTATAAACTATTATCACAATGTATTTTTCTTCTCATAAATATAGTCTCTGGTTGAATTCATCTCTGCATTTTGGTTTGAAATGTGCAACTAAAACCATCCTTATCTCAAAATATTAAGTGCACTCGTATTAAGATGGACACTTAAGGGAAACGTTACTTCAGATACGTTTGTTTTCACTTGAACATACTGACAAATATGAAGCGTAATATTCTCATACACCTGTTGACAACACAAACAACATTGTGGATACAGTCAATAAGGCTCATAGCAGCAAACTGTGATTGTAAAGGCTTTGTGTAGTGTGTGTGTGTGTGAGTGTGTGTGTGTAAGAGTGTGTGTTCATATGTGTTTTTACTCTTGTGCTGCTACAGCCGTTCACACTTTACTTGGAAGCAAAAGAAGACAAACAGCACAATCACTTGTTCTCTATCAGCATCTGCACCTTGTACACCAGATCTCTGGCCTGGGTCAAAATCTGCTTTATGCTGTGGTGCTCAGCCATTTCTGAAAAAAGAAACAAAGAAACACGCAAGTTAAAGTGCAAGTGCGCCACAAATAACCTCAGAAACACCTGATAAATACACCTCATCCCATCCAACGGACGTGAGGTAACATATGCCTGTATGAGAGCATCCAAGTAGCTGGGTGCAGAACCGGAGACTACTTTGTACTCAGCACTAGTAATATGAATTTATTGCAGGCTGCTACAGGTAGCCAGTGGAGCTCGATGAAGTTGATCAAAAACCAGGCGCGCTGCCGTGTTCTGGATCATCTAGAGAGGTTTCACTGTGCAGGCTGGGAGGCCTGACAACTTTTGGTTATAAAAATTAGGATTATACTGGGGTTTCAGATGTTTTAACTCATATACTGTGTGTGTGTATCTTGTTTTTTGCATGTCTCGAGCACTTCCCTTATTTGCTCTGTGTTTTGCTGAGCCTGGCAGGGAGAGATAACTATAAATTAATAGTATAAGGACAGGAGAGACAGATTAGAGAAGTATCATTACTGAGCAGGAAACCAAAAAAGGACGTTATGAGAGTGGGGAGGGGTCCGAGACAGCTCATTAAAAACCAACTGTTAGAGCTCCACAGGGAGCCTTTTTCTCTGTAACCCCTTTCTTGTGTTGCAATGTTAAACGCTCCTTCTTGTATAAGAATAATAAATTCAACTTAAACTTTGATACTTTGAATCCAGTCTTCCTTATCGAAGGGTCTTTCTTTCAAATTCCCATGACACTTTTAACTTTTAAATTGGTGCAGCAGAGGGCGACAAACTGTACAGTATTCTGACTCATAGTCCCTGGTATGTCTTATGCTGGCTGCTTCTACAATTCCCATAATCAAACTTGACAGTATGTCATCGTTAGATGCCTCATGCCTGTAAAATGTCCACATCTTTTAATTGTTAATTGCTGCAAGTTTACTTTTTAGTTATAAATTTGTAGTCGCCACGCCCAAACTGAGAAGCTCCTTCAGAGCATTTTATTTCCTCTGTTTCCTCGAGATCTACATAGAATAAAATCAGTGGGGTGCCCCTTTAACGTCAGCCGTAATGCTGCATGTTTTACCATTGAAGAACTTAATGATGTCAGTGAAGTCCATGTTGTTCTCCAGGATGATGTCCCTGTAGATCTCCACCAGCGCCAGAGCAATGAAGAGGACAAAGTGATTAGAAGAGACATACTTGGCTGCCCAGATGGTTTCCCAGACTGCAAAAACGTCATCATACACCAGCTCTGGAAGACAAAGCACAGAAAGGAACAGTCAGACCATGTCAGGTGTTACTGAGATAACCAGGCGAGAAAGTTCATATGTACAGAAAGCACGATTAGTATGTTCGATATGAAGCAGAATTATAAAACCTAACCATGCGGTGTCAGTCCATGCCAATTATTTCGCAAGCTGCTCCCAGGATTTATTTTCCAAAAATATGAAATGACTTCTAAATCCTTTCCAAACCGTAACTGCATGTCTTGTTAGCAAGCTGCCCGGTGGGTTTTTGGCATTTTATCCACAGACGGCTTAAAGAAGAGTGCATCTCCGACCTCTCTAATTGGCACAAACTCTTTCGCACCATGCTGTCACTTTACCTCGCTTGAAGTCTAGGAGAAACCAGCGGTAGCAGAAGTAGAAGTGGGTGTAGTCTCCGTTCTGGTGCATTAGCTCAAACAGCTCTGAATCCAGGATCTATACAATGAGGGGATCAAAGAGTGTGGAGGAGAAGTGGGGCGTTTGTGGGTAATTAATGGACTTCAGTGGTGGCTCACAGCTGATACAGTACTTGTGAAGACTTTACCTGGATCAGAGAGCGCATGTTGGCAAAGTGAGTGTCCATAGCTCCTCCGTGTGGAAAGTTTTGATTCATTCTCTTCATGAGCTCGGTGAAACAGCTGAAGGCCATGGCCTCTGCGAGGAGCGAGAAAGTGAGTGAACAAACTGTTCTATCAATAGCTGTAAAAAAAAAAAAAAAAAAAAAAATACACCAAATGTCAGAGAGGAGAGAAAATAAGAAGTGATTCAGACTGTTGACTCACCATCATCCAGAATGACTAGAAGTGGAGCCAGCAGATCACACATGCCCTGTACGTAACCGATGTCGAGGTGCCTCCAGATATAACTGAAAATATACAACCGAGAGACGTGAAGGTAACAATCCTCGGCTGTTTTTTATCATACACCACCGTGCAGATTTAGTGGTCCTGACACTTTTTTCTCCAACCATGAAAATAGGTTTTTCAATATAATATTCACCACTCATCACAGCACTGACTACCGAAGTGCAAAAATCTATTATTATGACTAACGTGGACGTGATTAGGCTTCTACAAAGTGGAAATAAAATACTGTCCAAGGAGGTCCTAGGTATTATTTATCCTATTCTGGATGGATGGACTAAGGAGAAAACAAAGTGGGCCTATGTTTAGAATGATTCTAATAATTATTACTTCCACTCTCATTCAGGAAAATATTATTTTACTGTTAAAGGAAAAACCTTGCATTGTGAAAAAACACGTTAGTCTCTCAGTGCTTACTGACTTTCCTCTGCATTTGTGCATGAAACCTAAACAGGTCTTCAGATGGGGACTTTATTCATTCTTATCGCCACATGATGCAACATATTTCCAACCTTGTTAAGTTATTTTTTGTGTGTATATATATATATATAAGGATGAATAAATGTTGGTACAGTCTTTATTACATCTCTGTTACCTGCACATGATGTTGCGTAGTTTCTCCAGATTGGCAGGAGTGAAGTACCAATAGTTTCTGTCGCATCGCTGAACATCTTTTTCGATGCGGTGAAGATTTAATGTGTACAAGTCCAAAAGCTCTTGCTGAAACAAACAAAACAATCAAGCAATAAATAAAGATTACAGAGCTGGTTTGCCTGATGATGAATGAATTTGAACTCTTCATAAAAATACATGTGTGCATACAGAGAAGGTGCTCCCAGCAGGTTCTTGAGACGTCGCTTCATTCTTGGTGTTTTCAGACCCGGTCAGAGAGTCAAAGTTTGGGTAAAGGCTCTCCATCTCCGGCTCCTCTGACAGGATGGACTCTGTGCCCTCTGGACTGGGCTTTCCCTGCTCCTCCTCCTGCCTGAGCTCCACGTGAGGGGCCGAGTCTTCAGAGAAAGACGACGCTTCACAGCGTCCCTTCCTGCTCCAAGGCACCATGGAAACTTTGGCTTTGGGGATCTCCTCCATCTCTATGGCTGAGGGAGACTCATCAGATTCGGTCATGACCTGAGCCTCGTCTTTCTGAGACGTAAAGTAAGTTTCTCTTGCTCTCGAGACCTCTGAGTCTGCTGAGAAAACCAGGTGCTTTTCAACTTCAGGAGCTGCAGGATCTATGAATATATTTTCTTTCCTGTCTGCCAATGAAACCTCTTGTGGTTTACTCGTCTTTGATTTTTCCATTTCATTTTCCACATTTGTTTCTGCAGTCTTTTCGAGCTTTGATGTCTCCTCATTATTCACTTCTACTTCTTTCTCAGCAGACACCATCATAGTATCCACACCGGACGTTTCTTTATCTCCTGACACTAAAGATCCTTTAATGTCTGCCAGGTCTTTATCTTCACACTTGGGCCCTTCTGTTTTAATTGCTCCTGACTCCTCCACAGTTTCTTGAATTCTAGGTTCCTTCACCAGCTCCTCTTTCAATGGTTGGTTCATGTTGCCACCTGTCACCTCAGTCTTGGTATTTTCTGCACTTTTGGTTGCATCAGCAGCTTTTCCCTCCTCCACTTCTTCTTCTTGGTCCTTCACTTTACCTTTCACCTGTCTGTCCTCTGTCAGACCATCACTCTCTACCACTGCAGGTTTGACGGGGCTCTGCGGTGCCTGAGGGACAGCTGCAGATCTCGGGGTTGTATCAGGCGCACCGCTGTCCTCTGTGCTGAGTGAGCCGTCCGACAGGCCGGAGGTGACGGAGAAATTGCGGGAGGAGGGATGTCCGGAGTCAGGAGAGCTTGTCCCGTTCTGCAGAGCTCCGTTGGGCATCTTCGGCACTTGTTTGGCCTCTTCGTTCTTGGGCTCCATCTCAATCTGGTCCACCTCCTCTACGGACTCAAACACCTGAAAGAACAAGCCAAAGGGAAGCAAGCTACTCCAGGGGAAGGGAAGGGAGGATGTGAACAACTAGCAGGAGAGAGAATGCAGGGATGGTTCGAAAAGTTGAGATCTCATGCATTACTTTTAGGAAAAAAAACTAAACAGAAGTGGTGTTTCGTTTGTTTGAACGACCATCTATGTATGCAGGCTGTAATATGGAGAGATCATACCTGTGTGCTGCTACTGGAGTCACTCTGCAGGCGAGCCAGACTCTGCCGGTCTGAGCTCTGGGAGGACTGGGACTGCGTAATAAAGACATTAAAGCGAAGATGTTATTAGATGATATATAACATTTATTATTGTACGGTGGGTCAAGTGCTGTGCTCATTTAAAAGGGATTCTTTAGTGATTTATTAGTCTCTAGCATGGGTCAAGCCTGAAAAAAACAAACCATAATGCAACCAATAGCTTTTCTTTCCACTGTCTAAGCCTAGTAAATGCCTGTGTCTTTAAAATGCATCTTTTATAAGATTTATCCAGAGCTTCAGAAGATATACAACTGCTTTCAAGCGGAGAAGTACTGCCCGTAACTAATAAATGGAGATTTAGCTTCATATAACTATTCTTACTCTGTATAAACAACCTAAGCAGCTGATTTCAGGCTACTTTGTGGATAAACATCTCGGTGTCTAACTGATTATAAGTGCGCTTCACCTCATTGCTGACAGTGGAGTCATGGTGGATCATCTTCTGACTTGAACTGTCCATGCTCGCTCCAGAGATGCACTTCGCCAACGCCGCAGCATGCTGCTCCTTCTCCCTCTGCCGGACGATCTCCTCACAGCCGAGCCACTCGCGCATCGTCTGCTGGTAGCACACTCGGACCTGTTCATCCACCTGAGGGGTGAGGGATCAAGAGTCAGAGCTTAAGATGCTCTGCTTTGCATGCAAAGCCACAATCGAATGACAAACCTCCTTCCTCTTGGCTTCTGACATCCCGAACTGATAATGACCGAGCAGGAAAGGCCACACCTCTTTACGCAGCGAGGCGTCCACACCGCCAAAGTAGACCATGCGGAGCAGCTCCTTCTCCTCGTATGCCTGAAGACACAAGACGCCGTCAGTCACCTCCGTACAGTTTATGTTTGAAACATTCAATGTGCTTCAGATCAACAGCATTGAGAACATGGCTGCCTGCCAAAGGCATCGTAGCAGCTTCCACTCTGTCAGAGCAGCAGATGGGGAAGACGACAGTATGTAGGTGCTCATTATTATTTATATTATTATAGTCCAGACCAGAAACATCTGTCCACAGCTGTTACTTAACCCATAATCTATTATTTAATCAAGCATTTAGAAGGTTAAAGTGTGTTTCCTCCATGTGTTACATTTTGATACAGATTTGTATATTAATGTAGTGTAGTAGACTGCAACTGGAGTATTTATTGGCAGAAACTGGCAGAATATAATATTCAGAAGTATGTTTTGATTAAAGAATCATAATGTTTTTGTTGCCTTAAAAGGAGCTCTTTATATTTACAGAGAGAGCATGAGTCCGCCAAGTTGAACCGCCATTTTTCTACAGAAGCCCTGAGCAGACAAACCAAACACTGATCTAGACCTGACCTTCAGCTTTTTATGTGAATATTGCAGCCAGATTTTTTCCTACCTAGAGTATTTGGTTGCAATCTGCAGCTTCACTGCTACGTGGCAGTAAATCCTACACACTGGACCTTTATACTACAGTTTTCACGGTTAGTAATAAACTTTTTACTTAGTTACTTACCTTGACTACCCCAATTATAATGAAATATTACATTGGTAAGATTCTAAATATAACAAACCAGTTTAATTTTTTTTTTTTAATATTTGCTTATGACATTTTTAATTAAGTTCAGGCTCCAGGTAGACATAACTAATGTCCATGAAAACTGTACACGTGAACTTTTGACTGACTGACAGATCCATTAGTCGAGCTTCACACACACTGTTGTGAGACTAATTGTATGAGCCACATGATTAGCAGAGGATGAATATGGATGAGACAGAAGAGTGACAGAGTGAAAGAGAGCCTGCCTGGGAGTGGACATGCATGCGTGTATGTGTGTGTGTGTGTGTGTGTGTGTGTGTGTGTGTGTGAACAGCATACTGTCAGCAGCAATGTGAAGTCTGTGTTGCAGTGCTGTGACACCAGCGATGCTTACTGTGCAGTCTTGGAGGAACGCCTGCCAGACGTCTGTGGTGAGCCCTTTGTAGGCGTCACGCGGCACGTCGGGCGCCACAATGGTGTGATTGACGAGAGCAGAGAGGTGTGTGCGCACCGTGGACAGGTGACGGCAGTATGCCAACCCTAGTTGACGACACAGTTCATTACTTAATGCCTCTACAGATTATACTGATTAGTAAAATGAAGACATTACATACTACTTCCGGACATTTTCAAAGTGAATAGACGCTAATATCTATTTTCAGTGTGCACAATAAGCAATCACATACAGCCATAAAATGCCCGAGAGATGATCTGATACTTCATGTTGTCGCACAGCAGCTTCAGAGGAGCCCTGCAAGAGAGAGAGAGCATTTCACTTAGACTACCATTAAACTAATCATGTAGTGCACATGAAGTTATTCATATCAGCCTGCATGTATGAGATACTGTGTCTAGGTTATTACAGAGTTGGGGCTAACCTTTAGCATTCAAATGATTATCTATTGTACTGCCATATAGAACAAATTGCCTTTTTTCATAGCCTCCAACCATTTGATCTGCTCTGCTTATCACCTCGTTTCTCCAACACATTCTCACGTCAGTGAGGTAAATGTCACATAATTGTTTTCTGGGATAATTACTCGGTTCTTGCCGTATCTTCGCTCCTCTCCCAGTTTTGTCTGTGGATTTCAGGCACTAAAGGATGTCAGGAGTGTCTCTGCAGCCTTTAGCGGCTTCCCCTGTCACAATCTAACACGACTCAAGTCTAGCTGGAAATGTATTTATCTCTCACCTCTCGTGGTTGCACCCTTTGGGTGTCACCCCATCAGAGAAGCTCCCCTGAGAACAAGAGGAACACGAAGACTTCCTGAGAGTGGGATGCCACATCGTAGCTCCCTGATCCATCAAGTCTGGAGGAGTCACTGCAACACACACACACACACACACACACACACACACAGACTATTGTTACTTACAAGCCATTATGCTGCTCAGGCTTTCAGGAACAATTACATTTGCACTTTGATGATTTACAGCTGGAGACACAAGCAGAATTACGCTGATCAATTGTGATCTGCTGAAAGCACTTCAGAGCACAAGATGTTTGTGTTTGATTCCTGTTAGAGCAAAGACAAAGCACGTAAATAAAAACATTGATGCGATCAGGAGTCGATGCGCACTTCGCAAGCACGAAGCCGCCATATTCGATTACATTATGGCAGAGAGAAAGATTAATTGAGCAGGAGCTTTTCTCAGTTCAGGAGCCACATTCGATCAATCAGCCGTCCACCCATCAGCTGTTAAAAGGTTACTGCTCTGTAATGCAGTAAAAAAAAAAAAAAAGGTGTGACACAAGGTGGCAGGGAGTGGGAGGGGCTTTAATAATGGGAGACATCAATAAACTTTGCCAGAGGCGCTGGACAAGCCAGGAGGATATTAAGAGGCAGAGAATTAAAGCGAGGCAAGCTGACAGACGGACAGACGAGCCGAGGTTTGACAGTGTTACAGCTGCTTCCTGTGAGTGAGGGGGATTCTTCAGGACAGCTGCAGGACCTCTTGGGTACAACCAGGGTGCCTGTTTTGGAGGGGGACTGTCCACTCGGTTGAAGGGAGAGGGAGGAAGTCAGGTGGGGAGGATGAGTTATAGTCACTGTAACAAACAACGAGTAACATTTTCATAAAAAAAAACAGTCTGGAGAGGCCCGTGGGCGCTGCTCGTATTAATTTGCGTCTCTCGAGGGAATCTCACCAAACTCCGACTGGCTGTTTGGAAAGAGGATGCGGAAGACATAGTCTGTGGCCTCGTCCTCCTCCTTATCTGAGACGGAGTCTGTAGATCCAGATCCCTGAGGAACCCTCTTCCGCAGCTTGGGAAACACCTTTCCCTGCGACGAGAATACGGCATTATTAGACTAATGCCAACAACAAGCTGAAGCCAGCTATGTGAATTAAAGATGACGAGCGCCTGTCTGCTTATAAGCTTATTAATAGCGGCTGAACGCGCGTGGGTGGTTTTTCATTATTCAGTTTAGCTGCAGATACAATGCTATTCACAGTGTGACAAAAACATCCATTCGTTAGACACTTCTTGTGTGGTGGTGCAGAGAGAACATTAAGCCACGCATTCATCAGTATCACTTCAGCCAGCGAATGCAACCAGGCAGAGCAACCTTTTCCAAATCCAAATGTCTTTTTTATTGATTTATTGAACAGATAAAGCTGATTTAGCATTTCTTTTACCAGAAGAAGAAGATCTAATATATGTAATTTGTGTCCTGCATCTGAAGCCAAGGAGTGGCAACCAAAGAAAGACCTCCTGTGTGCTGACCTTTCCCCTCTGGGACCAGAGTGGAGGATCCAGCTGGCCGTGGGGAAGCAGGCCGTTCTCCAGGCAGGAGAGGAACTGAAGTAAGTGGCCTCCTCTGGGGAAGCGAAGTGGAGGTCTTTGGATCCCATCCTGACTGACCAGCACCACCGTCCCCCCACTGTCAACTACAAAACATGTACAAGACATGATTTCTCCTGTTTAATTGCAGACACTAGTAATAAATAAGAGGTTTAAATTGAGGTAAAGGTTCGTGTGGACCCACCTTGTTGATGACAGTGCAAGTAAACGATCTCCTCCAGAGGGATCGTCATGGCATAGTCCCAGTATACACTGAAAAAAAGTAATCGAATACATAGTAAAAAGCAATTCCACTCACTCTGCGTGAGTTGAAATCTCAAGGAACATTAATTTGAGAGCTAATAAAGAAAGTAGTCAGCAGTGGGCACAGATGAGCAGGCGCAGAGTTGGCTAATGTAATAATCAATTTTTTGGGGGGGGGGTGAGAGAAACCATGCCCAGGCACAGGAACATAACACGGTTTGCTAGTTTGAGGGATGTCTGACAGTGTCTCAGTCAATAAACCATCTGCTGGCTGCTGCCGGTGTGCTGAATATAAGCCTCATCAGATCAGCTGCACACTGAGCCCGCGAGCCACACACAAACACGCTGCATTATTCAGCAACACCCGAGCGTTCCACAAACAGCCGAGAGAAAGAGCAAAAAATAATAATAATAATAATAATAATAACGTGAGGAGTGTTTACAGGTCTTTGAGGAAGCTCATTACATGTTAGATATTCTTAATGCGAGGAGGATTGCTCATATTATCATAAGCAGGCTTTCAGACACCTTCACCGTAATCACAATCCATTTGCAGCTGGATAATTCTTGCACCTGCGTTCGTAGTCCAAGTCTCCAACAGAGCCGTTCATGAGCTGGTTGGGTGTCCACTTCAGGGTCATGATGTCGGCGTTCTGGTGCAGAGAGAGGTACCCTGGGATTGCTTCCATGTCATCCCTCTGAAACAGCCACGAGGATGGATGTTAGATTATTTTTAGGGAGTGTCACATTGGTGTATCTATGAGTGATGAAGAGGAGTCAGACAGTTACCGGTTGTACAAGCACGTTGTTTTTGCCAAACAGGAGGGTCACCCTGTTGTTTTGATGCAGGGACTCCACGTATTCCCGAGCTGATGGCGATGGAGAGGGACGTTCATCCATGCTGCTGCTGGAGTGTCGCTTCTGGATCTGCACAGCACAAAATATACAAACCAACCGATGACTTGTCTCTGCAGAAGGAACTACAGCCGGCCTGGTTACTGTAAAGCCATTTTCCATGAGCAAAAATCTCCTTTTCAAAACTGTTCCTGATGCCAAAGACCAGTCCACATTTGCTTAGAATACACACACAGCAGCACACAACTGTAAAGAGTATTATGGTGTTGTAAGATAGGCCGAGCTGACCTGCCTCAGATACACTGTTCTGTTCTTTCTCCTGGGACATGTTGTGCTTTACGCAGTAATCTTAGCAGCTCCTCCATTAATCAGACAGACAGCGAAGGGAATACAACTGATCAGATGCACCACTAAAACTCTGCCCGCCTGCCTGCTAATATATACCGCAATAAATACATCCGGGATACTATAAAAGTAGCCTGAACTAGTTCTGTGTGATGATCTACTGTACTATGAGTTTTAATACTTACACACAGTGCAGGCCTCTTAGTCGGGGAATCCTGTCTGCAGTGGCCGCCGTGGATGCGATGTCTTTGCACCAACTCGTCAGCAGATGGGTCTGTCCAGAAGTGGTCGGCTGTCTTCATCTTTGTGTACTCCAAAGCACAAGGTCCCACTGTCACAAGTTAGTTGAACATCAATAAGCACACTCCAAAACGGAAGTACAAGGAGTATATTTCTGTACTAAAAGGTAGATTTTTCAGACGATTTTGTACCAGCGTAAAAAGGTACAAAGAATGTTGTGATATTTGAGAGCTATGGTTTGGTTTATAACCCCTTCTAGTAGGTTCAGTCTACCTGTGACTCCTTGTTACAGGTTGCCAGTGGTGCCTGGAGAAGTGGGCTGTGTTATAAAGAGTGACATTTAAGACTACTCATATTTAGCTCCTGCTGCTTGACTTTAGTCAACTTTAGGATTTAGAAGAGGGTTTCCCTAATGCCAACTGAAAAATAAGTAATTATACCTGTGTACTGCAAGTTACCGAAGTTTGCAGGTGGTGCTTTTCTGTCTCACAATAATGCTTTTTTAGGGACTTGAAGACGCAACAATTCACAAGCAAATAGCAAAGATTAGAATACGACATCATTTTGTGTGGCAGAAATATGTTTTTTTCTGCTTTCCTGTCTTGTTATTCAACCAGAGACCCAAACTCAGCCCCCAGCAGCAGTGTTTCTGGCACGGCCCCATTTAAAAAAAAATTGTTTACTGGTGGGAAGTCAGTGAGGGATGCCTGTCTAGACACTATTCGCTTCAGTTGACAACCTCTGGAAAAGAGATGAAGTAAGCGGCAACAAAAATGCAGTACAGGATGAGAGAAATGGAAAAATGCACCATAATGTCCTTGCACGGGTTGCTTTTCATTCATGCTGGATGATTACATTTAAAGGCACAAATGCTTCAAATGTCACATGTTATTACCTAACAAAGAGGCAAGGATAGGTCCATCCACAGGGTCCATGAGAACAGCCTCTTTCTCGTAGTATTTACTGAAAGACAGACGTGAAAGGGGAATTTTGAGGGAACATCTTGTAACACGGACAGCTGAGCAGACATTCATGGGCTCTTCTGATACGTACCTGCTGTTCTCCACCAGGAACAGAACAATCTTGTCCAGCACCTTCTCAAACAGAGCCGTCCGGATCCACAGGTTCTTGACTCCCTGTGGGCTGAGGCTGGGCAGTCGAGGCATCTTGCGAAGGCTGTCTTGACTTTGCAAGCTCTGGCTGCGTCTGCAGAGGGAGAGAGTTTTAATCTAAGCAAAACAAGTATAACATGTTCCCATTAGGTAAAACTGCATCTGTATGAAGCTAATGGAATCAGTGATTCATGATTCATGAAAGCTTATAATCATGAATTATTTAGTGGCTTTTCATATCAAAAAATAGCCCTTCAAGTACGCAGACGGGCATTTGTTTTCAGCGCTTTGGCTCGTGCGAGGCTTTGATGTATGCTTTGAAGTCTGCTGTGATGTGTGAGAACGAGCCGCGATTTGTGCGTCTCTCACTTTGTCTCGATGATCTGCTCGTGCTCCTGGGCCTTCCTGCACAGCTCCTCAGCCGGGGCGAAGCTCTTCCCCACCTTCATGAACAGCGCTGCTATCTTGTTGCTTCGCAGGAAGCCCGCCACTCGCCGTTTCAGCCCGTGCAGAACGCATGCCTCCACTGCAGCTGTTTGGACGCAGAAGAAAATATACTTTTATGCATGCCATGAACAGAAAAACAATTACAGACACCAGAAACCATCACAATGGCAGATAATGAGAAAACAACCGGCACAATTTTTTAGCAACAAAAAGTTTGGACGAAAACTGTGAATTTTCTCACATTCTCAGACTTTTCTGCTAACACGAAAACAAACATTGCATAATCGCTGCATAAAAAAAAAAAAAAAAGAGTATACTGGTGTAATTATAGTGTAATCACCATATCATTATAAATTAAGTTGCGAAATAGATTTGATTTTTTCTGGCCAGCTTGGTGGCAGCAGAACAAGCTACAAACACAACATGGGGGATCCAGAGGTGTTCCCAGGCTATATGGGAATATCTGGGTCTGCCCTGGGGTCTCGAAACACAGGTCGAAACACCTCCAAACATAAGGAGGCGTTAGCAAATACTTGCCTACTCATCCAGCGGAGATGGAGCAACACGAGCATTAATTTGGAGTCGTGTTTCTGACCACCTGAGTCCAATATTCACTCTCCTTTTAGCTCTGCTTTGGTCTCCACCAACTGCAGGCAGACACAGTCAAATGGTTCTGCTGCATCTTTGGGTAAAGTGTTTTGTTTTCCGTGTTTGCTAAGCTGAAGACTACATATTTCCCAAACAAAACATTTTTAATTAATTAACACCATCACAAAATCATCATTTGCATAAGCTACAGTGAGCTAGCTGTCGTCGTGGAGACACAAGTCGATGACATGATGACACACTTGCACAATCACTCGCCCGTGCAGAAAAAAAAAAAGAAGAAAAACCCTCCTCTTCTCTCGCAAGGCCTACGTGGCAGCGCCTGGAGCTGTGTTGACATTTGAGTTCTCTTTCAGGACTAATCCTGTGGCTCTGTTCACATGGGGTCAGGGGGAAGGCTGGGGTTGCCATGGCAACCCCTGTTGATGTAGCGCCTGAGCTCTGGGAGAGACGAGCGGAGGGAGGGAGGGGCAGCGGTGGTGGCGGCGGCGGCGGCAGCAACTCATCAGCATCGCGATCTCTCTCTCTCTGTCTCTCTTTCCATCATCCTCGCTCGTTCGAATGCAGCTTCTCTCTTTAAATCTGTCACTTTCTCTCACTGCTGTTACTACGAGCACCGTTTACAGGGTTTTACATCCGTCTAGGCAATAAAAGTGTCATCACAGCCATCAACTTTCACTTTTTTTAAATTTAAAATAAAAATATGGCCTCGTCATCTTCTTTGCATCTTTGTTTTTTGCTGCATTTTTTATCTGCCTGAGCTGCATTTTTCTTCCTGCATCATTATGAGAGCAAGAAGCTAAATGTCAGAACAAATCATAACATTAAAAAGGTCTCCAAATATAGTTCACCCTCTGTACTCTCTCGTCATTTCTGCTAACTAGTCTCAGATGGAAAAAAAATGCACTTTTTCTATCCACCAGAGAGACATCTCTGCAGCGACAAACTTCTCTGAAATGAACGACAGCAAGCGATACTTTGTTTATTAGACGCTTGGGAAATATGTTTATATGTGAGGCACACGGCAGTGAGACGCAGCAGTCTTTTTCACATGCAAGGATGTCAACTTATTAAGTAAGATTAAATGTTTTACCCTACAACGATAATAAGACGCCGCAGCGAAATGTGCTACAAAGAAAATGAGCATCATGTCAGTATGATCAGCCCTTTGTGCTGTCCCTCCTGGTGAAAACAGCTAACGCAGTAAATTGCCTCTAATCATCCTGTATCTGTGGCAACTGAGTGCATTAAGAGACTCTTGGACTGTGACACACAGCTGACCCACACTTCACTGAGAGCAGCCAAAGGCATCAACAAAAGGTCTTAATATGGACTCTGCTGAAATGATTAGTCAATAAGCTGATCCAGAGAGTGCCATCTAATATCAGTTTGTCATCTGTGGTATTTATCTAAGATGATAAAAACACATATTTGCAGCTTAGCTTTATTCTATACTGGATGGCCTGGATACTGCATCTGGAGATCGCTACTTTAATCAGCAATAAAGACGGTCATTAGCTGCAGACCGAAATATGTGAGGCCTCTCCTGCAAGTCCACTCACATTCATGTATAAATCTCTGTTTTTGTACATTTTTTTTATTATATTCAAATCAAGCAAAAGCTTATTTTTATCAGGTTGTACGAGATAACCTGTTAGTAGCAAATGCAATCTTTGTTTGGTCAAAAGAACCATGTGGAAATGTGCTTTGTACGAGCTGAAATAAAGAGTATTGGTTATAAACTTTGGGCATAAATCAAGTGGGTATGTTAAACGTACTTTAAATACGTCCAGTTCTGCTTCAGGACATTAGCACCATTAATCTAACATATAACATGCTAAGAAGAAGGATGGAGAAATAAATAAAGTGCAATTTGTAACTGGGTAAACTGAAGATTAACAAATACACTGAGGGAATAAACAGAGCTTGTAATCTATCACTAAACCTGTGGTTGATTTTAGCTCTGCTGCGCTTCCCCTTTTCAGACTCCGCCTGTAGCCATGATGGTGGAGGCTAATTGCTCCCCGGTGAGCTGGTGGAGCTCCTCTCCCATCCTCCACTCATCTCTAAACAGACCACAGCTGAAAGAGGATGTGTAGTAACAAGAGCCACTATGAGCATCACAGGAGGAGTCAGGAGGAGGAGGAGGAGGAGGAGGAGGAGGAAGCTGGCAGACAACAAAACAAGAGAGATGAGAGGGTCATCCTGAGTTGCTACGTGTCCACTGGGAGGTATGATAGTAGTAGAACAAAGACATGCCTCAGACTGACCAGCAGCTATTAAAACAAGCTATTAACTGATCCGACGGTTAATGTGCACACCGCAGGGCAAGAAAACTGTTGATACATGGACATAAAAGCACTAATGGAAAGCCCACAGTGCTGACAAATGTAAAAATAAATCACCACACTGTAAGAAAAATTGCCAAGAGCAACATGAAACTATAAAAAGAGATTCATACTAAGCTGGATACTGGCTGGGAAGGATGTCCAGCGTCATTAGAATCTGATTATTTAATACATTTTCAAGCTGTGCTGCAAACTCATTTCCCACTGTGAAGCTAAATTAACTAAACTTGGACATCATGAGGTCGTGATTTTACCTCTGAGGACACAGGAAGCGCGCAAGATTGATCGTGTCTTCTACATCTTGATCGAACCAAAAATCTGAGACTCGCTTTGACCTTCTTCTGCCTCTTTACAATATTTAGTTTCACCGTTTCTTTCTTTGCTGAGCCTGTTTGTTACTAAATATAACAGTATCACCCATCGACACAGTAAATCTGTGCCATGGAAGTGTGCAATTATGTTTTCACACCAATATAGAGCTGACAGGCTTATAGGGAGTCCAGATTTCTGTTGGTGCATCCCCTCACACATGTTTACCCTGAAGACAACTCATGAATCGGCACTGCTTTTCTACATGAAAATACATTTACCTACAGTTTAATGTCTCCACTTTACCAGAGGAGATTGTCGACTGAGGCACACATGGCTTCCAGCAAGCTAAGAGTCATTTTGTTCACACTGAAATCCCCAAATATATCTTGTTACTGATCACAGCTCTGGATGAGCCAGATATCTGACTAGTGTGAGCGTCTGCATGTGGGTAGTGTGTTTGTCACAATAATCATACAGCACTCCATTGGTGTCGTTTGGAGGCTAGAACAATAACATTTGGTGAAATATTGAACTTTAAATGTCCTTTATTTCTATTTGATGCTAATTATACAAAAATTGTGTCGATGACGAGGCTCCTCGTCACTGTGCCGACTATAATCGTGACTTTCTTCTCTATTTAAGATGTTTTATGAAGCAAATATAGCTTAAACTTGTTGATTCCCATTATAGATCTAACTTCTCTCTGTCCTCTCTGATAGATTAAGCTTGGCGTTGCCACGTAACCTAGACTACTGCACATCACTGTAGGCAAGGATCTGTTGGTGACGGTGAATGATTCTTGTTTCATCAGAGATAGCTGTGTTCATCTTTTCTGATGTTGTTGCTGAAATATCTTGTGATGACTGCTGAACATCCGCCTCACCTCAAGTCACAAATAAAAGCCTCATTAGTCACCGGTTAGCGAAGGAGGGACGTTATTAGTTTGGCTCGATGCAGCCTTCCAGAGCATTTCATCTACATTCATTTGGCTCTGTTACAGTCAGTTAAAAGGGAACATTACCGCTGTCTACTTGGAGGACAGGAACATTAATCAAAAACTTACATTTAACTATGTAATATTTTATTCTTGATTCTTGAAGATGGCTGTATCACAGCGTGCCCCAAAATTGCTTCCTTTTGGTCTGAAATCTTTAAGAACATGTCAGAAATTATTAATACCCGACTGAATACAGAAAATTCATCAGTTATTTTTGTTGTATCTGAAGCTTTAAGGAAACTTTTAACTGCATCATCACAGCAAAGTCGGGAACAAATGATGTTCCTGAGCTGTGACCTAAACCTTTAGTTTATTCCTTTAATTTTACTCAATAACTGAGTGAGTGTAACTAGAGGGTAAGGAAACAAGGGAGGTTTGAAGGATGAAAGGGAAGATAAAGGTGGAATAAATATTCCTGATTATCTGAGTTATTTGAGCTCCTGTTCTTTTTCTTAAGTTCATCAAGTCTCTGCTTCATTTATATGCATTTTCCTTATCTCTCGATTGTTTGTGTTTAATACTGTTTGATACTCATATACAATCTTGTGTCTTTTATTACATCCGTTTAATACCTATGATTGTACATAAATGTATATAATAATATGATAATCGTAAAAATATTTGGAAAGAGAAGATGGTTAGTTAAAAGTTAATGGAAGATTTTGATGTAAAGAAAATCAAAAAGATTACAGATTCAAGACTACAAAGGTGACACAAGTAAGAAGATAAAGTTTGAACGTATTCACATTTAACTCCAATAAAGTGAAACAAACCACATCAGGAACGATCTCTGTTCAGTCAGAGGCGGTTATGCGTGTGTGATTGGTTTGTATGTTTTGTTACTCACCACAAAAGGACACGATATGGCTGCTGTCTTCGTGAACAAATTTCCTGGTGACGGCTTCCTCCATAATCTGCTTCACCTGTCAATGACATGGCAGATGCTGGATGACTCATTCATTAACATGCCACAACATACACACACACACACACACACACACACACACACACACACACACACACACACACACAGTCTGTGAGGGGCTTGTTGGTAACAGCTTGACTCAGTGATGAGAATATTTCAGAGATTAATTATAGAGAATAAAACTAATGCAAGAGGGTAAAAAGATGGGAAGAGAGTGCAGCGCTCAGGGGAGAACCGGGGTTTGAAAAGTTAAAACTTGAGTGGGAAGAATGCATGTTAAGTTGGGTGGATGAGTCACCAGCTCTCATCCCAAGGACCTCTACTGGGAATTCAAAGTAGTACATCTCAGGCTGGAGGCGGAGGGGGGGTGCACGCTCATCCATCACAGACCCCACTTTGCTTGCTGAACAGTTTCTAAACCTCAGTGGGAGCAACTGATTCTGTTGCGTCAAAGCCCGATGACATCCTATTCATGAACTTCTTTTCAAAAGAAGGTCAGGCACATGTGCTCGCAAGGTAACACTCATAGTTTTTGTCGTCATGGCGATGTGCCCGTCTCCCCGCTGACCTAACAACAGCTACAGACCAATAGTTGAGATGACTGATAAATCAATCCCTCCGGTGGCTATGGAGACTTCACCCTTGTGTGGGCAACGCTCTGCAATCTACATGGGGAGGGGGGGGGGATATCAAACCTCCGGACACAGCCAACATAGATAGCTGTAATTTCCTGTTGAAATGAGTCTGTCCACAACGACCATAATACACCGCCAGCTCACCTTCAACACACACAGATACTGTAGCTATTCCCTCTTTTTCTAATCTACACACTGATTTAATCCTTTGGTGGTGTGAGCAAATCTCTTCTATGTGAAGCAGTTCGGTGATCATCAACAATATTAGTTTTCATGGTTTGAAATTTACAGCTCGATCATAAAAGTTTCCAGGAGATAAAGTTCAAGTTAGATTTTCCACTATGACTCTCTTTTATGGAGCAATAATTTGATGTCTGTGTACTTGATGTACACAGATGGATTATCATACCTGTAACTTGGACCGGTGGAGAATTTATTGAAATCTTTTAAGCAGGAATAATTAAATGGAAAGAGATATGGTGACTCTATATGGTAGAAAAGTATGTGTGGCGTCTGTAAATATAAAGGCTCATCCTGAGATAGTTGTAGGCTACTTCAGCGGGATCCTGAGCCGTATCCAGGCTAACTATATAGTTGCGCCAGCAGGTTCTGGGTCTGCCCCAGGATCTCCTCCCAGTTGGACGTGCCCGTAACACCTCCAGGCACCCAGGAGGCATCCTGACTGAACCACCTCAGCGGGCTCCTTTTGATGCAAAGAAGCTCCCTCTGGATGTCTGAGCTCCTTATCTCTAAGGCTGAGCCCGGCCACCTCCGCCATCAGTATCCATGATCTCATTCTTTCGGTCACTACCCAAAGCTCAGGACCACAGCTGAGGGTCTGAACGTAGATGGACTGGAAAATCGAGAGCATCGCCTTCTGGCTCAGCTCCCTCTTCCCAACAACAATCCAATAGAAACATCACGATTCTTATTTTCAGGCGATTATACAATAATGAAAACATATTCTGTAAAAAGAGCTCCCTAAAACACACTGCACCTTTTAGAAGTAGAAGTATTAGCCATAAAAAGTGTTCATTAGTGAGACGAATGGCCCCTGCTGTGAGTGTTATGTTTAATTAGATTGTTATTACTGATAAACTACTAATTAAATACTGAGGCTGGAAAACATGGAGCTAATCGTACCCACTATACTGCGTATGTGTCATCTTTTAAAAGATAATCATGAGTTTTGTATAGTATTGTGTTATAGGTAGTGGGAGTTTCTTTCAAACCATGGCGACCGAGATTTCAGATTTAACCGTGAGACACAAAACAGCGTGTTTTCCCGTGATGCTGCTGAGAAAAACCTGCCCACTGAGCACTGATTGCACCCTTGCTGTTAATGCAAGATGAGGGCCTAAAAGAGGCTAATCCCTCACTTGTGTTAAAAAAAAAAAAAAACAAAACATAAAAGGTTTGCAAAACAAACTACAAAAGCGTCCAGAACCCCCCGCTACCGCCCCTGAAAACATTTATATAAAGAAACATTCACTAATTAGACAGCAGTCATTACGCAAATCTGGCCTGTTCGCTTCAGTAGCATTACCTTCAGGATCAACAGAAATGATTCATGCTGCCAACACAACAGAGACAGTGCCAGTCTGATGTGATGCACACCCGCTCTGCTCATGATCACACTTATATAAAAGCCTGCACACACACACACACACACACACAAATAAAACACAGGCGACCAGTTTTCTTTCCGAGTGCTCTTGAATTACAGAAAGCTGATTGATTTGCCAACTTGACGATGCAGACCCCTCCTCGTGTTTTTTCATCGGGGCTGCAGATCAGGACTCTGAGGAATTTAATACGGTGAAGTGTCTAAGCACAGACAACCTGCAGGTTTCTATGGAGACGGCACGTGTCGCACAGTGGATCACTTCCGCCGAAGAAGAAGATGCGTCAACAACAATTCATTCATCTGTGGAATAAACAAAAATGACTGCAGCTCCCCAACTACTGTAACTAATAATAACAAAACCTACTGTGCTGTCGTCATTTCCTTTACAGACATTTAGAGTCACAGCACCGTCAATAAAGCACGAATCTACAATTTAAAGCAGCCTCGCCTTCTTAAATACCACCACAAGATATATTTTCACAAGATCTTACAGACTAAACAATGTGCGAGACATGACAACAGTCATTAAACGTCTTTGTTATAGCAGCAGAAGCCTGATGAATGTGCACTAACTAACCACTGTAGCCTGCAGGCATCAGCCAGAGTGATAAAAGATCCTCAAAGTATTCCAATTAACTCCTGCAACAGCAGAGCCAAGAAATAAGAGCCTGGAGAGAAAGCCCCATCCATTAACATCCAACCCTTCATTACTCATTATCTCTGTGGCCGGTGATGAATGAAGGCAGCTCAAAATGGAAAAAAAAAAACAAGAAAAATCATCATTGCATATGTAGATATGTTGCATACGTTGATCAACACATACCTGATTCAAAGCTGTATCGAAATTATGCATTTGAGCATTAGGCTGATCAACTATTAATTGGGCAGTGAACATGACTCCACCATAAAATCAATTCAACCACAGCACAGCTTGAGAAGGTAATCTCCTAGCTGTTCTGGAGCTTTTGATCGTATCACATGACCTTCCTCAGCAGATGGGGTTGCCCAGTTGTCATTGAACTGTAAAGATTTTAAATTTTCACTTCTTGTACAAGTTGGCTTAACTGTGTAGTGAGATTTGATTAGCTGCCAAGGTCAAGAGTGAACTTTCAGCCTCGACTTGAAAAACGTTAACAGAGTTCATCTTTATGGATTATATGACGTCCTTTATCTTGTGTTTCTGGAGTGATGGGTTTTAACAGACAGTTAATATTTCATAGAGGGAGTTTGGTGTAATATTTCCCCCTGACTGCGCGGGGAGCTTTAGTTTAAGTTTAAATTAAAAATTAATGTTTTGTCAACACTACAGAAACACTAGGCAACTGCTAAAGTATGATAAGGTTGTCTGATGTAATGGTTGTGTATTGATTACTGATAGTAGCTGATCAGGTTTATTATCAGCTAATTCACACCAATGTGCAGTACAGCTTGTGTGTGTTTTTAAACTACTTATAGAAATACGTTCATCTTTGTGGTGCAGTGTGTTACAATCTAAGATAGATGACAAACATTTATGCACGTAACAATAATGTAACGGTACAGTAAAGCAGTGTGATGAATGTTCCTGAAACTAGTTGGTGTAAAATGGTCACGGCAGAGGCGGTGCTGGTGGTAATCCTCAGCTCTCCGTCACCATGGCCTGAAGGAGGGGTTATGCTAAGTATGGCTTCAGTGCATCGTCGAGTAATGATTTTAAAACCACCCAAAAAATCCTGAACTCAAAACTCAATTAATTTCCAACATGTATGATCTGTTTCAAAAGAAATATCTGAATTTCCTTTATGAGTTTCCGTTGTTGTCCAATCAAATTACTTGGTCGGATCTAACTGATGTGTAACAAACATTACCTTAACTGTCATGCCAACAACACTATGTTGGTTGTGTTTGATTACAGGTGGTGTACACATCACACATCTGCTTAATCCTGTCTCAACCAAACCAAAACCTGATTATGAATACATTCAGCCAGAAAGGACAAAAACACTAGAATAATCTAAGTGTAATAATCTCTCTCAGTATCTATGACAACAATGTTTTGATGACTTCCCTGCAGCAAGAATCACCCTGGTATTAAATGTTTTCTACCAACGTGCTACAAGGAATCAGAAAATCTCTATTAAGCAGAAAACAGAGAAGACTGGTGTATTATTACACGCCGCTGGCTGAAACCTTATCCTGAGTAAGCACTCTGCCGTAAAAAAAAAAAAAAAAAAAAAAAAAAACGAAACAGGAAAGTAAATGGTGTAGCTCTCTGTGGCCTGTTTTCTAACCCCCCCCCCACCCCACCCCACCCCCGCCCTCCTCTCTCTCCTTCAGCAAACACAGGTGTGTATTTGTGTTTGTGTCCACGTGTGATATATTAAAAGACGGAGGGAGGGGCACACTTCACAGGCACGATGACAGAGGGTTTCTGTATCAAAGCTAAGACAAATAAGAGATCTCATTCAATCCAATTTTGTGCCAGAAGGTAATTTTGCTGCCACAGACGTCCTGCGCTCTCTGGATAATGGCCCATATCCAGGTATATTTGAGCAGACTGGTGGCACATAACCAGCTGGACAAGGAGAGCGTGAGAACACACAGCATAGAGACACCATATGGCATAACCCACACGGAGTAATAGTCAGCATAAACAACATCTATCTTTCCCTTAAAAGGAATGGATGCAGCTGAAAAAATGCAGACAAATTAATAAAAAAAAATACCTTGTTAACGCACTCAATTTTCATGAAGTGCTATATGCAAAAAAAGTGAGCTATCATGCTGTTTTGTTAGTCCATCGGGCTGCATTTGTGGTAAAGAAAGAGGCACTGTGAAAAAATCTCAGCACACAGGAGGCAGGTTTAATCATGGGAAGGGTCTGGTCTCCACTGATAAGACTGCAAACAGGACTCAGAGGAAAACAAATCACACTTAAGTCTCTACATTCTTCCTTTCACGAGATCCTGGATGTGATTTTTATCTGTGTTTATTTTGGCAGAAATAAAGCCTTGTAATTTATCTGAGATGAAACTAATGAAAAAAAAAAAACTCATCTAAACTGGATCTGGCCAGGAAAAGGGAGAGAGTAACACTCTCTGCACCATTAAAACTGCTATTAAAACTGCCCTGAGTTTCTAATGACCAAAACAGTAGAAGACAGTACAGTAGAAGAAGAGTTCAGGTTATGTTGGAAAGCTCCCAGGGTTTAGTGTATTTACTGTAAATGTCAAGTGAGGTGAATGAGAAAACCTTCCCTGAACAAACAAGAGGAAACAAAAACCTCAACAGGAGTGACCACAAAGTACAAAACGCTGCAGGGCAGAGGAGACACAATGGAGTGGAACAAACATCAGTTTGCTGATATCCAGCTTTCATTCAACCGTCATCTCTGTCTCCAATGCTGTGGATGTTTCTTTATGCATTAATCACGCTGCTGTGAATACTTGAATAAAGGTAAAGTTCAGACTTTACCTTACTTTAGCTGTGATGCGTTGAATGAATTTAAATAATACAGATAAAAGATACGCAAAACAAATTAGAACAGGTTTCACCACGCAAACTAGTTCTTACTAAATATTTACATGCAGTAACTGCCAGGTGTAACTGTCGGGTAGCTGAGTGAACCAACTGACAGAGCTTGCTAATACACAGCATACGGTGAGTTAAAGTTTAGTTAGAAGAGTAAAATAATTATGGGCGACATAAATAATCTAAATAAACACTGATGTCAACGAAACTTTATGCACAAACAGCAGCTCAAATTACAAAACATCATGCCAATGATATAAGCCTTAGTGGTTACTGTACAAAGTGACTGTACAAAACATGGGCGTAGCATCTGTGATGTCAGCCACAGTGTCGTGGCGCTGGCTGTCACCTTTTCAGCAGTCCTGCCTCCGTCAACTCCCCACTAATCCAAAAATGGGCAGAGACATGGAGCGTGGGTGGAGCAGAGATGGGCTGAATGAAGCCTGGGTGCTCAAACAAGCCGCCTATGGTGGCACCTACCTGTCAATCAAAGTGGCCATGCTCTTAATTATGCATAAATTTAAGTCTTAATACAATTTGAACAGGTGAGTTGTGTATAAATTCACCCTCAGCACAGCTGTTATGAACAGAGAAATTAGCTATAGAGACCAAAACTGTTTTTTGTACCAGGCCATAAATATTTCAACATGGAGGCTTATGGAGACTGACTCATTTTGGAGCCAGCCTCGAGTGGTCATTTGAGGAACTGCAGTGTTTTGTAGTGTTTGGCATAAAGCAGGGACAACAAATTTTTATTTTTTGCCCCGGTGGATGAAGGCTGTAATATTTCCACTGCCTCAGTTGGACCCAGTGGCAGGTGTTAAGAATGGCTAGTCTATATAGAAACAGCCAATCTCCTTGCTGATGGTCTTGTTTGTTTATGTAGTTAATGTTGCACTATTAAACTGAGACTGTTTTATAACCAGTTAAAACTTATAGTGCGCTTAATCAGATATTTCCTCACTTTAGATGCCAAGTAACACACATACAGCACATTGACGTGTATATGTGTGAAACAGATTCCTACATTTACAAAGGATTGTCTGGGAAATGTAATATTTTATCTAACAGCTAGAGATGCTACAGTGACTTCAGGCTTGTTTGATGAATAACTTATGATTCATTGTTTGATGGCACGTGACTATAAGTTTTCTTAGGTTTTAACAGTGCAATCAGATTTAATAAATCACTAGTTTAGTTTTAACAACTTGCGAAAAAGTACTGGACTCCAACATCTGTAAAATGACTACTGTAGGGCAGTTTGACCAGAAGCACAGCAGACACTAAAAATATGATAATAAGTCCAGAAAAGGTGCTGTGACTGAAGAAGAAGTTAACAAATCATCATTCTTCTTCCTCTAAATGGATGCTCATGCAACTTAAGCGTCACAGCATCAGCACCATTTTCTATACGTGGCATTTCTAAACAGGTCCATGTCCTTTTTCCAACCTTTGAGACGCCCTGAGACGAGACCTCGTTTAATATTTGAATGACGGAGAGTCCAAATGTTAGTGACATTTCATTCGATCTAACCCTGCAATGATGATGAAGAGTGACACGAAGGGCTGAAAACCAGCTGAACACACCACCAGAGCTGCTTCCATGTTTGTTTCCACTCATCGCCATATAACTCATTACATGCATCACACACACACACACACACACACACACACACACACACACACACACACACACACACACACACTTTGTATCTAACTCAAACCACCAAATGGCTTGGCAGAAGGCTGATGGTTTGCTCTGCCATAAACACCACAAACACTGACTACAGACAATCTGTTTCCTTCAAT
Organism: Protonibea diacanthus; assembly: GCA_028641955.1. NCBI lineage: Eukaryota > Metazoa > Chordata > Actinopteri > Sciaenidae > Protonibea > Protonibea diacanthus. The sequence continues at coordinate 18,617,184 of CM053985.1, read as the reverse complement.
GCTGCTTCTCCACCCGAATAATTAGTGAGCTGCAGCACACAACGCTCAAACACAGGATGAGAAATATAGATTTCAAATTTTAAAAAAACTACACTTTAAATAAAAGACTACTATAGATATTATAACAGTTAATACAGGTTTGCTTTCTGATCTTCAGATGATCCACCTCAGGCAGAACATTGAGTACAGACCCAGAAGTATCAAACCGTGTTTGGCAGAGATCACATGGGAAGTCTGTATGTGTTCAGGTTTAACATTTGTTTTTCCGTCTCGATAACTGCTCAGCTGAAAACACCCACCTCCTTCTTGACGGTGCGCAGCAGCCTCTGACGGGTCTCTGCCTCTGAAACACAACACAAACATTTCCACAATGTCTCACAACTTAACTTATTTTAAATCATCCAAAGAGCACAAACAGATCTGTAAAAGATTTATCTATCCATGTTTTTTTTTTTTTTTTTTTTTTTAATCGTTTGCTCCCACCTGCCATGTTTGTTGCCATGGATCCTGTCTCTTGTCTGCAAGCGGCACTCCTCCCATCAGCTGAGTGCTGCTTGCACACTGCGATGGGGATCACGACTCCACCTCCTCTCACACACGCCTCTTAAAGACACATGCAGCGCTTTCATTGGGTGGTCCAAACATCAATACAACAGCCTTATAATTAAGCATTAAAACCAGAGCATATTGTCAATTAAATTGCCCGTGTGTAAGTTTAAGGGCAGAATTATTGCCAGGATGTGTCAGAAATAGTAAATAAATATTTATTTAGTGTATAATCACCTGAAAATATATACAGATGCTGCGGGTCCCCCTCAAAGAAGAGCACCATGTTGGACTGTTTCTACTGTAGCCCAGAATGGACAAACCAAGCACTGACTCAAAATATGGGTTAATAATAAATATACGCTTTAGGGAGTTTCATGGCCCCCATCGTCTCTCCTACATGTTTGGAAGAGGGAGTTACGTCAGGACCCCCTTCTGGCATGTCTCTGTCACGTCACAGCCATGAAGTTATTTTGGTCCGTTATCCACGCAACTTCAAACTCCAATAGAAGGGAAGCTTTTTGTCCGCCAGATGTTGTTAACTTGCTTGGATTTGGTCTTTTTTCCTTGGTTTATGTGCTTTTGAGTAAATATGCTACGTAGTTAAACTGATTCTCTTTTGGCTGTTTTTACAATCAGACGTTTGCATAAGGTGTTTTATTTTGAAACTCTATGCTGTTTGTAGGTCTGACTTCCAGCCGAGCTCTATCTGCTCTGTGCTGACTGAAGCGGCTGCTCACAGCGACTGCTAAAAGTATAACAGCCTTGTATTCTTGGTGCTACCAGTGGGGTTACAAACACAACAGTTTAGCTGTTAGGTGAGGTGTACTGAGAATTAACAACCTCAATGCTAGATGCTACAAAATCCTACATACTGGACCTTTAAATATAGTTCTCTATATTAAGAATAGTTCTGCACAATATTGATTAAATTGGCATTAAACTTCAGTATCATGTCATATCATCAAGACATCCAGTGCATATATATATCTTAAAAAACATCCATGAACTGAAGATAAACACATACTCTATGATCAATGTTTCTCAAACTTTTTATATCATGTACCACCTCAGAAAACATTCTGACACTCTCCAAGGACTTCCATTAAAACTATCCAGCAGAAGATTATTTATTGTTGACAGTTGTTGAATCCTGAACAGAACCGGTTCAAGAAGAAGAAGGGTTCATTTGGTAGAAAAGTGGTACTCCTGATCTCTTTTCTTTCTAATATTCCCTGTTTGGAGCCACGATTGTTGTCTTTTTGAACCATTTACCTCCACTTACTGTCTCACATCACTATTTTTATAGTTTACTTCATTCAAACTGTTGTAGATGATTTGCTTTTTTGCTTTTTTGCTTTTTTTATGTTAATATATATATATATGAAATATATATATATATATATATATATATATTTCAGAGATTGCTCTGTAGGTAGTAGGTACCACTGCAGGTACCACCAACGTTACTCATACCACAGTTTGAAAACCAGTGCCGTATGTGATTGTTGTAAATTTAAACATTTTATCTTCACGCCATCTTGTGGTCAAGATGTGGAAAGACAGTGAGAAAAAAATCATGTTATGAACCAGATACTGTATCTGGAAATCGCACTGATTATTCACTGATATTAAGTCAAACCGTTCAGCTTTTATTGGACTCAGATCCAAGAAAACGTGTTTCAGCGGTGCCAGAAACTGGATACACCACATATTAAAGCAGATATGCTCCCACATGCAGAGCACCTGTTGCTGGTAAACACCTGGAGTTTAAAACTTGGGGCATATTAGGTGAAATTTCTGGATTAACATCAACAGCTGCAATAAACAAAACAATGTAAATCTGTGTTTGAACTCATAAAAAACAATGTTTTTCTATTATTAAAGCAGGATAAATATTGATGCTGAAAGACTGATTCGGCTTACTTCAACACCTTTTTAAAGAAAATGTTCCAAAAAGCTTCTACAAATGCATTTAATCCTTTTATAATATGCTTAAATCTGCTTATTCCAAAGTAATAGTTACAAAAAGCTCCATCACATATTGTCCAGAAGATGGCGACTGTGTCATTTTTGATACCCAAAACCCTCAAAAGAACAAATAACTCAATTTTTCAGCCTTAATTTAAAAAGAAATTAGTATCTAGTGACAATTTTCAAGAGTGTGCTGTATGAGTGAAGAAATCTGAGTCTCAGTATGAGCAGGAAAGGCGCTGGTAGGCTGCGGTGCACTGGAGTGTGGAGCTTCTTTTGCCCATGATGTCCAGTTCTGCCTGCAGGACTGAGCTGTCAGGTAGATTGGGCGGTGAAAGGATGGAGGCATAACACATGATGACAGACTGAGAGGAGCAGTTCATAGTTTTCCTGAACCAACATGAGTTCCTTCTGTGGATGAACATCATCCTTGTCATGACCAAACAACAACAATAACTAGACTATTCAGATGTTGGAGTGTGATTAATGTGAATACAGCAGTTTGTGTGTCCTTGACTGAGAGAAAGGAGCCCTCTTGTTGAGGTGGCTTCTTTGTGACTCCCATTTTTCCCTCCCACAAACATCCTATTCAACCCAGGATTCCCTTGCTGGGGTGACTCACACCAGCTTTATGAGGTAATAGCATGTCTTGTTAAATGCCATACGAGGACTTCTGCCTGAGTAAACAGCACACCAGAGCTCCTCGGCGGCCTGTCTTTGGTTACTTGTCAATGGGGAAAACAAGAGTTCAATGCCCATAAAAAATGTATTTATTTACAGCACAAAGATGCAGAAACAAAGACATGGCTATAAAATTCTATTGTCAGATTTCAGCAGGTGTTCAGTGAAGACGAAAGACACATTTACTCGCTTCATCCTCCGGAGACAATAGAGATGAGAAGAACTTAAAGATACAAAGTTTAAAAACTAAAATAAAATTTCACAACAACAACAATGCTGTGTCATATCCATGTCTGTTTGCCTGTCAGCAGTGTTTCTGTTCAGGGCCAACATGCACATGTCCATGTGTGATTAGAGTCGACATGCTCTAACAGGCACCAGGGCATGCGATAGAGGCTCCTGTCAGTCTGATGTTCTTCTGCCCATGTGTGCCAATGCAGATTGACAGGATTGTATGTTAGAGAAGGCCAGAGCTATATGATTTGTTGTTAGGCTTTTGGCCCTCGGGGGCCCCCCGCACCTCGGCTGTACAACCACAAGAGCCTTTTTTCACCAGCTTTCACCAGCTTTCACCAGCACTCTTCGTCATCCCCAATGAGATACATGTTGAATCTGAAGGAATCTATCTATCTATCTATCTATCTATCTATCTATCTATCTATCTATCTATCTATCTATCTATCTATCTATCTATCTATCTATCTGCATTTCAACATTTCCCATCTTCAGGTCATGCCACACAACAAGTTATCTGACACCAGTCCAGACAGTTTGGCTGCCACTCTGTTTTTAAGTGACAGTTTCATGATGTCTCCTGTGCCTATCTCTGTGTCATATCCATTTCCCCCCAACGTAACTCCATTTGATGCACTCTCTCTCGGCTCGCAGACCTGCGTGACCCGCTGCTCTCTGAAGATCCAGTTAGCAGCCTTTTCAAAGTGCTCAGTGCTAAAAGCGGTGGATTTGATTACAATGACTTTTTATTAGGTTTTTCCTAATGAGTGCAGTTAAGCTGCTGTGATTCTGTTCTCCTGTCTTCACCAAACTATATTAACATAGGATCAGGAAGCCAAGATGGCTCGAGGTGCTATTTATAGCTTTATGTATTAAACTTTTGAAAGTTCAAGTGGAGTGCCTTTGGACTGCCACTGGTTTGAACAGGATGTTCATCCTTTTCACTTATACTATTTTTAGTATTTTAAATCTTGTCTCTTATTTTGAAGGGTTTTTAAAAAAAATTTTATGAGAAATTGTAAATAAAAACACGGACAAAGTTTAGAGGCTTTGCAGCTTGTGGAAGCAGTAAAAGATGTTTGAAAGCTGCCGAAGGGCTACTAAATGAACCTTGTGGTGAGATTGTTTCTCAACTGCTGCTTTCAGTGTCAAAAATGAATTTCACAACTCCGTGAATGGGCAACACCACCTGCTGATGAAGACCATGTGATATATTTGAAAGCTCCATAACAGTTACTAAATAGATTGTTTAAACCAATGATTACAGTTGAGAAAGTTCTCTCATCACTGAATGAAAATCATATATTCAAAGCCCCCTGTTACAAACTGGGAAGCCAGCAGTGTATAATCTGTTAAATATTGTGTGAATAATGAGCTCTGCATGTTAGATCATTGTTATTTAAGCAACAACCTGTTGCTTAAACAAAATAATTCAGTTTTTTTCTTTAGTTTTCATCATCAACAGTGCAACATATACAGTTTCTTCTTTCTCTTTCCAGTTGTAGGCAACATTTGTGCTCATTATAGTAAAATTATAGGCAAGGAAGACAAACAAAAAGGACATAAATATCCTACACACATACAAATGAATAACCATAACAACAACAACAATATCCAACACAGTATAATATTGTATAAAAACAAACAAACACGATACTCTGTAGATATAAAGAAGGGGTATAAATGAGAGAAGGAGGTTTGAACATCATTACCTGATAAACCTCCTGACAGGACTAACCGCTTGGTAAAGATGATGAAGAAGAGTGATCTTTGGAGCCTTAATAAATATGTGATGTTCACCATCTGATAGAGATCCCAGACCTTCTGGATCCATGTGTTATGTAGGGTGTGTTGGTTTCAGTCATTTAATGGCTGCTGTAATTAATATATTTAAAAAAGTATTTCTTGGTCCTCCCTAAAATTATGTTTTTACCATAAACTCATAAACCTGTACAGGCTTGGCTGCATGAAGAAGCTGCAGACTTTCACATCACAGTTTTTCATGTATTGTTGGAAGAGCTGGAGCTGAGACCTCATGGAGAATTATGTATTCAAAGCCTCTTCTTAAACACCTGAAAGTCCAGTTCAATAATCTGTCACATACTCTGAGTGTGTGAAATCAAAGTGAGCAAAGCTTTCAATGTTAAAGCCTTCAATATGCTAAACCTACAATGATCAATGATATTGATCAACACGTGGGACCTTTAGATCAGGTTTTTTAAGGTGAGAGCGCGTTCAAAGCTGCTGTCAGTAAAAAAGCAAACAACATCAGGTATCCCCAAGTGTCTGCTGCAGCTCCATCAACTCCTCCCACTCGGCCCTGTCATCATTAGAGGAGAAACGTCCTCCTCTCCGGTCCTCTCTGGTCCTCTGACTGACTTTTCACAGTCCCATGTCCCGACAGGACTCAGCAGTCATGCCCGGCAGTCTGACCCACCACGGCTCTCCGAACCCCGGCTACAGCTCCAACAACGTCCCGGTGACGGTCATCACACAGACGGACTCCAGGGACAAATGGAGCAAAAAGATGGATTTTCTCTTGTCTGTCATTGGCTTTGCGGTGGACCTGGGAAATGTTTGGAGATTTCCGTACATATGTTATCAGAACGGGGGCGGTGAGTGTATAAATCATCTTAATTTGACAAGTTAGGATTGTGTAACTTCCCATATTATGTGTGGAGCCACTTGGCAAACACTAAGTATATTTTAAGTGTCTTTAAGTCGATTAAAACTCAGAATTTGTGCTCGAAATGGCTTCAAAGAGGCTGAAGCTCCGCATCTGGCAGAAGAGACTGTCCATGGTGCTGAAGTGCACATCTGTATCCTTCACTAAAAACTTTTTACACTTTTCTTATGACTTAGTCTTTATGTTTTACTTCCACTTTCTGGTTTTATCAATATATATATTTTTTTACAACACAGGAGCTTTGCAAATTCCTCAGGAGAAATCAATACAGGCGTTTTTTCAATGACAGAAAAATGTTTATTTTTATTGAATATCTACAGATTTGATCAGATTTCTGCACAGATTTATGTATTCTGTTGGAAATAGGCTGTGCTTTAATCAGCAGCTAAGTGTTGGCAGACAGTTTATTTAACACCTTTCAAAAACAAGGCTATTCACACACACACACAGAGGACATAAAAAGGCATTAAGACGAGATTTAAAAGAAACAAAACACAATTAAAAAACAAACAAATTGTTGCTGAAAAATAGAATTAAAAACAGAACTAAAAGAAGATTATATAGGTGTTTCATTTTATAATTTTGTGTGTGTTTCAAACAAGTCATAGCCTTAATGACATGTTCTCATTCATGATTTAATCAAATTAAGATTTAGATCCTTGTGAATCCCCCATTTACACATATTCATAGATACTTTATTGTCCCTATGAGGAAATTTGCTGCCACAAAGCCTCACACAAATACATAAATTCATAAATACCACCAAAATAAACATCCAATACAGCGCACGTTTTTCCATACACATAGCTCTCGGCACTTAACAGTCATCAGGGTGTTTTGTTAAGAGATGCTCTAACCAAAGGGACAAAACTCCTGCCACTGCGTGTCTGTTTACAGGCCGGGGATCTGTATCTATGACCCGATGGGAGCAATGTGAAGGCTGAACTGAAATATAATGTAAACCAATCAATGTAAATCAATCAAATTTAATTTTCTGATTCAGATTCAAGCCCTTTTAATTATTTTTTCTTGAGTCTCTGAATGTCCTCACTTTGTCACAGCCTTCATGTCAAAGCCCTTCATAACCTGTAACCCTCGTGCGTCTCTTTGCAGGTGCTTTCCTCATTCCCTACATTTTGATGGCCATCTTTGGTGGCGTGCCGCTCTTTTACATGGAGCTGGCACTGGGACAGTTTCACAGAACCGGAGCCATTTCCATATGGAAACACATCTGTCCCATTTTCAAAGGTAAGACCTCACACAGCAGACATTCGGATGAAATCTGAGACTCAAAATCATCTATCCCTCTCTTCTGTTTCAGGTATAGGATACGCCATTTGTATCATCACTCTCTATGTCTCCTTCTACTACAACACCATCATCGCCTGGGCCCTCTTCTACTTCTACTCCTCCTTCTCCAGCATCTTGCCTTGGACAAACTGCGACAATGTGTGGAATACCCCTGACTGCACCAACTACTTTGACATGAACAACGTCACCTGGATGAATTCCTCCAAGTCTCCGGCAGAGGAATTTTACACGTAAGTGCATGTAAGTGTGAGTAACAGAAACCACATATATAAATAGCTTTACAGTAATGCTCTACACAAATATCATCAGCTAGTGATGTTTGGAAAATGTTTTATTATTTGCAGGAGGAACGTTCTTGAGATCCACAAGTCGTCAGGGCTGAGAAACGTCGGGGGTCTTCGCTGGCAGTTGATGCTCTGCCTTTTTCTCATTTTCACCATCGTGTATTTCAGCCTCTGGAAAGGCGTGAAGACTTCAGGGAAGGTAACACATTGCTGCGTATCTTCTTTAATGTAATCACATATGTATGATCACTAGTTTGCCCATCTTGATTTATCTCTTTCTCTCACACCAGGTAGTGTGGGTGACCGCCACCTTGCCCTACATAGTGCTTTTCATCCTGCTAATCCGAGGCGCCACTCTGCCGGGAGCCTGGAGAGGTGTTGTGTTTTACCTAAAACCTCAGTGGGGGAAGCTGCTGGAGACCAGTGTGAGTTCTGCAAAGTTGGTTAGTTAGCTGATCTGTCAGAAAAGGATAAAATTCATTCATTACTGCAAGAATTAAAATATGGTCACGCCTCGTATGTTTGAGTTTGTTTCAGTTAGTGAAAGGTGCTTCAACAGACGTGTAGATTGATCTTAAGAGAAGAAAAGAAAGAAATAATTATAATAATAAACTTCAGTACATATATGTTACTTATTCCTTCTGTTTTTAGTTCAAATGTCATTTTTTCATGTCGATTTTCACCTAATACTTATATATTTGGACAGATATGTTTTTGCAGCCACATCTTAGTAATCCATTCTTCTAAGATACTCCTCTCTTTTGTTCATCACGTGTCTCAGAGTACATATTTATGACTAATAAAAATGGGATGATTTGCTCGATTCTATAAAACTTTCCAAAAGCACTTTAACTCTGCAGGATATGACTAGGAGTCCCTGATTTGTATTTAACTTGCTGGACTGGTGTATTAAAATCACACATCTGGATCTTCCAAGTAGTTTAATATGTACCTTCATTTATTTTCTACCTCCTGGTCCCTTGAGAATCAGCCTATATTTTTTTACAGATCTATAAAACGTCCTCATCTTCCTCTCCGGCTCATCACTGCGGTTGTTTGCTAAACATGTGTGAGTGCTTTAGTTGGAAAGGAATATGGATGAGATGAAATGAGATGCATAAATAAGCCACAGAGCAGGATAATGAGATGCATAATTGGTTTAGATTTTCTGCCCATTAACAAAGGCCTCCCTTTCTGTCTCACTCACCAATATCCAACGCTGCCCTCTTCTTTTTAATGCCGAATGCACGCTCCTCTTCAGATCTCCCTGCTTACAGCTGTGCACCAACTAGATTTCTATACGACTGACACAAAACCTCGCTGCTCGGTAAATTAAATACTGAACACAAGAGAGTGAAAATGAATTGAAAATACTATAATTTAATTTGTAGGGTGACATTAAATCACTGAAATTGGTTCTAATCTGTGTAAGAAATCCTAACATCTGTATTTTTATGGTGTTATACGCCTGTAGCAACCTACAGCATACCAGAACTTGCACAGTTAACAGCCCCAGATAGTTAAATATCTATTTCGGTCTCTCTTCATGTTTTTTTCCAGGTGTGGGTGGATGCTGCTGCTCAGATATTCTTCTCTCTGGGGCCCGGGTTCGGGGTGCTCCTGGCGCTCTCCAGCTATAACCCTTTCACAAATAACTGCTATCGGTAAGTACTGAGACTCACTGAGTCATGTGAACCCACATCTGTGGCTTCAACACAGCTTCACAAGTAGAGGCTGAGGCTCCGGATAAAACGGCTTAAGACCTTTGTGCACACTGTTTGCGCTCTGTATGACAAGAAATCACACCTCCTGTTGAATTTAACGGTTTAGCTAAATGGCTTCAGTGCACAGTGCGCGGTCAAAACTCTTTTTAGCATTAGAGGGAATTTATTGCTCATGAATTCAATAAGATGGTCGAGACAATGACACAGGAGGACAGAGGAGAAATTGAATTGTACACTGCCAGTGGTTGATGTGATTAGTGGAGCAGAGCGGCATCTGAGGAAACCCCAGGAAGCACACAGATCATGAATGCAACTGGATGCCTCTGCTCCTTGAGTCCATCAAACATACTTCAAATATAATGTTTCGATCGCAAAGTACCTGACAAAACTGCCAGCTCTGGTTCAAAAATACTAAAGAGGAGTATTGTCGTAAGACTTTTGGGAAAGATGATTCATGACTAAAACTTGGTAATTACTCCAGGACTGTTTCCATTTGCTACATGTTTGGTGAGAGAGTTTTATATCTCTAATGAAGCAGACATCCTTTATGAGAGTGTTCCTCATTAGTATTGTTGCAAGACGTCTATCGTTGCCAGCTATGAGTGCCCTCATGTGTCAAGCACAAAGCTGGAGAGAAAATATAAAGGAACCCATTAAACAAAGGTCAGAAGGGTCAGTGAAGAACGTCGAAGAAGAAATGAAAAATTAGGTGTAAAGGAGAATATGAATGACAATGCTGCCTGCTGCTGTCCGTGAACAAGGTTTTTATTTTCTTCCTCAACAGTGACGCCATTGTTACCAGTTTGGTGAACTGTCTGACCAGCTTTGTGTCGGGCTTCGTCATCTTCACGGTGCTGGGATACATGGCAGAGATGAGGAAGGTGGAGGTGGAGGATGTAGCCAAGGATAAAGGTCGGCGGATTAGTTTTACATTTACAATCGTGAAAAAATAAAGAACAAATCTCTTTATGAATGAATATTTTTCATGTTTTCAGGACCAAGTTTACTCTTCATCACCTACCCAGAAGCCATTGCAAACATGACAGGCTCAACCTTTTTTGCAATCATCTTTTTTGTGATGATGATCACGCTGGGACTGGACAGCACGGTACGAACTGTGAACTCTGGATACCTTTAGTACATGAAGGCCACAGGGTCACTTCATGTATCACTGTGGAACAAATTAACCAGCATATCTGAAGCTGTTAATATAAAATAAACATGATTTTTATAAGAAAGGAGTCAACATTTATCGAATTTCAGTTTAATTTCTGACCCAAATATTTTATTTTTGTTTCTTCCTTCATTTAAATTATTCAAATGTCTGTGCAGATGAACTGCTGTAGTCATACTTTTACTGAAATTACATTTTTCCTGTCATAAAGCACCCAGATCAATTCAATAGCATATGCAGATTAAAATATATAGAAGCTGTATAGTTTAAACGTCCTCTGTGTGTTTCAGTTTGGTGGGCTGGAGGCGATCATCACTGCCGTGTTGGATGAATACCCTGATCATCTCTATCACAGACGTGAACTTGTTGTTCTGTGCTTGGTGGTTGTTTGCTTTTTGGGCTCTCTGAGCACCCTTACAAATGTAAGTTTTCTCACATTTTAAATGAGAGTCAGTTTAAACCCCTATGTTTGCTGTAAGGTTTGGATAAATGGAGAAAAATGTGTGATGACGGGTGTAAAATGTTACTGACAGGGTGGTGCCTACGTGGTGAAGCTGCTGGAGGAATTCGGAGTAGGATGCTCCATCATAGCTGTGGGTTTCCTCGAGGCCATCGCGGTTTCCTGGTTCTACGGTAAACAAGAGATTATTATTGACTGATTGGTATTCAGACTGATGACCCTCAGGATTAAATATGTTGTTATCACGTGAAAGTGACTCACCTTTATTTTTGTTGCTTTCAGGTATCAACAGATTTTGCAGCGACGTTCAAGCCATGCTGGGCAAAGCTCCAGGATTATTCTGGAGGGTGTGCTGGGTTGCCATCAGTCCAGCATTTCTAGCGGTAAGATTCAATATTTTAACATGTAATCCCTTTAAAAAGATCAAATAAGCGCTGTCCATTTAAGTTATCCTGAGATCAGTAGGCGCTAGTAGACCAAGACAAAACAAAGCTTAGTGTAACATCAAAAGACGACTGGAGACGTGGCCTTTGAAGGCAGCGGTAACAGCTGACCCCCTTCTTTAGATTAAACCTCCTCTATATGAAATATATTGCTCAAAACTTGCTTGGGCAAATGTCAGTTTCCATCGTCGACCATACGGTTTAATATCTTTGTCTCTTATTTGCATCTCTGGTTGTCTTCCTGTTGACATTTTGCATCATTACACTGCTTCCTTTATCTATGTCTTTCACAGTGTGTGGACATTTGAGAGATATATTACCCTTCCTCAATGTTACGTCTTATGTAAGAAAGGCAACATCTAAAATATTAAATATGGAAATGTGTCCCAACTCTTCTCAGTACATTATAGTGAGCTCCCTGCTGAAAGCGCCGCCTCTCACGCTGTTTGAATATAAGTACCCTGACTGGAGCATCACGGTGGGATACATCATTGGCATCTCATCCTTCATGTGGATCCCCATCTACATGGTTTACAAGCTGGTGTGGACTCCTGGATCTCTCAAACAGGTCAGTGGATGAAGAGACGGAGGAGAAAACACAAACTTTCTTGCACATTTTCCTTCAAATTAACCTCTATCCTCTTCTGCAGAGGTTGGCGGTGTGTCTCAGACCAGAGAGGACCATACCGGACATCCACGCTGACACCCTCAACATGGCTACCGTGCCATAGAAAGAAAAGAAAAATACACTCGCCCTCTGCTTGTAGTTTTTTTTTTATTCAAACCACAGTTTTAAGTTATTTGTGAGCAAAGCTGAACATTATCAAACATCATGACTGCCACCCGCTCATGATGTTGAACATGTACACTCTGTAAATTGGTAAATGCTGCTAAATTTGTAATTCAAAGAGGAGCTGAGATAGCAATACCCATACCTTACTGTGCGGTCTGCATGTATTCAGATCTATCTGCATCACCAGGACAGTATGTAGCTTTCACATGTTGCCATTTTCAAGTGTTGCATTTGTGTGTTCGTAGGAGTCATATTTATTATATAATGGTCTGCTTTTCCCCCCTCTTCATCTCACACAGACGATACGCCAAGGAAAATGAAAACATGTATTTCTATATGTAACATTCAGCGCATCATTTCTATTGCATGGTTTTCTCTTGTTAAAGCTCGATATGTCCTGTAGTTTGTGAAAGTTAGATGAAATCAGCCGTGCACGCTCAGCTACGGCAACGACAGACAAGCACCAGCGTTGCACTTGGAGCAACAGCGAGGTTAAAACAGTTTTCCACCACTAGAATAATCACGGCAGCCGTGTTTTGCATGTAATTTCACGGAATAAAAAAAAAATACTCTATTCAGTGGGATGTTTTTCCATTCAGTGGACTAATTAGCTAATGTTTTTGACACCAAGTGTTACCAGCACTGCTGTATTTTTTTTTTCTGTGGCAATTTTAGCAGATATTTACCCACTTAGGAGAGAAATTAAATGGGACCAAACCTAAATCAGCTTGGCAGTAAGTCCATCTGTACTGTAATATTTAGGATTTTTATGGCAGCTGCTGAATATGTCTGCTGTTTTTCAGCACAAGTGTGAGACAAAGGCCACATCAGTTCATTTTACGTTTTTAGAAAAATATCTTTTAAAACTTTTGTGTATTGTTGGCAGTATAGGCATCATAGAAAGCAGAGCGTGTGTACTTTTTGGAGATACAATATGTACAAGTTTAAGTATATTGGTTCTTTAAATTAAAAATGGACTTTTTGGTCTTCGTCTGATGGCTTTGTTTAACTTCAGATAGCCTGTTTTGCCTTAAATATCAAACTGTATGTACAAAAATTGTAAAGGTTGTATCGATATTGTGCCTCTCCAGTGTTTTCTGTCTAATTTAACACACACACACACACACACACACACACACACACCCAGCATAATATCACCTGTGTTTTGGCCACATGTGTTATCTAAAAAATGCTTTACGCTTTATTTATATTCAGAGAATAATGTGATGAGCAAAGGTAATGATTGTTGTGTGATTTTTAGTCCTTTTTGACCTGGTTTATGTACTAGTCAAATGTTTATAAATGAATTATACATGACATATTTCATCTTTGTGCTTCTTTTCATTCCTGCACAAACAAACAGAACATCATATCCTATTTTAGGCAGTTTAATTCCAATATTAAAGCAGATACTGTATTTGTTCCTGAGTTGTAAATATGTAGACGACCACATAAGAGATTTGTTCTTGTAAATCTCCTCACGTGTCTTTATAATGCCTGTTGGCTGTTGCTGCTCACCTCTATTAGATATTCTAATTAACATGCTAATTTGCAATATCCAGAATCCATCAACGTACAAGGGAATAGAGCTGCCTCTATCCTTCAAATCCTCCCCAAACCCTCACACACACACACACACCTGACATATTACTCACATTTCAGATCTTTACTTAATCAACTGATTTTTATCCCTGGGTAAGCCAGGCCTGATCACTTCATGGACGACAGGTATGAACCTACACGGGAGCAGAGAGTGGTTTGGTATGTATGATTCCTCATTGAGCTGCTGGTTGATGGACGTGCACATCAAAGCCCTTTTGTATCACTGACTGCCATTGAAGTAGAGAACAGGAAAGCACAGGAGACATAAAAGAGACACTGCTAAACAGACGGTTTCTTCTCTGCCTGACATGAACAGCTTGATAAACAGCATATTAAGGATGGATACTGTATGTTCTGTCCTGTTGTTGTATGTTCTGCCGTGCATCCATTCATCCCGACTAAATCCAGTACAAAGGCTATATGAAAGCACAAAGGATATATAATTTTTAAAAAAAAAGGAATTTCACAGTAATTGGCAGGAGAACGTCGATATTCTCTGTCAGTTTAGTTACGCCTGTGAAATCCAGTCAACTCTTCTTTTCTTCAGGCCTCAGGTTGTACACAGGTTGTCATTCGTGGTTTTTTGGTTGCTAGTCTGTATTAAATTAAAAGTAAAAGCGGACTTGAAATGTTTAAAAACGTCAGAATAAGGCGTAGTATAAATCATGCTAAAATCACAGACAGTATAGAGAACGGACAGTGTGTGTGTCACGTCAGCCACAGATTTATGAAGAGCCACCACAAGCTTCAAATCTGTGGCCATCTAAATCTAAAAAAACAGCAAAGACGTGGATCATCAGTTTCTTCGTCTTCTTTTGTGTCTAATAACAAAAACATTAAAATCACAGAACTGCTGAGACTTGATGACTTCTCTGTCGTTGTGTTAATTACGCCTTTGAGTTCAGTGTGCTGCAGATGCTCAGAGATTTATGTGACATGATGTAATGACATGATACATACATTGTGATTATGTAATGCGCCCTCATATCTACTGCCATGAATCAAACAATGACAGGCACAGAATCATGCTTATGTTGATAACTAAATAAAGTGATTTCCTCATTATGCTTCAGTATACATTATTGTTGAACAAAAACAAAACAAAACATTTTGCCCGTTAAAACAGGATTTTTGGGTTCATGCTGTGATTAAATGTTTTCTTCTTGTGATGAATTTATCCAGGAAGCTCCCAGTTTTAATTTCAGGCCGCCGTGAGTGACATTTCCTAACGCTCATTAAGCTCTTCTGGCCTATAATTAAGAGCAATAAGTGTTCATAATCGTGGGCACTCTTAAGTCCTATAGATGATGAAGGTAAAGGCCATACACATCAGTCATGCAGCGTAATTATATAAGGATATAACCCCAAGGAGCTTGACCTTTATATCTATTCTTCATTGCTCTTTGACATTTCAGAAACGGGAAATGTGATGGAGGCCTCACACTTGTTTGATGGTTACCAGTATGAGAAGAGATTCTACACACTTTGTATTTCCACCGTCTGAAAACTACCTGAAAGTTTCAGCACACCGCGCTGCAGAAAGAGTCAATTCAATTCAGCAAGAATAATTATGTGCCTGCTGAAGCTGAAATGATTCATCAGTTGTTGATCATCAGAAAAAGAGTTATTCTTAGTCATTTCTTAAGCAAAAAATATTATTAAATTATTATTAAACCAGGAGAAATGGAGACCATATCTGCAGATTAATCAATAATAAAACAGACAGAAGTTGCAGCCCTGCAAGTGACATCGAATACGAGCACCACATGAGCACATTATTTTCTGATATTGTCGATTGGGCAACTAAAGATTGTTCTTAATTGATTTCTCAGCTCATTATTTCTCAATTAAATTACATTAAAGAGTCCTAAACCCCCAAATACTATCAATATAACTAAAACCTCTAGACTCCAAAGAGAAAGTGGGAGAGAGGAGGATGTTAGCAACACTGACATCCATCATGAACAACTCCTCTCACCTCCTGCATGAGACTGTGGAGGCCTTAAACAGCTCCTTCAGCCACAGACTGCTACTCCCACCATGTAAGAAGGAGCTCTAGCACAGGTCCTTCATTCCAACAGCTGTCAGACTCTATAATGCTTGATTTTTTTTCTATATATTTCTTATTTATGATTAATTTCTTCCCCACCTTGTGTATCCCAGCTGCTGTGACAAGTGGATTTCCTCACTGTGGGACCAATAAAGTTCAAACCAGTAAATATTCACGTCTGAATAATATATCTGTAACGTTTTATTTTCAGAATGATTTCCTAGGAAGCTCGCTGGAAATAATTATATCATTTGGTACTAATTATAGAGGCAGTGTCCAGTTGATACACATCAAATTAGCGTAATTAATTCCAGTGAAAGTGCTTCTTTCGCTGAGGGAGTCGGTTGATCAGCTGAAGATGCAAAAAAAAAAATCTGACGAAATTCAAGAATCATACAGAATAAAATGTTAATTTGAAGAAGATCACACAGCTCTTTAAGGTTAATTGACAAAGTGATTAATCAACCAATCATTACAGCTCCAAGAGTCCAGAACACAACGGCCTTAGGACCCAGATGCTATAGCGGAAGAAGGAACGCCTCACTCACATCATCATCATCACCACCATCACCATCATCATCATCCTTCAGCCTCCACCGCTATGATGCTGCATCTCATCCCACCAGCTGTAATAATGTGTTTTAGTGTTTTAGTTAACGGACAAGCGGAGGACTTCAGACTGACCGACAGAGCCTATGTGAACTTACAGAAGCAGGATTTAGGTGAGGCTTGATGTTGTTGGACTGATGTAAGGCCTGATGCTGACACACAGGCTGCTGCCTCAAAATCATCTTTTTTGTCTTGACCTGAAAGCAACGGCCATTTATTACTAATTAAATCGGCCAGTAATAGCGTTTAATTCATCATCTGAGGCAGTTTGTTACTGGCTGTGATCGGTGTGTCTTTGTCCTCACAGTCATGCTGGGCAGTGTCCTCGCAGTCCTCCTGGTGCTGATGATTATCATGGCTGTGTGTGTCTACAAACCGCTGTCCCGTCGGTGAAAACTGTCCGAGGAGAGGAGAGGAAGACAAAAAGAGACAAAGCTGCTGCTGCTGCTGCCCCAAAGGAGAACCGAGGAGCTCTGCCCCGGTATCTAAACACCTCCTGACGGGGGACAGACGAGCTCTGCAAACCCCCAGACTGCACAATTAATTATAACATGGGGTTTCATTTGTCATGTGTGTTATGTCTGTTTATTTAATGAGGTCGATTACTCCTAATAATCCTGGTTATTTGAGTTTTGTCGTTCATTTGGACTTCATGTGTCTTATTAGCTCTTCTCAGGGGGAATGTGGTTAATGAAGCTGCAGGCCTGCAACCATTAGAAACGTTTCAGACGGAACTGCAAAGTCAGACAGTTTTCATTGCTCAAATATTTAGGTTTTTTTTTGTACAGATTTTGTGTAACTCTGCTCAACAGTCCTCTGTATTTGTAAATCTGCAAACTGTATTTGTTTGTTATTTTATTATTTATTTGAAATCTAAAGGAAATGTTGTAAATAGCTGTGTTTTGTTTGCTTTTAAAGGCCAACTTTTTGTCTTATTTTTTCACAGGAAAATGTGTTATGGAGTACGAACGTTGGATTTGTAAGTGAGGGGGATGCCTTTAATCTATGGTGGAAATAATGTGGATGAATGTGTCTGACGATGAAATCAAAGTGATACCAAGAAAGCACTGAAATAAACCTGCAGGTTAATTTCATCATTTTGTTGTGTGATGAATCAGTCAGATGAACATGGAAGATTTCCTGCTTTGTACTTGATGTTGTGATACACACAATATAATTAGATGGAGGCAGTCGGACTTAATTTAGAAATATCTTCGTTGACTTCCTAAATTATAATTAACATCAGTAAATAACATCTATATTTAGAGCTGATGCCCGCGTGGCAGCTTTGTATCCTGCACAATCCACTTGCTCAACAGTCTGTTGATAATGTGCAAATGCACCAAATGCAGATAATTCATGCAAACCTGATGTAGTTTAGGAGGTAAACACTGACAGTGTTAGCTCTGGTTTTAAATATAGACATGAAGTGCACGCGGTTGTCTCTGTTTTTGTAAAGAAAGCACACAAACAAAGTCCCGTTTAATTCTCATGGAAATAAAGTGCTTTTATTTTAGAAAGAACATTTTCAAACACACATTTTCTTAAAATTTTAACATATTAAAAAAAAAACAAAAAAAAAAAACTTTGCAGCTGGAACGGTGCATTACAAAGATCTGCATTAATTTAACTCAAGCTAGCCTCTTTTTTTTGTCTGTTTTTTAAGCTGACTGTTCAGTGAGTTTGGAAACTTGAGCGTTATATATCTGTCAGCCGAAGCCCCTGAAAGTCAAACACGGCGACGCACAGCGACCTTTGATGAGTGGTTTGTTGTCAGTGAATAAACTATAGTGGTTAATGCATGTATCTCAGCATCACCCTAACACAACTGAAACCTCTTTATCTGCAAGTTACAAAATTTTTTTTTACAAAATCTGTTCAAAAAGTTTAGTCTGAGTGGCACCACATGAATTTGTCACTACCTACTGCCCGGACGAAGCGATCCCTTGGCACATGCTGAAGAAACTAATCCTACGTATGGCGGGCATGCTCGATCTTTGAGTCTGTGCTGTCTTTTCTTCTGCTCAGAGGTCTAGAGTTGTTCGTGGCTACAAAAGGCTAACAGGCGGCCTTTAGGATTTTGAATAATCTCTGCAGCATCGGTTGCGTGGCTGCTCCTTAACTGCATGACGGCTGTAAATCCACAGACACACTGGTCTCTAACTATTGCATTTATGGTGTGAGGTGATGACTGAAGTTTCTCAGTGACAGTTAATCAAAATCTTTGACAATCTTTTCTCACCGTGAAATCAGAGAAAATGTTACGAAACTATTAGGCAAGGAAAGTTAAACTCCTATCCTTGTTGCAGTGAAGATATTATGCTACCATGCAGCTGAGTTTTAGGTTTGTCTCACAGCAACATGCTTTTGTTTTCCCATCTGTAGAGTCTATGTCCACAAAATACAAGAAAACTTAACTTCTGACTCGATGAACCAAACTTTTCTGAATTAATATCAATACGGCATAGAGTGATACCATTTTGCACCAAAGAAATATTCACCAGGCTACAATTTCCGATCAATCGGTCATGATTAACAAACTAATTTCAAAGCGAAGAGAAATTGTGTAAAATTGGAACCCTGAGATTTTGGTTATTCAGTGAGCAGACGGTCCTCGACAACTCTGTAGGTAGACTTCACAGTGAAAACACTCTAATCCGCCCCTTTAGGTCCAAAGTACGAGTACCTTTCTATTGTGCTAGGTTGTTTTCATTCTAGCTTTCTAAAAAGCAGGGACTGACGGGATGATAAAAAAAACAAACAGCAGTGCTCTGGACCTTTCAGTGCCAGATTTGAGTGTCAGCACTGTATGAAGTCGCCTTGAGTAGTCAAACATTTTTTACAATGACTTGATCCCACTCCAGATAACAACATGATCAGCACATGTGACAGCACATGTTGCTGCTGTGAATCTGACTTGGAAAAGAAAAGTCAATAAATTAAAAGAAGAACCGACCCAAAATGATCTAAAGGAGTCCATGAAATGAAGCTCAAAGATGGAGACACCAAGCTGAGATAGAAATATATAAAGGAGAATGCTCTTACCAAAAATACCTTTTGGAAAATATTGGATACTGAGCCTGATATTGCCTGTGCAAGAATGATCTGTTACAAAAAGAAATCTGCGGTTGCATAGATGACTACAGTGGTTAGGAAGGAAATTGAGGTGTGGTGGTTGCTTCTGGATCTGGAACCATTGTGTTATTATTATTCCCTCTTATTCCTTTTTTTCCCCCTATTTTTCTTTTTTACTTTTCAGTGAGCGATAGCTGCAATATCCTCTCCAGCTCCTCCTCCTCCTGCCTCCTCATCTTCTCTTCTTCTGCTTGAGCTCGTGCTGAGAGCTCCATGGCCAGGCGGAGGTCTGTGTCGGTGCTAGATCCAGAAGGGGAGCTGGCAGGGCTGGTGGTGTCTCCGTATTCCACTAGCACCCCCTCTGGGATACTCCTAGAATGACAGTGACAGAGGAAATGTGAGATCCAGCTTCTGTGGCTGACAGACAAGAGGTGAACAGACACACAGCATCATCTGAATCACTGTAGGACAAGCAAGCAGCAGACTATTCCTTTCACCACGTGTTATTATATAACAGCTATGCCAGCGACCTTAACCTGTGTTCCTACCTGTCACTCTGGCTACTGTGCATCACATCAGTCAGATCCCCGTCAGCGTCATCCCAAATCCCCTCCTACAATGACACAAACATCAGGAGCATTTAAAGGATGCAGTGACTTGTGAAATGCAGGAGAGCACGGGGGAAATGATCCGTGTGTGTTGAGCTGACTAAATAATGATTGTTCTGGACCTGGCCGGGCACTCTGCGAGACTCCAGGAGACTCTGATGGATGGCGTACTGCAGGAGCTCCTCATCGTTGTTGGACATGGGTGTGTGTCGGCTGCCTCCTCGCCGGTGGTAACTGGCAGGCACCTCAAACACTGCAGGGCACACTTGAAAGGGAGGCAGCGCTGGACGGACGAACACCAAAATAAAAGCGGTTTAAGGATGAGAGACGTGTAACTACTCTAATACACAGTCAGATTTAGTGGTTAAACATTCCTACCTGCAGCTTCTTCATCTTCTCCTGAGGATGTTGGAGTAGCTGCTGGCGTTGTGACCGCCTCCTCTTCAGTACTGCATTTATTGACATTACCAAATGTGATCCTGGCATTTAGCACGTGAAACAGGGGAATCTCTGCAAGAGGAAAACAGCTTAGATGTAAAAACAGACTTCAGAGGAGCTTTGTGCTCTTCTTCAAAGTGTAGTTTCCAAATAAGACATGATAGGAATATCACGTACCTATTTTAACTGGAAATCCAGGGGGAAATTTAAGGGTCACAAAGTCTCGTAGCCGCGCAAAATGGGAACTGGTCCGAGCCATGAGGTCAATAATTGGGGTCACCTGCTCCACCAGAGACAGAGGATGCTCCTCACTCATCCACAACGTACCTTTGAACCTGCATAAGACAAGATCAGATAACTTCATTTCTTGAAAAGAACAACACACAGTGATTCTCAGTTCTGTGGGTAGAAATCTGAGTTTCTTACTTCTGTGTTCGAATGCTCAGTTCAATTGGTCGGCCGATGTCTCTGTCCCCGAGGTCAAAGTCAGGATCAAAATATTCCTCTGGAGTGATGGCAGTAGGATTGGTGGCAGTTGCATACTCAAGAGTCAGGTCCTATAAAGCAGAGCACTCACATCAATTCACAGCTACCAGGTGGGAACAGAATACATTTTAATGTGATTACTGAAAGCACAACTTACCCCCTGTGCACTTATGTGCTGCTCCACAGTCCCCAGCAGAGACTCCAAGATGTTCCTTTCACCTTTGAACAAAAATAAGTCTAACTTCAGTCCTCTCGTTTAGCTTAAGTCTGCTGAAAAAAAAAAAATATATACACACTAAAGGACAGAGAAGTAATACACAATGCATATTTTCCACCTACTCTTTATTCTGGCTTTCTCCTCGTCTGTAAGATGCTCTGTCCTTGTCCTGATTACCACATTTACATTGTTCACACTGAAAACCTGCGAAAACAACCAGAATCTAACATCACATACTATCAGAAATGGTCTCCGCAGCTTTAAATGGCACCAAACTTTAGTTAGAATATAGATTAAATGTATGACTTCTGTAAACCTTAGCTTCAAATCCATTGACCACTTCAGTTTTTTCACTTCTCCAGCCCCAAATCCCAGACTTGTTCCTGCAAAAACAAAATCATTATAGACAAAATCCTCAGCTTGGAGTAGCTTCCAAAACACAGAGTAATGACACAATGTAAACTATAAATATGCAACATTTTAAGTAAATTATTAACATATTTAAACAAATGTATGGCATGCAGCCATGATTAATGTTATAAGTTTTAAAATATGACATGGAGTTAAGTTGTTGATACTCAGATATTGTGCAATTAGCTTTTGTCTTTATATTCATCTACATATGTAGACCTCATGCTAATATTATTAGTTATACCTGTGTGTCAAAAACCCACTGTATTAAATGCCTAATATCCAAGAGTACAGTTATCAGTTAAGTAAAAACATCATCTGTGTTTGAAAATGAGTAATAGTATAGATGATAGTATATTACCTCACGCTATTGACAAACATTCCCAGCGATAAAATTTTATATCTGTTGTAACTTGAAGTTGCGTCTTTGTAGCCTGCCACAGCACACTCACTTAAACATGAGCAATGGCGGTCAGACAACCTTTGAATGTGTAAGCCAGTGCAAATATTAAATTTCAGACAATTAGCTGCTAGAATGAAACTATAAAATCACCCAGAGGGCTGTGCAAAGTGATGATTAATAAGTCTGACATTACACAGTAACCTCAAGCAGGAAATAATGACATTAAAACAAGTGTGAAGATACTGTGAGACGCCAGCACTGTGCAGTTTGTTCTTGGCTGATTAAAGGAAGTTAAATTTAAAAGATGTGACTCTTGCCTCTCAAAAGCAATATCCTTGGTGTCTAAGTAGGTGTTGACAATAGGAGTAGTCAACCGTTTGGCAACTTCCTGTTCAGCTGGCTGCATCGACTCTAGTGTGACATCCTCTATTTCTTGGGATATGTTGAAGCGTTCAGTGTCCACTACTTCATCATCGTGATTCACCTCCATCAATTCTGCACATGAGTCTGTGAAAATACAGTCAGACACAGACTTAAAATCACAACAGAAAAACTACAAATCATAAGAGAGAGAACTGTGTTGAAACACACACCATCTCCTCTGAAGATGTAGCTTCTCCGCCCTCTGATCCAGGTCATGTTTTCAAAGCCTAGAAGAGTGGCATCCACTCGCAGGCTGGCGCCACTTTTCCAAATGCGACAAACATCACTTGGACAAACCCGGGACAGAAGAGGGACTGTGAAGCAACAGCACATGAATGTCCCACAAAGGAAAGACGTGTATTTGCATATAAAAACATCATGGCTCATCACACAAACAAGTGCTTTGACTACCAAGAGGCAGGTATGTTGTTTTTCCAGTATGGCCTGATGAAACTTCTTGATATTTATAGATACTTTGTTTGCAAACGTAATTGCTGACAACTATTCTGCTCTATATGAACATGTTACCATGCACACACAATCACAAAAAAAGACTTACTCCAACTTGTGAATTCCCACTTCATTTCCATGTAAAAGTCTGGAGACTGTGGATGAAAAGATAGACAGAACAATTATTTCCTTTGCCAGTAAATATTTCCAAGCACATGTGCAGATGTAAACTATAAAAAGCAAAACCTCTCGGATCTTTGACAGTAGCTCAGGCACTCCTCCCAGAGCAGTTGAGGCTTTGAGGTAGTCTCTGCGTTGAAGCACTAACTGAACCATCTCTGGATCTCCGGTGCTGACTGCCTCCTGCAGCACTACACAGAGACAGACAAGTATCAACAAACCACTAAACCTTTTATGGTAACAGCATCTGTTCCCCAGGAGTGGCAACTATCCATTAAAAAAAAACCTCAACAATGACGGTAATAACCAAGGAGAGTGAAACTGTTTCACTGCAGTCAGAGAAGTGGATACGCATTTTTCCAAG
Organism: Protonibea diacanthus; assembly: GCA_028641955.1. Taxonomy (NCBI): domain Eukaryota; kingdom Metazoa; phylum Chordata; class Actinopteri; family Sciaenidae; genus Protonibea; species Protonibea diacanthus. Next base: position 18,593,558 of record CM053985.1, on the reverse strand, counting down.
AACCGCCATTAACATCAGATGATGTGTAAGCTAATGTGAAAGGGGCTCTAAGTGATCAAGCAATCCACAAATCCTCAGAAGGCATATCTACAAGACAAGTGACGAAAACATTCCTGGCATACTTTGTCTGTGGTGTGCAGCCACAGTTTTTTTTTTTTTTTTTTTATATAACTAACCCGTCCAATTCTTGGCATTTTCTTTCGTCACTTCAGCACCATGTCGGAGAAGTACTCTCACTGACTCCAGGTGGCCGAGCGACACAGCCAGGTGCAGAGGTGTGCGACCTCGGGGATCCACAGCCTCAATATCATTCTGAAAACAAGGGACAAAACACACACGTAAAGTTAATCAAATCTAAATGCTGCAGGTCAGGACCTTGTAATATTGCTTTACTTGTAACTCAAAGCCGTCACATTATAACTCATAGAGTCATAGTCTTACACATTTTAAATTAGGTCATCTTGATAATGATAGGGCTGCAGTACTCAGTCAGTACACTGGCTGACAGGACTTAGCATCATGTCTGGTCCGCATATGAGTCACACTGCTGAGATAAACGTGTTTTTTTTTTGTTTTTTTTATCAATCAGAGTGACTGGATTATAGTAATTATATTGCAACAATACACACTTTTGACCATGATCAGTTACCTTGAGGAAAAAACAGATGAGTTATACTGAATTTGTTGGCTGGTAAAGCAGTTATTATGTTATCATATGTCAAATTATATGCTGTGTTTAAGTTACGAACCATTCACAATATCCGCAAAGGGGGTTGTTGTTCTGTGTCACACTTTTATGCATTTAACATGTTAAATAATTGAGTTTTAACCATACATTATGTTATTGATCATCAATGCTGGACAGTATTAACCACAGTAACTAGATTATAGTAAATATATTGACTGGTCAGTTACTGTGAGGAAAACACAGATTAGTTAGCTGGTGAAGCAGTTATTATGTTATTATGTCAAATTATATGCCGTGTTTAAGCAATCTAATTAATTATGTTGGTCCAAAGTGAAATTCTGAACCTGTTGATCTGTGAATAGCAACGTCCCGACAAATATTTCAAATGTTATCTGCCGTGTGTGACACCACGGAGCATCTGTCAACACGACTGGCCTACTTTAAACTGGATGTGCTACGGAGATTTAACATCTCATCATTCATGGCTTCATCTTAGCTCGAATTAAAGCATTAGATGTGACATATTAAGCGTTGCACAAACCTGCGGTATCGTTATTTGTTCTTCCAGCCCCCTGTAGTCATTCTGCCACACCGCGGAATGCAGAGGAAACTTCCCTCGGATGTTTTCGCTAACGTTAGCCGTGGACATCTTCCTCTTTACGGGAGCCGCTCAGTGCGACGTTAGCCTGCTTCTAACAGTTACAGCCATGGAGGGAGGAAAAATAAAACAGCTACATGCTTACTTGTGCCAAAATGCACGATAAATACGACCCATGTCCTCAATACTTGACGTCGAAATATCGAAACCGGTGTCCAACTTTTCCTCAAGCCCTCCTCTAAATAAAACTTTTGAACGAGGAAGTGCCAGGAGAGTAGTATCCAATAATGACAGGGGTGTCCTATATAGAAACTGACTCACAGTCTAATTATTATCACCGAATTAAGACAGCATTAGCAGCCCAATAAAACTGTGCTAAATTTCTGTGTAATTACAATAACTTATTTGATTTTTACACGACAGAAACACGATTTATAAATAAAATCATCGCCTTTAGAAAAAAAAAAAACAGTAGTCGGTTCCAGTTGGGCGGAACCATTCACCGTGTCCGCAGGGGAGGTTGCACAAACCAAAAGTATAACTACGACATAAACATGATTCCGTGTCACACTTTTACGCATTCAGTATGTTGAATAATTGAGTTATCCTGCAAACATTAACGAAAAACAAACATTTAAATTGTTATATGCAGACCGATAACGTCGAAATGAGATGGTTGCGTCTACGTTTCGGGGCTGGACTGGGGGTGTTGAAAATGTCAAGCTTTACCGCCAACATGCTAAAGTGTAATAGTGGTACATACTATATTTGGTAGTTTTAAACAATATTAGTCACAGGTGGGGTTATATAACATGTTTGCTTTATTAACTCAGTTGTTATATTCTACTGTTGCATAGTTTTCAACATACTGGGTCTGTTATATCCCCCATATATCATGGCTAACCCCTTTTGTTTAATACTATTGAGTTTTGTCGTTATTTTATGTAAAAGTGCAGTGGTTATATTAACGTGTGAAGACCGTTTCAAAACTTGACCGCACCATGAATGAAAGTGCATTGAGTAAATCATTACATTACTAGTTGTAAATCGTGCTCTTTTGCACCGTGTCACGCAGGTACATAGATCAAACTCACCTCCCTACTGGTATTTTGTATGTATATGCCCTCAGTTGTGTCTATCAGGTAGTGGTACCGCCCAACCCCACAGCAAATATAACTAAATGTAATGTGTCGTATTTATGTTTTTCATATAAATGATTATGTTCATATCTGTAAGAGTCAGAAAAACGTTGGGATTATGCTCATTCAAACCAAAAAGAAAGTTCTTCCTATGCAACCGCGAAGAAGTTTACTTCCTGAAAGGTACTACCCTGGGTAAAATCCCCCACTCTAGATAGGTCACAGTCGCAGCTGCCGCTGTAGTGATGAGAAGTTCGGTTCTTTTTAGGGAGTCAGATCATTTGACTCAGCTCACCAAGAAGAGCCGGCTCTTTCGGCTCCAAAAGTCTCTTCATTTTACTACTTATACCTTTCATAATTCAGCCAAATTTAGCACTGTTTTGACTTTTGATTTATATGTGTGCGCATATATCATTTACATTATTCAATACATCATTTTGTACGTACTCAAAAGTAAAAATTACATTTTCTATGAATAAATTGCTGTAGCCAATTGTTTTCATTGCATTTACAGTAACCACTATGCTACACAAAGCCGCTAGAAAACGTAGCCTATTAAAAACTATAAAAAGCATAGAAATGCTGCTTCTTTTTCTACTATCACTCAACGGCTCACGGAGCCGGCTCCCATCGTTCACTTAAAAGAGCCGGCTTTTTGAACCGGCTCATTCACCACCAACACATCACTATGCCACTGGGTTTGCTGTAGCTCTGTGTGGCTGTCTACCAGACACTGAAGAGTAAACTACCAAACGGACGTAGGCTAGTTAGCTAATCAGGTGCTAAGTCAGTTAACTTGCAGGCAAGCACAGTTGGACCTCACTCCTGTGGGGGAACGGTTATGACTAACCGACACGACAAACAGGCTAGCAACAGTTGAATGAAGTAGCAGGTCGTTTTGTTTGGGTTGTTTTTAATTAGCTAAGGTTTAGCTAACGCGGAAGGCACCCCCTACAGAGTAATCAATGGTTAGCATAACGTAACGGAGATATCGAGTCTGCTCATTTCACGTTGTTTCCCGAGTAAAGGATGTCAAAACGGCTACGAAACACTGAACTCTGCGCTGACTGCAGTGTTCCAGGTAAGCAACCATCCCATGCAATGTTTAGCTGTTAGCCTGTTCACTGACGTTTGGTTAATCCCAAAGCTTTACACTTCACTCTGCTATCTTAAATCAGATTATCAGTGGTGGCCCAGGCTGCTTTCTTCTTTACAGTGAGTTAGATATACACTGTATACTGCTGTTTAGACAGGGCAAGTTGTTGACATGTCACCAGCTCACAGATGAGGATGCAAAATAGACCTGCAACTAGTCCATCCAGTGTTATTTGCTTTAAATAAGCAGATGTGTGTCAGTGTAACTGCACAGGTTTGCCACAGCTCACAAACAGTATGTATATTTGAAACAATGTCTGCGACATGCATTATGAAATCTCATCTTTAGATCAGCAGGAAACTGCTCTGCAGGCTCTCTTGTCATGTATGATGCAGGATGGCTGCATCATTCACAAAAAGTCAGTGGGTAAAGTGGTCTCCTGTCACGGTGCTTCTTGTACACCACACAGGGATGTTGGCAGTAAAAGAGAAAGCCTACCTCATGTTGACAATGTAAGACCGAACCTAACAACTGAAAGGACTAAGCATCCTCCAAAAAAGCTGTTTTGAACAGTAAATTCAACTAAATATTTGCAATCAAATATTTCTGTGACAGCTGAACAAGTAACAGTTGCATTGTGTGTGCGAGCTACTTTCAAAAGTCCCATTTATATAGAAGTGACGTGATGTTTTTCTGCAGGCACAGGAAGCAAAACAGGATGCTGAGTGAATTGACCGCATGCTTTCAATGTAGAAGAGATTTCTTTTTTCTGTTGTGGCGCCACAAATGTGATGTATTATAAGAGCAGAATATGAATTATTTTCCCCAAAAACTGGTTCATCATCTGTGTCACAGTAAAAATCAAGAAAGACAATAACAAGTAAGCTGAATATCATCACTCAGGTTTTAGTATCTTGTCATTCAGACTAGTCCAGGTCTCTGCAGCAGCTGGCCTGGATTGCCCTTCCATACAACTGTTACCAGTTGTTGGGTGTGAATATTTTTAGAGTTTAGAGATGTGGTATTAAATTTAGCAGCACTTGTCGAGGAAAGGGTAAAAGAGGCATGTCAGCACCATCTCCCAGGTTTTGTTAGGAGGAGACTCTGAAAACTGGGGACCAGGATTTGACCAGCAACCCCTTGCAGCTGTTCCTCCTATACCTCAGCTGCTGCTAAGCCACTTAGAGTCTTCACTGTCTGTCCTGTCACAGTGCCAGACACTCAATCTGTTCAACAGTTTATTGGCTATCCGAGTGTCACATGAATTCACAGTATTTTTGGTCTTTAGATGTTTGCTCTCAGAAGAGTGTTGGTATAAGCCGCAGACTGTACAGCTCTGATCTTTGTATAGCTTGTTGTATTTTAAATAGGTCAAGGTTAACTAAACATATTTATTTTAGTCACAGAGTATACTGTATCTCGTAAGTGTGCTCTGTCTCAGTTTCTAGCACCTTGCATTTCCTGCACATGCAGCACTAAAAGTCGTGATAGCAGCGTCTGTCTTTTTCTAATATGTTTTGAAAGAGGAAGCTGCTCTGTTTCTCAACAATAAGGTTGAGGTGCCTCGACCTACAACTGCACTTCACTTCCTTTTTGAGACAATGCTTCACCTAAATCGGGAGTCAAAAAGGCCTCAAATGCTTATTATGGCTGCCCTTGTTATTAGTGGCTGGGGTTTCTTCTTTTCTGTCTTTGTTCTGGTTAGTTTGTTTGCCTGCATGTGGTCTGAGAGCCTCCCCGAGGCATGTTGTGATAATAGAAGGTTTAACTATGGTCTAGCTTGAGTTTCGAAGTCTGTAATATTTGCGCATTACGTTGTGCGAACGCTTCATGTTACATTAGTCTAAATCATGCTTCAAGTGGTCTGAGCTCAGAGGCTTTAAAGGATGAAACGTCATTCTTTATTTTCATTATTGTTAAAAAATGAAAAGACCAAAACCAACAACTTGTTAGTCTGTCAGGACGTTCTGCTTTCTCTTCTCCATCTGTGGCCTGCGGCACATTTGACCTTAATGAAGATAAATCTTGATCTTTTGATGGTAGATCTTTTAAAAATAGGTTAAAAGTATGAAATTTCAGTTTAAAAATGAAGTAAAACAGCAGGGCTCTGACTGTTTTCAGCCATGGATTAATACACATTTGGAACAGAGTATCTCCTGCAGCAGGACCGTGTCTGTGGGACTGACTCAGAATGAGCTACAATGCCAGTTTATTTAATGACAGGGCACAGTACAATGATGTGGCTCACTGATGTGTCTTCATTAGTTGTTGGGTAACAATGGAGCAGAACAATAAGTCGTATCAGTCGTCAGACAACACTTGTTAGTACGATCTATTAATTTCCCTTTGGTCTGTAGGTGTAAATATAGAATATGGCCAGTGTGATCTCTTAACGCCTGTCTTTGTTACTATAAGTGAGTTTCTCAGGGGAACAGAGAAAAACGAGAAGTGAGATGCAAAGACCTGCAGAAGCATGTCAGTGATTTGAATGTTCTTACTGACTTGAAGTTGAAGCAAATCAAAACAAAAAAAAAACAACAATATTTTACATTTAGCTGGTACTTAAATGACATCTTCAGTCTGTTGTGATTCATCATCTAGGTCACTGCGAGTGTCTTGATTTTGCACTTTGTGGTTTTCGTCTTCCCCCTCAGAGCCTCGCTGGGCCTCGGTGAACAGGGGTGTGTTGATTTGCGATGAGTGCTGCAGCGTTCATCGGAGTCTGGGCAGACACAGCTCGCAAGTCCGCCACCTGACGCACACACCGTGGCCTCCCACACAGCTACAGGTAACAACACCATGCAAGGAAAAAATGTATATTTGTGCAAAGTCTGTGTAAAGCTGCTGAAGTGTCTTGAGATTACGTTATCCTTGCACACAGTCTCCAGTTTTAAAGTGAGCAGGCCCCTATCTTTGCTCGAGGTTAATCTGTTGACAACAGTTGTACATCAGATCCCGCTGAGACGTATTGATTTTTGTCCAAATATAGAAAGCGTTTGTTCAGGAAGGGAACCGTTCACAGCCAGTCAGCGTTCTCCAGTTTGAATCAATGGGACACATTTTACAGGTTTGTTTTTCGTTTCGCCCTAGATGGTTCAGACATTATACAGCAACGGTGCAAATTCAATATGGGAGCACTCTCTTCTGGACCCTGCGTCTGTGACAAGCGGAAAACGCAAGGCCAACCCTCAGGACAAACTGCAGTGAGTCATTATTGTTTGAAAATAATGACTTACTGTTCACTATTTAATTATGATTGTCTACGTTTAGGCTCATTAATACCTTCTTTCTTTCTGTTTGATCCTCCATGTTTCACGTTGCCCCAAAAGCCCGAACAAATCAGACTTTATAAGAGCCAAATATCAAGCGCTGATGTTTGTCCATCGCATGCCTTGCCGAGAGGATGACAGCTCGACAGCGAAGGATTTAAGCAAGGTGAGGAGAGAACGTGTTTCATATCCAAAGCTTTATCGTTAAGCTTGATCAACTCATTGTAATACGTTTTTTTTTTTGTTTTGTTTTGTTTTTTCAGCAACTTCACTCAAGTGTACGCACCGGGAATCTCGAGACTTGTTTGAGGTTGCTATCTCTGGGAGCTCAAGCTAATTTCTTTCACACCGTAAGAGATTCACTGTATTTAAAAATCAATACAGTTACTTTTCTGTTGGTTTTTAGATCATAATGGTTTGTCGTGTTGGTCAACCTCTCCTCTAGGAAAAAGGAAACACTCCCTTGCATGTAGCTGCAAAGGCAGGGCAGGTATCTCAGGCTGAACTATTAACTGTTTATGGGGCAGATCCTGGAGCCCCTGACAGCAATGGAAAAACTCCCATTGACTATGCAAGGTTAGCGAGTTTAATAACCTTTTACAACTCAAACACGAAACATCACAGGCCTGTTGTTTCACCTTTGCAGTACAGTTTTACATAGTGTGTGTGTATGTGTGCCTTTGCAGGGAAGCTGGCCACCATGAGCTGGCAGATAGATTGGTGGAGGTGCAGTATGAACTGACCGACCGGTTGGCGTTCTACCTGTGTGGGAGAAAACCAGGTGAGCAGCGAGAGAGATCTGCAATTGAACTGTTGAAAAATAAATGAGTCAAAGAATATCTGCCCGTGTGGTTGGAGTGAAAGATACTTAGTTGGCACCGAACATGCTACATTGAGTGACTGAAAACCCGGTTACCTGATACACCACGATAGATTTCACCCGTGCGGCTCTCCAAGCAGATAAACTGCACATAGTATTTAATTCGCTTTGTGAATACTGATTATGTGCCATCTATAAATCATGCTTGATAGAAAGTATTTACATTTCCCATAAGTATCGAAGATGTCGTTGGCAGTCATCCAGAACTTTCTTGTTGTTTCCTTCAGACCATAAAACCGGCCAGCACTTCATCGTTCCGCAGATGGCTGACAGGTAAGAAAGCGACGGGATGCGAGTGGATATTAAGTGATTTGTCGTGTGTCTTAAGTAAATGTGTTTAGCTTAAATCGAGCCAACAAAGTGAGCAGAGCGAGGCATTTGTGAGGCACGTTCGGGCACGCTGTTTAAGTCTTTGCAGCATCTGTTATCTGTGCGAGAAGAAACAGACCCTGTGTGAAGTATTGACATACCCAAGAATCTCTCTAATAGATGTTTCACTTTAAATGACACATTTGATTTGTTTCATGCTTTCGTTTGATGGATAAGGAGCGTGTAAGTATTACTCACAGTGAAGTGTGTAGTGTGTCGACATCGCCATCCATCAGCACGTGTTTTATGAGCGTTGTTGTCTGTTTGTAGCAGTTTAGATTTGTCAGAACTGGCCAAAGCAGCAAAGAAGAAACTGCAGTCTGTAAGTATTTTTGCAGAGTCATTGTACTCAGTTCTCTTTTTTTGCTTTACCTGAAGCCTGAGTGTAATTTCCTAATTTTTTCATGCAGCTCAGTAATCATTTGTTTGAGGAGTTGGCCATGGATGTCTACGATGAGGTGGACAGACGAGAGACTGATGCAGGTAGAGTAAAATTACCCAGTAAAAGCTGTATTGTCTCACTCTCCTCTAAACCAGATACCACTGATCTGATTCTTATCCTGTTGTGTGTAGTATGGCTAGCTACACAGAATCACAGCACCCTGGTGACCGAGACCACCGTGGTGCCTTTCCTTCCCGTGAATCCAGAGTATTCATCAACACGAAACCAGGCGAGTCAGCTTCACAGTTCTCCTGTTTCAACGCTTTCCTGTTTTCCGCTGTGCACATTTACGCTGATGTTAGATTGCTGCTGACGCGACTTTGTTTTTCTTCTTCAGGGACGACAGAAGCTCGCAAGATTTAACGCACACGAATTTGCAACTCTCGTGATTGACATATTAAGTGATGCTAAGCGTAGGCAACAAGGGAATTCAATGACCAGTCCCAAAGGTCAGCTTCTTATTGCTACTTCATTCCAAGATGTTACTGACTCTGAACTGTAGTGCAGATCTACAGTAACGTTTCCACTCTGTGTCCCTTCATTTCAGACAATGTTGAGTTTATCCTGAAGAGTGTGGCTGTAAGGCATTGCAGCGATAGTCAGGACAATGACCAGCCCGACTACGATAGTGTGGCGTCCGATGAAGATACAGATCAAGAGCTCCCGTCGAGCAAAGGAGATCGGACAAAGGTATCGCGGCATCACATTCACACATTAAAAAGCCTGATACGCACTCTCTATGTGCCTTTACCGTTTTAACCTCTCTCTCCAACAGAGCCTGGACTCCGACCTCTCAGACAGCCCCATTACTATGCACGAATACATGGAGGTGAAAAACGCACTCTCTGCTTCAGAAGCCAAGATCCAGCACCTCATGAAAGCCAACAACAGCCTGAGCGATGAGCTGAGGTTGATGCAGAAAAAGGTATCCACCTCGCTGCACCAATAAGATCACTAACACCGGGGTGCCGGACTGAGGGGGGGCCACAGTGGTCAGCAGCGCGATCGCTCTCTGATGCCGAGGCCCAGCCTGTGGGTTGTAAATGAGGGGCCGAGCTATCTGAATAGGAACGCTCTGTTGCAAGATAAAGCTGCTGTGACACCCTGCTGGTCCACCCTCTGTTTTGGCCAGCATGTTCAGTTTCAAAGCTTGAATGTAAACCTTTCATTTTCATTTTTTTTTTTTTTGTTATTGTTGGTTTGTTTTCTGGATTTGAGAAGAGGAAATGCACCCGTACTCCAGTTAATAACAAAACACAGTTTAGTTTCTCTTTTTGTAATAAATAGTTAAACTGTCTAATGTTACTAACACGCATGTTTTAAGGAAAAAGCATGAATTGACAGTGTTTATAGGTACATAGTGACTAACTGAAATTGTATGTGTGTGTGCCTTGCTTCATCACATATACTGTGTTTACTGCATAGAGTATTTTTGGATGTAGTACATGTGGATTTTATTGTTTGATATGTTTTCTAAGTGGTCACATTTCATAGAAAGCCGCTGGAATAATGTTACTGTGTTACATCAAACTGCTGATTCATAGACGTGACACTGTTAGTATTGTGTTCCTGCACAAAATGTACGCAATCTCGCTAAGAACCCAGATTATTGTGACAGTTTTGGTCGCAGATGTTCTACGCATGTTGAAGCTTCAAATTTTTATTTTTTTATGTTAAAATTGCTTTAATTTGGCTGTCTGGGAGGAGCATGCAGATCATTTGTCTCTTTTTAATTCTGTTTGTGTGACTCTCGGTCGCACACAAGGTCACTGTGACAGCAGACATACAGCACTGTAACGTACTGTATTGTTTTTTTCATGATGTTCTTTGGTGTTGTGTTAGCTTACGGTTCAGCAGATTCTCAAAGAACACAGATTAAGGACACGTGGCTTGTGATGGCATATCGTAGAAGTCAAAGGACGCACACACACCACATTGTGAATGTAGTTTTCTTTCAGCTTTAATTGGAATAACAGCCAAACATTAACATTGTCGATCAGCCAGAGGTTAGTAACTAAACTATTCATTTTTCTGATCAGTACACAAGATCTACCGTTTATTTGCACTAAATGCAAGTGGTAGTTGCATTAATTAAGGCCGTTTTTCTTCACCCTTGACAAAATCTTCTTGATTTTGTTCATCCCTGAATGCCTTTTTATCCTCTCATAATTCTTAAGTCGATCCGTCTGTACTGTGGCTACATCTTTGACTTAAACTGCTTAACTGACCTATGCAACAGTCTTTTGCTTGCTTCATCACTTGCTTTGCTTTTTTTTTTTTATTAGACAAAGAGGAAACTCTGCCCAGAGCAAAAATCATGTTATTCCTATGATCGTTAGAAGGTTCACTAATCACAGTGATTGTCAACTTGGTGGAAATTGAAGGAGAACATAAGATTTATGGGGAAATGTTCTCAGGCATGTTTCATTATCATTGAAGCAGCTTCAGGTTTTGTAGAAACTTAGTTCTCTTGCTTCTCCTGTTTTTGTGAGAGCACTATCCAAACAATGACTGGACTTTCTATGTTATGGGAATAACAAAGATTCAAATTTTACAATATGATACGCACAAAGATGTTTTATTCCTGCCAAGTGAAAACCTCAGCAGAGTTTAAAGACTTTAAAGGTCCAGTGTGTAAGATTTATGGGGCTGTTTTTATTACATATATTTTTGTTACATTAGAATGATACAAGAACAAGAACAAAGTTCACAGCGGCTCTAGAAGTGGCTCTTTGGTTTCTCCACCGTGCTTGGAAGGAGAAGGTGAGGTGACAGAGATACATGCCACTAAATCCTGCACACTGGTCCTTTAGGAATGCTGACAGTAGTATAATATGAGTATTTTGAGGAACAATGGGATAAAAGCTGATATGTGATGCCGTAGATCAGGACAGGGAACAAAGCTTGCTTTGCTGAGAGCACCTCTTAGTGTGTTGCTGAACGTCTCTTCCAGCTGCAATCTCTGCAAAGCGAGAACACCTCTCTCAGGCGGCAGGTCACAACCAATATCTATCAGATCCCCAGCGGTTCAGACTACCCTGACCCCTCCAGCCCCTCAGCCCTGAAACGCCGGCAGTCTGCGCGGGCCAGTCGGCCCATGTCTATGTATGAGACCGGCTCAGGCCTGAAGCCCTATCTCCCTAAAGGGGAAACTCCCTACCCAGAGGAGGGTATCCCCACCCTGCAACCCTTTCCACCTCATGTAAGTAAGACCTGTTCCCTGCTCTCTTTTGCCATTTCCTCTCCACTGCCCTCTTTCCACGACTTTCCCTCATGTCTTCACCCTGTCTGCAAACCTTTCTCTCTGCCTTTTTTTATTTTATTAAATGGTTTTTCTACTTCATTTTGGAAGTTGTTTTTTTTTTTTTTTTTTTTTTTTTCGCAGCATCAAAGACAGTCACCAAAAAGCACAACATCATGCGTTCGGCCACAGCCAGTCACATCTCATCTTGTCCAGATACACATTCAGAACCATTATCCTGCATTTATCTGTTGTTTACTGGAGTGCTGCTTGTTTGTCAGACAAAACGTAGTTGTACGCTCAAGGAGATGCTGTTATTCTGATATACTTTGAAGGTTTGTACTGTGTTTTATGTTGATGAAGCATTAAAACTACCATACAAATACGTTTGTGTTTTTGTAATGCATGATAATTTCACAAACTCACCCTCTTCTCATCTGTTTTAATTCTTTCTTTTATTGAAAAAGGAAATTTTGAGCCTCTGAATCGTCTGTTATTTTTCTCTCGATGGATTAACTCCCCGGCTCTCCAGTCGTTTTTTTTTTTTTTTCCAGGATGCTGAGCACAGAAAGGAAATGTTTGGGAGCTCAGGGAATAAATGTAGGAGGATGATCTGTAAAAACAATTAAGCTCTTAGTTAAGCTAATTGAATTTTCTAATCATGAACTTTATGGTCAGTGCACATGCAGTATCTGATTTGAAGAGACTTTTGGGACAGTTCATCTCACGTTGTAGCTTGTGTGAACATTTTCTCTTTTAATTTAAGGAATCTGTGTCCTTAAAATGTGATTTGAACCCTGTCTTTAGACGGAAAGGGGCGCTTTTGTGACCACCTCTTCATCCCTCCCCTCATTTCCATCCACCCTGTCTTGGTCGAAGGACGAAAGTGCTCAAAAGGTTAAGTACATCCTCACTCGGCCCACGTCTTGTGGGACGCAGCAAATCCACATGGAGCCCTTAACCATTTCTACCTCATCCATCCCCTCCCTCTCCTCTGTCCCTCCTATACACTGCTCCTCATCTGCCCTGCTGCATGAGCCACCCCTCCACCAGCTGCCCTCACCGTCAGATATCTACCTTCATCAGCATCATCCTCACGGCGCGGCTAAACAACTGGAATCGCGTGGTTTTGTAAAGGCAAAACCTCTGCCTGCCTGCTGAGCGTTGAGCAGAAAGTTGCGCTTGCGATGCAGCATTTTAATTCTTTCTTTGCTCCAGAAACTTATGTAACAGATGATGTGGAAATAGTCTGATTGTACCTGTCTTTAAAAATAAGTGAATAAATTGAGTGAATTAGTTTTTTAAATGTACATTTTACCCCTCTGGAGTTTCTAAACTCATCACGTTCTTCATTTCAAACACTCTCAGGACAAAGAGAAGCCCTTCTTACTCTGTCTCTAACAAAAGCTTGGCCATTTTGCATAGCAAGCTTCCAACAGCATGCTCTCACTTCCTCCAGTAACGCACGAACACTGTGGTTTATAAAAAGATTTTTCTTCTGGTAAAGCAGAACAAAGATTTGTCTAAACATGTACTGTATGTGCGAACCGCATTTCCTGAGGCAAGCTTATGTGTTGCATCTTGTCCTGCATACAAGAGGGCGACTTTGGTTATATTCTGTACCTAATGTACAATAGGTCCTGTGTGGCTTCTTCGTGCTTCCTGTTTCTAAATGTAGCGTTGAGTCTGTGATAGTGAAATCTGCATCAAGTTTCGGTGACGTGTGAAGATAAGGCATTGCTGTTTTGTGTGATACTTGATAGTTTTGTGTAAAGTTTTATTCATGAACTCATCTGAAACTTGACTTCCCCTCCTCAAACGATGATCCTCTGGTGTCTACTTCCTTTTCGTTTGGACAGTGAAAGTAAAGCTTGTGTGTGTCATGGTTCTGACGCAATGCTTCAAACCATGTGTTGCTGATTATTAGTAATGTTTTTTTATTCTCTGTCATCCATGAATCCATCCTTAACTTCAGGAGTTCAAAAGTTTTCATGCACAAATTTGGATATTGTCACATTTAATGATGATCAGAGTCACTTGAATGTCAGCATTAGTGATTATGTCTTCTGAACTCTGCATACTCTGTTTTACTAATCCTATATTGAATGCTTTAAATTGATCATGTGCTCTTGCTTCACAGCTTTATTGCCTGTTTCATTCAGTCATACGCTCCGCTTTCACTTGTTAATATTCCAATTTGACATACAACAAGCAGAAAGGGGCGCGTTTATAATATACGTCTTTGTTTTTTGTCAATTTCGCAGTGAAATTGCCAGATATTTCTGGTTTATATCGCCTTGCATGAGACATTATCAGTTTTTTTTTGCCTTCTCTCTTCCTAATAGGCTTCGAAGTTAGAGAAGCAAAGCAGCATGCCAGAAAGTGACTATGACAACACATTCAATGAGTCTGAGATGGAGGATTCGGGGTAAGAACATCACCCAGGATGATGGTTTGAAGTGAATTAATGTGCTGTTTTGCCTGTAGGATAAAAACAATAAAAACAATAAGCAGTGATATTGGCAGCAGATATGATTTCCTCTGCATCTCCCTCTGCAGTCTGGGGAGGAGAGGGAGGCTGAGGAGCAGTGGTTGGTTCGGGGAAGGCAGCTCTATCCCTGAGCTGGATGATCTGGAGATGGAGTCCGACCCAACACTTCCCAGCACGGAGGATGTCATCCGCAAAACCGAGCAGATCACCAAGAATATCCAAGAGCTGCTGCGAGCGGCTCAGGAGAACAAACATGACAGGTCAGAATCTGAAGAGAAACTGTCTTTCTTTATCATTTTAAGATAAAGAAAGACGGTGTTTTGTTTTGTTTTTTTAGCTTTCATTTCCTTGCTTCCATTTTAAACCCTGACTTCCTCTTACATTCATGATTATTCTGTTACCTTTTAGTTGCGTTTATCTCCTATCATTTCCCGTTTTTTTTGTCTGTCATCTTCACTATTCCTCCCCCTCATTCTACTTCCACTCTGCTCCGCTGTTATGATGTTGTTTTGGTGTCACGGTGTCCCCGTCCCTTCACCCCTGTGAGCAGACCATGTGAGCGTGAAGGTGTGCGTCGGCTCAGGCACAGCCTGGGATGTTTCAGCACTCTGGTGCCCTGGGCCGAGAAGGCCCCCACTCCCCTTCAGCCGCTCAGCCTCCGGTCCCCTGACCCCACCTCCTGGTACTCTGGCCTCTGTCCCTGCCTCCCAGGCACAGTTTTATTTTCCTCTCCCTCCCTCTGTCCCGGTCTTTTTCTTCTGTCTCCCCTGCTAACAAGCTCCCCTCCTTTTCTTTGATGTGCCACTGATTGTGTTGCCTACATTTATGTTTTTTCTCTTGAAGCACTGACTTTGAATTTGCTTCAGCTTGCTGATAAGTTACATCTATCTCAGGTTGAGATTGTTTCTGCTGTGTTTCTTAAATCATAAAATGTGTCGTAGTATGAAAGAATCTTGTACTTACAATGCTAAGAATATCCATTAAATGGCATGTTCTGTTAGCTGATGTTAACCTGAAGTTGCAGATGACGATGCACGGTGTGTTGTGAATATAGCACCTTACACTGTGAGTTGACTTGCATGTAAAAGCCACCAGTTAATTGATATTTTATGAATATTTCTTCTACAGTTTTAATAATAATGTATAAATGTGACATCAATATGTTGATAATATCTCTTCTCCTCACAGCTTCATACCCTGCTCAGAAAGAATACATGTGGCTGTAACAGAAATGGCTGCACTCTTTCCCAAGGTATGGAAACAAGCATGGATCAGCCAGTTTTATTTGTTCTTTTGGAGGTATTACAAGCACAAATATACTTTAAGGTCCAAAATACAGAAATATTTTCACAGTTCCTGGTGTATTCTTAGCTCTTAAATGTGTATACTTGTGTATTAAATATTAAAAATATAGGTTCAGGACTGATTCATTCGTAGGCCAGCAGAGGTCAATGTGGTTCTAAAAGATCTTCACTAAACTTTCTCTCTGTTGCCTTACTGTATCAACATCTTCCATTAGTATTAAGATATTTAACCTTCCTCTGCAGAAGCCACGCTCAGATACTGTAAGAGGCTCTCTGCGCTTGTTGACCTCCAGCGCGTACCGGCTTCAGAGCGAGTGCAGAAAGGCGGTGCCTTCGGAGGGCTGCCCGGGACCGGACATGCAGCTGGTCACCCAGCAGGTCATCCAATGCGCTTATGACATTGCCAAGGCAGCCAAGCAGCTTGTCACCATCACTACAAAGGAGAATACCAACTAACAGCACTTACAGGGCTGCAAAGCCATCAGCATCTCAGTTTTGTTCTTATATATGTTTAATGATTTTGTTGGGTTTTTTTGTATTTGTGGTATATGCATGCGTTGTTTTTTTAATTTATGAATAAATACTGACAATATTTAAATCCAACTCTGCACAAAAATTTGAGGATTAAGGGAAAAAATCTGCAACTTTACTTAGGGATATCCAGCACAACAACAGATTATGGTGCAGCACCTAGCAGGCCTGTGATGGTTTCTAGAATTACCCTTTAACAGTTATAGCAAAACTGTCTCTTAATTACAAATAATCTTTACTCGTTCGATAATGTAAATACTTTTTATTGATAGAGAGAGACTTAAGCACAGTACAGTAAATCCACATGATGATACTGGTTAATGTAGTCCAAAGACAGACAGGATGCTGAAAAGCCATAAATGAATCATGAATCCACTCGCATAACACTCTTGTAGCTAAAGGAGCTTCCTCTCATGAATTGCACTGTGCGAGCATCGTCATACTGTAAGGTTTTAATGTCCAAAAACAAACTGAGCATTTAGTTGACTTCCATTAAATGTTGGGAACTTCATGTTAATGTTTGTTGCAATCGAAGAAGCTATTAATATGGTTTGTCCCCTGTCCAAGTGTAATCCAGCCTGCAGTGCACTTATTGCAGCTATTTATGTATGCCCATTTGTCAAGTCAGTGAATGCAAAAAACACTTGTTCAGGGGCCAAGTTATATTCTACACCAGCGCCAAGATGTTGTTGTATTGAATTAAAATGATTTGCTGTGTTTCAAACTGGCTCCACACTGCGTCGTATCATGTGGACTTGTGTGCCATTGCAGTGTCGGTGATGTTATTCAGAGCTAATAGCCATATTGTATGTGCGTCCACGTGTTTTGTGCTCTGTTCCATTGCTGCTAGTTTTGTATGTAATGTGCAACATATGGGATAGAACTCTACTAGACGTCTCCTGTATAACTGTGCAACCCAATGTTCATCCTCACCAAGCGTTTTTGAAATATGATCAAAGTAATGTCCCTCTCTGTACTTGAATGGAGTGCAGGGATGTATGTGATGCAGCTGTTAAGTTGCACTTAAAATAATTATTTTCTAAATAAACTTAATTTATAACTATAACCTTGTTGTTGTGGTTTTTCATATAAAGACACTGAATTGTTTTGTTTTAGAAGTTTTATTAAAAACTTTCTACAAATTCAGGATAGAAAACATACATCTCTAAAAGTGCAAAAATCAACTCTTCTCTACAAACAACCAGCTTTAAATGACTCACTTTAAGATAGCACAATATATGGCCTCATAACCTACACGAAGTCTTTAAAAGACAGGATAGGTTCACATTTTTCCAAATCTGTCTTAAAACAATACTCGCGTGTACTGTAAGAGTTATTTGGCTGGCTGTGAAAACAACATGGTTCTAATGTCCTCAGTCTGTATAAAAATGCACATTAAAGTGTAACCAAAGATAATATGTGGCTTCAGGGGTCTGAGTTCTTTGAATCAAGTGGATATCTTCCAAATGTATAATCAAATATTAAATCCTCTCCTTGTGTTTCTATCCCTCCTTTGTGGCTCAGCAATACAATGTTGTCAGCCCAAAGAAAAGATGCCTGTTTGATATGATTAACTCAGAGACCTGACGCCTCATGTTAACTCTGGCCGAACTGAATTCATTTGTAAGTGGAACAAGGACTGAATTTTAACCCCAAGCTATCATACTTTAGACCAATTACTGTTTTACAAATGATCAGTGTTATTTTAGAAACACTTGAAAAAAATGAAACTATCCCTTAAGGCATGTTCCAGAGTCTACATTTCACTATTCGGTTTTGGTTTCAGTCTTGCAGGTTGGTCATGTCCAGGCTGATCGAGGTCTGCTGTGGATCTGAAAAGTTTCAAGCATGTTTTAATATTAAAGATCATTTTGGTCTTTGGCATATTAACATCTGGGATCATCAGTTTTGTATCTTTTACCTTCTCCTGGTACCCTTTCTTGGCCATCCTCTGCATCTCCAGTCTCAGCTCCTCCTCCTGGATTCGAAGAGCCTCCCTGTCCTCCTCCTCCTGCTGCTCCTTCCTGCACTGCTCCTCCCACTGCTCTTGGCGCTGCTGCTCCACCTACAGTACAAACACACAACAAATGTGCATAAAGTAACTAAGTTGCTACTGTGGCATCATTGTTAGAGACTCGAACTGAGTTTCTTTACGGTCTCAATGATTAACTTAAAGTGACACAAACCACTGCACTACATACTAACCTGAGCATCTATCTCTTGCATCCGTGCGGTCTTACGGCCTTCTTCCAGTTCTGTCTCCTGCCGTCGGATCTCCCTCTCCAGTTCCAGCTCCTGGATCAGCTTTTCTCGTCTCCTCAGGGACTCCTCCTGAGCCTTGCGGTTGTTCTGCATTTTCAGCTCCAGCTGCTGCTGTCTCCCTGCAAGCACCTTTCCAAGAAGAAGACATGAGAGCTGTTGTTTAGTTTCTCTGACACACATAAAAAGTTTAATTATGATTTGAAACCAATTCACCTCTTTCATGAGCCGTTCCCTGGCTTTCCTCTCCTTCTCCCACTGCGCTTCTCGTTTCTCCCAGACATGTTGAGCTTCTTCTCTAAAATGGATGATTGGATGATACGTTGGTTTGGTTATGAGGAGAAGCAGGAGTCTCACCCGCAGAGTTAGAGCTCACTGAATCTCGGTGCTCACCTGTGTAGGATTTCAAACTCAGCTTCCCTCTCCCGCTCCAACTGAAGCTGCTCCTCAATCACGTGTTTCATCCAGGCAGCGTCAGCGATGGCCCGTTCCCTTCGTTCAGTCTCCATCCTCCTGTCCTCCTGCTCCCCTTCCAGTAAGGCTGCCAGAATCTTACGGTCGGCCTCCTGGTCAATTCAAATCATTGTAGGTGTGAAAGCCAAGCAGGTTGGATTAAATATAGAAAATACTGTATCAAAAGAGGGTGAAGTAGACTAACCAGTTCCTCCTGCACTCTCTGGGCTCTCCTCTTCAGCTGAGCACGATATTGCCGGATCAAGAAATGCCTGGTGTAACACAAATTCAGTGAACTCAGTGCCTCACCAGAATGAAGTATCATCTCACTTCTGGCCAGTTATCTGCATGAAGAGCTACCCATACCCCATCTCAGACTTCTTTCGCCTTTCCTCCGCCTCTCGCCTTTCCTCCTCTATCTTCTCCAGCTCCCACTGCTTGATGAGCAGAGCCTCTTGCTCCTTCTTTAGACGAGTTGCCTGAGAGAGAAAAAAATCTTAAAAACACATCTGCAATATTATTTTTTACAGAAAAAAAAATACTTTGTACAAGTTCTACATACCTCCTTTTCCCTCAGCTTTAGTTCTTCCATCTGTTTGCGAAGTTCTTCTGCCCTCTTGTGCTCCTCTTCTTTCTTTTTCTCCTCTGCTTGCCTCATCCTCTCCAGAGCCTCTTTCCGGGTCCTCTCATACTCATTTTCAAAGCGTTTCTTCTCCTCCTGCTGTGCCGCTTCTTGCTGCACGTTTGGAGACATAAGTCACTTACAGTAAGTGTCTAAACTTTCTCAATTATGTACCATGTTGATGGGGTTAAGCTGAGTGGATTTCAGACTTGATACTGTGCTCACAGATGTCATGAGTACCGTTTAATTAAAAATTGATTTGTTACATAAATAATTAGGCACTGAAAAGGATAATGACAAAGTGGGTACTATGTGTCATCATTAACAGAGGTGATACTTGAGATTATGAGACAACTTTTCCACTATGTGGTTCAAATAGAAATTGAGTATTGCGTACCAAATCGTTACAGTGTGACAAATGAAGGTCAAAAACACTTCTCATCTGTAGATTATTAAAACACTTGAATGAACAGAAGCTAAACTGTTTTGTCACAGCTGCGATGAATGTCTTACCCGTGTCTTCTCTGATATCTGCTCCTGCCATTGGCCAACAACGTGATCTTTATGTAATGCTGACTCGACCTGTAGACAGATTAAAAGTACGAGTAGTGACATAGACGAGGCAGAGATACTGTTGAACTTGACCCTTAGCGGAAGGGATACCATAATATTTTATTCTCTTAAGTCAACGCTGGACTCAGGTTAACAAAATAGTCATGGAATATCCGCATCACAAGCCCTATTAGTTTCAAGATCGAGTAGACGTCTTGACAAAAAGTGTCCGTTTTCTCTCCTCGCAGAGTTCTTCGGACGCACTGGATGGTCACAAGATTCCTGAGGCCCACTTATCACTTCATCAACAGTCAGACATGGAGATAAGACGTTCGGCACTTTTGCATTAATAGTTTAAACTTAGCTACCTCTCTTAACTCTGGGTTGTTTTTCTTCCAGTGTTCCCTCAGCAGCTCTTGTGCAAGCTGAGGATAAAAAAAAAAGAAATGCTAACTGTTACACACTGACAGTAGAGCATCATGATGCAGATCTGAGAGCGACATATCCAACCTTTTTTCTTCTCTCCTCTCTTGCTGTACGTAGCTCGTTAGTTTTTTGCACCAGCTGACTTGCCAATGTGCTTCTGTCAGGAACCACTTCCCTGAGCTCCGCCTCCAGCCGGTTTTGCTCCTCTTGAAGCATGGCCCTGAGCCGATTCCTGCGCCGCTCCAGGCTGGCTTTCTTTTCCTCCTTCAGTCTCTGTTTATGGTACGCTGACATACTGACAAAACAGTGAAAAAAAATTAAGAACTGCTTTGCTACTAAACTTCTACATTATCTGCTGATGAAACAGACATACATAGAACATACTAGAGACAAAGTAGTACAAATTTGAGCCTGCATGGTGTCTTTATTATTCACACACACACATATTAAGGAACCACACATTTATGTGCAATATATAGATTTAAGGGAAAACACACACTGATATTCTGTACAACAAGCAACTAAATGCTAAAAAAGAGGCAGTGACTTCTACTATTACCTATAACTATTACAAGTGTATTATTATTATTATTGTTGTTGTATTTCAGATATTAGTAGTGATGAATATACTCTGCAGGTACTTTGCCATACCCTCATCAGAAGCTATGGTGGCTGTGAAACAGGCAAAAGACATGAAACGCCCTGAATAGGGCTGGTGCCTTTCCCAGCTGATTTTGAGCGGGAGGCAGGGTACGCCCTGGACAAAGTTGCCAGCTCATCACAGGGCACATAGAGACAAACAACCATTCACGCGTACATTCACACCTACAGGGCCAATTAACCTATTAAGCGCATGACTTTGGACTGTGGGAGGAAGCCGGAGTAACCAGAGAGAACCCACGCAGACACGGGCAGAACATGCACTCCACACAGAAAGGTCCCAGCTGTTGCTGTGAGGCTAACAAAAACATAGTGATTCTTATTTTGAGGTAATTATACACAAATTAAATCATAATTTTATGATTTAATTCTGTAAAAAGAGCCCCTAAATCTTACACACTGGACCTTTAATGTTCTCCATCTCTTGTTAGTAGGCATAACAGCAAGGCTGTACTGTATTAGGCATACCTTAAACAACATAAACTGTGTATCTCAAATACATATTATAGACTATTTTATGCTGATTACATGTATTTCATCCTTATTTATCAGCATGAGGGGGAAAAAATTAGACCAGCTGATTTTTTTTGCTATTATTTATTAATCACTGCCTCTTTTTAAATTGTTTACTAGCTTGGTCAGTTTTGTTATACAGAGATATACAGTATATGAGGTGATTATCTAGAGAGACATCTAGGGAAGGGCATTGAAAGAGAAATTATATTTAAAAAATAGTGTAGAAGCTCCTTACTTACCCCCTATATTAAATATGTGCATGAAGATGGAAGAAAACAGAAAACATCAACAAATACAGTACACGAATATAACTGAGTTATTTTGGTTGGACTTCTTTATCCTCCTCTTAGTCAGGCCCTGCTCTGGTGGATGAAGTTACCTCTGCTGGTAGGAGTGACGGGAGCTCCACACCGCCTGTCTCTGGCTACGGACACTCTGCTCTCTGAAGTACTGAGCATGAAGCTCCCACTGCTGCCGCCACCGGTCCTCCTGCTCCCGCTGCCGGGCCAGCTGTCCGGCCAGCACCCGGGACCGACTGGGCACATGGGCCGAGAAGGTCGGCAAAGCCATGGACCACCTGAATCATGATTAGCATAAATTAAAAGCTAATTACTTCAACCTAATCCTAACTGACGTTGCATGTTTTATAACTGTTAGTTTACCTGGCCAACTTCATACTATCAACACTATTTATGTGTTTATTTGACGCTAAAGGCGCCTTATTCACATAAAAACACCGTGCACAGTTAGCTCTATGTTTTGGCTTATTATATACGTCTTTCCGGTCATGTAACGTCCATTATTTGAGGACAACAAAGACAGAAACATCTGAACAACATGAGCAAAGCGTTACACAGCAACACTTACGCAAACATTAGGCTAGTTAAAACCCTTCACAGCTCGACAAAACATACTTCTTACCCTTCCGGTGCTGAAGTTGATACCCTTATTTTAATGTCTGTTAATATTAGTTGACGTTGTGCATGTTTACGCAGATAAATCGTCTTTATTCATCCGGCAGTCTCCTTAGTTACCTGTTTGTTACCGCCACGCTTCCTAGTTACTCCCACGCTACGGAATGAAGTAAGGGTCAAAATTACTAGCAGGATCAAAACGCGAAGCGTCATTCCGTCAGCCATCAGAAATCGCATAAGTACATCAAAATATCATAAGTTTATTTATTTTCTATTATGATTACTAAGATTATAAAGCTTTTCTAAGCTTTTGAAATGTTTTTGTCATACTGCAATACCAGCAATAAGTAGCTGTTCTAGACCTTTGATTCACAGCCTACATTTGGTCAGGGATTAACTGAATTAAACAACTAATAAATTAATTAAAAGAAGCAGTAAGCCTACATCCATATAATTATACAAACCTACTTTATTTATATACTACTTTAATTATATGCTATTTTACTAACTTGTTGGATAGCTTACAATAGATTTGATTTCCAAGATACTTAAAGTTATGGGTTTTGTTTACCAGGAAAACAAAGCAGAGATGTGTTTCCATGATAGGGATTAATGAATTAAATAATTAATAAATGAAGTAAAATGAACAGATAGGCTACCACCAGTCTAATGTAACTGTACAAACCTACTTTTTCTATTATGAACCTACCTACATTTTATGTTATGAATACTGATGAACTTCTTGGATAACTTTTACTAGGAAAAACAAAGCAGAAATGTTTTTCCGTAATAAAGTTACATTAATGAGTAGCTGTTTTAATTCAGAAATTATAGTAGTAGTAGTACACATTTGAATAAATGAATAAATGAATAAAATAAATAAATAGGTGATCTGATTATTAGGCTACCACAAGTCTAATGTAGCTGTATAAACCTACTTTATCTTTTTATGATGATGATTACTAACTTCTTGGATAGCTTGCAACGCTTTTATTTCCAAAAGAAGTTATATATATATGTATACATGAGTAATGAGTAGATGTTATAATGAAAATTATAAACATAATCGTGTTCTAGACCTTTGAATCACCGCCTGCACTTGATCAGAGATAAAAATGAATTAATTTTTAATGTTTATTTATCATGCCACCATCAGTCTAATGTTACTGTACATTTGTGTTCCACTAAACTCCGTTAGCTGGCAGTAAAGCAGCATGTGTGATTAGAGCAGTGTCAGCTGATCAGAGCTCATCAGCTGCCTCATTTGTTCTGGGCTTCAGTCTAAGAACCGTTTATCGGCCCTTTTACCCGACAGGTGGCGATGACCCCGATCTATCAGTAACCAGTCGATCACACGAGCCGTCTGCTGGATATTTAACCACTACCTGGGTTCAATGTAGGTGACTTGTGTGTGTGTGGTGGTGGGTGGGGTATGGCACACACACACACACACACACACACACACACACACCGTTTCTTTCTGGTGTCACTGTAAATCTGCAGCAGAGGGTTGACAGCCTGTTGCTTTCATTTCAGAGGTAAGAGTGTGTCCGGACCAAAGAGATGGCTCTGTTAATGGAGCACCAGTTCAGACAGCTGCCAGCTGACAGACAGGTGGAAACAAGACCGTTTCTGGAGGCTGTGTCATACCTTCCACCGTTCTTTGGTAAGTGAAGTTTTCACTGTGTGACACAGTAGAGACGATGTAGGCACCTCTGACAGTCCTGGATATGAAGTTTTGTAGAAATAAATGTGACAATACTCAGATTTCCGTTCCTGGAGAGAAAAGCGGGACCTCTGTGCAAACATTTATGACTTGTTAGAGCTTACAGTTACAGTTAAAGACCAGATTGAATTAGTTTTAAACATGCAGATTCATAGTTTTGTACAATCCAAGCCTACTGACTGTTCAATTGGCTGAACATGCACACGATTGCATGATTTTATTTGACAGATGTCCCCTGAAAATGATTCAACTTTGATTAACAAACAAAAACTTGATGTGAAGGAAATCTGTCACGACTCTTCTATGAAGCCTGAATGCTCTTTCCAAATGATAATCTTTTTTTGGATCATATTTCTCTCCATCAAGCTGTCCACAATCCTTTAACATGCATAATTTAATCCACTGGCCTGGATTTTAAGTTGTGAAAATTGATTAGTACGGTGTTGAGTTCCCCTTGCCCATTCACCAGCGGCATGGTGCACCAGGGCATCTTTGTGCGACTTCATTCTGTATTAATATGCCAAAGGTCCTCTATTGAATTTGCCATGTGAAACCCTTGAGAGGAACCAAGTCTGATGTCGATATTAAGCTCTTTCCTCCTTGTCACCATTGTTTTTCCTGACCTAGAAATTTCTTGGCCAAGTTTCCTACAAGTCATTAAAGTCCTGCACACCCTCATAGTACATTCACACAGGCGTTTTAATTTATTTTGCCTAATTAGACCTCTTCTTCAGGCCGGCATGGACAATGTGCTCTTAAATAGGTTTTACTGTTACTTTTAAGGGAGTTGTTTAATTGATTGTTGTCCCCAGAGGCACTGTGTATTTGAGTGGAAAATACAGAGACAGCCATACAAGAGGAGGATGTCTGCCAAACAAAACGTTGCCTTCAGTGTTGTGGCGATGCATCACATGAGCACAATAGAGCAGACTCTGCCATGAGTAGTTTCCTCTAACAGCTCAGGAGCTGAAAGCTGTCTGTTGTGTCAGTGGGTCAACCAGGAGCCGTGTGTGGTCTGGACTCTAGACGTCTCATTGTTCACTATCCTGTCACCAAATACTCAGGCCCTCTAGTAGCCTAATTAAAGGACACCTAATGATAATACTGTGATGATGTTTGTCTGTGAAAACAGCAGATACTGAAGGCCCAGTCCAAGTAGGTTTGTTTTCCCTTCCAGCATTGTAGTTGTATTGTGGGACAGTGTTTTAAGCACTTGAGTATATTCTTAGCATTCAACATAAAAGAGTATAACACCCAACTGAAAATCTTCATGGTTTAACTTCTCACCTCGCTGCAGTGATACACAAGTGTACTCCAGGACTCTTTGACATCACTGCAATGTGGTGACAAGTGCAACAGATTTCTGACCAATATCACCCACAACGTTCAACCAAGCAGCCCACAGGAGCGCAGCAAAACAAAACTGAGCTTACTCTTCAGTTTTTTTCTTTATGTAGGTCAAGATCGAGGTAAATGTTGTTTACACAATGTTTGACAATGTTACATATACAGTATCTGCTCGGTCCAGCACTCAACTAAAGCTTTAGCATATATCATATAAATAAGTTAAAATATTCAGATCCAGGTTCACACAATTTCAGCAATTTGAAAGAAATTGTATGTCTTTTTTATGTCTTATGCATCATTTTATATATGTATATAATTCATCCTGACATTTTTGAGGTCTCAGATTTGACCGAGAGACTGAACCTGGAAGAGTCTATGAGGTGAGAAAGGTCAGGTTCTTATCTGCAAGTAACAGTTCATTTAACCATGAAAGACCAATACAGCTACTGAAAATTTAATGCATTTCAGTGTCTGCACGGATTAATAACAACTTCAAATATGAATGATTTCAAATTTACAACAATTTCTTATAATATTCTCAAAAAAACAAAAAAACAAAAACAGCATCCAGCCATGTTTGCAGAGCTACAATTAAGTCAGATCTTCACATTTACCTTTTTACATTCTGTGTTCATTAATAGAGGTTGTTGGTCACCACAGGAAGCTCTAGAAAATGTTGATATTCTTCTTGTTTATGTGCAGGTTTATGCATTCCTTGAATTCTCAGTCATACTCTGTGTAAATATTCCTCCTCAGACTGCCTCGGTTCCACTATATTTGCACCAATAAAGGCCGACATAATTGGTAACCTCACAGTAAGTATGAAGTAAATCTGTCACACAGTTCTTCTACATTTCTTAGTGACATTATAATCATTAAGATGTATTCTACCTGATAGAAAATCAAGGCAGTTTATGATACCAACCCGGCACGGTTCAAGACACTCCACCAGATTGTGGAGGCAGAGAAAGAAATGCATGGAGCCCAATGGCCCAAAGTTGGAGCAACGTTGGCTCTTATGTGGCTAAAAAGGTTTGAAAAACTTTTTTTTTTTAATATATAGATTTTTTAGTTGTGTGTGTGTTCATTAACTTTTAAGATCTGCACCCATAATCACTGTGCATGTCTTCTTTATAAACCAGAGGTCTACGATTTATTCAAGTCTTCCTTCAGAGCCTGGTGGATGGAGAAAAGGATGATGCCAACCCACACTTCATCCGAGCCAATATCACCAAAGCCTATGAAATATCCCTGAAAAGGTACCATGGCTGGTTGGTGCAACAGCTCTTCAAGGTGAGCTCAGAGTGTTTTATGAGAGATACATATGCATATCAAATGCATAGAGTAAATTTGACATCTGTATTTGCTCTTTTAGGCAGCTATTTTCGCTGCTCCGTATAAGACAGATTTCCTGAAGGCCCTCTCCAAGGGCCGGGATGTCAAAGAAGAGGAGTGCTTAGAAAAAATCAGGAAATTCCTCATCAACTTCACCGCCACGGTTGATGCTGTTTATGAGATATACAGTAAGATGAATGCTGATCTTGAATACACAATGTGACTGCAGGACGTTCCTCTTCCCTCCAGTGATCCACTTAGTTTACAAAGTCATTTACATTCTGCAGTCTACATCTTGACATGGCAAACTTCAGATCATCTGACAGCTCACTGTGGGAGCGTATTTATAATACTCTGTCGTTACACATCAAATGTTTGCACTTTGAGTCATCTGTGTGCCTGTTCTGGATTTCTCAGTTCCTCACTGTTGTTTGACTCTGGGGCAAAGCAGCCGCAGAATTAAACTCTTTGTTTTCTCTCTGTTTCTTGACAGGAAGACATGTTATGTTCAAAAACAATATACAGCCAGATATTTATGTGCACAATCATAAACAGTTTGATAATTATACCAAGATACCATACCAAATATGAATACAATGTAATCTTTGTTATAATAATTTATACCTTGATGATTTATTTGCTTTTATCATGCATTTATGCTAAAGATATTGAAGAAGAAGATTTGAATTTCTCCTCTGTGAAAGTCCTCCCAACTAACCGTGACTACCGTCAACCGTCATATGTTTTCATCTAAACAACAAATATGGTTATAGTTGTTCATGTTTTCTGGGGATTGGATCATAGTTTTGACTTTTTAAATGCTTTCAAATAACAATATTACCTCTACGTTATTTTATTATCCCATGCTATTTATTACAAAGCTACACAAAGCAGCCAGTTCATCCATCACTGTGACTTCATAAACAAATATTTTGCTGTATTCAAGCAAATGTATGTACACGGTTGGCTCCTAATACGGCACACCTGTTCGTGCCTTAAGCTGAAGGTTGAAGTATTTTAAATAACCATGTCAGCTTTTCTGCCTTAGTCCTTTATATTTTTGTACATGTCACTTTGTGTGAATCAGGCAGGCTAATTAAGAACAAAATGTTAATTATTGCTGAAGGCGTTGTCTGCCTCTTTTATACTTCCATGCTGTGCAGGACTTGAACATGTGTCTCTGCTCTTCTTCCAAAGAAAGTGCTTTTCTGTCCACTCTGCTCTCAGGTGCTTAAATAAAACTGTATTTTCTTTAAAACTCATTGTCGAGGGGACATTTAATGTTGCATGCATTATGACTTCTTTCCTTCTACATGGTTGTTATAGTATTTCAACAACAACATACTGACCTTGAATAGAAGTCATGCTGGTGGCCTTTGGTTAATCAATGCTGTTTTGAGTGCATGTTCTTGTCTGATGTCTCTTGTGGCTGATACTATTTTGCAGTGTGTGTGTATAGTGCAAAACATGTTGTATTTTCAATGTATGTGAAGCAATGTATGTATCATAATTTGCAATAAAAAATATGTACAACAATTTAATTTCTTTTTTTCTTTTTTTTTTACTGTTTCAGTTTCTTTCTTGAAATTTGTGTCCACCACTTGTCTTATACACGCAGATCAGAATAGGCAATCAGCACAGTGGAAAGTAAATTAGCACGTTTACTCCAGTTCTTTACTTAATCTGTAATTTATTGCTTCAGTTGACTACATTTACCATCAACACTGATTGGACATACACATAAAAAGCTAAACGCTCAAGATTCTCTATACCCTGTAGGGGCCACCTGCAACAAAAGGCTAATGAATATTTTACAGTGAAAAAACTTTAAAAGTGATAAATGAACTGATTTGAATTTGATGTAACAGGGGTGCTTATTTGTCTTGCTCTCTTTGTCCTCACCACACCCTCTTATTAAACCGTACTCCACTTCTTTGTGTCTTGAATAGTTGAAAAATGGGTCAGTATTTGTGAAACATTTCTCCTGGCAGGCGTGTTTATTCAGCAGTGAAGCTAACAATAAAGGACACACTGGGCCATAAAGTAAGGTCGCAAAATGAACTTCCACTCTCTGTGACATCTTCTCAGGAAGATCCTGTGATAGGATTGAAAGCTCCAGAGCAGATGCTAAATGGACGTTCTGGTGAGATTGTTTTGTCAACTTTGGTTTCCGTTTTAGGGAAAATGAAAAGAGTCAAATAGGTAGTGAGCAAGCAGGGGTGGGACATTTACTCAAGTACTCTACTTACTGTAAGTAACCTCCCCGCCTCACTTTCTGCTCCGCTACAGGGAAAATACTCTAAATACTCTTTTTTTTTTTTACTTCACTATATTATCTGACATCTTTAGTTATTTTACAATTGAAAGTTTATACAATATGACGTTTTGTTGTAAACTTTGTACACAAGAAATGATTACAATACTTATCTGCAGTCTTAAACACTATATTATTATATAACATTTTCTGCATTGAGTACTTTTACTTTTAATATTTCTAATATATATTTAGTTACATTTTTCTGATTATTTTACTATAAAGTAACATTTTGAGTACAGGACTTGTACCAGAGTTTGTTTACAGTGTTGCATTAATTCTTTCTGTCAACGAGTCAGTCAAAGCCATCATCTCTCCTGTTTTATAAATAGGGTAGCAGAGTTTAACAGAAAACGTTCTTGCAATCTGACTTGTGATGGCATGCAGACCGTTTACAACTCGTCATTGTACTTCCAGGAATAAAAAACAGGTTTCACTGAGGTGTTGCAAGACAGTGTTCAGTTGGAGAGGTCCCAGCGCCTAGTGGTCATGACTGGTACAGCCTCACTGTTCTTCCGTGTCGGTTCTCAGAAAAGTGGTAACCACCGGTCCACCCTTTGGTCCCTCCCTAAAAATCAGTGTGAAAGTAACCATTGTCCTGGTGGAACTTTTTTTTACAGGCGGTCTTACACATGAATCAGAGGGATGCTGTAATTCAGTTAAAGTATTTTGTGTCATCTGGCAGAAGTCAGAGATCCCGTTTGGGAGTTTGGGAGCGTTCAAACTTTGGAAAACAGCTGCGGAATAGTTTATTTTCCGAGAAACACTAAATAAGATCAGCAGATTAGATCAAGGTAAGTAACTCCTCTGTTATTTATTCTTCTTTAGATGTCTTCCAGAGCTAATTAGTTAGATCTAATCACCTTATGTGAAGAAAAATAGTTAAATAATCACTGAGACACTAGTTTAGAGAATGTTAACTTTTAATGACTCACATGTTGCTGTAATTAACATTTAAACACACAATCTATGTTGAATATCATTTATTGTAATGTACAGTTTATTTTCTTGAAATGTATGTGCATTTATTTATTTATTTATTTATTTATGTGTCCATTCAACTGTACATTTGTTGGATGTTTGTGTATATAGATTCGTGGTATGACCTTTACAACCTTAAAATGTATTGTCTATAAAACACAACATGTCATAGTCATTTAGCTCCAGGCAGAGCCGGCAGCTTCTCTAGCTCTGGATAATGTCACATCAGCAGTCACAGAGCAGGATGTCCCACGCCTCTGAGGGTGAAGACTCTCTCATTTAGAGACTTTCCCAAGCGGATTTCGACTTCCTGACACAATAAGTGGTTAATAAGTGAGCTTTAAGTTTTATGATCCTGAAAAGTTACAACTGGTCCCCTCTGCCTTCACAAACCTCCACCAAACCTCCACCTTTGCTCCTAGTCTGTTATAATAATTCATCAAGGTCAGCCTCTCTTTGCTCCTCTGTCTTTTTACTATCCAATGCCCGCTGAAGTGTAAAGGCATGATAATCCCGTGTGTGAAACAGGGTTGTGAGTTATCCATCTCCCTCAGTGGGACCCCCACTCCTGTGTTTATGTTGCAACACAGTCTGGTTTAGATAAGTTGTCAACGTCATGAACAAACTCATATGCCACAAAAGGAAGCTGTGGAGGGACATGTGAGGATGTAGTGAGAGCTGATAGCAGTAATGTGTGTTTGTGTGTGCAGAGAAGCTGAGAAATTCAAGATTACACACCACGGCACTGATTTAGTGTTTGTCCTGTGTTAAACAGACCAGACAGGTGGTGTGAGAGGAAACATATCCTTCTGACCAATGAGAGGCCGGACTCACAGCCATGTTATTGGTGTTGGCATGAGTCCTTTTCTGAGTTTTTCCATATATCCCAGCCTCAAACGACAAAGCTCTTTTTATGTCACTAAGGAGCTGCAGCTTTGTCAGTTACTCATCATCGTTACTCTTTTGTTTGTTTCTACAGGACGTCCACATGCTTCAGCATCATTTCCAGTTTCCCCCTGAAGCGGAATTTGGCACATCATTGTGATAAAAGGGATGAATGAGGTACAGAGAGGTTAAATGTCAACTGTCTAGTACTTTAAATCATCTTCAAAGTTCTAGTTAGTCGCTTTGATAGTTGTCTTAATGTCTCATTAGTTTGTTTTATTATGTTGTCGAGTAAAAAACATCATAGTTTTTCACATTTTTCTGACTGTTCTTCTCTTTAGTACGTAATCTGGACTGTTGGTGATTAGTGGCTGGCAGCATCTCACATCTCTTATTTGTGCATCCATTCTCATGTAACCTGGGAACTGATCAGGTCCACCATCATTAAGGACATCTCAGTTAAACTGCATGAATAAGCAAGAACATCACAAGAAAGTATCTCAGAGAGACAGAGAAATATTTATATGATTCCAAGCTCACAGTTTCTGATTTAGACTTGATGCACTTGGTGAATAACACTGACTGTTAACATAGCTTTGTTTGTTTTTCCATTGGTTCAAGCATTTCCTGACCATCTGCAGCTCGTTCAGAACATTTTGTCATGGTGTCTGTTCCAGGGCCGCTCTGCTCTCCTCAGAAGGTGCCACCTTGCTTTGTCCAAGGCCGACACCCTCACCAGATCCGCTGTCTCTGTGGACTCCGGCGATGGTGGGGCCCCTCAGCCTGAGAGCGATGCAGCATTCCCGCTATCTGAGCTCTCAGACCTGTTCGAGAGCGAGGATGCCTCCCAGTCAATTCAGGATACGAGTCAGGGTTCAGCCCTGGAGCTGGTTCAACCAGGCCAGCCTGCAGATGGCAGACAAAACCTGCGGATGAAGTTCCAGGGTGCTTTCAAGAAGGGCATTTCCAACCCTAAGGATTTATTGGAATCTACCATATATGAATCAAATGTAGTTCAAGGACCCAAGAAAGCACCCATGGACTCACTCTTTGACTATGGCACCTACAGGAACACAAGCAACCAAAAGCGACGCAGGAAGAAGCTTCCAAGAGGGTGAGAAGGCCTCAGCGTCAGTGGCATTCAGACCTTTAGACTAGACAAGTTTAGGGGTTTAGTTTTAAGAGTTGTGAACCTAGAACTGGATTTTTTTCCCAGTCCAGTCCGACAGACTGGTTTGGAAAAATGTCATAAAAACCTCCTTCAACTGCCACTCTGTAGACAGAGGTGTGCCACATTACGAAGTATGTACACACACATACACACACTGTAGGCCATGCATTCCCCTTATTCAGCCCATTCACTGATCTAACAGAGAGCATGTTGTTGGTCCTCTGCAGCAGCAGTTGAGGTAATATTTAGGCTGCTGCCTGTTCCTGGCTGCTCTACCTGTCCCACACACACAGAGGTCTTTTTACTGGCGCACTCCAGGGTGTGGGTGATTCCTTAAACGCTGATTTGTGCACCAAACACCCATTCAGTTCTTTATTTTTTGTCAATGAAATGTAAAAAGAATCCATGAATTCGAAGGTATGTGTGACTTAGAAAGGTCGTGTCATGTTCTTGTGTCTCCTCAGTAAAGCTGAGGTGTCCTGTGACGATGGTGAAAGCTCAGATCCACCAAAAGTGATGAAAATATTCAACCGCACTCTCCTCTTTGACTGCGTGTCACGTGCTGACACTGAGGCCCTCGAGGGCCTGTTGGAGTACCTGCAAAGTCATGAAAAGAGGTTAACTGATGAGGAGTTCAGAGGTGAGACTGTCACTCACTTCAGATATCTGTTGCCTGTTCAAACTGTTCAAACAGTAAGGTCAGACTACAAGGGAACAAAATGGGTTTGTGTTTGGATATGAAGGCCGTTTATTAGATTAATTATTAATTCATCTAAGTTAAGTTCTCTTTTGTCAGTCCAAACTCTGCCTTTGCTCTAAAGCTGAAACTCAGCTCTATCTAGTGACCGTTTTACCATGACCCTTTGAATACCCCTGCCCCCTTTTCTATTGTTTTTGGCTCAGAGGATGTGAGATGGAAAAGGTGGAGTGATGTCAGAGTCTTTATCCTGCTAGAGGCAAGCCCAAGGAAAGTTTCCTGTGTGTGTCTGAGAAGTTTTTTCAGGCTTATAACAGGGAGCAGAGAGAAATCACAGCAAACTGTCAACTTTTTTTCTTTTAAGCCGAGAAACTAAAAATAGCAAAGGGCTTACTCGACCCCTGTCTTTTACAGTTTGATCTCATAAACCCTGAAATCCCGATAAATCATTATTTGTGCTCTGATTCCCATTCTCGACTCTGGCTGCTCTTCTTTTATTATGTAGTCATTCGCAGAACTTTTAGAGGAACACGAGGAACACAACAGGATGTCATATTGTAAGTGACAGTGGATACCACAGTAGAGTGACATTAGAAATGAGATAAATGCTAAATCTATATACAAACTCAACGATTAAGTTCTCATAAACAACACAAATAAAACTGTATATGTTCCAAAAGGAGGAAGTATACACTTATTTTTTAGTACCCCTTGACTACTTCCACAGTTGATACATGAAAAGATTGTTGAGTAGTTCAGCTACGACTTGAAACGCCCTGTGTTGTAATCAAGTATGTACTTGGATAGTAACTGGATAAACAAAATGTCAGCTCCTTCCATCAGCAGTATGAATGAAAACCAACGTGAACATTGACGGTTCAATTAAATAACATCCAGTTTAAATGTAATGCAAATGAACACCTGTGGAACTCGATGCTCAGTGTTGATGAAGGTGTACTCATTTCACCAGAACCATCCACGGGTAAGACGTGTCTGCCCAAAGCCTTGTTGAACCTGTACGGTGGGCAGAATGACACCATCCCTCTGCTGGTGGACATAGCAGAGAAGACCGGAAACCTCAGAGAGTTCATAAATACGCCCTTCAGGGATGTCTACTACAGAGGTATGGAAATTACCCAATGACTGTGACCTCTTCATCTTCCACTGAGCTTTGTTTAGACTTACTGTAATTTGTCTGGCTGGTGAGGCCCAATTATGAAGAACAGGGCTGTATTGTGTATGTGTACAGTGACTATTTAAAGTATATGAGAAGATCTTACATCTTACATTGTGTTTGTACCTTGCAAAAGGATTCAGGAAACACAAAACGTGGTGCTGATCTTCATTTTTTTTCTCCATGATTGCCTGATTTGCCCGTTTACTTGCCCGGTAGTCAGTTTGACGTTGTTTTATGTGACAACATAAAAATGTTTAAGAGCTCAGTTTCTATGCGTCTTGACCCCGTAGAAACAACCTGCACATAAATACCCCTCATGACTTTTACTCAGGTTTTTATGACCTCCACCTTTAAGCTCACACTTGGGCGTCAGTTCGAAAGACAAACAGCAACAGTCGACACCATTTTCTGTTGTGTGACTGTGCTTTTTTTTTTTTTTTTTTTTTGCTCACAAATGCCTTTCAACATAATTAACTCCATACACCTCATTCCAGTAATTACCTCTTGGTAAACACATTCTTTCAGCTGATATTTAATTGAACACAGCAGACAAAAGCAGCAGTTTGGAATACTAATAATAGCTCAAATGTTTCTGTGTCGTTGTGTTTCTTTGTATTGTCAGGCCAGACGGCGATGCACATTGCTATAGAGCGACGTTGTAAGCAGTATGTGGAGCTGCTGGTGGAGAAAGGAGCTGATGTTCACGCCCAGGCGAGGGGACGCTTCTTCCAGCCTAAAGACGAGGGGGGCTACTTCTACTTTGGTAAATGACCTTTGTCAGCGCTTAAATCTAGACTGGAAACACAAGAGTTCATTGTGCTCCTGTACTTTAAGTGATAAAACACCACAGGCAAAAGTTCTGGAAAGCTGTTGCTGTGTTTTCTGTCTCATATGGTGCTAATGATGTGCTGTTTCTGTGGTTTCTATGACTTCACTGGTCACTCTTTCAGTTTCCACACTGGCTCTGGCTTTCTGTTTAACTCACGGACATCAAAGACATCAGCTGCCAAGATAAAATAGTTGTACGGCGAGTACATGGTCCTGGCTAAAAAGCCTCTGTTTCCATGGAGAAATGAAGTGACATTTAGACCCCACCCTTTCTCTTTTTAACATGGCAGGTTTTGGCCGAGCAAACATAGTCAGGATGCTGCTGCGGTCCAGAGGTGAAGTCCAGCTTATAGCCCAAATGTTTTTTCAAGTATCGTAGGAGTGGTGCTCCGAAAACACATGAAAAGACGAGCATTATGTCACATGTACAAGAGGTGCATCCAGTGAAAGGTGTTAGTGTTCTGCAGTTATGAAAAGCAAACATCCTCTTTTGACCCACCTCTGGGAAGAACCTCACTGACCTGTACATAAATCGGAGCCTTTAAACTAAATTCAACACTGCCCTCTGCTGGCGTCTGTTCAGCCCCAACCTCCTCACCTACATCACTGTATTTGGTACCCACATGTGATGTCTGCACTCTGTCCTTTTAACCTTCAGTAGCAGATGTAATTGAGTTTTATGTTACTCTCCAAAAACAGTGAAAGAAAGCTAGAAATGGTTTTTCGTTTTTATTTTATACCCAACCCAATTTGAAAAATTGTTTATTTGATTCCATTCATGCGTTATAGTTCTCACTCATCACAGAGGAGATGATTTCTATTTGCACTTAGCACGGTTGTCATTTTCAAATCCCAGCGTGTCCGGGCACAGTGTGAGTAATTTGCTGCGGGGCTTTGCAGTGAGGTGAACAGGAACCTGGCAGGGCTGATGGCTAATGGGATTTAGACTCACGCTAACACTCTGCATGCACCCGTGCAAATCCATGAAGAGGAGCGTTTCTATGTGAGGTGACAAAGTAATCTGTCACCCATGGCAACGGCTCATTTTCAGCAGCTGCTTTTGGCACTCTGGCCCCATTGCGCCCCTCCCTCAAACAACTGCTAATTGTGCTGTTTTCATAGCGGGGATTTAAGTCAAATCTTTGATCCATGTTTAGTATGCTTTGCAAAAACACACAGATGCCAGCTACAGTTCTTAATTAACCCTCCTCCTGTTGATTTGCTTATTTTTAATCTGAAATACAGAGTTCATTTAATCTCCTGTGAATTCATTATGAAGTGAGCGGTGTGTGTGTGTGTCTCTCTCTCTCTCTCTTTGTGTTTGCCCAGGTGAGCTTCCTCTATCTCTGGCTGCATGCACTAACCAGCCTGACATAGTGCACTACCTGACTGAGAATCCGCACAAAAAGGCCGACCTGCGGCGCCAGGATTCACGTGGAAACACGGTGCTGCACGCCCTAGTGCACATCGCAGACAACACCAAGGACAACACTCGTTTCCTCACAAAGATGTACGACCTGCTGCTAATCAAGAGTGCAAAGCTCTACCCAGACTGCAGCCTGGAGACGGTGCTCAACAATGATGGCATGTCACCGCTCATGATGGCCGCCAAGCTGGGAAAGATCGGGGTAGGGATAATGATACATCAGTATTAGAGTAATAAAAGTTCATATTATCACACATCTATTTGCTGTAATATTGTTCCAGGTGTTTCAGCACATTATCCGACGTGAGATAAAAGATGAGGAAGTTCGTCATCTGTCACGTAAGTTTAAGGACTGGGCTTATGGGCCGGTGTACTCCTCCCTTTATGATCTGTCTTCACTGGATACATGTGGAGAGGAACCGTCTGTGCTGGAAATCCTCGTGTACAACAGCCGCAATGAGGTGAATAACAAAGTTTATTTGAGAGATGAAATATTTTGTCTCTCGAGATCAGAGTGGTAGGACAAAACAAAACAACATCAAAATGTGTGCAGGTGCAATAAAAGATGATCTGTGTGAACAAAGATCAGGATTTATTGATTTTATTTCATTCTTATTAGAGTACCAGTGTATCACTGTGTTTGTTTGTGGCCCTGTTGTCAGAACCGCCATGAGATGCTGGCAGTGGAGCCCATCAATGAGCTGTTGAGGGCCAAATGGCAGAAGTTTGCTGCTGTCACGTTTTACATCAGCGTGGTTTCCTACCTCACCACCATGATCATCTTCACCTTAGTGGCTTATTATCACCCAACGCAGGGAAAGGTGGGTGAGGAACTACAGAAAAATGTTTTCACAGAGTGGCTAGATTGGATGGGAACTGATCAATGATTCATGAGGTGAAACTGTCGGATGTGCCCATGCAGCTGTACTTTAGGACACCACATGAATATATTTTTACTATAGCAGGAACTTTTTGCTTACTTAGTGTGTATGTTTTATTATGTAGGCCACATATGCTGTACATTAGATAGCTTAATACTCTTTGCACATGAAATGTTAACATACCAGAGTGACCATTTACTTCACTGTATTATTAAAGGAATATGTTCCTGCCAAGAGGTAGATGAGAAGACTGATCTCACATCTTTACTTTTACCATCAAAGACTACACTAATATGCATACAGGTTTAGACAGGCATGTTGTGGATGAAGGTGGACCAATATGATGTAGGAGGGTCGAGGGATGGAGGGATAAGAGATGAGAAGAGAAATCAGGGTCGTAGATGGATGGAGGAGTTCAGAGATTGAACTGTGTCAACTGGTGTTGGGAAGACAGGAGCGAACCAGGAGGGCGTTGAGTCGCTGAGTGGGGGAGCCGTCTCTTCATCGCTCAACGGGGTTAGAGCGCCAGTGGTTTCCTGTAGTTCATGGTCTTTGTTCCTGAACGTAGCATAAAAAACAGAAGCAGGTGGCTCTGTCCAAAGAAGCCCACCTACTCGGGCACTGGTTAGCTCACCTGGTAGTCAGTCAAAGTGGCTCAAAGTTTGATTGTGGCCTGGGGCCCTGTGCTGCCTGTCATCCCCCTCCTTCTCCAATCACTTTCCTGTCACTCTTCTGCCATCTCTATTAAAAAACCCCTGAAAATATATTTAAAAAAAGAAATCCACCTACTAGCAGCACATTTTTTTTATAATTAATGCATATTTTATGTTTAATCTGCACCAAACCAAAATGTAAAAAATGTGTTTTTATGGGGGAGGGTGGGGGTGACATGCTAATACTAAGCTAAGCTAATCAGCTACTTGTAGCTTTAATCTCCATGGACAGATGTTAGATTGATAACAAACTTCTCTTCTAACTCTCAGCAACCTAGCAAACAGATGTAGATCCCAACTGTTAAACTAATCCTTTAGTGTTTGTTTCTATATTCCATATTTTGTTTTTTAAATGTTCTGAATGAAATGATTGTCATAGATAATCATCCTCCTTCCTTCCAGCCTCCATACCCTTATACAACATCCTCTGACTACCTGCGGATGGTGGGAGAGATTGTCACCTTGGCATCAGGAATTTTCTTCTTCCTCACCAATGTGAGTCGATACGCCGCAGTCACTTGTACTCAAACCTGTAACAGTGCTTGTTGTCATCGTGGAAATGTTTTTTTTCCCTGCACTTTGCAGATTAAGGACCTCTTCTTGAAGAAGTGCCCCGGGGTGAAGTCTTTATTTATTGATGGATCCTTTCAGCTGCTGTAGTAAGTCTCTTTACCTCTGCTGTAACTCACGCTGACTTTTACCCGAGGCAAATTTTTCATCCTCTTAATTGAGTCACCTAATTAATTCCTCAACCTCCTCTCTGGCATGTTTTTGTAGTTTACATCTTTAATTAAGCCTGTGATACAAACAAAGAGCAGAGAGTGTCGAGGACCTCTCTGAACCGTGTTGATTTAAATCATTAGCAACATGGCTGTGATGTCTCTATTCTGTTAAAAACGCCAAATGCCAGCTTCCTCAGTATCACAGACTTGAACATTGAAATTAGTTCCCTGACAAACTTCTCTGTCTTCTCCAGTTTCATCTACTCTGTACTGATTGTAGTCACCGCTGCTCTCTACCTGTCCGGCATTGAGGCTTACGTGTCTGTGATGGTGTTTGCACTCGTCCTGGGCTGGATGAACACTCTTTACTTCACCAGAGGCCTGAAGCTCACTGGAACCTATAGCATCATGATACAGAAGGTCAGATGATGGAGGGAAATAACAGAAAATGAAACATCTGAATCTGAAACATCAGCATCAATGTGTGTTAACGCTCTTTTCATTTTTGGTTCTCAGATTCTTTTCAAAGACCTTTTCAGATTTCTGTTGGTGTACGTGCTCTTCATGATTGGATATGCATCAGGTAGGCTTATGGCCACCTAACTCTACAGGTGTATTTCTGCATCACTTAGAGGGACAGTTTGAAAATTAGGAATCAATAACACTATCAGACATATAACCCAGCCTCCTCTGTTTCCACCCTACAGCCCTGGTGTCTCTGCTAAAAGTGTGTCCTCCACCGGGCACAGAGTGTGACGGGGGCTGCCCCACCTACCCAATGTGCAGGGACCCAGACACCTTCAGTAATTTCCTTCTGGACCTCTTTAAGCTGACCATCGGGATGGGAGAACTGGACATGATCGACAGCGCACAGTATCCTGCGGTCTTCCTCATCCTGTTGGTTACCTACATCATCCTCACCTTCGTGTTGCTGCTGAACATGTTGATCGCTTTGATGGGGGAGACGGTGGGGCAGGTGTCCAAGGAGAGCAAGAAGATCTGGAAGCTTCAGGTTAGCTGGAAGTAACTGTTTGTGGTGGGCACTGTCAGCGAAATATGAGATGCCCCTTACTGAAAAAACACATGAATTTCATGTTTTCCATATGTATCTAAATGCAAACTACATTTCATGTGGTGTCGTGATAAGGAGCATATTGGCTTCTGGTATGAGATGTCTGTGTCCAACCAACATATTTGAGATGAAACCAAGTTCCTAGTGGTCACTTTGAGTTCACATCAGCATCTAAGCTTACCTTTACCATATCAACCATTTTAGTTAGCATGCCAGCACCAAAAAAATTGTGTCTGAGCCTGAGCCCGGGGTATTAGAAGTCTTTTTTTCTTCGAATTTAGTCATATACCAAATTACAAAACCTTTTGGACGACATGCTTTGACCTGGTGATGGCTCTGGATAAAAAGTTAAGGGATCAGCAAAGAGATTGATCCTGAGGGGTAGATGAACATATGCACGCGTTTTCATGACCATAAACGTTCAGATGTCAACCTCATTGTGTCACCAGAGGAAAAGTTAAATGAGCCACCATGGACATCTGTACCAAATTTAATTTGCAAACCATTTAGAAGTTGTTGAAAGTAATTTTTTATTTTCAGGTGGGCACAGAAATCCCAAATCAAAACTATCTACATGGCTAGATATCACAAGAGGAGAGTAAACAAATGTTTTTGTTCTTTGAGTGGCTTAAATTAAATGTGATTACATAATATTCACTCACAGTGGGCAACAACCATCTTGGACATTGAGCGCTCTTTCCCAGTCTGCCTCCGTAAGTCTTTCAGAGCCGGTGAGATGGTGACTGTGGGGAAGAACTGGGATGGAACACCAGACCGACGATGGTGCTTCAGGTATTTTGTGTCATAATCACAGCCGTTCAGCAGTGCCAGTGTAACTTCAAAGAAAAATATCAATCCCGCTGGTGTCTTGTTATATCAGGGTGGATGAGGTGAACTGGTGCCACTGGAATCAGAACCTGGCGATAATCAATGAAGATCCAGGCAAGAATGAAACCTGCCAAGCCAATGGTTTGCAGCAGAGCGTCAAAGCCTTGAGGAGAGGTGAGATTTTCACTGTGCTCTCATGAATAAATTCATGGACAAATACGTATATATTCTCTCTAACTTATTCATACAGATAAAAGAAAATCCTTCTTCTTTTTATCCCCCTCTAGACCGCTGGTCCACAGTCGTCCCACGGGTGGTGGAGTTAAGTAAGGGTCCACGGCCTCGTGATCTGGTGGTAGAGATGGAGCCGCTGACACCCAGATACTGACGCCTGCAGATGACTGGTGCTGTCAGTCTTACTGTATATGGAGACAGCAGAGAGCTATCAGCATCAGTGTGATCGCTCCACAGGGGACAATTTGGCCAATAAGTGTACTAATTTGCACAGATCTCATGTGCCTTCTGTTCAGAGGAAGTATAATGAAAATTACAGTAAGAGACAGAGCACACGGAGACACTGGACGTCTTAAAGAATCTTAAAAACACTAAATAGAGTTAAAAACTAACCCTGAGTGAGCTGGATTTTTTTTTTACGTGTCACATAAGAAGAGAGAATTTATTATAAAAATGTACTGTACCTCTGCTTCTTAGACATCAGTGGCTGATCACTCAGGGATTTAAGATATTTCAGCATTTCCACTCTCATTAAAGTGTTACAGAAAACAGAATCATGAGTTATCTAATAGCTAGCAGAAGCATAATTACTGTATTGTTGTATTAGCAGTGTAAACAAAAGCTTTGATAGAAGCCATCTACAGATATAATCACAATGGGAGATATTTCTTTAAGCAAACATTCATAGACCTGTAGAATAGAAACAGCTTTCATTTACTTGCTTTATATTTAAGAGGTCCATGTATGACGTGTCATAAAGATTCAAGTTGTATATGATAATTTGAATGTTTATTATTTAGGGTATATCTTATATTTTATAAATGCCATTTTCTATACTGTATTAATAAAATAGTTTCAACATTATAAAAGTCTCATACTTGGACTGCCAGCTCAGGCAGCACAGCTTTCATTTGAACCGAAACAATGCACTATGACAATTTCTGATGTGTGCATTATTATATGAACACAAAGACATTGTTCTGAACAAGATGGGCATGATGAGCAGGTTATAGTTGTCAAGCAAATATGCAAATGCACGACAATAGCTTTCTGTGTTATGGTTTGTCTTTGAATTTCCAGAGTTATTGTTCCTTTGCAGCTGGGGTATTTGCATAATCAACTCTCAGGCCTTGCTATTATGTGCTTCCCCCTATTTGCTGCAGTGTTTTCATTGCAATTGGCTTCTTGCCCTATATAGCATCTTGTTTATGCGGAACTACTGTATGTATGCATGTATTTGTGTTATTGTACTGCATGTCAGGATTTGATTAAGTGCAGATAGACCCTGCAATTCATTTTCACTAATTCATTGCTGATGAAGGTCACAGTTCATTGTTCACGGTGTTTACATTGCTTTTATAATGAGACTTCTGTGCAGTTTTTTTTTATTGTTTGTATGTTGCAGCACAGAGCAATAAACACTGAATTTATTTTATAAATCATATAGTAGTCTGTTTTGTAGTTCCTGGTTAGATATTAGATGATTTTCCATGATTGGATTGTTTTATCCAGGAAAAATCAGCATCAGACACATATGCTTCAAGATTTATTCATGTAAATGTATTATTTAAGCAAAAAATATATGGAAGCTCTGTGAATAGACATCAGTGTTCATGTGAAATGATAAAAAAAAAAAAAAACTTGTTTGAGGAAGTGGTGAGAACATTAATAATTAAAAAGAAATGAAAAAACTTTTTTTTTTAAAAAATCTAGATTTGCATTTTGTTTCCATTTGTGTCTTAACAAGAAAGATGTTAGTATAGCCGGACAAACCCACACAAATATCTACCTGTTGTTAAAATAATCTCACTTATCACAATCCTGTCTGTCATTCTTTGCATGAAAAACACATTTTATATTATATATCTTACTGGAGGTGAAGAATTACATTTTTGGTTGCCAACCATC
Source organism: Protonibea diacanthus (assembly GCA_028641955.1). NCBI lineage: Eukaryota > Metazoa > Chordata > Actinopteri > Sciaenidae > Protonibea > Protonibea diacanthus. The sequence goes on along the minus strand of CM053985.1, from coordinate 18,550,863 downwards.
TATAATCTTTCCCAAAGGATTTTAATGACATTACAGTTGTAAAAAAAAAAAAAGTTGTCTTGATTCTCGTGGATTTCTTACAAAATGTACATTCATTACACTCCACTCTAAACATAATCAGAATAATAATTTAGTCATATGTTAATCATCATTTGCAGTTCCCTCTCTGGCCTGCTGATGGCTGCAGAGGTCTAAATTCCTCCGCTGGGTTGCACGAAGAGCTCCCAGTTGAGGCGTACAAGTGTGAGCCGTGTCTACTCATGCAGTTACTGTAGGGCAAAAATATATTTTTTAATTATAGCTGTAAATATTGCATTGTCAGTGCTAACTGTTATTACTATAATAGGTTCTAGTTTGTAGGATGCAGTCGACTTATGAAGTAGTTTTTCCTGTGGATCTCAGGTCTTGTTGACCTCCCTGTAACACCCGGCCAGTAATTATGGGCTTTTGCCTTCCTAATGAAACCACAAGCTGGCAACAATTTATGAACTGCTTCATTTCCTTTCACCTTTCATCATTACACCTCACCTTTCCTTTTCCTCTTTAAAATGTTACAGTGGTGATTCTTACTCATGATAACTAGGGCCTCAACCCTCACCTCCCATCCTCCTCCTCCTCCTGCTCCTCCTCCTCTCTCTCCCTCTCTGAGGCCGGCAGTGCTGAAGGACACAGGGAATCTCTCACCACCTCAGAGAAGAGGCTAATCCTCTTTGCCCCAACTTTAACTGGGCCACTAATCCTCCAGGTTTATCTAAGCAGTGAGCACCTAGCGCTGCTGACAACTTGGCCTGCCCTCCTCCCTGCAGCCTGTTAAGTAGGGCAGGGCTCGGTCCTGCAAGTGTCACTGTCAGCAACTCTGGAACCGCACACTTGCACAGGAAGTGTGAGCTGTTAACAAAATGGCTCACTTGCTTGCAGCATGTGTGTGCTCGCTGCCACAAATGTGTCTCAACAAACCAAGTGACAGCCAAGCAGGATCATGTTGTAACAGCCCTGATTTAGTAACTGCACATAAGGGAAAGTTGATAGTCTCAGCCAAAGGTCTTAAGTAAACTAACTAGCTTAGATATTGGCAGTACAAATTGTTCAGCTATTGTCCAGCCAGTTAAGCTTTAAGGTGTTTAGGCTGATGAGTCTCAAGCGGATACTGGGCTGGACTTGGGCCAACTCATTCTTTATTCACTAAACAACACTCCAGACTGTCTGATGGCTTCAAGTGTAACATTCATTGTCTGCCTGAGGTCCAGCAGGCTGTTACGGAGTCGGAAACCTCCCAACGTCTCGGTCACACTCTCACTCATCATTTCAACGACTAATACTGCAAAAGAGGTAGACGGATCATCGCCGAAGGCTAAAAGATAGAGTCAGGTCAACTCCTGGAGCAAGTTTCTCACAGTTTTAACTCTGTACTAATTTTCTGCCTTGAAATAATTCCTTCCATAATCCCCAGTGAAATATTCCACCAAGGTGTGGTATTTCTAAATGGAATGAGCAATCACTGGAGGCACTGGGAGATGAGGAGCCAGAGACATATTGGTTAGGTGGCGTGTGAGATGACCTTTCAGTTCATCTAAGATGAAACGAGGCTGCTGAACCCGAAATGATTCAGAGTGTCTAAACTGACAGGCGAGGGCACGGCCACGGCAGAGCATCAGCCTGCTGCCCGGCCTCTATAGGCATCTCTCATGATTTATTGTGAAATTGCCATGGACTCAATGTGGCGTGCAGGTGAATGAGTTTTGCTAATAAGAGAAGCATTTCTGCTCCACAGAGCTCTTTTTCTGTCTGAGTGAGCGTGTATGAAATCAGTGTGCAGTCTCCCAGTACCACACGCTCTGGTGGAGGCGGCTGGCTCATCAGTCTACGGCTTATCTGATGTTTTAGGTGGGTGGAGAGGTTGGGAGTGAGGAGAGAAAGGAGGAAAAAGGTGTCAATATTGAGTTCTTGAAGGTACCCCTGTTGCTTAACATTTTAGATTGCATGTATGTTCCTTTTCTTCAGGATGTGGACATTTTATACTGGCATTTTTAACATGAATGTGATTCATTTTGATAGCCCAACATTGGAATATATTCTGGAAATGATTGAATTGAAGTAAAAGGCTGAACAAAAGCACTAATTTGTCATTTTGGTGTGTTTTTTGAGGACGTGTAGGAGTGTGAGCTGCAGAAGGAGACAAAGATCAGTGGCTGTGCTTTGATTTGTAACAAATTAGGTTCAGAAAAACGGTTATTTGAGACTGACATTGAGCTGATATTGCCCTATTATATGGCTTGAATGTCAAGGTTTGGCCTTACTGTAAGTAAAGAGAATTAGCTCGCCTTTGCCTCTGCTTAAGAGCAGTTTCTACAAGTCCTCTTCCAGGAAAAATCTCAATCATCCCCACAGTATAAAAGGGTACTATCCCCTTTTTTCTTTTGTTCTTGTTTGTTTGATTACCCAAGGAGAGGTTGTTTTCTAATCATAGCACAAGGGACTCATCCATTAGAGATGCCACACATACTGCTGCAAAGGTGAAAAAGGTCAAGTAAAAAACAGGATTGCAAGACGGCGGCATATGGCGGTGATGTGCAAAGTGAATCCTAAGACTAATATGCTTACCTTCGTTACAGTAAGGCTTCAGCCAGAGTCTTAAAAATTGTTTAAGGAGATGTTTACAGGAAAAGATGAAGACAGAAAGAACGACGGACGAGTACAAGCGACAAGACAGGCATAGAAGTCATCTGCTTTATTTACTTATGTCAAACAATAATACATAAGAGAGGAGAGGTCAAATGAAAACCAACCATCTACATTAAAATAAAGAAATTTCAGTCCTGAGATTGACAAAAAGCAGGGAACAGACAAAATATCTACTGTGGTTGTTGGGATGGAGGGAGGACAGTGGCAGTTTCAGCAAATTGAAGATGATGGTTGTGGGGAGATTAGGGGGAGATTGCAGAACTGGAGAGGGGGTAGAAGGTAAGCAATCACTGGGATGCTTGGCTGTAGGCACATTCAAAAGTTGAAAACCCCACGACTAAAGGATTTTACAGCTTTTTTTTATATTCAGACTTCTTATTTCGAAATCTAAGACTCATATATTATCATTTTTCAAAAAAAAAAAAGAAAAAGCAAGGTATTCTTTACATTTTTTCATCCTGAGGAGACAAAAATCATTTTTTAAACATAAATACAACACTGCAGGGAGAACAATAAGAGAGATGCTTTATAGATTTCCCATTTCCATATATATGATTTTCTCAAGGTTGCGGCACCCTCAGACTTTGGCAGCGATGGTGCATTTGAGATCATTCGGGAAAAAACAGCCCTGTTTGTCCACAGGGACATTCTGAGAGCCACACAAACAGTAGAAAGAAAACTGAAAGAAAAAAAAAAAGAAGAAAGCAAAATCCCCAGACTTTTGTGTTTAGATTGGATACAGAAATATACCCACCACATAAACTAGATGAATATTTGGAGGCCATAAGCTTTTTCAGCTGAACATACATAGTTGTGACGCTGAAGAAATAAAAAGCTGTAAGCTCCTGGAATTACAACCTGCTGCATTGCCTTTAAGAAAAGGACTCTGGGGCTGTGCCTTTGGAAGAGGATCCTGATTTAGTTTGTGATCTGTGCTGATTTTTATCTTGTGTTTTACTTAATAAATGTTTAAAACAAGATTTTAAATTGTACGGTGCTCACATGCAACCCATCCGGTTTCATTCAGTAGCACTAAAGAGATGGAAATGTGCTCTAATTCTGTGGCAAAACACAACAAATTTTTAATGACATTGTGCAATACAGCTATAAGGCTGGTAGGATAGCTATACAAGCCTCCTCAGGACCATCTGTATTATTGATTAAAGTATCTTCTTGCTAGGTAGGAGCCAAATGGAGAGGAATGGCCTCATGACTTTATCTTCTGCAGACGTTAAAGGAGGGATGCTGGGAAGGACTCTGAGACGGGAGCCCCAGGGGCCCAAGGGCAGCCAGGGGACATGACTGAGGTTGACCAAAGCAGTATGGAGGGGACGTCAGCGCCCCCCCCCCCCACCCCCCCACCCTCTCAACCCACCCTCCCATCTCCCTGTGTCATCTGTATGTTAGAGAAGCAGCGCCAAGACTCTACAGAGCGAGCAGCTGCCTTTATTTTCTCTACCCTCCCATCCCCTCTGTTGTGACAGTGAAAGAGCTGACCCTGCTTTGAACGGGTCTGTCCGCCTCCCCTTCCTCCTCAGCACTATTTAAGGTGCGTAATATGTGGCTAGGCCTTTGCACTGGGTAAAGGTCTTCATGGACTTATTGGGATTTACTAAAGGATTTTTACAACCAGCATAAGTCAATTCCCCTCCACTTTGCCCTCAGGCCATCCTCGTGAGTGTCTCATTGCCCTTGAAAACGTGTTAACAGTCGATAGTCTGTAGCCACAGAGATCCGTTATAGATGTAAATGTCCTCATTCAGATGGAGTTCGGACGGTGCAATTTATCATCTCCTGGGCAGCATGACTTGAAATATATTTCTGAGCATTAAACACTTAATTACAAATGAAGATTTCTCTTACTAGAATTTAGCAAAACTCAGGCACAATAAGTCTTTCAGTGAGGAATGTGATTTCCTCTGAGCCTGAATCTGAATACGAGGCCGCAGAGCCAAAGAGGGGAGGCTGAAACCAGCACCAGGAACATGGCAATTATCCTGATTACTGATGCTTCGAGGCTTCTCTGACCCCAAAATCCCTCCCTGTATCTCTCTCTCCCTCTTTCTGTCTTTTTTTTTTTTTTTCGCTGAGATCTGTCACATTGCACAGGGCCCCCTCAGCCAGGCAGGGAGCAACCATGTATAATCCAACAGAAAACAAATCCCCTCGATCAAACACAGCCCAGCTTTTAAAGCAGGCCTCTGAGCCTGGGCGCCATGGTGTGGTGCTGAGGCCCTCTGAGACGCTGTGGAGGCTGTGATTTAGCAACCCCCACCCCCCCACCCCCCACCCTACAAACCCTGCTGTCCTCCCCTTCAACACCAGCCAGCCAGTCCTAACCTTCAGTTTGTTTAAGCACTGCTGAACCCTGTTGGCCCCGGACAGGGGGAGGGTGGGCTTAGATAATGACATGCCATATGCCACTCTGCCTCTGCAGCTGAGCGAGCCATGCATGGATCAGCTCAGGCACAAATCTATTTGAAATTTAATTCTATTATCCTAATATGGGCTAAGCGTCCATTGTCCAAATCGGGAATTGTGGAATGGACCAGAGTTGCAGGGCTAAGATGCATCCCATCAATAGGAGCTCATTAATGTGTGTAAAGGACCGGGGGACAGACCGTTTGGAGCCTGTACAGTAGAAAATGTAGCCACAAAGCAAAGAGGATAAAAGTAGCTAAATCCCACCTTATATTTAAAACATTAAAATGGAATTGACTTTGACATTTCTGCTAAAAAATAGAAAATTGCTCTACTTTGTGTCATCGTATCCCTGTTTTATTCAGAACTTGGCTCAAAATGGCCAGATTCCTCTCAGTACCTAATAGGAAATCCCTTGCTATTTGAAAAGGGTTTGATTTCAACCCTTTGAGTGAATGAATACTCTCCACTGGCAGTGTCCAGCAGCCAGGCGTCACCCAATATTCCCATTAGCAGAGAGGCCTGGTGCCTCAGACCTCCACTGGTGGGAAAGGCCAGACACCAGAAACTCCACTGCCTCAAGTGTCTCCTCTTCACTTCAACATCATGTGACAGGGTTTAATGCTTGGATGCAGAAGCCAAACGGAGGGGATTTAGGGACGGGATGTATCTGTAAATCTGTCAAAATATTTCTACAAGACAGAAAATATGCTGGAATCACACTGTGGCTGGGGCATTAAGCTGTTGAAACAACATGAGAAATTTTCACTGGAATGTTAAGGAGGCTTACTGTGCAAATTTAAGCCAAGGGGCTTGGTATTCTTTCGACTGAAATCTTTGTCAGCCTTCAAACACAGTAGCAGTCTACAAACGCCATTAGCTCAAAATTTAAGGCTCACAGTTATGATTAAGGGTTATCTTAAGGGAAAAACAGGTCTATTTATGGAGTGCAAATGATCAAAGAAACGTTATTTTCTGCTCCTCGCTTCCTCATCCTCAATATGCATGAGTAAATCTTTTCCTTTTTTCAACAATGCTGTCTGTCCTTTATCTTTGGATGGCCAAAGTGTAAACATTTAAATGACGATCAATTAAATAAAGTAGGTTTTCTCAATGGCAGAGGTTACAACGTGAGAGTACAGTAAAGGATCTACATCAGACATCACGCTCCACTCTGGATCTCACAGAGCTGCAGAAACAAGGGCCCAATTTCCCACTGACTTCTAGAGGACATACGTTAAAAAATAATGACAGACTTCAAAGCCGAGATGTGGCTTCTGAATATATTCTTAAAGAAATTTATTTTACACCTCAAAACAAAAAAGGATAGGGATTAGGGATGTGGTACATTGGGAATGTATTGACAACTGTAGTTTACATTTTTTGGTGTAAGCTCAGAGAAAAATGTTAATACAGTCATAATAATTGCACTTCATAAATCTAGACTGATGCCAGTATTTCCCCACAACAAAGCTCCGTCTCTCTCTCTATTTCCCCAGTTACTAAATTCAATTTACCATTGAAATTTGACGGACAAAAGAAATGCTAATTTAAGACCAGAGGACTGCTGCACTGATCCAATTTTTCTCTTTCACTTGAGTCCCACAAGGCAATAAAACATTGCAGTAATTTAAGTGCAGTACATTCAAGGGAATCTCACAGTCATAATAAATATTTCACTGCTCTGAATCATCAAGTTAAGACTGGCCCGGGCTAAATGTGTCCCAACCAGGGGCTGAAATGGACAAGGAAAAGCAGTGAGCCTCATCACATTTCATCTGATGCCAGAGGACAGGGTATGATTGTTTTCATTTTGTTTTTCTTTGCAGGATTAGAGTTGAATAGCACCCCCTAAAATAGGATTTCCATTTGTTCCCATCTCTTTCTGTCCTTATGATAACATTTGACAGAAATAGGGGATGTAGCACTGTAACTACAGGAGTCATGTGAGAATGTGATCTCTACTCTAGCCCCAGCGAATATACCGCCTCCAATAACAGAGAGCAAGACTTGCAAAATATCTCCTGTACATGACTCGGATATGATGTTTATGGGACCGGTGAATCAGTTGTTTTTAGTCTTGGTGGTAGAAATCTTGTAATGACACATTGAAAAAAAAAAAAAAAAAAAAAAAAAGTCTGAGGATTTTGAATAACACAAACTAAAATGCACACACGCGCATGCACTCAGCCACATACACGCATAAACATACACGTAAGGTTATGTAGATAACCTCCCAATCACATTCTTCATTGTAACATTTCTTTTTCTTGTATTTTTTTGCGACATTTTCTTTTTTAAATAAGTATTTCAAGATTTATTGTAGATTCCAGTGTTGGTTAGGAAAAAGAGCTCTCCGACCGGGTTCTTACAGAACCAAAGCAGCGACTATGCCTCACAACCAGGACATAAGAAACTGCACATCAGCTTGAGGAGGAATTATTAAATGATAAAAACAAAAAGGTGGAAATAAAAATAAAATAAAAAAAAAGCATTTGAGACACTTTTCCCCATAGCAGCCGATGCATATAATATACCTACAAATATATAAAACAACAAAAAATAGGTTCAAGTTTTTCAAGTTTCTTAAATATATCATATCCAAACTACCCAATTCCAAACTTCAAAGTTAACAAGATTCAAGCAGTGCAATTTATGTATCAATTATAACAGCAATAATAACTAATATTGTACTATCCTTTTAATTCAACTTTATGATCCTCGTACATACCCACCCGAGTACTGCCTATAATTTTAGTCTCCTCATGTATCAGTACATTTGTGTGTGTCTGTATGTGTTTGTCTATGTGTGTACTGTTACAGAGTTTTGGATCTTGAGAGCAGCCCTAAACTTTGGCCCTTTTAAGACCATTTCAGTGACAACCTACACAGTAGCTTCATCCTTACTTAGTATTTGGAAGGGGGATACGAGTGGCGTATGCACTTCATGTCAACCTATGATTCTCATCAAAAAAGTTCAGGCAAGTAAAACAACAACAAAAAAAAACAAAACAAAAAAAAAAAAAACAGAAGACAAAATAAATCAATCCAAAATTCCTATTGGCAAACCACACAATGGAACATCTGGAGAATCTTGAAATCCCTTTTCTCTCCCACTGGCAATCACTACCACCTTTCATATTTGGGATTCCCACAGCCTGCCTTGAAACCACCAAATCTAGGGTCACACAGCACAACAACTGCTCTTCTCTAAGCTCCCACACTAGTTAAAGCGGTGCCACTCTCAACAATCTGTACCCAGGAAAAAAACATCTCTGTTCTTTAACTTTGATTTTCTTCACAAATTCACAACTCTCTTGATTCTCTTCCTCCTCTTCTTCCCCCTCTATCTGTAAACAGGGAGGCGGATGTGTGCATGCTGGTGGTCTAACAGACGTGGCACAGACACAGTCTCGTAGCCTTTGCCAAGCATCTGCTCCTTGATGCAGGGTGGGTGGATGTCGTTGATCAGGTACTCCAGAGACTGCAAACTGCTGCTCAGCACCGACGTGTTGCACATGCTCTTGCTGGGCAGGCTGCAGCACAAACCTCCCCCGCTGTCTATAGCAGGGTGATGATGATGATGGTGGTGGTAGAGGTGATGGTGATGGGGGTAGCCCATCTCTCTGTGCCCTGTGGCTGGCCCTCCTGTGGAGGTGCCCAAAAGCTCCTGGGGGTTGTAGCAGTCACTATCAGGTGTCACCAGCACACTGTTCCATGGCGGGGCAAAGTATTGACCCACTGAGAAGTTTCCATGCATTCCCACACAGTTCAAAGGGGAAGAGCTGACTTTGTCTAGCCCGCCTCCTCCACTCGCTGTCAGGTGGTATGGTCTTGAGGAAGAGGAGGACACTTGGGTTGCCATAATCCCACCCCCTGGAACACAAGTTTCGGGGGACTTGCTAACAGCACCACCTCCTCCACTACCTCCACTGTACATGCGTAGCACAGCCTGTTGCTGCTGCTGCTGTTGTTGTTGTTGTTGTTGTTGCTGCTGCTTCTGCCAAAGGATATAGTCCATACCATCTGCGTACACACCGGTCTTCATCGCCTCTGCATTTTGAGCCGGCAGCCCGGGCCCTGTGTACACCATATTAGCCTGGGGACCCATTCCTACCACATAGCCTCCACCTGAAGAGCTAGAAGAGAGCCCAATGACAGCCGTGCCCTGCTTCGACGGGCTGGAATTCGATGGTGCAGTGGCAGCCCCTTGGCACACCTGCTGCAGAGCCTGGGCCTGGCAATGCTGGTTGATCTGGTAGATGATGCTCTGGATGGAGGGGAGGTTGGACTGTGCGGGCAGGGCCAGGCCTCGGCCCCCTGTTACAGGAATCACTGAGCCAGCTACAGTGACATTCGGGGGAACTGACAGTCCGGAGCCTTCTGGAGGCTTTGAGGGCCCAGTGTGGTATACCATTTGGCCATGGCCACTGGCTAAAGTGCTACTACTGGGGGGTGGGTATGGGGCAACAGCTATGTGTGCTGGAGAGAGCTTAGTCCGTCTGCCTTCTGAGTTCTTGAGAACACCTTTTGAAGGGACAAAGGTGGATGTAGATGATGATGATGAGGACGAGGCCTTGACGATGGCAAGCAGGCCATGGTAGCCCCCTGTGTGGAGATGTGGGTAGGGACTATAGCGTTGCCCTGTGGTGTCATATCCATTCACAGTCCGGTTAAGGTGCTTGTGCTGGGGAACCCTGATGTTGGTGGGGAAGATCTTGATGGACAGAGGGCTGTTGGCTGTCTTCTGAGCATAGGCATCAAGTTCTGCCGCAGTGGGGTAGCGTGGGGAATGTGTGGGCACCACCAGCTCACCTGCAAGACAAACAGAGAGAAAAATATTAGCAAACTGAATGATTGATGTAAAAAAAACACTGTTGGCTGCATGTACAGAAGAACAAAACAGAACAGCGACCAGGGGTTTAATTACCAGAAATATCGAAGGAGCCGACAGCAAAGGCAGCCACAAAGTCAGATCAATCAATCAATTGCAATAACCACTACTCTACTGCAAGAGTAAAATCTGGCAGCATTACAGTGACTACATCTAGATCAGTCGGTGCTCTACAAGAGCAGGTGAATAAAAACCAGGTGGAAACGGCACAGACACACAGCAAAAGAACCCAGACAGAGTTTGCGAATTGTAAATCAGGGCTGACATTCATTTATGTTCCATCACTCCCCTCTTCTATTTGAGCTTTCTTTCCATCTCATTTTCACACCCTCCTGTGGAAGTTCATCCCTAGACAAATGGATCTTTTTAAAAACTCATTCTGTCAAAGCCTGGTACCTTAGGCGCTGTTAAATCAGTCCATTGTGAAATTAATTCGGACTCTCTTTAGCATTGAATTGGGTTAGCCTTGGATACCAGGCAAGGAGGGACGTAGGGGAGGGGATAAAAGCTTGTTTAATTGCAGTGGCACATTTGAGATTTATAAGTGGTATCACTTACTGGGTCTTACCCTTGGCCACAGAATTTCAACATTTATTCAATCCAGGAGTTGTGAAGAGGCCCTCACAAAAAAAAAAAACAAAAAAAAAAACGATTACACATCGATGGTGAATTACTAGCCTGGTTAAGGTTAACTTTGTCAGACCGGAGCCGAGAATGCTGGAGTGTTGCAGTTTACAAACTTAGTCAAGGATAAAAAACAGAAAAATGGTTTGCATAAACTCATGCTGAAAAACATTGAAAAAAAAACATACTGTACAATCATATTAATGGTTTGTTCTAGTTTTTCAAAAAATATAGCTTTTGTGTCCATGTAAAATATATTGCTGTTACATTTGCAGAACAGTACATGTCAGAACAGACAAAAGGCAGGTATAAATATAACTATAACTATAAATATATATGTAAATTCTCTCTACTGTTTGCCATGTGAAACCAATCCAATCCCAAAATTCAATTCAGCAGTGAACGTGGCAAGTGAGACTAGCAATGGCCCTCGCTCAATGAGCCAAGGCTTGGCCATTGTGAATTGAGGTGGCAAACAGGAAAATGGCAATTTCTAAAAACCCTACCATGTGTCATTGTTTGGGGGCTGGGCACGGAGGTGAGGGGCTGCGGTGAGATTGGATTTAAACGACATTATTCAGGCAATTTCATGGCTACTTAGCTCAGTGTAACAAAAAGGGTGGGGGGTTGGGAAAAGAACTCAATTTACAAGCAATACATCAGCTGCCACAAATGACTTGCAACCCCTTCAAAAATGACATTTTTATGCAAAAGCTAACAAAACGCACAAAAATTAACTGCCATAACTGTGCTGTCAGCAAATGTCCTGGCGACCTAAGGAGTCTGCAGGGTGCAGGCTGTGACTAGGACTCACTCCATTTCCTTTGCGATTGCAAAATCATTTTAAACAGACTCCACAGCCAAGTAGTCACAATTCTCATTTCTTTGCTCCCATTACAGATAGCATGGGGAGTTCATTTCAACAACCCTATGGGTCTCCAACTGTGAAAATGATTAAATCTACAAGATCCATATCATAAAAGAAATAAATTGGGAATTTAACAGCAGAGGGGGAGAGACTGTGAATATCCAGAGTCAAATTTAGTGCACAAACTATTCCAGTCAGTCAGTTTGGTCCATCCTGCAGACAGCATGCTTTCTAAATCAGAAACACTACACTTGAAATTAGGATTTAAATTTGTAAAAATAGCCTGCCTTTTAATGACTCCGTTTTAATCAGAGTGAGGGCACCTGGTGCTATCCTAATGGGCTAGGCTGAGTGTGCCAGACCAGCCTATCTAAGATCTAACCAACCTTACTGAGGCAAAGCCTCTGCTTCCCTGGTGACAGCAGTGCCATTTGCTTTGATGTTCTGACTTGCAGTGGAAAACTGACAGAAGACTTATTTCATTTGCTCAGAAGAGAAAAACATGCTCATTTCAAAGCACATTGCTGATCCACATGCAAATGGAATGGCAGCATTTTTTCTGATCTTCTTTACATGAGGGCAAAAAAAAAAACCCTGTCTTTGATCATCACATGGCCTAAATGAGGAAAGATACTTGGCTTTCAGGCATATCAAGGGCCTGTGCCCTGCCGCCCCTACAAGCCCCCAGCTGCAATATGCCCATCATTCCACCTAATTACTGCCACATGAGGAAAAAAAAACTATAAAAACAGCCAGGAAATTCATTAAAGGGTGGCTAATTCTATTCCTTCTCACTGACTGAGTCCATATTTTCCATGGCTGAGCCTGCGTTTCTTCTAAGAGAGACGAGAAAGCCCTCTCCCTCCGTCTTTTCCCAGCTTGGCCCTTGTTTGTCAATAGGCAGAGCCTTTGGCACACCAACCTGGCATCAAAGGGTTTCACACTTCACAGGCCACAGGGATTAGAGGCCTTTCAGGCCTACAAAACCCATCTCAGCTCCACAAAGGCTTCCGGTTATTAGAACCCACAGGCATAAAGGAAGAAGAGGAGGAGGAGGCAAATGAGCATCTGGATGCTTCTGATTCCAGCTTCCTCTTTAAAAAGTTCCACGGTATAAATTTTATAGCAAAGTTGATTACAGTAAGTGTGGCCACAGACCGAGGTGTAATTTCACTCTCATACACTCACTGTTATACCCCTGTGTGTTTGATGTGCAGGGTCTCCGCATCTCTCTCCTCCAGAGCAGTAAGTCTATAAGTGAGGACATGGAGGTTAAAGGAGCGAGTCTCTTTTTGGGCTGGCGTTCTGTGACTTATTGGTTTAGGCTGCAGTAGATCATAGCTATGAGCCGCAGCATACAGATGGTGCTAGCTGATAAACACCCTCAGAGGCAGTCAACACTGCCTCCTTTGTGCGAGCCCTCACCTCCTCATAAGGTAGGGGGTTTCCTGCACCTGTGCACACTCTCCAGCGTGGTCATGCATGCAAACACAATGCATGATAACAGGAGGAGAAAAACATGCACTCACAAACACACACACACACACAAACCTGCATCTGCAGTTGTGTGTCTCATTTGCCATCAGTGGAGCATGTTGTTATCCTCTGCTCAGCGCTCTCTCATGAAATGTAGGGCAGGGACAACAACAGGTGCCTGTGCGGGCGACAGCCTGCAATGCCTCCTGGGCTAAATGCTTCACACTCGCTTCATTTCGACATGCGACAGCCTTGTAAGGATTAATTATTTCCCCTGGGGATGGAAGAATATGCTTTTTCCCTTCCTGAGAGCAGGAGGCTATGTGCACTCACAAGCACATGAAACAGCTTATAGTAAATGAACAGAGAAACCTGGGCCCGCGCTGCTTTTACAATAAGTAAGAAAGAAACTTTCACATGAAAGGAATGTAAACAAACCAAGCATATGATTGAAATGCATTGGAGATGAGATAAAAGCTCAGGCAAACACATGCATTAGTTCTGAGAGATCACGCGCCAGGGAGCGGAGATGGCAGGGAGGCAATTAATGGGCTGACCTTCGTCCTTAATCACCCAGTGCCTGGCACACAATGCCCATGTGTCAGAGCAGCACATCTCTAAATGCCACCCCTCATTAGCACGATGCACGCAGTGAGAGAGGCTATCTGTGCTGCATTACACTCTCCAGCGGTCAGACAGAGATAGCAAAGCTCGGGATAGGATAACATGGCAGCGCAGCGCAGAACTGGACTGAGCTGCAGTAGGCCATGATATGATCTAGAAATCCCATTTCACTTGGAGGATGGGCACGCTCCTTTCTCTCCATTTTTGATTGGCATGAAACTCCCCAAGCGCAACGTCCTTGGTGTACCCCGTGCTGTCACTGTGATTGCATGTGTGCTGTGTGTGTAGGCATGCATGTGTGTGCGTGTATCAGTGTGCGTTTGGTGGTGGTGAAGGGGGTACCCAATTCTGAACACTCAATTAACACTCCTTTAATTAGCCAGCAGTACATTTTGAATTCTGATGAACTAATTTCCTTGGGTGGAGGAGGCAGTGGTGGTGGTGGTGGTGGGGGGGGTGGTGGTGGCTGGTAAAGATGAGGTCCACTGGGTACAAAACAGCAATAAAGAGGGAACTGGTTAGATTAGACTGTAAAAAATCCATTAAATTCTGTGCACTTCTTCCAAGTGAGAGGTCAAATTGTGTTGATCACAAGAAGCAAAGGCAGTCAGAGAGAGTATGAGAGCAGGGAGTTAGGTGAGGTGGAAAGAGAGAGGCAGAGGGAAGGAGGGGGGGTGGAGTGGAGTGGAGTAAAAGGGAAAGGAGATAGGAAGTCAGAGGCTGTGCAAGAGTGCAGCACCAAATCCAGAGGACCATGAGAATGCTTTGCATTTTAATTAGAGGTTTAAATGAATAAGTAGAGGAAAAAGTCTGAGAGAACTGCCTGAAATGCCCTTGCTCCCATTTATTAGTGTTCCAAGTGTTCTAAAATTATGAGCAGGTTGGAGAAGTTTCTTCTTATTAGTGGAGAAAACGCTCCAACACATCAAAAAGCCCTTGGCGTTTTCTCACTCACTCCAGCGAAGCCTGTATCCCTACTTACCACACGCTTTGATCCCCCCTGACCGTGTACATTGGTGAGCGGCGGAAAAAAAAAAAAAAAAAGTGCTTGTTTAAATGAAGGGAGAGAACCGTTCGGTTGAACTGCAATTAAGTTTTCACAGAACAACTAGTGCATAGTACACATTAACTTTGGCCAAACAAACAGAGCTGTCCGTGATGAGGGTTAGAACAAACAACAGGAGCAGAGATTAACCAGAAAGATGAAAGAAAAAACGGGGTCAGCTTCAGTCCAACATTAACCACGTTCACCGGGAGCCATTTCCCCCGAGAGGCCGAACCAAGAGACGCAGATTTTACTTCCTAATTTTGTATATTTTACTAATCTCACTTGGGGAAACTGAATTTACACTCTGTTTTTAGCAATCAAAACACACAAAATACAAAAAAAACACACACACACACACACATAGATGTGCATTAGTGAGGAGAAGGTGGGGGGGTTTAGCGCTCAAGGGTCACGGCAATGCCCAGGAGGTGAACTGGCATCCCTCCAGCTATCGGTCCACACTGTAATATGAGCCACTCTCGCTTCTTCATGTATCCATTCAACCAACATGTAGCTTCTTTTTTTTTTCCCCCCGAGCTGTAACTTTATTTTGGCGGTGACTGTCAATGTTTAAATGATGTGTTATGTGTTTAAGACCACCCTTTTTTTTCCAGTCCGCCACATTCCATTACTAAATGACACTTGGCCGTTATTCTAATGAAGTTATTTAAATTCATAATTCATGTCTTAAAACAGTCTTTCGCATCAGAATCCATCAGCATGGGAAAAAAAAAAAGTTTGACCTGTCAAATGTGTCGCAGCCTAGAAAGGGCAGATTCAATAGCATTGTTCCATGCAGGAACCCTTGACCCGCAGCTATTGTTTAGCTCTTAGCAGATAGGATCAGGGTCTATGACATCCTCTCCCCACCTCCGCCAGCCTGCTGTAAAAAGATGGGCAGGCAGGGGGAAGCCAGAGGCAGCTTCGCGTCCTGAACAATACCTGCCTTGTGCTAATGGAGGTGTCATCTGGCACAGGGCTGATTAGTCAGCGATTACAGCCAGGCCTCAATTGCCGTGACAACTGCTGCAAACACAATGGGCCCTGATAGAGCCAGCTGTTTGGTCCTCTGCAATTAACCCTGCATCCCACTCGTCTCCGGCAGTGCGCTGCCTCTAATTGACTATCGGGCACACAAAGCAGGGGCTGTCGGCCAGACCCCCTGGACATAACCCCCCGCCCCTCTGCAGAGGTAGAGATGATAATAATAGAGGCGTCCTGTGGACTCGGCCGTCAGTCAATCAAAGCCTCAGTGCCCCACAGGAGCTTCCTGAGGAGAGAGGGAGCAGAGGAAGCACATGTATGAGCCAGTGATCAACAGGGTACAGCAGCCTTGCAGGGGGGCAGACATGTTGAATATGCCCTCAGCCAGAGTACTAATCAATTCAAGTGCACGTTAGGGGAAAGGGAACCCTGCTGCTTGCTTGATATCAGAAAAGCCATTTTTAGGAACACTCATCTCCCTCTGTTCATCTCAAGGTTGATTTTCTGTGCAACAACACAGAGAGAGAGAAAAAAAAATCAAGGCAATTATTTGTCAGGCCTTTGCTATCTATAATTGCAAAGATAAAAATCAAACTGCAATGATTTCTCAGAGGATAGAGCTGTCTGAATTCACGTCTGCTTGTGTCATCATAATCATCAAACAAATGCATATTGTAAGACGGCGGAAAAGAAAATGTCTGTGTCTGTGTTCACCAAGCTCCTCTGAATTCTTCACGTTTATTTTCATTTCAGTTTTAATGTAACATTTTAAATAAAAAATTAGTTGGTTTTTAGTAAACAAACCTCTTATTCCACAGTCACAGAGTGTTACTTTTGACTCAAATGTCAGACACTAAATAACAAGAAAATAATTGAATTGAATGAATCACCGTGTAAATAAATTCAGTAGTTGGACAACATTTTTCAACAGGGGGTGCCATACTGCAATCACATATTGGGCTTTTAACCTGCCAACATGTTTCACAAATAGCAAAGAGGATAATGAGAATGTTAAAGCAATCTGCACACTGATCCTTCACAGGCACACAGACATGGCACGATGTCAAAAATGGATTTAATCATTAAAAGAGATTTAAAAAAAAAAAAAAAAAAAAAAAAACTTGGACAAAACTCCCAAATCTAATCTTTCATTTCATTAAACCCAATCTCATCTAAGATTTAATCTATCTATTTCCTGCACAAGCAGATGGAAGAAATACCAAATTGAGAGCCTAATTTGGGCTTCCTCCTCACACAGACTGCAGCATGAGGTCATTTAGTTAGCCTGCAGTGAGGCAGTACACGTGTGCGGTTAATACAGTACATTGAGACACAGATAAGGTCCACAGGTTCAGATAACACTCGGAAAGGAACAAGATCAATTCTCACTTTCTGCATGACATGTTTGTCTATTAACGCTATAATTATTTTTTTTACAGTTTCACATGTGTGTGTAACTCGACAGTGGACAATGTGTCAGATCAAAACAGCTAATTAGGTTCCTATTATAGGTTTCCACACGAGAAATTGAAATATTATACCACCAGGACACTGCCATGTTTACATTTTCTCGTTAGAATTTATCTCTAAAGCCAGATGTTACTGAATCAGCCATGAAAATTAATTAACTGGTTTGATGTGGCAACCTCATGCTCCTTCCAGACAGACCTGGCTTTTATGGGCTGTAGGGGAAATTACTGAGAATTGATTGATCCTGAAGGACTCCTCTGTACACATGGCCTTGAAGACAGACAGACACACACAGACATACACACACACACACACGCACACAGAGCAATGGCTAACAACAGTTGATCCAAACATTTTACCCTCCAGTTGAACCTCACATTATTTCTCTCTAGTAGCTCCAACATCAATAACTATTAATTGTCAAAATCCAGAGAGTGGAGTCAGAGGGACAAATATCTGTGAGCTCTGAAGCAGCTGACCCATAAAAGACTGAAATTACAAACGTTTGAATTTC
This sequence comes from Protonibea diacanthus, assembly GCA_028641955.1. NCBI lineage: Eukaryota > Metazoa > Chordata > Actinopteri > Sciaenidae > Protonibea > Protonibea diacanthus. Next base: position 18,533,258 of record CM053985.1, on the reverse strand, counting down.
CCTCGACGCGTCTCTTGATCTTTTTGCTGCTTCCTCTCTTCTCCATCGTCTTTACCTCCCCTCTTTATTTTCTTTGTCTCTCCTTTCGCTTCATCTGTATCTTCTTCCCCCTTCTCCGTCTCTTCTTCTCCCCCCCTCTCTGTCTTTTCCGTCTACCTCTCTGAGTAAGTGAGTTTCATCTGGGGTGCTTGCCGGGCGAAATCACCTCAGGGCGAACACTTTATTATCTGTAGTCAAAGCGTCACCACAAATACCATTCTACACACACAAGTGTCACTTTCCATTTGTCTGCACTCTGGCTGCATTAGCAGAGCCTATCCGGCCCAGAGCCTCATCTCAAACACGCCCCGGCAGAAGAAAACTAACAGCGTGGGAAAGCACTCGTCCTGCATTCCTGCCCCATTAACACCACGGCCACCAGCACGGCAGACCTGCCTCTCATTGGAATTAAAAACATTGTTATCAGGACTAACCTTTGTGAAGATTGGAGGAAAACAATACGGGTATTACAGTTACATTTCAACACAAAAAACATAGTATGCATTAAAGAAAAATAAACAAAGGATACCTCTTTAATTCAAAGGCGATCACTGCACGTGTTAATTACTGGTGATATAGCCGACTGTCCGGCAAAGACAAGGCCAGTGGGTAGTTTATGTTCTCTTTGAGCCACAAAGGAATGCAGGCCAGCAGCAGCCATGTCAGGTCTTTTGTGGGACACCCGTGCACCAAACAAACACAGAAACTGGGGCACAGAAACATGTTGAACTCACACTACACACTGCACTCCATAAACAAAATGGCCAAACAAAAAGAAAGGGCCCCATGTTTGTTCCCATGACAGCCCACCCCCCCCCCCCAAAAAAAAGAAAAAAAAACAAGCTTTCAATAGAAAAATATCAACCCTGAATATTTCACACTGTGAACACAGCCACGACCTCATTTCAGGCACGAGTTTCGCCAGGCTCTTTCCATTTGCAATAATTTATGGGCCTGTATGGACAACATAATAGATTACGAATGGGGGGGGGGGAATAACTATATTCATCACAAAACTGCTCTCTGTTTAATAATCAAGTCTGGCCAAAGGGCTTAGTAGAGTGCATGGCTCTGTATAGATGGGGGGTACCTAGCCCCCGGTTTGTACACTGCCTGTGATGAGCCAGCCCTCAGGCCTGCCTGGGCCACCCTCATTGTGCATACAGCATGGTCTAGAAAGCAGAGCTTTATCAGCAAATACCCCGAGTCAGCACAAGCAGCGGGGTGGTTATGCGTTGCGACTGGCACACCAGCCGATATTGTCATGTGCGATTAGGCCTGTGCTCATGAGCCTGTGAACTCATTCCTATGGCATCAAAGTCAACCCCACCCCCTACTCTCCTTCAGTTACATCCCTGCCTCTCTGCTGCCCTCTCCTCCTTCCTTCTCTCGCTTTTTCCATTTTACATTCAGCCCCGCCAGTTCACAATATACCCTCACTGAACCTTGCTGAAAGCTGTGCTCCAGTGAAAGCAGATACAGAGTTAAAATACAACAACCGGTAAGACTGCTTTGATTTCCAAAACAGATCTCTGCAGCCTAATTAACTCAGTCCAGAAGGGTCATCTACAAGTTAGAGCTAGCCGGTGCATCGAAAAGCAGCTGGTGCCAGTTGTTTTGTCTCGGTACACCTCACCAGATGACATGGCTGATAGAGACGAACAAAGAGAGGCTCGCGGAAGGAAGAAAGACAAACCGTGAGGCCAGTTATGGGGAGACATCGGGAGGAAAAATCTGAGATTAAACCATCCAGTGATGAGGCAGAATGTCGCACAGGACACAGAGCCAAGAAAGAAACACAACAAGCAGAAATCCTGACCTGAAAGATTTATGTTGTGCCCTCCCTGTCCTGTCTTTAAGAGAATATGCCACACTGTGACACTATTTTCTCAAAGGGCTACATGTACAGCCGAGAGCGAGCAGCATTCACAGTCATGCACAAACTCAAATGGACGCAGCAACAAGACAAACACACACACACAGGTTTGGAGTAAAGGACCCCAGAGGTAGAGATTGTAAACGCACACAGAGATAAGAAAAGGAACCGGTGCAGAGAGCGGAGACGGAGGAAGAAAGAGAGAGAGAGAGTGGGAGAGAGAGGGAGAGATGAGGGGAGGCTGGAGGCGCCTGGGCAGGCCTGTCAGACTGGAGGAAGTGCTGGTGCGCAAGCCTGCAGGTAAATGGAAGAAGAAAGGCGCCTGCAGGCTGCCTGAGGCAAGCCTGGGCCCTTCTGTTCTATCATTTAGGAGACAAGTCCTCCACTGATTCCCAATTAATATTTAACACTGCACAGACAACAAGGCACTCGGCTGCAGTACACATGCCAACCAAAGGAGGAGGAGAGGAGAGGAGAGGAGAGGAGAGGAGAGGAGAGGGATACATAAATTGGTTGAAACATATTGAAAGATTTAATGTCAATGGAGTTAGGAGGCAGGAGCAATATGTTTTAAGTACTGCTTAAATCTGAAGTCTTTCCTCCACGGTTAGTGAAAAAAAGTGTGCACGGGACTACATGTCCAGCGTTAAAACTGGCAACCAGAGATCAGCAAAAAACACACCCTAACCCTGAACCTAGAACTAACCAATCAAATCATGTATCAAACCTGAGAATGATGATGAAACCAGTGCATGTGAAGATGGCCTTCATGAGGAAACCACAGAAACTGTAGTAAAATGTCCCACAGGAGCGATGATTTCAGCATTGTGCTGTGGTCAGTTTGCACTCCCATGCTGCCTCCGCCAAACCCTCTCCAGTATTAGAGTAGGCTGAAAAACCACAGCCGGGGATGGCATTAAAGTTTGGTGCAAGTTCATGACTGGTTCGGATGAAAACATCAAACTTGACTGTCGGCAACGCTGTAGTTTTAATTTGTCCTCAGGAATTTTCCCAGTGCAAGGACACTCTTTACAAGAGATCCCAAGCAGCATTACAGGGATCGATATTTACGTTCTGTGAATTTCAATTATGGTTGAGAGCTCAGAATGTGTGTGTGTGTGAGAGAGCCAATTTACCTAATTGAAAATTAACAGATATAGCTATAGAAGATTTAATTTATGTAACAAACAAAAACCCTATGTGCAAGTATGACCACAAAGTGGTTCTCTTGTTGTACTCCTAAGAATCAAACAAGACTTTTTTTTTCTATTTATAAAACAACATTATACAATATTTATTTGGCAGATGTAAAGATATAATAAATGTGCTGTAATTTCATGATGATTTTGGATAACGTGACTGGAGAGAAAGAATAATTAAAGGCTGGCAATCTACTTAAAAAAGACAATGAAACCCTTCTTCTTACTTGCACACTTTGTATTTCTAAATGTTGGACCAAAACTACATTTTTATTTTGAGTTTTGTAAAGAAGGGACCACTCAAAAACAGTAGGAGCGTGCCAGGAGCATGCAACACCTCCAGAACGCCTCTCATGGTCAGTCTGTGGTGGGCTCAGCTAAGAGATGGCACTGGCTGCGTGTCATTTCCTGTGGGACAGCAAGGGACTGTGGACACTCGCTGTACCCTCGCTCACATCCCCCAACCCACCCCCACTCTCTGGCAGGCGAAGACAGAGGGTGTCGATGCCTTGCACCTGGGACGCCCAAATGCCAGCTCGGAGGCTTTGGAACCAGGAACCTGTTTTTCAACCCAAGTCCCGCTGTGACCAAAACTAAAGCAGAGCCCCTCTTCCTCAAGCTCACCTCCCAAGGCAATAAGATTGCTTCACCCCCCGTGTTCACAGCAGAAGGCAGAGGGCAGAGGGAAGGCATGGCTCTGTAGGACGCCACCAGCCGGAAATGATCCTCTGTGTGCCAGCGCTGAGACGCCAACATGACAGAAGAGAGCCTGTAGTATGCATGAGGTAAGACTAGTACAACCGATATCACATGGCCATCCCTCTGAAATAAAGTCAAACTCTTTCAGTGCTCTGGATTTTGCAATATAGCGATGTGATTAAAGTGTGAATGACACACATCATGTGGCTATGCAAACTCAGTGATCCCCAAAATGAGATTGCATAAGTAGGCACCCAGGAGGAGGCAGGCCATGGATAGCTGTCAATCACCTTTCACTATGAAAAATACCTCATGACCTCTGCTTCCCTGCTGCAGACTGTGGAATAATGACAGTCTCTGTGGGCACTCTGTGGAATTCCAAATGGGAGTTAGAAACGAGGTAGTTCAATCAGTGGGAAAAGGTCAAGTGCATGCAGATTCTCTCTCCCTCGTGCTGTCGCCATTCCCTTTCCCCCCAGTTCCACTTTATGCCCCCCACCTCCAGGGTACTGAGGCAATCAGGGAAAAGGTTGTTATTTCTGCTGCTGCTCGTGACCACTTTTAAATATTCAACTGAAAACGCTCCCCTGTTTTTTCCTTTTTTTTTGTCCCCTACATAGCAGCCGTTGGAGTAACGTGCTGCAATTTGATATGGCCAGCTAATTCCCCTGTTATGTCTCGCACTGCCCTCAGACAACAGTGGAAGAGAGGTGGCTGGAGGTCATTACCTGAGCATATTCCCTCTCTCTCTCTCTCTGGAAGTGTGGCTTAGAAAGAGAAGCTGCTAAAAGCAAAGCAAACTAATGGCTCTGGCAGCTCTGCCTGGAGAGGCACAGGGCTATTAGGAAAACTACAATCCCCAGGTGAACCTCCATGTCATGTCCTAAGGCTGTGTGTGACATGTCCAGGTTGTCTCTGTCATTCAAGCTGGAAGAGGGCTGAACCTGGCCTGACATAGCATGAACTGGGGATATCAGGCCTTCTGGGAACTTTTCATCTACACCTGGCTGATTGGCACCTCAGGCCTCCTGGGTGGTGTCAGTGAGGATTACGGTTGCAGGTGCACTAGGGTGTATGTGTGTGTACATGTGTGCACGTCGCCGTTACAAGTCACAAAATCTAGACTTCACACCAGAGACATTTGACAGGGGACAAAACTGGTTTTCTGAGTTTTCTTTCACCACAGTTGCATTTATAATCACAGTTTGTCTTAATTAGAGTTACATCATTGCAATGCAACTAGAAATATGTTGTAGATCAATGTGTGTGTCTCTGTGTGTGATTGTATGAATTACAGCCAGGCCCTGCTGAGGTTAGACACAGGAGGGAACACCCAGGTCTAGCCCAGAGTCTGACCCAATCACAGGACAAATATGGGAGTGGCAGTGACCTTTGTGGTTAATGAGGAATATGCAACTTGGCCTGGATTAAGAACACAAATGTGCACACCCTGTGTGACAATAGCACTAAATTATCATGTCATGCCTGGGACAAACTTAACGACTAAGTAATGAATAAACAAATGAAAACCTGCTGAAATCCGGAGAGATATTATTTTGGAAAATAGCCAGGCAAAAATATTCCCATCAACCAGTCAATTGAGGGGTTCTGGACCTGATATTCTTTAGCTGACATGTGGCAGAGTAATTGCTGTCCAGGAAGGAGACAGGATAGTGGTGGGGGCTGTTGGGCCTTCTGTCTACTCATCACTGGCCTGGCGCACCTCCCTCTCCCCTCCAGGAGCAGGGCTGCTATGCTCACCCTTGCTCCCTGGACCTTCAGACCGAAAGTGGAGGATGACGATCAAGGAGAGAGATGGGATGGAGAGGTTGCCTCCGGCTGAAAGAGGCAAGGGTCAGTGGCATCCATTCACCCCTCTCCCCTCGCAGGGTCTTTCTCTCTCATCTGTCTGGATGGGTGCCCTCTCTCTGGGGGCACAACACGATGAGAGGCCCTGGCTCCACTGCCGTCTCTGCCTTTCATGTCTCCATCTAGGGCAGTGGTAGAGAGACGTGGAGGGGAGGACGAAGGAGGGGGCAAGCTACAAATGTCACCCATAAGGGGGGATTTAATTAAAAATGACAGGGGCTGGCGCTGGAGAGTGCAGCCACATATGCGCGGAATTTGGGCGCAGTGAAAGCAAGTGCCTATGATTTATAATTCAAGTAATGCTCTGCACTCCTTTTAATTCTACGGCCAAAGAAAAAAATATCAAAAGGCCGTCTCTGTGAGGCTAATCCAATATGATATTTTTAAGGGCAGGCGGTCAATGGCTTTTTGAAAAGCCAGCTTCTCTGTCTCCTTTTCTGCTTCTCCCTCTCTCTCTTCTACCACTTGTCTGTCTTCCCCCCACCTCCACCTCCCTCTGCCGCTCCCTACTCTCTCTCCCCTGCGCTCCCCGCTCTACAGTACCTCACCCCCACCCTCTTCCCCTCCCTCCACCCCCACCCCCACCCCCTGAGTCCAGACACAGAGCGGGCTGTGATAATGGAAACATCCCGCTCTCCGCCTCCCGTTTCTCCCGCTAAGCTCTGTGCGCTTGGGGGAAATTGATTGTCTGGCGAGCCGATCTGAACGCTTCCAGCTGATGGTAGAGCCAGTTAAGTCCTTTTTTATTGAGGGTATGAGGGATTTTTAATGGGAGTCGCATCAATGAACTGTGCAGCCACTCGGCATCTGCATGCAGGGGCTTCTTCTAAAACCCTCCTCACCCTCTCATCCCAACTGCTCTGCCATCCTGGTCCTCACACACACACACACACACACACACACACACACACAGCACTTTTGTGTAAAAGGACAGCAGATGCAAATGACACAGCTCACCTCTACCTCACTGCCAGGTAATCCCCCTCCTGTGCTCTCACTCACTCTGTCTCTTTGAGGGGTGTATTCTGGTATTCAGCCTCCTGTTGAGAGCCCAGGTCACCTTACCCACAACCCCCTTTCCATGTTGGCACAAACTGGGCCACGAACAATCAATCATGGGGACCTGCTCAGCATGGTGACCTGAGTGTGCCCACTTCTGCAGCCAGACCCACTGTCTGCCTTTCTGCACCCCTTCTGGGCCTGGACGAACAATTGCCTTATTGAGGCCAAGAGCTGCACAGTGGTGGAAATCCAACACTTGCTCTCCCTCCCCCTCCAAGGACAGAAAGGAGGCTATTATGTTCAAACATCCTCATTATGAACCTCAAGTCAGTCGCTGTGGTAGTCTTTCAATCAAAGGATTTAACAGGTGGAGAAAGAGAGGGAGAGTGAGAAAGGGAGAGTCAGATAGAGAGGGTCAGAAAGAGGGAGGGCAAAGGGAAGACTGGAGACTGTTCTTTTTCTCTATTGATTTGAGTCCTGACTCCCACTGGCTGCCCCTCAATAAAGGACCCTGAGAGGAAGTGGGCTAATCCTGCGAAATTGGAAGGAGGGAATCGATTAAGACGACTGTTGAGGACTCCTTCCATTTCTCTTCCTTCCTCTCCATCTTTACCTTCTCTAATTCTATTTTGTGCAGTTCCTCTTTGTCCTCCCTTACACTTCACCTCTCTCCGAAACCTCATTAGCGAGCCCGGCTGAACCCCCACTCAGCTGAAGAGCTAGCCCCTTCCAATTGCACCCGGAGTTGTGTTTATCTCGTTCATTCGCTCTCTGTTTCACACACACACACACACACCTATAGAGCTCCATATGAAACATCCGTACAGAACAGCACAAACAACTCCAGATTTGAGAACAGAGGTAGCACCAAGTCACCTTCTTGTTGGTGTCTCTCCTCTCCTCTGTAGGAGGCGGCTGGAGTGTGATGTTGAGCTGAGAAGTAGCTAATTGGCCAGTGAGGAGCTGAGAAAGAACGCAAGCGGCGCTTCATTTCTTCACGCAGAGCCAATCAGAGCCTTCTTTAAAAGCCTTTCACTGGACTAGTTACAGGCCTGATACAATGTCCCAATGATGAAGAACCTGCTATTCCCACTAAGCCTCTTTAAGCTGAGGTAAAAACTGGTAGGTTAGTGTACCCCTGCTCTCCATCCGCAAGTCCTTTTAATCAGCTTGCGGAAGCTTGTAGGTCCACCATGTAAACAAAGGCCACTAAAGACTTTAAGAGCGTTCAATAAGGAGGAAAGACCTTTCTATCCTCATCATCAGAAAACAGACCCTCACTGTAAAGGACTTATCCAACAAAATTAGGGAAGAATTCACCTTCCAGATGCCCAAACTGCTGCAGCTCTGTCTTTAATCCCAAACTGGTTCAAACTAGTTTTGCCAGCTCGGTAACGGTTTTCAGCCCTGGCTCATCTCTGTCCCTTTACACCATTTTGTGAGTGGACAGAGGGTGGTGCTCGGGGAGCAAACAGAGCAGCTGTCATGCTTTACAGGCGGCCGGCACAGCCAGGGCCAGACACTGTAAATGTTTACAGACCCTCAGGGTCACCCAGGGCCAGTGAGGCACGTTAAACACTGTCTGTTCAGCCCTGTTGCCACGACTGCACAATCAGCACAGCTAAACAGCCCCCCTCACAATGAGTAGCCAAACAACATGGCAATCCAAGGTCTAAGTGCAGAGCGAATGAAACTGTTTAGAATTCCTCAGAGTAGCGAGGGAGCGCAGTGACAAACAACAGAAACCGGAAAGTCTATTTTCCTTCACTTATTCACAGTCGGGGTTAACTACCCATTTCCATCATTCACAATGACCGATAGATTAAATACAAACGACAAACACAAGCCTCTCTCATTCCTTTACTTTGGACAAGCTGAACTCCCGACCTCCATCGCCCCCCGTCACTTTGTTAACTCACATTTCCGTCCAAGGGCTTGCGGTGGCTCCAGGGTCTTGCTGGCACACACCGGGTGCTGGGGTGGAGGGTTTTGCCTCCTCTGCAGACAGGCCAGCATGGCGAGGTGGGCACAGTACTACAGACGGGGGAGTTCTGCGGCCAACCTGGAGCAGAAAAAGAGAAAGAAAAAGAGAAAGAAAGGAACATTGAGTGAGTTAAGCAGGATGATTCGAGGTCAAAGCTCCATGGCCGTGTCCGGTAAGCCGGCAGGAGCTGGCTCTAGGCTAGATGGGCTAGGTTTCTCACCCAGGATTTAATTGGGAACGCATGCCTACAGCTGCCTGCCTCTCAGCTCTGTGTGCTGAATGATAAACACACACCTGCACTGGGGCAGCACGGTTGACACGGGTTCAGAGCACAGTCCAGGCCAGTCACTCTGCAGCTTCAAACAGCGCATCCACACGGCCATTCAACCGCATCTCCTGTCTATGAAACCGTCCTCAAAACAAACACACAGCCACACACAGAAAGTAGCAACACTCAGGCACATTCCTTCCAGGGCAGTGTGTATGTGGTGATTGATGGCGTTATCTATGGACAGCAAAAAAATGGTAATGCTGAGAAAACAGCAGTCTGTCTGCTGCAACTTAACATGCAACAGCTCTGGGGGACTGTCAGGAGAGGCCTGGGGGACTGAGCGGTGTCTGGATATATGTGTAGCTGTGTGTTGAACCGTATGGTTGCATGTGTGTGTGTGTGTGCGCAAATGCGATGGGTTGGGAGGGAGAGACTGCCAACCGTACATCAGGGCTAGTGACGGCACTAATCAATCTCCCTCTAGGCCATAAATCTCCAGCTCTACACTCCCCGTTTTCCCCACAGCCACCTTCACTCAGGAACAGGGAGGCAGTTGCTGCTAGTTTCCTCTCAAAAAGCCCATCACAACCCGAGTGGAAACACAGGACACAGTTATATATATATATAAATATATATATATATATATATATATATATATATAGAAAACCCACAGCTCCCTCACTAAGAACCTCCACAATCGAGTAGCATGGAGGGTATCATTCATCAGCAACATACCAGTGTCACATAGCACAATGATGACTGATTACAAAGTCTTCTACTTGGATTATGTGCCAGATGAGAACCGCTAAAGCAAACCATTTAGGTGCGGAGAGTGTTTTTATATGATAAGGATCGAGATTCACTCCTCTATAGTTCACTTAGTGGATATTCTTTGGTTTCCAGGAAAAATGTGCTCTCACTGTACTGAGAATAACACTGCAAAAGCCCAGAAGCCATTGTGGCCTTAATCTTAGCTCCGAACGTGTTTGAGTCTCTTGTCCAAAATGCATCGATATGAAACACTATCGTTTCCATCTGGGCTGGTCTCCTCCCATATTAAAACAAAGAGCAGAGGCAAATATTTCATCTATGCTGTCAGCGCCAGCGTCTCCTGCCATGATGCGTGGCAGATTATTGAAAAATGATTTCTCATGCGCCTGTCACAGGCTTGTCCTATGTTATTTATTTTCTCAGTGAATCACTAAATGAACATTTAGCCACCTGTCATCAGTCCATTACTGAGTTGTATAGATTATCATTTTAATATGAAAGAAAGCAATTATAATGATTACGAGATAAATTAATGGCCGTCCATAAAGCACCAGCTCCCTGTTCTTGCTCATTTAAGGAATAAAGCAAAAATATAAATCACCAGTTGAAAAACATCAAAATATTAAACCACTAATAGAAGCAGTCAATCAAACCAACCTACAAATGACAAAATGTTCCTGAAATGTTTGATTCAAAAAGTTAAACATTACATCTATACCGTATATTTATGTGCAGTGCTAATGCTGAACAAGTTTAACAGAGTCAAATAAATCACATCCATTTAAGAAGATTGTTATTTTGATTTCATAAAATGAATTTACTACCTACTTTTCAGACCACACTAAATCATCTGACCTTGAACGACGAACCCTCTGAAAACTGAATGAAATACAGTCTTTGCTTTGACAAATTTCCTCCCGTGAGATCACATCCTGCATCCACTAAAAGCGTTGGCTCATTAAAATGTATCATTTTAAATAAAAATCTAAAAGATTTTCATTAATAAGTGCCTTTGTATAAACCTGTGTAAGTCCTCCTTACACAGATTCCTGCTATTTAAAATCAGAGCTTAGAGCAGTCGATCCGTGTTTACTGCCACTGTTTTATTGCACTGTTTGTCACAAATACATTTTTTTTTTTCCTCGCGGATAAAATAAAACCTGATTAAAGTACGGATTGAGAAAGAGAGGAAGGAAGCATGATAGACAAACACAACACAATTTACTGCCTATAATTAAGGTTGAATGACTTTCCTGGTTTTGAATGCATAAAGATTAGAAGCAGGTGTTACATAAAAAAAAGACATCATCCCCGCGATTCAGCCTTTCACATTCGCAAAAAGCATTTTTAAATAAAACATTTTTCACAAGACATTAAATTTGACCTCAGAGCCTGAGGCTTGTATAACACACTTAACACTCTAAGTCAAATGTGTATTTTTAAAAACTGTCAGAAGCGGCACAAGACAACACTTTTAGCACAAACCTGACAGTGCGAAAATGGTGTTCACAAAAAAAACCCACTAATAAATGTAAGTAAATCTTTAGACTCTGAATTTTTCCTTAATTCCTCAGTGCACTCTCTCTCTCTCTCTCTCTCTCTCTCTCTCGCACACACGCTTACACACAAATACGCACATTGCAGATGGAAGAGAGGGGCCACTCTATTTCTCGCCAGGTGCTTGAGCAAAAAAGGTCGCTTGCAGTGCCATTTCCTCTCACACACAGGCAGGCCTGGCCCAAACACACTGGCACTTTGAGCTCATTACTGGCTATTCACATAATCCTTTCTCTGTGTCCTCTCTGTGAGGATACTAATTTCACAACGAGCCCATCCTCACAGCCCATTTGTTAAAAGATAGTGGTTGAGAGAGAGAGAGAGGGAAGGGACACATGGTGTAGATTGAGACTAAAAGCTAGTCTTAACGGGGGGATACCTCCACAGTTTTCCCCTCTCTGAAATGAAAGACAATCGTGTAACTACCCTCCATTTTTCTCCATTTGCTGCTCACCAAATGTATTCTGAGGCATTATACTTCGCTGAAAGAGACCCACTTTTTTTCAATTCAATTTCAAGAACCAATTTTCTCCTATTATTGCCTTTAAGAGCGAAGCAGAAGGAGCAAGTCTTTGGCTTGTTTGTCATGCCCCCCCCCCAATCCCCTCATCTCCTCCTATTAGGTTATTGTACTACTTAGCAGATGTCTATCAATGGCAGGAAATTATCTCCAAACCAAAACCCTGTGACCTATCATCCAGCTGCCTTAAAAACAGCCCAGGTCAGTCTCTGTGAAGGTACAGGAGGTGGTGTGTATCCTCACACACATACAGCCCTACATGCCGTTCAAAAAAAAAAAACCCACCTGCACTTCACTCACTCATCAAATCCACTCACAGGTCTCCTATTACACCAGTGCGGGGATATCTCAAAAGCCAGGATGTCTATCGGCTCTTTCCCGTTCTGCTAACGCTGCTGCAGGGTTTGCAATGGGGGCGGAAGATCAGTCCCATGAGATGAGGGAATAAGCCGGAATCAAGAGGCGGTGGGCTTGGCAGAGGGCTATTTCTAAGTTAAAAGGTTCTTAAACTGCAGAGGAGATCAGAGGAGATGGCTCCCGTCGCCCAAAGCTGTCTGCCCAGATAAGCATCCTGCCAAGTGCGGGGTGTAACAGGGTGGTCATGGGTGAATAAACTGAGTGTATGTGTGTGTTTTGAGCTACACGTTTCAGGTGAAAGAAAGAGTGTGGCAGCTGATACTGAGGCTGGGTATCGAACCGCGGTACTTTGTAGCTTAAATGTGTCTCAGTAGCAAAAACTGTTAAGTGCCAAAAAGAGGTCATTCATCGCGGCAGATTATTCTTGTGTGGCTGCAACAACATTTAATAAATTGTGTCTTCTTTTGTCAAATTAAAAAAAAGGTTTTCTAGGCCCAGTGTGCTAAGAATTACATTCATATTAGACGTATCCACACCTCTGGATCTAAGTCCAGTGCCAACTTTCAGTGCTAATGCAGGAAATAATGTGGCTGCTATGTCGCGAGGCTGAAAGCTAAGGAGGTGGATGGTAGCATGTCTGATTTAAAAACAGGAAACCATCCAAAAAAGAAAAAAACAAAAACATCATAAATGTTGTAATCCAAATCAAAACCACTCATCAAGCTTTTATAGAAGCCTCAGCTAAAGTGTCTCTGGTGAAACTCCCCACCCTCCTCCCAGCGTAGGACCAGCCGTGGTCCGGGAGCCTGGCAGACAGCCGCCACAATGAACGGAGGTGGGGCTTCAATCTAATTGAATGGTGACCCTGCAGTCTCACTGTGGGACGCCCCATGCAGTGCTTTTAACAAGCTGCTGTGTCTCCCCTCTTAATAAGCCCAAACAAGTTAATCCAATCGACACACTCAAACCCTTTCTTTTTCTTTAACAAGGCACTGCCTCTACCCCCTTAATCCCCGGCTCCCCCTTCTCCATCACCATACCGTCACATGAATGGAGGGAGAGTGAAAGGCTCCATTAGGAAGGACTGGCAGTAAACCCCTTTCCACACACCCGCACTAAATAATTTGCACTCATACTGTATATTCAAAACACACACACACACACACACACACACACACACACTAATGCTCACATGTGCCTGATATAAAACTGGTCTGCGTGGACATGGCACACAATGAGAGGGTTATGTTCGCCGACCCTGATCCACAAACACACCAACAACAAAACAACACACAAACAAAAATTCTGAGGGGACGTTTGCCGACAGGCACGCACTCTGGGACATAAAAAAGGCATTGTTAACAAACCCTCCCAGCTCCACAAACAAGAGCCACTGATTCCCTAACAATACAAGCCCCTGGATGCACTCACCCACCAGCTCTGCACAACCTCACACCAGCACAATAAATAACCTGCACAACAAAAGGCCATTGTGTGTAAAAGCCTACAGTTTAGGCATTATTGCCATGATATACAATGTTGGAATAATGTATTGGCAGCTGATTCTTATATATACGATGCAGCATGTCACTGTTATTGGAGCTTATATAGCCTTGTATGCCACGCAGTCGTATTTATAAGAGATTTCTCTGCAGATGAAGGGCATCTTGGCAAAAACACTCCGCTGTTAGTTTTCCATATTCCAGTCAGCTTCAATAGCTTCACCCATGGGATGAAGGGTGAGGAATGTCTGGCAATCCAATAGCAGTGAGTCGTCTGTCATCTCTAATCAAAACACGGCTGCCTAGACTAATGTCAACCCTGTAATAGCAATGAGGACTAATTGACTTCACAGCCAACTGCTGCATCTTTGTGCTGGGCTCGGTTTCATTAATGGTAAATAATGGGCTCGGAAGGCAGTGAGCCATTATGACTATGTGGCAACCACATTCAAAATGTAGAAAATGCAAAGAGCTCAAGTAAATTAAGATGAATGAAATGGAGACTCGCGTTCATACAGAGATAGTCTGGAGTTTGAACATGCAAACCAAACTCAAGCTGTAAATATTGGGAGCAGGACTGCGGAGCGTTCGATGAAAAATTGAGAATATTACAATGAATTTAAAAATATATTTTTTCAGCCACTACCTGAGCGTCAAATTTAAGCCCGTCAGGTGTTACTTAGTGCACAAGGTCCACCAATCAAATAGTGTTGTTAGATATTAGCCTACAGGTGGTTGTGGTAGATCTTAGTGAGTCCTTGGATTTACAGCATACACCTTGCATGATTTTAAAATAAAAAATGTCTCCATATATTGTTCTTTGACTACCATGCCTACTCAAGCTACCGAGGAAAACAACACATCTTCCACCGCTTGGAAACAACCTGAGACTGCAATTCTCTTAAGTATTACATATGCAGCTTTTGGTAGGGTTTACCAAAGGATACGTTATGTAAGCTTCTGCATACAGCTCTTTTTACACCTACACTATAGGTGAGACGTCTACAGGGACATAAAATAAGCCAAGCCCCGATTAGCTTGACCTCAACATCAGCTGATCGCATGTGAGGTTTACAAACAAGTATATATAACCAATCAATTATGTATGCGTTATGACAGTGCAAGAAAATGTAAGTTTACCATGTAGCAAAATGAGAATGTAAGATGTTCTGTTGTTGCTCTTTCTTGAGGGCATGGACAACCTGGATGAACATTTTTGTAAAGCGTGTTTAGAGTGTCATTCAGAAACATCTATGTGCTTTACTGCAGACTTGGCGGAGGAGAAAAATGTCTAAACAGTGAGGAAGAACCAGACTGCAGAAACTGGTAGAGAAGAGTCTAATAGAGTCTATGACAGCTGAGATATATTCATTATAAAAAAGAAGCCAAAATGAGCATGAAAAATCACGTTTAATTGAAACCAGTGTTCAAAGTCATTAAGCTTGAAGCTGAACAGAATGGTACAGTAAAAATAGCAGTGTGACAAGAGCCGTCACAACGGATGCAACATTTCATCCGGAGCTTTCTTGATCCAAATTAAAACTGGTCAAAGAGCACTGAGATGTAAAACGCAACTACGGAAAACAACATCCACGAGCCGTAACCGTTGTCGCCTTGTATTTCTAATTTAAAAAATTGAATATCCTGCATGCTAATCACCAGTCTGAAACGCAACACAAGCCTGTGATCCCACGCTGGGAGAGTCCCCTCGGTAAAATCTGTTCATTTCCAGCACAGTGCAACCAAGGTGCTCTTACAACATGATTGAGCCTCTGTGCTCCTGCTGATGCCAGCGAGGGAGTTTGAGCAATGAGAGCGTGGCTTAAGATTGTCAGACAAACCACAGGGGAAACACATCCTCTTCTCCTCTTATTGCCTCAGCCTTTCTTGTATTGTTTTGTAAGGCGGCAGCGTCAGTTGTCATCTAATACCACTTTCACACAGAAACCCTGTGAATGTTGTGACATACTGCACAGATGCAGAGGGTAGCTGTGGAGTTTAGACTAAACTGTTGATCACAGACACACCAGAGGACTGCCGCTAATTGAATACAAATGCGACTGCATTAAAAGCTAAGTATCACTCTAAAATACAGATTATTTTCACAATTTTTTTTTGCTGCAGTTGCAACCTCACCAGGCAGGACCTTCAAACATAAATCACGAACCCTCCACAGTAACTTCAGCCAAATGTGAAAAATGAGCTGTGCTTCCTTGGTTTTCATGCTAGGATTTATATTTTCTCAGTAAACCTTATTACACACCATTTGTAAAGCATTGTTGATATTGCAAAATTTCTTATCCCGATGTGACACAATCCTTTATTGTCACAGACAGGTCCATTCACGGCTTAACACAACAACAATATAACAAGGGCTCTTTTTTTTTTTTTTTCCTCGCTCTCTCTCTACCCATCCTACGGTGGCTCACTTGAATATTCAAACAGTGTTCATTGTCTTTTCGTGTTTTGTTCATTGTTTGTTGTGCTGTCATTCCTCAGCTTGGCTCCTGAACTTCAAAGAAAGGCTTATGTCAATTTATGATGAAATGGAGTGAGCAGGCAAGAGAAATTAAGGAGGGAGGGAGATGGGGAGAAAACCTTCACGCGAAATCGCCCTCCCTGGAAATATATGCTTATTAATGGGTGTTCAATAAATCAATGAAATATAATTAAATTTAAACAATGTGATTTTTTTTAATCTAACTTGCTGAAGCCTGACTTCAAATATCAGCCTAAGGTGACCTCAGTTCCCATGGTCCAAAGGACAACTCCGCCGTCTTTCACTGGAGGGTGATCCAATAGTCAGTCATGCATAACATTAGTATGTTGTGGAGCCCACGAGGCAATCAAATGGAGCACCATTGAAATGTTGACATTGATCTCATTTGATATATCTGAAGTGTGACAAAGCCATTTTAGCTCAGCTGGATATTAAGGACTATAAAAGAGAGGATGACACAAGTGCTCACAGCTAAGCTAGTTGGGAGAGGAAGCAGGCATTTTTCTCCACATATTTTCCTCCTCATTGCAGTTTCTGCCGCTGAGACTCAGCAGCCTTTCCCTTTACTCCATAATGTGTGCTATCCAGCTGTTGTCATCCTGCTCCCTCTGAAAGCTGGCCCTGACCATGCCAGCAGAGAGAATCCAATTGGACAGAGTGGGAGGTGAGGCTGCAGTTGGTAATCACCTGCTGGCTAAAGGCACAGATGGCACAAACACCAGCAAGATGTTCGTGCAGCAGCAATCCAAGAAGTCTTTCTGACAGGCCCGACAGACAAACACAGAAACCTGAGAAACCCACAGCGAGCTGAGGAATTACCGCATGCAGATTTGATGCAGAAACCTGGCAGCCTGGCAGCCGGCGAGCTGCAAAGAGTTAAAGCATTGATCTGGTTTTCACAGGCAAGGTCTTGGTGTCACTGCTCAGTGATTGGGGAAACTGAAAAAGTGGGCAGGCTGTAATGATTTTAAATGCTAGATGCTTTCCATGACAAAGGTATCCAGATAAGGGCGCCTGTTATCGGTGAGTTTGACCAGCCACGGAGAGAATTGAGAAGCGAGGTCATCGCGGAGATAACGGCATATGTGCAGACTGATTATCTCTTCCCTCTCAAGGATTTTTGATACATTTTGTTGCTCCTGTGATTTATTTGGTGGACCAAAGACTTGCTTTCTGTTTCAGGTCTCAGAAAAACACTTCAAGGAGAACACGGTTGGTGCACACCTGTTAAGATTTACTCTTGAGCTGCCATGACTTTAAATCTTCTGAGACACCGGAGACAGTCAATTTAAGTTTCCACCAGGATTAACAGAAGATATATGCTGATACATTTAACTACAACAGTTTGAGCGTGAAACTGTCACCGAAATCAGGTGCAAAGCCTGTTAGCTTTTCTCTCTGAGCTCTAGATGAAGGAAGTTGGACGAAGCCATTTAGTATATTGATGTTGCTAGCAGAGATTTTTTATGGTAGTCAAGGCTCCCAACACATCAAACATATCAGAATAAAAATGCCCCGGAGACATCCCTCTTCCTGAAGACTCCCCAGCAGATGAGCTCCTTCTGCTCTGTGTGTTACTGCTCCGTGCCTTGGTTTGTCCTTCACAAGAGACAGGTAACACTGCCAAGACCCAGTAATTAGTGCAGATGGAGACTGTAATACTCTCTTCCCCTCCCTGCAGAAATGCCAAGGGAGGCAATCTATAAATTCCTGCATATTAATGCAATTTAAAACCACTCCAGACACCTTGCTGGAGGCAGGTGATAAAAAGGTGAAAGGCAGACTACCTGGCACACAGCTGCTGATATGTTGGTGACATCAGCCCTGTCTCAGCAACTTCCTGACACGACACCCCCCCTCCAACACAAGCACACACACCAAAATAACTTGATAATCTATCTCCTTTCTGAGAAAATGCTTTCCAAATCCTGACCTTAGGCCTTACAACTGGGTCTCTATCAATAATTAAATGGTAATCTAAAAACCCATTTTAGTTGGGTCATCTTTCTGCGCCATTGTCCCTGCTTCTCCTCTTCCTCCATCTATTTTTTCCTCTTTCTGTAAGATCTAGTTAGAGATTCCATTAGCATGAGAAAGCTGGCTGGTAATTGTCTTCACCCTACTGAGTGATCCCTGGATAGAGGATTAGGCAGAGAGAAAGCCCTATTTCAACTCGGAGCACAGACGCTGCCCACAGCCACCCACTCCAGATTAGATTAGACTGCAGAGGGATGAAACCGACCGGTAACTTCAAGCAACATTAAACAGGAAGCGTGGACAGGAGCTTTAGGACAAATAAACTTTTGTTCACCTTTCA
Organism: Protonibea diacanthus; assembly: GCA_028641955.1. Lineage (NCBI taxonomy): Eukaryota > Metazoa > Chordata > Actinopteri > Sciaenidae > Protonibea > Protonibea diacanthus. The sequence goes on along the minus strand of CM053985.1, from coordinate 18,514,795 downwards.
CCACCAGCTGTGACCCCTTTGTTTCCATCTCTCTCTCTCTTTTTTTTTGGAAATTTACTTTTTTCTAATCTTCTAATATGCTTTTCTGTTGAAAATAGTGGATTGGGGGAAGGCAGCTTATAATTCTCCCTCTCTCTCTCTCTCTCTCTGATATATGCAGAGTATTTAGAGCTGAATCTCCCTAAATCATCCCCCTGGGCCACCCTGTCCGTCACTAATCTGCCTGCCGCCTCCCACTCATAAGGAGGTGTCACATTTTTGGCACTCCTCCATGGGATAAGCACTTCAAACACCAGAGATTCTCCTCTTGACCTTTCCACGGAGATGATCGATTAAGCCCATTGGATTTATTCCATAAACAGGCAACCATTACATCAAAAAGGCAAGGAATTTACCTCAGAGGCAGGACTTAAAATCCATATAAGCTTCATGAGTTTTCCAATTGTTATTGGCTTTCTTCAGTCCGCTTCATGCCGCACATTAATAAGCGCAGAGCCTTTTCAGAAAGTTTTGGTATCCGAATCACCGCGGTTCTCTACCTGTAATTACTGAAGCAAGTCACAGTGACAACAGAGTGACAACAACGGCTATCTGTACTCCATAAAACCTGCGGTGCATAAAAACTGTTTAGCTCGCTCCCCTGCCAGAGCAGGATGAAGTGGAGCACAAAACGACTGACATGTTTAAAAGTAAAACAGCGCAAATATGTCTGCTTTGTTAAGAAAGAGCACGTACGCTGTGGAAAGTCTTCACTCTGCTCTCCACCTGTCCAGGAAGCTCTGTGGGGTAAACCAAGGAGTACCGTGAGGCCAGTAAAAGGTCTGCTGCTCGCTTGCTGCATGAGCCATTAAGTTACAACACTGCAGGCTTCCTGTTTTCATGCTTGAACACCTTCTACATGCTCTCAGCAAGGACAAGACTAAACAATCTCGAGTGAAACACCAGGGAGGAGAAACCCGAGAAGACAAAAAGAGTATTTCGACGGCAGAGAGCTTTAAACCACAACAAATCATGTGTCGCTTTGAATCCCATTCGCGAAAGTTAAGACAGGAAATCTGAAATCAGTTTCATTTCATCAGAAAAGGGGAGACATCCCTCGAAGGAGCTCAACCAGACTCCTCCTGTTTGTGATCAGAGTGGCCGGCGCGCTCTGCTTCAGCTCTGAGGGTCTCCTGCTCTATGGTAATCATATCCTATTTGAATAATGAGGCAATACCACCACTCCTGCCGCCCATTCCCTCTGCATCCTTGACTGGACTCTTTGATAGACACTAATTCTAGCTCCATCTATAAAGCTCCTCTCATGCATTTTTAATAGAATCTATTACTTTAGGATTAAATTATAAAAGACTGTCCTCCTTAAATTTTTAATAGTTTGCATAATTGGTATCAGGGCCTGAATGCGAACCATAAAAACCCAGTTTGTACAGGACTGAGCTGCGGAACGAGACAGACAAAACCACACACCAGCGTTGCACAAAAATGACACACACATGGCATGCCACTATCACAAGCCAGCGCACATCTGCACACGCTCGCGCACGCCCGTGCGAGCACAGGCATTATAGCTTTGGGTTCATTGCCGTGGAGAATAAGGTGGTGTGAGCTCAGCGGTGTGAATGAAGGGGACAATAAGGTCAGGGACCATGAGAGCTGCTTTTGGCTGCTGAGCTCCTACAGGAGCCCGAGGCAGGAGGAGTCACCTGATGGAAACAGGAGACATAAACCAGGTGTCCACAGACACCTGCTGCCACTAATGTCAACTGCGACCACAACACTCACCGGGGCAAACAGCAAAAACTACTTAGCAGGTTTACAGCGTCCCTTTGTCCCCACTGTCACTGATAACTGTGTTCAGTCAGCTTAAATGGAAATGTATTTTCCTTCTCTGTCCCCGGTTCCAGGCAGATCAGCCATGAGTTAAATGTCAACTGCACTCTCTCTGTCTCACTCTCTGAATCTCCTGCTCAGCTCTTTCCTATAGCAGACAGGGCATACAGGAGAGCAAATGTGTCTGAGGCATCTCCTCTAAACTAGAGCCCCCTTAGAAATCTATGCACGTCACCATCCCCCAAATTAGCACCGCAGGGACACCCCCCTCGCCGCCCCCGCCTGCTGGCGGCAGCTCTTTGGCATATCTGTACCGGGGAAAATATTTCACACTGTATGAATTATTAAGTGCGGGGCCAGTGCTAAGCAGTGTGGAGATAGACCAGTTATTCACAGCTCTATTGGGACGGATGCGTCGGAAACCCGGGCCGCTCGCCTATCAGATCGTTTGTCACGAGCGATAGACAATTTACAATGAGAGAGTTTTTCAATTTATTCATTCTGCTGTCACTGCAGTTTTCTACATCCACTCATTCCACTCAACAACCACCCCCCCTCCTCCTTTAACTCTGTCTTATATTGGTGAGGTGGGGGCTCCACGCCTGAACCAGCCGCCTGCCTCTCTTGTCTGATACTGTTGCTCACTTTGTCTTTTCTCAGCCCCGAGGAGAAAGGTGCAGGTGAAACGCTTATGCAGAAAGACACAAGGAGTGTGCATCCTGCTAGCTCAGGTAAAAGGTGTGTTGGGGACATCCTGTGACAGCTGAGGGGTTCAGGCCCCCCAGTGGTGGAGCTGTGGCTGTGTGATAAAAGAAAGGAACAGGAAACAAGGCAGATGAGGACGCTTAGCTGTGCCTCTTTAGGACTAAGCTCCTGGCAAGAAGAGACAAAGCAGGAGGACCACCCCATTAGATAGAAACAACAGTTGACTTATTTACACTGTCAAAAGAAAGCTAAGCCACAGGAGAGAGAAAAAGGGAAGCTTTTAAAAGCCTAGACATAATAAATGTGTACAACTATTTGGATCTGTATTGCATTAAAGGACAAAAATCATCCCAAACACAGGTTTTTCTTTTAGCTGATGGGAATTTAATTCAGGAGAAAGAAAAGGGATCCTAGAGGGCAGGATCTTGCTTATTTTCAATTAAGAGAAATTGCCAAATAACTCCCACGCAGATAGACAGAGGACCTCAGCACAAACGTCTGGCAGACTGCAATTTCAACATTAATTACTGAAGGTGAACCAGCAGTCAAAACAGCCACAGATTTGTTTTTTTTTTTTTTTTTTTTGTTCACAAAGATTCTCCGTTAAAGAGAACGTATCACAAAGCAGAGCAGCCTCACAACAACAAAAAAGCCTAAGTGCTGCTGTTTCACTATTTTGAGAGACGGGAACTCAAATTCACGAGAGACAAAACAACAGATAATGCTGGGCTTTTTTTTCCCATTCGAAACTGAATTTACAAGAGAAATAGAAAATGACATCAGCAGCTTTGTTAGCCTAAATGCTCGGGGAGAGCAGTTTGACCTGTAAAGCAGCCCAGAGTGTTTCTCTAACTCTGATGTCCTTTGAAAGCCTGACGCAGACGGGCTGCACTGAATAGGCCTTGATGTGAAAGGCAGAGATGTTAGATAAATGTCCTCACAGCCAAGGCCTCTGCCCTCTTCCTGATGATGCATTCTTATACTCAAATACCCACTCCCCCCTTTACAGAGACACAGACATGCAGTGCCAACAATCCCACTGAGGGCAGCATTTGTTTGGGGACAAGGTGACCCTGTTGCCTAGGGGCCTGTGAACAGGCACAATGAAGGCCTCTCATCCTGCACACACCCAGCCGGCTGTGTTGGGCTGATGATGGGTGGAGGGGTGGGGGGGGGGCCATCACAACACCCTGCTACCGCAGTTTTAAAACCCTATTCAGGAAGCCCCCTGAGATAGCTCCTTTCACACCCCGCACAGACGGAGCAAAATCCCTGCTTGTAACCCAGAGTCACGCAGTCAACAGATGGAGCAGCTATTGAGTGAAGGATCGCGCCGGCAGAGGCGGCTCCTCATCCATCCCCGCTGGAAACAATGGGGCAGCAGGTCAAGAGTGCCGTCTCCAAGAGGAGGGGTCAGGGAGGAGGGGCATGCTTCAACACAGCCGAGCTATGCAAGCGCTTTGAAACTGGAGGAACTGAGATGAAGGATGAAGGGCGGAGGGGAGGAGGCTCGTGGCTGCGTGTGAGGCGCTCAGGCTGGTTGTCGGGGATCAAACTCAGGTTGAGGGTGCCTGCGTGTGAATCTGGGACAGCAGTGTTTGTGTTTAACCTGCAAACAAGAACAAAAAGACATCTCCCTGTGTGCACACGTTTGCAGGTTCAGAGGAAACACAGCCTCGCGGTTTAACACGCATTCAAGGACCAACTGTTACAGACACTCGCTCGTCTCCGTGCACAAAAAGCTGCACATCAGGCACAGATAACTTCATTGTTGATAAAAAGCACTGCAGTGAGGCTTTACACACAGAGAGGAGAGAAAACCTTTACCACTGCAAACAGCTGCAGCGCCTTGAGGACATTTTTTCATAAAATACTTCAGTGGATACACTTAAAATTGTCAAATATTACACAACCGGGCCACATTTCACTCTAGTAATTAAAAAAACAGAGCTTTACTTCACTGATTCTTTATTTTTCAAACTCTCAGTGTTCTCACAGAAGCGTCATGTGAGATTACAGGGAAGTGCCACATTAATGCTTATATAAATAGTGGCGTTATATGCTTTTGAAGTCGTTATTAACAGATTGATTTGCTGTTCAAAGTGGAGGAACGACTGTGAGCCACAGAGGATGAACAACTAAGCCGAAACGCTCATGCATGGATGCGTGATCACACAGATGATCACAAAGCAGTTGTGGCTCCCTGTAGGGGAAAGTATATCAATTTCCATTGACCAGCAGTCTTGCTATCATGTGGCTCTGACCTAGGAGTCAATTAGTCATCTAGGTTGCCCTGCCTCACTGGGTTTCCATGGCCAGAAACGAGACAAAGACATGAGGAAGGATCTTTAAATGTCATAAACATCCCCAACTACTGAGATACCGAATACTGCCGCCACATGTTCCCCTTACTTGAAAGGTTTGGTTTATGGGGCCATTTTGCATAGGAAGGCATTCACTACAAAGCAGAAGGTGTCAGGAGCATTGCAGCAATTCACCATTAACAACCACTTGACAAGGAAGTACAGAGACTAAAAAAAGACTTCCTACCACTTGGGAAATGTTCACAAATCACACCTAATTAAACACAAAAGCCATGAAATCAGAGTGCAGAAAGTCTTTTGAAAGAGGCGAGGTGGAGGCGAGATATCTTTCTTAAAAACCAGAAAAATCTTGTTCAAGTTTGAGCGAGGACACTGTTATTTCATTCATGTTTGTGTCTCCCTCTAACAACAAATTGTCAGCTAAGTACAGAGGGACAAAAGGTTGAGCTGCTATTCTTCCTTCCCTAGGTCACATCACAATACATCAATGGTTTGCCATTTCAGAATATGCCACTGTTATGCGGTTACAGCCCAGGATTGGGGGGGAGGAAAAAAAAAAATTAAAGCGTAGTCCAACCATGCTGAAAGGGATCAATAAGTGCATAGAAAAAGAAAATGGCCATAAACACAGAGGCTTTTATTCAGAGTGCCACGATGCAGATGAAAGCACAGAATGCACCTGGAGAGCAAAGCTGAGAGCGGCAAAAGACAAGAGAGAGAGCCCGCAGAGTTATCAGGTGGGGCCAGAGAGCTACATTGGCTATATTCAGACCTCAGGACTATCTATCTCCACAGCAGCTATTAGATTTCTAATATTGTTGGTTTTAAGGAGGCTCAGCTTTCCTGCCACAATGAGACAGATTCAGCCCCAGTTGCCCCCTTTTTTCCTTTCAGTGTGGTCTCACAAGGTCCTCTCGGTTTTCTGCAAACAATACTGCTGGGCTGCGGCCCTTATTTAAAAGATTAATAGGATGCTGTCTTGGCAGAGAAGCAATCAGTGAGGTTTCTGTGACAGCAGAAAAAGTGCGAAAACAAGGCAAAGAGGAGAGACCATTGTCACAGTTACCAACTGGCTGCCGCAAGCTCAATTGAGATAGCTGTGGCTTTCAAGCCCAGCTGTCAATCACAGCGGCGCGCATCAATGGGGTAAATTTGAATGATAAAACGATAAGTCATGAGCAGGCGATTTCCCTGTCATCAGGACAGGGGCTGTTTGAGTGTAACTCACTATGGGTGGAGAGATTTCACTGCAGCCATATGGAATTTGGTTTTTGCCTCGAGTTGCTGGCTTCACCCCTCAATCATGACAGAATGTGTAATCACCAAATGTCTTCCTCTCAATCCCTGTTACAATTGGCAGCACTGTGCTGTCACTAGAGATGGGGGAACAAAATGGAAAGCTGACTAAAAGACAAGCTTTAAGTGACACTTAATTTGAGATACCCAGGCATTCTCTCAGCTCCAGTAAACAGGATCCATCAAACTTCGCCCAGAGCCTGTATGAGTCTGCAGCTGTCTGTGGGGAGAGGCACAGTATGCCTGAGAGGCCCTCGGTTACCAAGAGGACTGATGAAGAAATCAAGTCCTTTAAAAAGTTCCTAAAAACAACAAGCAGACACAGGAATGATGACACTTTTAAAAAGGCATCTTATCTGAGTCTACAGCAGCAAATCATTTCCTTCTTTAAAGACAAGCCCATCACAAAAAATAAAAAGAGCATGACAGAAGCTAATGACAGCCTCAGAGAAGACGGCGGAGAGGGTAAAAATAAAAAAACAAAATACACAAGCGAGCTGGTGAAGGAGTAAGAGAAAAACACAGAACAGCTGCTTTCTCCCTTCTTCCCTTTGCTCATCCTAGGAGGGTCCCATGTGATCTCCCTGATCCTAGTTTGTGGCTGACAGAGGGGGCCACAGCTCCGTTCATCTCCCCACTCACATGGCTCTGTGCCCCCCTTCCCCGCCGCCACCGCCACCACCGCCTCCTCCTCCCTCCTCACCGTCACTCCTCCGCTGCCAGGAGGAAAAGATGGTGGAGAGGCGGGAGAGGGGGGGGGGGGCTACATCAAGGAGAGAGTCTCCCAGTGGGTTCTCGTCAGTTCCAGGCCATTGCACCTTGCTCGCTGGGATTTTGTTTACATACACACACGCGCACACACACATCCACGCAGAGGCAGATGACTATTAATGGATACGATAATGTGGTGTGTTGTTCTGTCTTTTTTTTTTTTTTTCCTGGGCTGTAGAGTCACATGTTTTGTTTTTAGGAACTGTTGTGATAATACGAATCGCTTCAGTAACAGATCGCTGTAAGTCGGTGACAAAAAAATAACAGTGTGATGCCTGCTGGAGCTTATTTAAGTGGCACAGGAGCAGATAACGTTCAATCAAAACCCAGTGATACGGTTGATGCGGTCAGCGGTAATGTGCAGCCAAAAGGCCTGACACACTTCCACGGTCTTTGGGGACGAGCAGAGAACGGCAGGCTGCCCTTGTGCGTTCAGTCTCTACAGATGTTGCCTTGGAGAGCGGCTGACTGGCTGGCTGCGGTGACAGCTGGACAGCTGTTCCTATAGACGCAGCCACAGAAGCATGCCACGGAGATGGGGGGTGGGGGGGATAGTGCTGTATGTTTAGTTTATCTGTATGAAGTTCCCAGGACGTGCATAGCTGTCAGTTTTAGCAATGGTGCATGAGCCTGTATAAGGAAAGATGGCACAGAACAGGATATGGAAAGAAAGCACAGATGGGTAACTATCAGACACGGCTGACATTATTTGAAGAAGATCCAATAACAAAAAGAGATTTTTTTTTTTTTTTTTTTTTTTATAAATTGTAATTTCCATAAACAAATAGTCTAATACAACACCAACTGGCTACACACGCACATTTCATTTGATCCACGAGGTCTGTTTTCTTTTTTTTATGCCATCATAAACAAGTAAAAGTTTAAAATGAACTTCACAGGGAATTTCAAATTAATTTTTTACTCCTTCATAAAAGAGTGGAGGGGGAAAAAAAATCTATTTTCAAAAGCAGAGAGGATAATTGGCTGAGCATAAAAACGACTCTGGACTTGGTGCCAACATTAGTGGCTGCTGGTGATGAAAGGCAGTTTAAATTGGGGTCATGTTCAGATATTATACCTTTATCCTGCCACTTAAAAACACAGTTACCTAAAATTATAGAGACCTGCTGGAGGACAGTGCAGATTAAAGACAGCCTATAGATTAACGTCCTGACCGAGGAGCTAAGATATGTGGGGGGGGGGAAGCAGTGAGAAAAGAATTGAAATGTTGGAAAACACTCAGTGGTATTAAATGTTGTCACCTGCTGAATAAACACACAGCAAATCATGAGTTAAACAGCTTGGATTGATGCCAGTCACTTCTGCCAAAACTCTCATTTTTCCTAAGCAGGCCAGGCTATTCATTATGCCACAAAAGGTCAGCAATTTGTTCAACTCAATAAAAATGTTAATAAAACTAAGAGCTCACGAGAAGAAGCACTCGTAGCCTCTGGTCGCCCATCAAAAAACCTGAATATATGAATGTGTGTTGCTTGCGTGGATGCGTCTATTCAAATGCAACGTTGCTGCTGCAGCACTCAGAGGTCAAAGGTCGTACAGCAGCAGATATCTAGCAGGAAATGTAGCTTTGGCCTAGTTGTAATCCCGGTCAAACTCCAGCAAACGCTCAACACAAAGCAGATGCTGACAAACACATACACACACACACACACACACAATTTTGCAAGCCAGAATAATCAGGAGTTGATAAGCACCCCACAAACACACACACACACACACACACACACACACACACACACAGTAAAATCTCCAATTCCAGCTCGCACCCTCGACCCACTCTGCTAAATAAATGAAAAGACCCATTAGGCAGATTTCAAAGGCCGGCAGAGGGCTTATAATTATATATGAAATCTTTTAGAGGAAAAAAGTGATTACTCTGGATGCAAGTCTGGAAGTGGGTGGGGGTGGGTTATTGCTAAGCAACCAGTCATTATCCTCCAGAGTGGAGCGAGGTGACCGGCCATCCGTCTAACTCCGGTGGCTTGCCTGGCTCCTGTGCAAACCCCCCCTCCCCTCCCCTCCACCTCCACCTCCACCTCCACCTCCATCTCCCTCACTCACTGCCTCTGCCACTCTCTCTCCCTCTTCCTCGCTCTCTTTCTCTCTCTCTCTCTCTCTCTGCCGTCTCCCCGTCCGAATACAAACAGAGATAAAGAACGCTGCAATCGCTCTTGACACACAAATAGGTTAACACAATAAAGCCGGCTTTGCCAGGCTCACTCGAGGGAGGAAAGCAATTCCAGCAGCAGGCAGGAGGTAATAAAACAGGGCTAGAAGTGTGTGTGTGCGTGTGTGTGTGCGTGTGTGTCTCCAAGTCTGTGTGTGTGTGTGTCCATACATGTCCTCATGTCAATGTTCCTATGTTTTTGTATGTGAGTGGAAGCAGGCACACAGAAGCTCTGTGGCCTGAGGGCCTAATATCCCACAGATTTTCAACCCTTTCTTGACACAAATAATAACATCGGAGGAAATGACGGAAATTCCAGGCTACTCCTCTTTTTTAGATTGAGGAAATGGTGGCTTTATATTAACAATATAGCTGACCTGCATCGGCCCTGTACAAACACATAAACGTTTCCCTATGGGTCACATGCCAGCTCTCTTGTAAATGGTCTCCGGCTTGGTTAAAATTCAACAAGTAAATTGAACGAGTTTTATCTGTGCGAGCCTCAGCTTACTCCGCCTGATGCGGCTGCCAGGCCTGGCAATAAATGATAAAAATCTCCAGAGTTTTATTAAATCGTGTTGCATTCACGCTGAACTCAGGAAAATGGTGAGGTGGGTTCTGCAATTACAATCTGGACCAGACAACATTGTTTTCTCCAGTCAGTGGAAATTTCATTACCTTACAGCAACCGCCTTAGAATTGGGTAATAGCCTCTTTTTGTCACAGACACAAACCGTCTGTGGGAGGTGTGACACCCCATAAGTGTTATCCATTTGCAACAATATGCATCTTGCCGGTAACAGTCAGGATGCTGGTCAGCATAATGTGCACCGTTATTCAGTGATATGGGGGAACTGAATAGAGGAAATAGCAGCCAATAACCAATTCCTGGATTGGCAGCAGTGTAATCAAACACATTGAACTTTAATACATCCATACGGCTGACGTATCTCGCCTCAGGCTATTATAGACAGATGACGTAGGTCACATCGCTCGAGTGTCGATAAATAAAGACAGGGGAAGCACGTTTTCCTGCGGAGTGACTGAGCTGTGAAGGAACCCCAATTAAAGCATCTGGAAAAGTTTCACACGTTCAGGTCATACAGGATAGCCATTTGTAAGCGTCAATCAATTCCCCTGCTTGCTGTTCCTTCGACCAGGTAATCAAACAGCAGAGATGTAAAGTGGTGGCCATTGTCAACAGGGAATAAATTACCAAAGCATGAAGAGAAAACACCTTATCTGTCTGATGTATTTCCTGCTTCTGCAGAAAGCTACAAAGCCCGAGGGAGAGCAGTCAACCAAAATGCAGGGAGATGGAGATTAGGATGATGTGCAGTTCCTTGTTCCATTAAAGTTTGATCTTCCTCAATAGCCGAGGAGAATCAGATAGCTCCCATTCAAGATTAAAGTACACCAGCATAGAGGGAGAGATTAATCAGAGGCCTGCATGAGATAAAAAAACAGCCTTGCTTCTGGCATGGAAAACAGTGGCAATAAAGAGTTCAGCTGATAATGTGAAACATGGCGAGGCACAATAGCAAATCAAACAGCATGTACGGGCCTCCAAAACAAATCAAAGCGCAGACTAGACTGCGATACAGTGGCTGAAGAAGTACAGCAGGGGCTGATCTGATAGTAACCAAGGCCTTCATTTTATTACTGGTTAAGGTTGAGGAGGGCACACTGAGAATTTTCCCATGTTGCTCACTGTCGCCAGGCTCTCATTCCCCTCTCCTCCTCCTCTCCTTGAGATCAATGGCGCTGGGGTGATTTCACAGCAGCCTGCACTGTCACCCAGAACAAATCAATGTGACCATGAGGAAGGCAAGAGCGGCATTGTTTTTAAGGAGAGCAAATTCGCTGTTGGAGAGCTTGTCAGATTTGCTTTATTCTCTTTCTTCCCCCAAGAACACTTTGGAAGGAGCATGCCTCCCCTCACTTTTCTGGCTGGGTTATGGAGCAAACTATAAACTGCACAGCACTCAGCCCCTCTATGCTAGTGTACTCATTAACCACATATAAACTGCACAGTTCCTGTTGATTATATTTCACATGCCCGAGAGCATTTCCAAACAAAAAAAATGGACTGACCGACCTAACCTTTTCCAAATTAAAAGGCTATACATTAACCTCGGGGGCCGGGGCGAGACGTGACTTCCATTCAGTCTGACAGGAGGTGAGAGGGGAAGCGAGGGAGGAGGTCGTATGATCATCGCTGTCCGTCATGTGCTAAGTGGCTGCAGATAACCCTGATGAAGAGCTGCCAACGTGTACCATTGCAGCGGGTCAGATGAGGCGCGCAAAGCAGCGGTCAGGTAAACCTTTTACTACAGCCAAAATAACAGGAAATCATCTGTGGGGCAACAAGCGAAGAACCACACAGCGTCTCACTAACATGTAGCAGCCATCAGAAACTCTGCAGGGGTGCATGTATGTAATCACATGCCTGTAAGTCTATTTTTGTGGAGCTGCTCCACATCAAACAAAAAGCTCCTGTGTGTGAAAACAAGATGGCCACAAGTGAAGCCGGAGACACATCTCAGTCATTTTACTGAAGACTTTCTATTCATCTGTGTGATGCGAACATTATATCTCACGCCGTATAAATGGAATCTCATGGCTGCATCGCACAATTAAACAGCTATTCATTGAATGTAAAGTGCCATGATATAGCTCACAGGGACAAGGTCAATAACGTTTGAAAAGCGGGTTTTCAGATGTGCCACGTATAGCTGGTTTGAAAACCGAGAAGCCGCACTTCGCCCATAGTGACCCTGAACCATTTAAAAAGAGTCCGATCTTCTGACTTTGTCAGCACATGCTGAGGCTCATGCACAAGCCGCGTGCTGGAAAACTGAGCATCGTTCTCACCTCCATTTATGCGCGCTGACTGACTGTAGGGTGTGTTTGTTTCTCCACAATCATTTATGTGAAATGTTTTGAGTACTGATGCGCGAGACAAGTCTCGCTGCCAGGACAACAGAGTTTATATTCTACGGTGTAATATTGCAGACGTAAAAGAAAGGGCACATCTCGTTTGTTTGCCGGCACATGAAAAGTGTTACAACAAAGAGCGTTACAGAGCTTTGCTGATATGAAACACTTTGATCGGGTTTCTAATGAGCTGCTGTTGACATGGCTTTGAGAGAAAACATTCATGTTCCTTTAAGTGTCCGGTTAGATTTCCGAGTTAAGAAGCTTCGTGCTTTTCTAGGATCTGAGCTAATCTGGGAACTGCTTGTCTTTTCTTTTCTTAGACAGGAGAAGAAAATGTTTTTCCTGATTATTTACATCAGCGGTATATTGCTTATGTCTATAAATTGAGTTTGTGGACAGAAAATCTGTTTTTGAAATGTTATTTGATTTGTGAATAAAAAGAAACACATTAATAGAGTCCACACAAGAATGGACATGCTTTGCTTCGACACTTCAGGGGTGGGTAGATCTTTAGTATTACACACACATACACTCTCTCTCTCTTTCTCTCTCTCTCTCTCACACACACACACACATCTGTATCTACTATTTCACTAATCTTAAGTGCCAAAATGAGTTTTGCTGCCTCTGGGTAGGTGTTGAGACAATCAAACCATGCAGGGATTAAAAAAGATTAATACACAGTGCAGGAAATTAAACTTCAGCGACTTTAACGATATTCATGAGTGCAGCTCACTTATTCACTTCAGGCGGGCACTTTAATAAGCAAAGAATACAGTAAGGAACCCAAACGCTATCAATCAACCAAACTGATATGCAATTTGAGTTGCAGATTGATAAAAACGTCAGGCTTCTTTTAGTTAGATGCCAAAAATATGTTCTCCACCTTCCAACTGTTGCCAGCATAAATCAGATTTTATTTTAGTAATTTAGGTTTTCATAATTACATCAGGAAGTAAAGTCGAATCCAATAAAGTGCTGGTGTGATCTGCATTAATGCAACACAAGTTTTCAAGCGGGAAACCGCCCGTATTTTTTAATTCATGGGATTTTTGCTTGTGTTGGAGAGTTCGAGAGCAACAGGAAACGTGGTGAAAGTAACAGGAAGATGAAATGTGAGTAAAGTCTTGCAGCAGGACACTTGAAGATCCAGTGTTGCAGAGATCTAACAGCAAGCCAGAAAATAAAGAGGCAAAACAAGAGCTACAAACTCCAAAAGGTAATTCAGTGACCTAGATATTAAAGCTTTGCTGCCATTTCGTTCTCCCCTGCCTTGTCCAACCATCATGTTGAGTTAAGGCAAGCATTATGCTGGGAAGACTATTTGTTTAGGTGAGGAGCAGCCGCAGAGCTAATATGAGCACAATTTGCTCAGCAGGTCACAGGCGCAGAGTGGAGGAAGTAAATGAGGCAGTTCTGCCCCCTCGGGTGCAGCCCCTGCCTCATACATCACTGGATGTTTTATTCAATACAGCCAGGAAGGCTCTATGGCAGGTGCCCTGACTGTGGGGGCGCCTGCCCTGCTGTAGGGGCCCATATTACATTCAGCGAGTTGCCTGTCTGCAGGGCTGCTGGAGAGAGAATGACTGGAGCCAGTGAGGAAGATAAATTTTGAGGATGCTTGTAGTCTAATGATAAAACATACTGTGTGCAGCTTTTCTCACTGCACAGTCAGCATAATGTGCAGGCTCATTTATGTGCAGTGTGTGAGCGATGAAGTTAAATATTGCAAAGCCAACCTCAGCAACCCCATAAGGCTCAAAGTTCACACAGCCTAAACTTTATCAGCCAGCATTTATATTCAAATAAAAAAAAAAAAAAACATGGACTTTAGTTACATTCAAGATAATCAGACTTCTCTATTTGCATTCCAGGCCTGAGCTGCAGAGGACAAATTTGCTGAAGAATTCACAGGACAATGACAAATTGCCTCCAGACCTCAATGCAGCACAGAGCATCATCCATGTCGCCGTGCACAAAGTGAAAAGTTTTACAGCGTTACGCACACGTCTCTGTGAATTTTATGAGTCCCTTCATAAAATAATACAAAAAAAAAGAAAAGACGAAGCTCTGCCACAATATAAAAAGAGATTGTATATCATTAACACTCCCGGGTGAAAAATCACTAATTGCAGCAGACAGCAGAGTCGCCCTCCACACACACGCAGTGACGCACGGGGGCGTACAGATGAAAAATTCGCACCTTTTGCTCTGAGCCGCAACTCCTCTAGTGCCACATATTCCTGCCTGTGGTGCCTGCGGCGCAATACCCTCGACAATACACTTAATTGCTACCCATACTTGAAAAGACCAATATTACACATCAAAGCAGTTCCTAAAGCCATTCGGGAGCGGCTCTCTAACAAGTCGATTTTTTTACAACACTTCCTTTATTGGTGGGTCACGCATGGAAACAAAGGGGGGGGGGGGGGGGATCGTTATGTGAGCAGCATCCTGGGGAAAAGGAGCATTTACAAACATTCGTTGCGTTCTGCTGCTCCCCCCCCCCCCCCCAAAAAAAAAGCATCCAGCGAGGCTCTGGCAGCAACTAATGGTTACAATGAATGACCCAAAGCATCTGAAAGATGAAAAAAACAGAATATATATTTACCATAAATTGCTCCGTAGTGCAGACTAGAACTCCATGCAGATTGTAGCATTCACTGAGCAATCTGCCTCACACTTCTGTGGTCCAAAATTAAACAGAATTCATTCTGTTCTTCAAAATCCAGCAGTCGCTTTGTCGATGTCAAATGTTGATTAAGTTTATCCTCCTCTTCCGATGGTATGCAAATATACCGGTAACCCTGCGAATTAGATTCCACACTATAGCCTCTAGCATGCAAAGTTAATAAGCTTTGCCTTTTTTCTCGACTCGGCTGCCAATTTTTTTTTTCTTTTTTCTTTTTTTTTGTCGAGGGCAAAAGCGCAGGTCGGCAATTTCAGGAGCGTCCTCGGTAGGATTGCGCACCAAGTGCGCTTCGGGTTTTTAACGTTTAGCCTCCGGAACACAGTATAAAAGGTCCTGGTTGCTCTCTCTTCTCCTCGCTTGTAGATACCTCCAAATAACACAAACTGTGAATCGGAAAAGAGACTGGATGGTTGAACTGCTACGCAGTATTCCAAAATCCACCGCTGTTACGCATGGGTTTAAAGTGGTCCGCCTGCTCACTATAGACGACCTCAGGTGAAGTGAATCATGCAAATGTTAGTAATATTATCTAGGCAATATAGTGTGAAGGTACCCTGAAAGAGATCAAGGCTGGGCCAAAGCAGCTGCCTGAAATATCCTAAACTGATACGATGTAAAATCCCGGTGATCAGGCTCTGCTCCGTCCGTCACTTTCTCCGTGGTGTCGGCAGCCTCTCTGAGATGTCTTGCCTCCCGATTCAGACTCAGATTTCCAGCTGAGGCTGTGGAGTAACCTCGATAGCAATGCTCCGAGACGCTCTCTTTGGTGTATTAACCAAATAAGAAATGGTTACGTCTGTATAAAGAGCTAGCTGCTTCAGGCAGCTCCGGGATGCGGTCCTGCCCTTGTGCCGAGCTGCCGAGACTGACAATAACCCGGAACGCTGCAGACTGTCAGGCTGCACAGACCGCCCACCGACCAATCACTGTACTGAGGGAATAGAAACATTCCCACGGGTTGGCCAATCATCGGTAATTGAGGACTGTTACCATAGAGATGCTCGGCGTCCAAGCGTCTGAAACCACGTTGTTTATTCGCGGAAAAGGAAAAAAAAAAAAACCCGTCTGGTCTAAATTGTCGTGGCAGAATGCAGATTGAAATCTTTAATCGCTCCTTTATTCCTATCAGCAGCAGTTAAAGGTTAAAGGCACCATCAATTAATGGGGACTCAAACCTGCAAGCATCTGCTCTGCAGACGTGCCCTTGAGCAAAAAAAAAAAAAAAAAAAACTGTATTACTTCAAGCTGCAGGAATGTTTGAGCTCTGTGGCTGCTCTACAGGGAGACATAAAGTATTATTATGCAAGCAGAATACAATTAAGTGTGATTAGCATGCAGAATCAATCTAATGTTTATGAATTGGAGACTGTAAAATGCTATTTAACTTAATTGGTTTGAAACTCCTAGATGATAAATATCCCAATATGCCTTGCAATATCCAGATCAAAAGTTTGGCTTTGTGATCATGCAGGTACAACACCAGAGACGCCGGGTTTATTGTCCTTTATGAGCTCAGATTTATTAAGTGATCCATACTGTAGGATGCATCACATTACAACGTCCCTGAACATTAATCATTTCCTGCAACAACACACACCCGTGTAGCCGCTTTAAATCCACCGACTACCTCAAAATGTTAAATTACCTAAATATATTTCAGCGAGACGATCTTTTAAAAAGTCTGACATGTATGTGACTGTCTACTTAACTTTGCAGAATTCCTTCACTGACACCTCCGGCTTATATGAGTCACAGGAAACCTTGCAAAACACCTATTTTTTGCAAAATGTCATTACAACAGTGGGGAAGTGGAAGGTTTACTTTGACAGAGGCCCTTAGTATTCTACTTCTTCTTCTTCTTCTTGCCAACTGTGTCCGGTGCACACAGACCCCGGGACACACAAAGGCAGTACAAGCAATCACACATCATGGACTCTCATAATAAGCTGACGCTGGGAAGTGGGTGATGCAGCACTCAGCTTATGCCAGTGCTGATAAGAGCCTGAAAGTATTACCTCGGTCTGGCAGCCCGCTCCAAGAAATCCATCCTGAGCCAGGTCATCAATTCTGCCCTATCTGATTGCTCACCAATCCCTGGCAGCTCCATGTCGCTGTCCTGGCTTCTGCCTTTGAAATTCTCTCTATGACTTGCACTTTCATGCTAGTTCTTTCACAGAACAATAGGTCCATACTGTATGTACACATGGGGTCTTTTATGTTGTGTCACAGCTACATGGCAAAAACATAAAACAGTGAAATCTCCAGGGCTCCTGACTTAGGCAATCCCCTAAATGTATTCACTGCAATCACATCTCCCCCCCTCCCCTCATTGCTGCAGTGGACCTATAGAGCATACATTAAAGCCTGTGGAGTTCAATCATATCACCTACGACCGTGTGGCTGCATAGTCAATCAAACAGATGAACAATTAATTGAAAAATATTCAACCAGAGCTGTGTTGTGCTCCAGTGAGGCAGGCAGGCAGGCAAATAAGCCATTTGATTAGCTGATAAGCAGATGACTCAACAAACATTCAAGGCATGTTTACTGTGGTTTGATTAGAGTGCGCCCAATACGCAGAAGATTGGACACAAATACGTTGTGAAAACACTCAGCTGTTCCAATCCCCAAGGCAGCATGAGGGCACATAAAAACAATGAATTATTTATGGGGGAGACTAGCGAAATATCACAGTGGATAATTTTCTGTGGGCTATATTAAATGCAGTTTTCAAAATAATATGTCTGAGTCTGTGCATTTCCCAGAAATCATTCCCAATGACAGGATCTAGTGCCTGGAGATTGGATATGAAATCACGTTAGATATTTTCCCTGCCAGAAAACCTATGAGCGTTTTGCTAAAACACCAAAGCAGAGGTTATTCACATGCTAATTGGGCCTCCTTCTTTCTTAGTAAATATGATCAAAGCGTATTTGCTTTGTCTCTGTTTTAGGTATTAGCTCTGGTTCAAAATGAAAGACCTCGCTATCAAGGCAAGCCCTTAGCATGCCTCATCTAAAAAAGGGTTCACAATACCAATAAATCCAGGTTCAGCTTCAGTAAAAACCACTGCAGCTTCTGTTTGAATGGGGCATCTCATAAATAAAGCTCTTGTACGCCCCATCCAGAGCTAACATTAGTGTCTGTCTCTGAGCTGAAAGCCTTACGCTGTTACAATTTGTTCCTGAAAGTGAACTCAGTTTAATTGAGCAAAGTTCAAGTCTCCACAAACAGCAAAGTAACAGAAAAAAAAAATCGATGGCAGCAGAGGCATGGAAAAAAGAGATAGCATTGATTTATCTGCCATTGATTCGTGAGGATCGCTGCATTGTGCCCTCCGGGGTGAAATGCACGCTGTCTGCCAACTGATGGGGATGAATCTGAAAAGGTGTCAAGTGGTTAGAGGACACAGAGGTGGAGGATGAGATCGGGAGCAGCAAGCGGTGGCAAGGGAGGAAGAGTCGACTGGAGGGAGAGAGAGTAAGGGCACAAAGTATCAAACAGAAGAAGGTGGTAGACGAAAGGCTTGATAGAAGGAGATAATGTTGCGAGGACGACACCAACACTACGCGGGGCTGAGTCTCCATAGTGTTGCGTTAAATGCCTTTGACAGAAGCGAGAAGAGATCAGCATGAAAGCAGGGAGCTGGGTTAAAGAGCAAAAGGCCTGAAGCTAAAACCATCACATAAACCAAGACACCAGTAAGAACCAACACTCCTCTGTCCTGTTGACAGAAAAACATCTTAGATGAATATAACATCGCTGACCCTTATTTCAGCACTTATAAGCAGGCCAGCTTCAGTTTATTCAGTGTGAAGTCAAAGGCTGTTGGCTACAATAATACCATACGAGTAAGCATATATCAAATCCCGCTGTTGCAAGTGCTTGACAAGACAAGCATCTTTTGCAATATTTTAAGTCTCAGCAATTGGCAAATAGATGTCTCCCCGGAGACTTTACACTGACAGCCAAATGTTGTTGAGAAGAGGGGAAGCCAGGACAGAGATCAGAGGCCAGAGCAGCCACTCAGACCCAGACGAAGAAGTGTTACTCCTGAACTTTGGTATTTTTACAACATCCCCCTGTCTCCTCTGTGGCTGTTGGCAATCTCACGTCCACACTGAAACTAAAGGAGAACTATGGGCTCGCTATTGCATTCCCTTACTTGTGTAGCAACCTTTAGAAACGCTTCTGGTTGGTATTTGAGATAAACCAATAAGAAACATTCTTTCCAATGGCCTTGCCATTGCACAGATATTTCAATAGTTTGGTCTGTTTTCGGTGGTGGGTTTTCAGCAGCGCTTTGTATAGAAGGTGTAAAACAAACGTAATTGACTTGACAGAAGGTCTGTCACTTGTTTATGTTTAAAAAGGACGGCATGTTCCTGAACAGTTCTGGCTATGAAGTGCTTTGCAACCTTGTTTTTTTTTTTTGTTTTTTTTTTTTATTCAAGGTGCAGTTTAAGTGAAGCTGACTTGACTTGACACGGGGATTGTCACATGTTTATGTCTTAGAAAGCTGTTTTCTTCAACAGTGTTTTGGTTCAACCCTCAAAAGCATCTGGTTTCCTGTGTGTGTGTGTGTGTGTGTGTGTGTGACCAGCCAGAGATGTCTTCATGAGACACCACCCGGAGCCTCAACATACACTCAAGAGACTGTTTGCAGACAGGCTGAGCTGAGGTTATGTGGTGCCCTTTATGTTTGGGATGAGCGTGCTTTTGGGTGGTGACTGTTATTGCTATTCACAGGGGCCTTATTTTATTTTATTTTTTTTCTTTTTGAAACAGGAAAAACAAATTACTGCAATGACACGAGAGTGTGAAAAGCAGAAAGCGAACTGGGAACAAGAAATGGCAGTGAACGTTTTTAAAATAGACAAAAACAGGCAGATGATGAGAGATGAAATGTTTATTCCGCATTGTCAGGTCTTTACACGCCTCCATTAAAAAGAAGCATGAAAGTGCTTGAGTTTCTGGGGGGAAGGGAGGGTCAGGCCGAGCGCGACCCCTGTCACACCTGGGCCTGTTAAATCTCTTGTCAGCTCTTCCTCCTCGTAAAAAAAAAACTGAAGACACAGGGAAGGAGACGCCCTAACTATTCGAATTTGTAACATCTAATGTAGGAAGTTATGTCCCAGTAATTTCAAAGCTTTGAAGTAGAAGTTCTAACATCTAGCTGTCACTATCCTGTAACAAATAAAAGACTTTTTAACACCTTTCCCTGGTGTTTGTCAGCACCTTTATGCTAGCTGCAGCTCCCAGCAGCATATTAAGAAGACGCATGTACCCATCTTCTTTTATTTAAGTAAGTAGTGTGCTGTAAATGTGGCGAATAGAAAGAATATTTTATGTCAAGTGTTCGGAGACATCACCATCCTACAAAACCTGAAGTATTAACTACTTAATTGATGCTGCTCCTGTGGTGAAATGTTACTAGACCTGTTGTGACTTTGAATCTCAACCAAAAACCACAGTGTCTATGTAGAAAGTCTCAACATGGACACACACACACACACACACACACACACACACACACACACACACACACACACACACATTGTGTATATATGCTGTTGTTTTCCCTCCTAACAGCAGCTGGTTAAGGCAGGTCTGCCAAGAACACAGCTCTTCTTCCTGTTGTTTGAGAGCTTCACATGTTGTATCTCCCCTCTCCCCATACAAAGCAGAGTCGGGCTCAGCACTGGTGTCTGTGACAGGTGAGGGGGACACTGAATACACATTGTTTGAATTGAGGTCTACTTATATAACATATACACGTGTAAAACACAAGTGCAACATACAAGAAAGTCTATTTTAAATCACAGACTTCCACCCATACTCTTGACTTACATTCACCCTCTGTTGTAGTCAAGGCTTCTGATGATCTCTGCACTAATTAGATACCTTAATCTCATGAAACTGTGACTGTAATTTCAATAGAAGTTGATTAAAGTCCTTCACTGTGTCCCACTTTCAAACTGCATGCCTATCCTATCTGGGTTTCAAGTATGCCGTGTCTTCATTGTGGAAAAGTGACAAAATTAAGTACACTCAAAAAAATATTGATTTACTTGATTTTTGAGTGCGGTGTTGAAGGACGCTTTTGTCCCACGATGCAATGCAAAACAAATCTGGAGGAGCCGCTCACAGCTGGGGGAAAAAAAAATAAAATAAATTGTGAATTCTGAGCTACAAAAACAGCTTGAAAAACAAAAAATATATAAAAACCTTGGGAAAATAGTTTGACAAAACAAATTCAACTCAGAGTTACCAAGTGCACTGTGAGTTCCTATCCCTTTCTTGGACTTTTGAATTGCTCTAAATGGTCTTCATCAAGGCTGCAGAGCAAGTTTTCATCCATACCACATTTTAATGGTGATTCTTGACCCTGAAAATTAGAGTTTGACGCAGCAATCCCAACTCAAAGTCCACTTAAAGATCCACTGTGTGACATTTAGGAGGATCTTAATTAGGGCAGAAATGCAACATAATATTCAGTGTATGTTTTCATTAGTGTACAATCACATTGTGTGTTTGTCACCCTACAATGAGCTTTTTATATGTACAAAGAGAGCATGGAGTTGCACCACCATGTTTCAGTAACACAAAACAGACAAACCAGTTTCACACAGTGGTGTTTTTTGTAAGATTTGTGGCCACTGTAGGTTCTCCTACACACTTCCAATGTAAGCGGTGTTCAGTTGGTTGCAATGTGCAACGTTACTGCTACATGCTTCTAAGTCCTGCCCACTGGACCTTTCAAACCAGAAGGTGTACATATTATGGCAATCAATTTTCTTGTATTTTATACAAACTGCAAAGAGTTTAGTAGAGAAAAGACAGCAGATAGTACATACTGTAGTATTAATTTGTCGTATAAAATCAGGTCACAGGTCTTTTTCTTTAATGTTTATTGAAAGTAATAATTTGACCTTGTGTGAAATAAGCTATTATGCTCTCTTCCTGATCATAAGATGTGAAGATCCACACAGACGTACTTTTACGACTATCTGTTACATATGAAATTGGAGAAGTGTTAGCTCAGAATAAAAAAAAAAACAGAGAAACAGCTTGACTGTTTCTGTTCAAAGGTGACAAAATCTTAGAACTACAACATCTAAAGCACACTGACTACCAGATTGTATCTAGTTTATTTAATCTGTATAGAAACTAAATGACAATTAACATTTTTACAGAGAATTACCATTACTTGGACAAAAGCAGTAACTTCAAACACTTTACAAATTATTAAATCAAGTTTATTTAAAACTTTTAGTCCTGATTAAGTGGATTTTCTTTACATGTGGACAAAGCCAGGCAAGCTGTTTCCCCTATTTCCAGTCTTAATGCTAAACTAAGTTAACCATCTCCTCATTTGCGCTATATATAACTCTCAGGAATAAAAGCCTATTTCACAAAAAGTTTTGAAGCAGTATGTTTTAATGTTATAGCCACCGTGAAGAGTTAACTGTTTCTTAAGAACAATAGTCTTATCTGCAGTCATGCATTTACATTCTGGATAAAACATCAGAAAATCCAGAGGATTTTGTCGTCCCTGTTGCCAGTTACAGTATTCTGAATTCCTTGTGTTGCATTTTGAATTGCTTAGGCTTGTTCATTTCAAGTTGTGAGGCAGCTGGTTGAACACTTTCCATGTCTCTCCATCTCAGTCAGTCAGGCTCCAGTGGACAGAGGGACCATCATCCTCTGCTTTGCGCAGTGCTCAGCTCTGCCCAATTTTGCACCTCCGTTCGCAAGTGATAGAGCACTATCAGTTCTGACAGCTCCCCAGAGCCACTGGGATTTGAGTGCTCCCTCCTTTCACCCACCGTGCACCCCCAAAACACACACACTCATACACACACACACAGTCGAACACACGCGCACACACATTCACCTCTTCTCTACTGTCTGTCTTTTAAAAGGACAAGGGCTGGAAATGAAAGGCGGAACAAAAGCTGTCAAAGTAAAGAAAGAAACAGAGAAGTGAGGATATCTGTAGGGATGCTGAGGACAATGGGATACTTTGTCCCTAGTTTCATTATTGGCTTGTGTTTAATTTGAAACAGACAGCTAATCACATTAGAGACAACCTCTCCACAACACTCGAGCACCGCTGTCTCCTGGAAGCAATCACCACACTGAAACTGTCTCATTGGATTCTTGGTCCAATTACTTAACTCCATACAAATTGTCCTCGATGAAACAGAATTGTGAAGCTGAAATGATTACAAAGACATTCATGCTATAAACTGAGAAGTTTTAACCACGTCAGGCAAACACATGATGATAATGACAATGATGATAATCATTAAAATAATGATAATGATGACCATGAGGATGTTAAGCTTTCCTAGGTTGTTATTTTTAGACTTTATGCATGCACTTCCGTTTTTTGTTTTCTTTCTCTTGACAGTTTCCGACCGCAAAAATATCAATTATAGAAAAGATGGCAGAAAAATGTGATTGTTGCTTAGAATGGTCTACCTAAATGACAAGTCGAGTTTATAAGCTGTCAAACACAGCTTATTTGTATACAGAGAGGGATTTTGCTGCTAGTCTAGTATGACCGGTACCTAATGGTGGCTAATATAGGTAAAGTTGAGACAGATATTACTGTGTAACTGGCATTAATGAGTCTATTAATGAACACCATTACAGTAACTTATAGCAGGTACTCTTCCAGTACTATCACTTGTGGCCACAGTTGCAAAAGTCATTAATATCACTTTAAACTGATGATGACAGATTATTTTGGCAATTTAGGAGCAGTGACAACATGCTGTAAATACAATATTGACATATTAACCTTTAAGATGAACATGTTAGCAACATGTTTTTGGCCATCGTTCACTCTTAGTTGTTTTGTTCATCGACCCCTGAAGGAAATATCAGCTTAGCAAAATGCTAAATGCTCCTCTATGTAGTCCAGCTAGTCGCTAACTTTGTTTGATTTGTCTGATTTGTTGCAGGGAAGGTAGTGTGCAGATGGGTTTTTAGTGCACTTGACACAAACAACAAACTACGAGCGTGATCCAAAACATTAAAGTTGCGGGCCAGAAAATGAAAACATGAGCTGAAAGGTGATAAAAACGGCTCCGTAAAGCTGACAGGACGTGCTATAAGTCATGTGATCCATTAGTAACATAAAAATATTGATTATCGCAGTGAAATTGTGTTAGGAGGCTGATTCACAGGCACAAAGAATCACAATGTCAGTAAAAAAAATAAATAAATAAGCAGACAAAAGAAGACATGTTAGAAAATAAATGATTTGGACATAAGCGTGAATGAAAGAGCAGGCTAAAAGTCTGTGTTGGAAGCTGGTTAACAATCCCAGCAGGACATCTTAGCTCAAAGCAGAAAGAATGAATGAGATCAGAGAAGAATCTGAAACTGAGGTGCTGAGGGCAGAGAGCCGAAATAAGCTTCATGCAATTAACAGGAGTTAGAGGTTGCTTTGTAAAAATTAAATAGTCCATTTCCCATTCCACCGTGACATAAATGACTTTCAGAGTGATTTGTATTTGTTCAGCTAAAATTACTCTGTAAGAAACTGGATCCAAAGATGCCCTCAGAAATCCAGGTGTTCATTTACATGTCTGTTTGCAGCTTCATGTCTGTATGTCAGGCGCTGGTTAAAAGGTGCACAGGCTGAGGTGAATGCTCTCTAGCTACTGTAGATGCTGGATGCGGATTATAATAACACCTTGACTTCATCCAACACTGCACACCTTTCTTTCTCCAGTTACTATGTGTCTCCACTACACTTGAATTCCTTCACAGATTTTTTTTTTCTTCTCACACCCACCTGACTCATTTCTATCTTTCTCCACAACTGCTTCTAACCTTTGACTCTTCCTACCACTCTTAATCCCTTTTTTGTTTCAAGGAAGGATCTTGCATTATTCAATATTCATGTTTCCAGCTTCATAATTCCTCTTCACTCAACTCTGACCTCAAAAAAAGCTGCCTTTCTTTTGCTTGGTGAATTATTATCCCATCTTCTGTGAGACCTTGCCAATCTATTAATCTAACTTGCCATTTACTGTCTTTTCTCTCCAGCTCTGTTAAAGGTTGGCTGCCTCTCCTCTCACTCTATCTGTCAGTCAGTCTTTGTGTGCAAATCCCACGTCTTTCTCCCCCAGACTGAATTATTCAATTTAGATGCCATTTGTTTCACAGTTGGCAATAGGGACTTTGTGCACTCTCCTCTGTATAAACTGTGGTTCTAATCGCCAACTGTACGCACCCCCTCACCCATTCGACTGTTAACATTCTCTCACAATGCAACCCCATTTCGATTTCACATTCATTTTCTGTCCTTTCCTCTAAATTAGCAGCACATATGTGTGAAGAGGGTTTTAGGAGCTGTTGTCTCTGGGGACAACTCTCTGTTTCACACATGGAAATCAATTTGTCGAGACGAGCGTTTTACTAAAAGGTGCCATTAGGATTCGCTAGATCAGCGGGGAAGGGGTTGAGGTGTCTGCACCCACGACCTTACTCCTTTTAAATGGGTTCCCCCGAAGGGACCGCTCCTTGCTGACTACAAAAAAAGTTTTCTAGATGAGGACACAGACATGAACATTTTCAAAAAACTTTGTGCTGGCGTTGGTTTCACTAAAACATTAAAACAAAATACACATTAATAGAGATGTGATAATAAAAGTTGGTTTACTGGATGTGAAGGCTTACTTTCCCACTGGTTATCGTGAAATTCACAGTAATAAACTGACAGCCATTGACAAGTAGCTTACTGTACACAGAATCATAATAAATATCTGGCACCCATTGACTAGTAACTTACTGTAAAAAGAATCGCAATAACTAACTGGCAGCTATTGACAATTAAATTACTGTAAAAAGAAAACATTCATTAACCGGCAGTCATTGACAAGAATTTCCCCTTCACAGAGAAAATGGATGTTATAAACATAGTAAAGCGTTCCACTCTTATTTAACTTAGATATACAGTACCTTTGAATCAATATACACAATTACAAGTCCCACCTGTGTCGCAGTATGGTTGCTC
Source organism: Protonibea diacanthus (assembly GCA_028641955.1). Taxonomy (NCBI): domain Eukaryota; kingdom Metazoa; phylum Chordata; class Actinopteri; family Sciaenidae; genus Protonibea; species Protonibea diacanthus. The sequence continues at coordinate 18,489,014 of CM053985.1, read as the reverse complement.
AGGGGGAAAAAAAAGATAATAGACTCAATTGAAACAGAAAAAAATATCTATATTACTAAATGGCAATTACGGTCACTCCAAATCCATTATAGCTCTTTATGGTACTGAGCAGGAATTCAAAAGATAGAGTTGGCCTCGTAGGAACACCCACTCTTCATCAGTCCATTATGCATACAATCCCTCCAGAAATTATTCATACAATTAGACCTGGCCATTAATTGCTTTATAAGACTAATAGTTCTGCATCATATGGAGTAATTGCAACTTACTGATAGAAACAAATTTAAACTTTAACGCCACAATTTTTGCTCAAGCAATCAGCTAAATCCCACAGTTTATGCAATTTAATGCAAAATATGTCGACACATCTATTCAAATGCAAACGTCTGTGCTGATCCCTGCAAGCTAAAATGGTCAACAGTTGACCTAATGCACCGGTAATACTGGATTCTCTCCTCCAAAGCTATATTTAAAATGTGAATCGATGATAGTGGCTCTTTGTGGTGCCAGTAATGCACTCTACTACCTTAGCTCTGACAAACATGTATCCGTCTAATCTAATCTCAGATGCCATGGTTTCCAACTCCTCTCGTAACACCTCTGCTCCAACTGCAAATGGAGGCAATCCGTTGCCCCGGCAACAAACTTCTCTCCTGGCTTCTGTCATGCAAATCCCTCTGAAGAAAGGGCAAAAAGTTAAGGAAGCCGATCCAGCCACTTTGCAGAGTGGTATAACAGAGACAGGATTCAGCGAAGGTGGAGAGACTCTTCTCTCAATAGAGCTGCAGGGTTGTCTTGCTCTCATTTTCATTCTCTCTTCTCCAATGTTCCCGTTTCTTCTGGAAAAGATGGCCTATATGGCGTGGAAATATTACAGCCCAAATCGCTTATTGGCTCACACAGACACATGAATCCAAAAGCTTACTTTTGTCGGGTACATTTAAAATTTTCCAAAAACCAAGACGTATTGTTCTTTCATTTTATAAAAAAAAAAAAAAAATTACAAAGAGGGCCGAGGTAATAACATTCAAAGCTCTAATAGTACAGAGAGGAAAAGGGAATGACTGGTCTGGCAAATTAAATCTACGAGAGGCTCTGTGTACCCAGAGACCCTCACAGGGGCATTTTCTCCTCGGTGGCCTTAGAGCACCCTTCCTCCTAATGGAAGGGAAGCAGAACAGATGGGACACAAATTGCACTTTCATACACCTCAAGGTTCAAGGCAATTTCCCCTCCGCGCCTGTGAAGTTCTCGGATTGCCTCTCCATCCTTTGAGCCTTTCACTCTTCAAAGGGGTTTGGGTTTGTTCAGTGCCCTGACTCATACACACACACTAAAACATACTCTAACACTAACACGTGAACACACACGTGCACACACACACACACTAACCCAAAAGCAGTTGGTCACCCTATATGTTTTCATCATCGCGCAGCCATTTGTGTGACTCATTTTAACGACGACACTGATACCATCAAAGACATTACCTAAATAAATAGGAAGATTACTGATCTTGTAAAACAATCCTTTGTTTGGCATGGCGGACATGCACGCTGAGTGCACTCTGATGTCCTTTATAATGTACTTTTGCTTTTTTTTTAAGTCATTACATGTTGCAGGGATTTCTGCAGTCTGTAATGGCTTCAGTATTGTTGGACGTATTACAATACCATCATGTTAGGTCGCTATCCGTCTCCGTTGCCCAATCTCGCTAACCATGACAGCCAAAAGAGTTGCAATTCATCAGGGCGAGTAGATTTCCTCTCTTTCATTTGATGTTGTTGGGGTGTACGGTGTGCTGCTGAATGGCCCAGGTGCTAGCAGAGCTGCTGAGGAGGTAATAAAAGACTTCCAGCAGTATTGTTTACTGCTCCATTAACAAACAAACATTAGGGCCCATTTGACTAAATAGTGCTGACAGAGAATATGGTGATCAATCACCATGGCAACCATCCCCATTAATTAATATTGTGCTAGGAGATTTAGGAATGCTTGATGATGAGGATGGAGACTGCACAGATTTTTTTTTTTTTTTTTTTGTCTTGGTGGAGGGGTTTGTTGTTGATTTCGTGGGCGGAGTTTCCACTGCACCATCTTGCATTTCTGGCCTTTGTCCGACGTCGGCACAAGTAGCCTTGCTCTGCATACCAACCAAGGGGTTAACTGTGTCCCCAAAGCAATTACAGCCAATTGTGGAGCTAGTTAGCAATTAGTGGATTAAATGTAATGAGTCTGCCGTTTCCATGGCGATGGGTTTTTTCAATGATACTTGTCAAAATGAAGAGCCCTTTTAAAAAAAAAAAAAGGCAGTGGTTTTTTTAACAGATGGAGGAAGATAGGTCCAGTCCATTTAGTGCGATCATCACTTTAGTTTGTTATTGAATGTAATTAGTTGTTTTCATGCTGAACCTTGAAATGAGAAAAAGCAATAACAACAACAGAAAAAAAAAAAAAACTGTAATTAACCTGCAGAATCAATGGAACCAGTAAAGAAGACTACACATAACATGAACCCTCATCTGTACATAAGAGCACCTGGTGTAGGCGTTTTTTTTTGTTTTTTTTTTGAAACCATCTGTGAACTCATTTTCAAAGTCCGTAAATGTTTCATTGTGTTTTTTAAAGCCTCTTTGTATCAGAATTAACGTACATACGGTGAGACCCATACTGAGGCTGGCTTTTATTTTGAACAAGTTGTGTGCACTCTTGTATGTTGTTCACTCAGCTGTCAACCATAGTTATTAGACTGTTCAGTCATATGCATATTGCACATATACAGTACCATCTGTGCTTTTGTCCCTTCAGGGCCAGAGCTGACATATTACAGTGAGAAGACTCTTATTGAGTAGTATAATGGATTCCAAACTACAGCATTTCATATCCCGTGTAATTTGATCGCTATTTAGTCTGGATATCTGATGCCCATTCCTCTCCCTTTATGAAACCGTCTGTGCAAACGGGGCCAGAATCCAAAAATGATTTATGACAGATTCATGAAGAGAGGCCAAGGGGAGAGAAACAGATTAGGTAGAAATCTGGAGAGATAAAGATGAGACGTCTGTCTGCTGCTGAGGGCAGCGAGACAAGCCCTGTCTGTATCAAGCTCAGGGAAATGTGCTCAGGGCCCTGACAGACAGCATCGAACCATCTCAGAGCTGACACAGACATCATCTTTCTTTTCTTTTCCTAAGGCAAGGGGAGAACTGTGACATTGCCAATTATAGTCCTTAGGTGGCCGTCTTGTACTTTATTTAGTTGTTTCTGTGAACGTATACAATCCTGATGAAGGCTCTTGTAGACATTTCTTCTCAATAAACATGTCATCGTGTTTCCAGCCAGGTAGTGACACAGGAGAATGGTATATCATGCCCAGAAGTGTGTGCAGCTGAAGACGAATCAGATAGCAGCTGGAAAGGAGAGGTCTGATCCTGTCAGCTGAGCACATGAGGAGTGGACAACATGATTTATCCAGTGTGCTCCTCCGCTCTACTCAGCTGCTAATGTTGTGGCAGCGACTGGAATCAACAGCAGCAACTCAGAGTGTTCAGATAGCATACAGATATCCCTGTTAAAAAAACAGCCTGGCATTCAAAAACCCTTATCATTCAGGGACTGTCTGTTCAAGTCATATCACCATTACATCACCCAGAGCGCAGGGTCGGGCGGACTTTGACATTCAATCACGCTGAAAGTGTTGATGTTTTCTCACTGTGTAAACCGGCATTTGTGCTGACAAATCAACAGTAAAACTGGGCTGATTCAGCCCATTTCTCCAGTTTTCAGCTTCCATCTACTATTCATTTCTCCCCACCTCTCAGGTATGATGACTGTCAGCCATAATGCCGGTCAGCATGAGCCCGGCTGCAGTTGAGCAGAGTGCTGGAAGGCCTGTGCGATTACCCCTGCCCCCCTGCTGGGTGCACTGCAGCGGTGGAGGGACTGAGAGGGAGAGTGGTGAGCTTTTAATACCATGCACAATAGGGCACCTCAACCCCAGACAGGCACCATATTTACACTGAGCTAAGGCTCTCCCTGAGCCTTATGACAGAGCAGGCGGAATGATCACCCCTCGCCTTGCAGCCAGGGATCCATAATTCATGAGAAGAGGTGGATGGGGTGCAAACAGGGCATGCTTACAGAGGGGGGGCCGCCGCCTGAGGAGTGTGTCCTGAGCCCTGTGTGTCTAAGTAATTAAATGGGATTAGGTATGCGCTGAACCCATTTTCAGAGAGATTGGCTGGCAATGCCATTATTATTGGAAAGGATCAGAGGGGCTTATAGGCATTGGGGAGAAAGGTAACTGAAGAGAGAGGTTTGAGGAGATTTATTAAAAGAAAAAAAAAAAACTACTCTCTCGAATGTGGGTGGCAGGTTGGAGACAATCATCTTTTACGTCCCTTTTCCCTCTCAAAGGGAAAAAGAGGTGGGAGAGACTCGGCCCCGTCGTTGAGCTTCCTGCGGAGGTGAGGAAAGAGACACTAACACGTGAAAGAAAGCAGGGCTAACTATGTCCACAGACTCTGCACCTCTGCTCTGCCCAAAACATCCGTTTCTAATTTGTGTGACAATGCCAGTGCGGATGGCACCTGATTTGCAAGAGGGTGCCCGGAGCAAAACCCATTTGAATAAGCACACATCCGAGTTATCAGGGATCAGGAGGAAGAGCTCACAGGCAGACAGGGCGCTACCTCTTTCCACAGTAGCTCAACACCTCGATACACACTCAGCTAACAATGTGTCTCTCTGTGCACCTGGACTGTAATCCTAACAAATACAGCTAACAAAAAGGTCCATACACAATCATGTATTGTAACCCAAACATCTTATTCCTAATCTGAATGGATGGTAAATCCCAGCTAGTGTGCCCTACTGAGGGATGATTTCCTCTTGCCAGAAGAGCTGAAGCAACTTCTTGTTTGTGCCTCCTTTTTTCCTTACAGAGAGAACCTTTTGGCGACAGCAACCCTGGGAGAGATGCAGAAAGCACGTCCCCTGGGGAGAAAAGCTGCCTCAGGCTTCAGAAAGCCTATTTACAACAAGCTGTGCTTGTTACTTTCATCAAAATAGAGCACTGAGCTTTTCTCCTGCCTTGTTTTTTTGTGCTTTTGGCAGGAGGTTGTTATTGTAAAGCACTGACTCCATTGTGCTCAGCGGTGCGGTGAAAGTCTAGCTGTCCACGGCCATGGAGAAGACAAGAGAGGGGAGACGGTTGGACTGAAGACACGCCTTTTTTCCCCGAGACCTGAGTCGGTTTTATAGACTTGAGAGTGTCTTTGGGAGGAGGAGTAGAGAAACCTGCTATGTCACCGAATTTTGTCAACCTTTGATCCTCAACTGTACTCCATCAAGTTCAATTAGAGGATTGTTGGTCTCTGGCGGGCACTTTTGTCATAATCTATTGGGTATGGCGCATTCCAGATGTTGAAGGAGAGGACAGAAAATCAATAAACTGGATTGGGCTGCCAGGCCCAGAGGGAGGTCTCCTTACCCTGGCTTGCATGGCTCAGGCTCAACTCTCCTCCATCAAGCCTCTCTTTTTACTGCAGTTTGGGCCATCAAATTGAATTTCATCAAAAGGTCTCAACAAAAAAAAAAAAAAAAAAGGAGGGGGGGAGATGTATAGCATAAAGCTTTTGTATTCCGCAGACTCTCCATTTGCCCTCCAGACAAATATGCAATCACATATAGTTAATGTTCAGGAAGGGCTGCTGTTTGCTTTTGATTTTAGAAAAAGCAAACACCATCTGAGTTATCACTCCAATAGTCTTTACTCACCAGTACAGGATAGACCCTGACTTTTGTTTGTTAGCATCAAACACAGGCAGCGCAGTGCGGGCTGAAATACTGAAATATTTCACATGTGTTACATTTTAGAAGTGTAGCGAGACAAAAGTTATCAAACGGATCTTTTGATGCTGCATATTTCTTGTTTGCTCTTATCAATCCTGAGTGGAGGGAACAGAAAGGAACTCTGAGAGGAATCAAGGTCAATGACTCCTTGACAACCGCTCCATCTGCGGGGTATTATCATTTCATTACCTGGCCACGTCAATAGCCACCGCTGTTTTCTTTTTGACTCCATTTCCATAGTAACTAGTGATTCATTGTTTGTGAGGGGACAATCATTCTTGGACAATTGCCTCTTAATGGTGCAATATCAGCGGCAGTTTTCGGCTGTCTGAAAACTCTGTCTATGTGTGTGTGCGTATGCGTTATGAGGACAAAGCTAAAGGCAATACATATTGTCTATTGTTCCTGAGAGGTAATAATCATTGAAACAATACGCCATTCTCCCACAAGGCGGAGATTTTCATATACATGACTGACTGTGTAGCTGATCTGGTTATTGTCACTGTCACCGTCAACCCCTGTGCTCGCAACCACCCTCTCACTTCTCCACCCCTTTTTCTCTTTTACCTCAAGTATGTAGAACAAAAGAGAAAAGAAATATCACCCAAAGGAGGTGGTCCACCTACAAAATCTATAAAGTCCTCCATCAAAATCAGCTCCCTCGCTTTATGAGGACATTAATCTGCTGCTGCAGTGCTCTGCTCTTCAAAGCACCTTGACAGTGTGATTGTACTTTTTTTTTTCTTCTTCTTGTGGCTGCTGTTTCTTGTGTGCTTTGTTATACAAAATCTCAAAAGTTTATCAAACGGAGGGGAGGCTGTAAGGAAGAGACAGCGCCTCAGAGAGAAATAAAGGATGGAGATGAAGAGAGGACAGAGATAGATAGAGAGGAAGAGAGTAGGGAGGAAAGAGCAGCGCTTCTGAGTAACAGCCCTGCCAAAATAAATCCTCTACGGGAAAAACAAAACATCCTGTGAAATAAAACTCTGGCATCCCCTTCCAAAAATGCTGCAACCTTCATCTATTACTCTCAAGTGTCAGATAAATGTCTGGAAGAGATGGAGAAGTTGTCCTTGCAGTTGTGCTTTCCCTGCCTAAACTCTGCATGTGCCCTCTCCCCCACCAATACACTACACACCGAGTGCACAGGCACACACCTGCAAACTGTAGCTGGGTCAGTCGAGTGAGAGCATCTAGGTTAGACTGTAATCTGGTTTAATTGGCTGCCTGTAGGTGGGGGAATGAGTGATATCTGTCAGAGTAGTGAGCACAAAGTTAAAGATCCATTACTCCAGCCGGACACTATTGTCTTCACATTGGTCATGATAAATGCAGCTCACGAAAGCTCCCCATCCGCTATTACAATCAGATTCATCTCTGGCTGTGCTCAGTGGCCCCAGTAAAGTCTGCCACAGAGATTATTTATGACACACGAGGAAAGCTCTGCTCTGTTCTTTAACAGCCGTGTCGGTGTGGAGAGCGTTACCCGGAACATGAGCGGAGCTGAGCCAATGCTCTGTTTAGTAAATAAATTAAGTGGGTAAATGAGGGCACCAAGCGACAAGAGTGGGACCCCACTCCTGTTAATTAAGGCCGTGGGTGCAGCTCTGGGGACTTCCTGAGTTAACAGGTAGGGGTCTGGGATACTGAAGTTTGCCAGATCAGACCAGTCTGCCTGCTGGGAAAGAGCGCTGGGGGGGATCTGAGACACAAATTATGTGCTGTCAATGGAGAGAAGGCAAATAAAATGCGTGCAGAATTATCTTCACTAAGGAGGCTCCACTCCAGTCGTTTCATTTAACAGCCTGTCCTTTTTTTTTAAGATTCACTTCGTAATCACAGATGAGAGATGTGCACATCAAACAAGACGAGCGACTTTGGTCTACACAGCTGCCTTATAAAAAGCAAACAAGCTATAAATAAAAGAGAATTTTATAGAGGGGCGTCTGTCGGGCATGTGGGTTGAAATGGGAAGAGGAGAGAAGTAGAAAGGAAAGGAAAGGAAAGAGGGATCAGCGAGACATCAGAGACCGCAGTGCATGACATTACCTATTATGAATACAATGTGATGCTATTTAAATGTGATGGTAGGAACAGGTTGGCTCAGGGTGGAGCTGGTGTCACAGCTCGTAATGAGATCCTTTGATGTGGCAGATAAGGGGGAACCGAATAAGGGAGAAGGCCCTCTGGGGAGGAGAGGTGAGAGGACACCCGACCACAACCGCCACAGCAAAGGAGAGGAAAATGGAAAAAAAAAGAGGAGAAAAGGGAAAAAGATGAGAAAAGTGTGGGTGGAGGCAGGAAGCAGCACCCAGACAGGACATAAAGGGTTCTTCTTTATTATTCTTCTGTATAATAAGATCTGGATACCATGTTGAAAGTTGTTCAGTCACACATGAAACCAAAAAAAGCCACTTCCCGCTGTAAAGAAATTACCCAGATGAATGCATACTGCACGCGCTCTCTGGAGACTTCCGGCAGACAAGCTGGCTAACTTCTGATTTAGCCCTCTGCTAACATCAGCTATCGAACGAAATGGATCAAATTCTGATAATGAAATAAGTCATTTTGTCACAATCAAGAAAATGTATCCACTGTTTATAGACACTTCTTTCACTTTAGGACTACAGGAGTAGTCAAAGTGCCAAAAACTGTAATACCTTGAGTGGCCACTTGAAGCTGGCTACATGTCCATCTCATTCCCCGTTCATGACAACTGTACTGAGTCTGAATTTATTTTTAACTCACCTGTTCAAATTATACTGAGGCTTAAAGTTATGCATAATTACCAATGTGGCTGCTTTGATTGGCAGGTAAGTGTCGTTACAGATGGCTTGTTCGAGCACCCTCGTGTCATTCAGCCCGCCTCAGGTCCGCCGATGATCCATGTCTTTGCCTAAGAGAAGTCACTGTTGCTGGCAAAATTTTGTTTCCAGCAGACTCATTTTAAAATAAGAACCCTGTTAAATGTGAAGCCTCTAGCTACATACATGATGTCATTAAAACACTGAGGCAAGGCATGTCCCAGGAAAGAAGCCAGCAACAGTTGATGTACAAGACATGGAAATATAGAAACATCATTGTTCTCCAGAGTAGAACTAGGCAGTCCTAAACTGTAAATATTATAAGGAAAAAGATCAAGACAGAGTAGGTTAGATTTATACTTTATTGTACATATTTCCAAACAGTATGTGTCATAAGAGAAAAGGCGTTTAGGATGAGGACCAACCAATGTTTTTGGTGATTGTAACAGTCTCACATAACCTGTTTGTCCTGGGGAAGCAGGTCAGTGCGGCAAACTTCAATCACTATAAACAAATCTGTAGGCAAGGGACCAAAGTTTTCTGGTCATAGTAGTATTGACCAGTCACATTTGAGCAGACTTCGGTTGTAGCAGTGCGTGTCGAGAGCAAAAGAGGCGGAACACACCGGCACAAAATACAATCTCGGAAACAATAAACTAACGCCTGACAATGATTTGAATTTTTATTATATAGAAGTTATATGTTCATAGAGATTTACATGTCTTTCTTGACATATACCTTGTCAGTTGGACTGCAGAAGAAGTGTTGGCCCAGATATCTGTTACCTGTTTTCAGGATATCTGTTGGCTACACCGGAAAGGCAGAAATATTGACCACTGCCAGGTTGTTCAACCAGGCTGAACTTTGGCCGCAGAGTGAACATAGAAAATCGCATCGTGTCTGAAGGGGGCCAGTAATCATTGTCAGACGATAGCCAATACCGACTGCCATATTGGACTGAGTGGGTATGCTACTGTGAACTCTGACATAACCTGCAAGCCCACAAAACGTAGTTAGTTAATAAGAAGTCTCCTGTCCTTCTTTCTACAGCCCCACGCACACTTCTCTACTTTGACAAGTGCAGAAATCAAAAGCTTGACAGATGTTTCCAGTTATGGTTACTAAACTATGAGTGGACAAACACTGTTGAAAGGAGAGTTAATTATTTTTTCTTCAGTGAATATAAATAAAGAAACATCCTGTATCAAACATGTTGCTATGCTCTAGTAACTCTGTTTGTTTGTGTGTGTGTGTGTGTTCAGCATGCAGAACACACACATACACACACTTGTTCCCTGACCTTAAGAGCGCTATGCTCACTCCAGGTGTCCCAGCGGAGTCTGGCTTGGCTGCTCTGCCATTAACAGAAATCTCCACCTGCTGTCTCAGTGCAGCCTCGGCTCGCTTTATTTTTGACAGAAATCAATCAGGCCGTCACGAACCATCACGAGCGCGCGATGTGTTCGAGGGCACGCCCGCTGTGCACGTAAAATGCACGCACTCACGTATACAAACACAAACAGAGAGCCTGAAAACGAGACGCGGGGCCCCTGCTTGATGTTTTTTGACGGCAAACAAAGTGCAAAGACAGAAAGGAATCATTTGACAGAAAGAGGGAATGTGACAGTGTGTATTCGGAGACCTTGTACTTTTGACACCTGCGAGTGAGGCAGTGTTATTGAAGCTTACTTTGAAGGCAAGGGCAGAACAATAATCAAGGCCTGTTTCTGAAAACACAGAGGAATCTCAGCACAAGATGTTCTTTCTGATTGAAAACAAATTGGTTTTATCATCAATGTCACCCCACATGATCTTACATACCAAGAGGCATAGGTGGTCTTTGATTTTATTTGGGGTGGGGTGGGGTACGCACAAACACAGACTGCTTTCATCTCTAAAAAGTTTGTTTTCCCCAACTGCTCAAATGTTGTGCTTTAGATTATTTTTAAGATGTGGTATCTCGAGCTGATCAAGGCTCCTTTTGTTTATATCTCACCATCAGGCCAGGTGTGGGGTTATAGTTAAGGCGGTTGGCCAACAGAGCTTGTAGTCTCCCGAGCCGCCGCAGACGAAGCTCAAATATCATAATCAATTATCAGCGGCTTCCAGATAATCAGAGACGATCTTCTCCCATTGTTTCGTGCAGACAGTCCAGAGAGCACCAAACAAAGGATAATAATCTACCACGCTGTTTCTTTGTAACGCGACAAATCAAGAAAATTCTGTGAACGAATAACACATGCAGTGAAAGAACATGAAAGGGCGTGAAGGGAAAGTCAAACCCCTACTCGTGCGGTGTAGACAACAGTAGGATATTTACAGTCAACGTCTGGGACAAGGAGCTGCGTTTCACCTGGAGACCCATAAGCTCGCAGGATCATCAAAGCAACAACTGCCACAACCTGGCATGTGTGGGCCCGTGTGTCACACCTCATTTCCCCTGAGTCTTCATGTCTGTTGGCAGGCAAATGACTCGGGGCAAACATTCACATTTACACACCAGAGGTTACGTGCCTTTCCTTTATTTCACATCAGGAGAACTCCATATGGAAATGTGACTCTTACATACTGGTAGTTAAAGCACTGTCAGCTCTGATTTACACACTGTGCCGGTGATATCATTACAATATACATGAATACAATTATTTGTTCTTTTAGTATCCAGCAGTATCAAATTAAAACAGCTCGTTTTTTTCAGGCAGTCTTAATATCTTCACTGGTTCTTCAAATATCAAATATTGATACTTAATTTTTAATAATTCAGTATTATCAGTCTGGATTGAGTTTACAGGTACGGTGATGTTCATATTTATACATTTCCGAAAATGCTGAATCCTTCCTTTAGTTTGAAATTTAGTTCAGATGAAGACTGGACGCAGCTAACCTCATCTCACTATATTTCTTTACTTGGATCTGCTATCTCTTAATTGACCTCTATTAAAATACCTCTTTATCAAGTAACCTATTCATTTAATGATATCTTTTAATTACAATTCTCAGCATTGTAAAGAGAGTCAAAAAAAAAAAAAAAAAGTTGAAAATTGCTCTTGCAAGATGTAACTGAATTGTTGTTATGCTAACATGATTATTGTATTGCATTAGGAGTGCACAACTTCTAGTTTCCATGTCAATATTTTGTTGCTCATGCAAGTTGTTCACATGTTTTATTGCTGGGCTGTAAACACCACAGAGTCACTGGGTCATAGCAGGGGGGAGGCTGGCTCCAGCTGTGAAGCTTTGGTACAAGTTTCACTTCCTGCCCTCCATCCTGACAGCAGGAGAGAGTCTCTAAATCTTCCCTTCAACAAAAAAACCTCTCCGCTCAGGCCCAGGTTTCCACCCAGCCTGCCCTGACATCCCCCGCACGCTGCAGCTGTGACCTCAGAGCTCTCTCTGCACCGCATGGTGGGAGGAGGTTACGCCGAGTGGAGAGCATGGCATGCAGGGTTGGTCTCTGTAATGTAGACTATTTTTGTACACTCACTCTTGATACTATCAGCCCCTGCATCTTTGAGAAATGTCACTGATATGATTCTCTAACGTTGCTAAAACATGTTAAAGACACACACACGTTTGTTTGCCACATTTATCCTCACACGCGTGTGTAAAGAAAGTCAACGTATATAACGTATTTTTAGTATGAAATGATAAAGTATGAAAGTGGTTACCTACATACCTACATAACTGCAAAATATCATGACATGTGTGCAGGTGTGTTTCCATTACGTGTGATGTATAAGTTGCAACTAACTCTCACCCACTTTACTTACTTACTATGTATCTGTACACATGTGCATTTCTTTTCATTTATCTCGCTATATACACACATTATGATGTATATTTTTGATTTTATTATGACTAACTGTATACTGTATGAATGACACATTTCAATAAAACAAAACATTGATCAGGTCAAATCAAAAATCAAATAAGTGTCCTGAGCATGAGGCCTGTCTCTTTACATCTAAATCTACTGAAGCTTTGGCAACTCCATGACACCACTGTTCATTAAAATGCAGTGCCATTAAGTAGAGAGAGAGATCATCTGTAATCTGATGGTTCACACTTTACTGATTACTGATTGCTTGATATATCAAGGAATGCTTAAAATATATGCATTACTAGAAATAGTTAAAGATATTTCTATTCTAAATCTCCACCAAACACTTTAAGCCACTGCAGTTGTCAATAGTTTAGTGAGCCAACAGCAAAGACCTGCCACTCGTCTTTTTCCATGAGCGTGTCTCTTGAGTTGATGACCTCTGCTACTAGATTTACTGTGGTGAAATGAAACCAAGCTCCTCCAATTCCCACCGATCACCAGAGGGCAGAACACGCTCCTCTTTGGTGGGAGGGGTCATAACCTATGAATTTTTAAGGTTCATACATGAAAGGGCACAGAAAAAAAAAAAATAGATAATTCATCAAAAGGATTGTTTTAAGGTTTTGCATGGAGAACAAAGGGCTCAGTAAATCATTACTAATCAGACTCCAGAAAGCAAATTAAATCGGCGGTGCAATCAATGGTCTTGGATCGATAGGTGTAAAGGACAGCTGATTTAGCTCCAGAGAGCTGTGGAATTCCAGAGGCCATACAGGAGGCCTCGGATCTGTTTCCACTTTATAGCCACAGCTGTCAGTGCTCATTGCCGTCAAGATGGACCACCATTTCTGAAGGTAGCTCAGCTGGGCTTAACTAAAACAAAACCTTAGAGGGCAGAGCAATATGGGGCAGAAACCAGTCTGATGGAATCTGACTGGATAGACAGAAGATTAAGGTATGATTCTCCCCTGTCTGTCTCTGCCTCGCTGTCTCCCTCTCCTCCCGTCTTCCTCTACATGTGGATGGATCTACAGTCTGCAGATGTGCAACAGATGGCTTCAAGTTCACCGATGGCTCATTTCCACGTCTTTAAGGTCACAGACAACAGCTTTACCAACACCAAATGCATTTATCACCACGAATGACCCCATAATGGTAGTAAAACATAATTTAGACAGATTGGCATGATATTTTGGCCACGCTAAAGATAACATTATGATTAAATTAATGAATCATCCCTCCTCTCATTCATCCATCCATCTATCCTACCATCTGTTTTGGATTTAAAATTTTTAAATATGCTAGCAGTGTGGCTCTGGTCTGTCAGTTTGTTGGTCTATCCACAACTTAGGACAGAAAAATCTCAACAATTATTAGATGGACTGCTATGAAAATTTGTAGGGACAAACAGTCCTTGCAGAATGGAAACAAAAGTCTTTGGTGATCCCTTAACTTTTCATTTATTGGCACCAAGAGGTTGACATATTTGTTTTTTAATGAAATATCCTCACAACTATTGGATGGATTGCCATGAGATTTGATACAGATGTTCCCCAGAGTATTAATCCATACCACTTTGGCGACGCCCGCACTTTAAATCTGGTTAGATTTACTTTGTGATTAGTTCTAATAAGCATTTGTTAGCACGGTAACACATTGAACTAAGATAAACATCTGCATGTTAGCACCTGTGGTTGTGAGCATGTTAGCATGCTGACGTTAGCCTTTTGCGCAAAGTACCACTGTGCCTAAGTACAGCCTCAAAGAAGCGCTAACATGGCCATAAACTGCTGATATAAGAACCAAATTTACTTACAGTAAACTATGACTTTCTGCTATGTATATAATAATCTATATATGTATATGTAAACCACTAATAATGTTAGCAAACTGGCATGGCAATATGTTGGGTCATATTAGCAAGGTATACATAATTACATAACGTAGACATGGAGTTCCAGCACTGAAAATGAACTGTGACATTACATTACATTTAACATACTGACATTAATCACCTGTCTTTGTCCAAGAGCTACCTGAGTATTAACTACAGAACATGCATGTTTACTCCCTCATGCACGTCTCACACCGTGCTGCCCTCTCTTTGTACGTTTCATGAGGAATATAGTTGTGAATTCCTCCAATGTTTCACCTTGTTAGAAGCTTACAATTATAGCACAGACCCCTGAGGCAAACCTAATCTCAAAGTGAAGGGAAATCTTCTATCATATCAAGTGAAATTACTGTGAGCTTTTCTCAGCCTATTCCGATAAGATACCGATCAGCCAAATAGATTGGCTTTTCCATTATCTGCCGGGAGATCTTGGAAGGCATTGGGTAGATAATTTGCTAATGTTTCCTGTGACCTCCCCAGATTTAAATTATGTCTTTGGCTACATGTCAACTCAATCCTTCTGTTTACCAGGGAGCAAGCACTCAAAGAGCCATTAATATTCACTGCAACATGACTGTCTTTTCACATATTTCTCTGCAGCATTTACAGACTCAAAGGAGAGTGGTCTCCATGCTTCTTGAGGGCTATGGATTGAGCTGGCTGAGTGCTTTACAGACCTTATGGGTGTTCAGAAAAGAAATGACAGAGCCAGAAAAAAAAGAGGAAAAATAGGAACAGTATAGAAGATAGGGATGGGGATGGGGGGGTGGGCAGATGTTACAGAAAAGTAGGCTACAGAAGTCCAATCCATATTTCAATGAACAACAGAAATCTACTCTCATTTTCCTGCATTTTGAAGTAAGGTTCAATTATTCTAGGTTTAATTAACAAAATGAAATGAGCTGCTTTGATGTGGGAATTTACAGAAATGAACGTGGTAAAATCATTTTAATAATGGGGTTACATTGTCTTTTCTCATTAAAGCAGCTGCTTAATTCCATGCATGTTTTTAATCGTAAATACACGGTGGCACTCCATAAACAAGAGAGGTTAGCTGCTTAAATGTTGCTCATAAACAATTTAACATCATTAAAAAGATGCAAACATATACAAATAAAAAAGGCTAGGGTTGATATTTTTATCATGTTCAGTCGCTGTAGCCCACCACCTCAATATAAAATGCAGTCAGTCAAATTTACAGCACATGCACATCATTTTGTATCAGTAGTTTCTGCTATAAGAGCAGCACGACCCGCTATTGTAAGTTGCAAATAATGTTGCGGCAGCTCAGCACTACTGGGAATGAATGTCCTATCCCTGGTAGACCATGTTCTCTGCTCCTGCACTGACATATACTCTACTTCTAAACAAATCAACCTTGATTATAACAAGGCTTTCCCCAGTGGAAACTTGTCAAAAACATCAGCAAGTCACTCTGATCTTTCAAAAAGGACTTGAATTACCAGCAGGGGAAGGGAAAGCAAGTATCGTACCCTGAGCACATACAGTGCTGCATTGTTACAAACCTTATCAAAACTGGTCTGACAATGACTGAATGACAGCACAAATTCAGCTCTGTTGTATTACACAGCAAGGAAAAGGAACATGAACCAAAGAGAAATGAGGGCAACTGCCATTTCATCCTGCAATCATATATTTTCAAATTTTCATTTAGCCCAGTGCCACCCCCTCCTTCTGGACTTATTAAATCAGCTGGAAGCAGTGCGGCTCTGTCACACACAGTATTAGAACGCCATCCCCCCTCCTATTACCAGGTGCAGCCCTGTGATTTAAAGCTTTGATTCTGTTCAAATGACAACAAAGGTGAGCCCAGAGCTGACGCTCCTAATTCATCATTCCCTGCTTGATAAGAGCGGGATTAATGCTTTTAATGCGACGGTCGCAGGCAATCATCCATTTTAAAGCTGGCTCCCTGGAGGATGCAGCTAAAAAGGGAAAACACCTGAAACACAGGGTAGGCAGAGGGCACATCACAGGGATATGCTGAGCTCTATGGGGCCTCTTTATAGAGCCTGAGATGGTGCCGGCCTCCTCCTTGCTACCAGAAGCCTGCCCTGTGGCCTTGGCCTGCGTCCCAGGAGCAGATGGTTGCAAGACCCGAGGTAAAGTTTGACCCAAATGCTAAAATTCAAAATTCAAAAAGCACCAGAATTGCCCTACTCAAAATCCATCCTCCTCATATCCTCTCTCCTGCCAGGACCACCGTAGGGGGTGAAGCTTTGAGATTGAGTCCTTTGACCATTTGGGATCTGTGTGCAAAATACCACCGTATTTAGGACATGTTTTTTCTCTCTTAATAGCTCATTATGTATTCACCCCATGCTTAATTTAACATCTGCTGACTCCTCCACCCCTGCTCTATACCCCCTAACTTGCGCAAACGCATTGGGAGTTGGACTGAAAATGATCCATTATCCACATGTGTCTGGGCAGAGTGAGCACTATCGCAGCTGTTTCTTTCTGTAGCTGCGATCTCTGCTTTAATGCACTCTGAACTGTCTCCAAACCAAACCGCTCATGATGAGAAGGCAACTGTTGATCTTGACTGAAATAGACCAGGAGAAACCTGCCATTGTCTCTCACCTGCAGTCCTCCCTCTACTCTCCCCTTTTCTTTAACCACATGCAAACGAAACTGCACTGTTAGAGAAAAGTCTGCCTCAATAGAATCTGTCATTCATATACTGATCGTGCAGTAGATGCCTTTAGGGAACAGCTATGTGCAATAAAATGTGGTATCATCTTCTAATACAGATTCAGGAAACAATAACGGGAAACAGGCCTCCTCCTCTCAGATGTTGTATTTAACCCTTTACCTTGAGCTTCAAAGATGATAAACAAGTCCGGGTGTGCAGAAGAGGAGAAAGGAGCAGACTAATGTGAATTAATTATACACTACAAAAAATATTGTCACGGCACAAATAGAAAACAATGTCCAGAATTAGAGATGGTAATTAGGGAAACCCTGTGATTATGAATATTTACTTTCATCTTGAAACAAAGGCATTTTTTTTACATTACTTTACTCTATATGATATATTCAGAACAAGTGTTTGTGGTTTATTTATTTCCATTTGAGAAAGAAAAGAAGCTACAAAAGCACAGGCGTGATCAGCATCCTGATGAATATGGAATGTAAGGATTTTTTCTCTGTGACCAGCCAAAATGCAAAAAGAAAAAAAAAATAAGGCTGAATACATTTGAATAAATGTACTGAATATATTTTATGTGGAATCCAAACTTGGTGCTCAATTCAAATTAAATTAAATGTTGCTGCCTTCAGTTACATTAAAGCGAACTA
This sequence comes from Protonibea diacanthus, assembly GCA_028641955.1. NCBI lineage: Eukaryota > Metazoa > Chordata > Actinopteri > Sciaenidae > Protonibea > Protonibea diacanthus. The sequence continues at coordinate 18,471,322 of CM053985.1, read as the reverse complement.
ACAACACATATATCTCCTGTCTGTCTCACAGTATATGATAGTGTTATTTGTCTTGTTATAAAGAAAAGGAACTAACACCAGTCTGTAGTCACAAATTATCCAGGAAATGGTCAAATTAAATCTTATTATCATCATTATTTCTTATTACTTCAGGAACAAATTACTCAGTCTTACGTTAATGCCCGTTTACCAAAAGTTTACATCCAAAATGACCAATAAATTCATTTGAGCCAAGCCCAAACTGACAGGTTCACTACAGCAGTAATATCTCAGTAAAGATTTCAAAGGAGCTGATGTGACCCGCAGTGACCTGTAGAGACTGGAGAGTGGAGAGCGCAGGTGTTTGGGTTGAGACCACAGCTCAGAGTCTGGACATTATGTGTAAATCAGTCATCCATTTTATTCCATGCTGTATCAAAAGATACACTTTGTTGAGCCCACTGACACATTTCAAGACGCAAGGCAGTGGCATTTCAGGCTTGCCAGATTATCTTAAAGGAAGATAAGAGGAGTCAGCCAACCAGGATGAATCACAGACTTTATAGAGTTTTGTGTGTAATTGGCTTGTGTGGAAATAGTGACCTCAGTTCACGTTCATTTTTACTACTCAGCTCAGTTGTAATTGGAGCGACCAGACAGTCGGTACTTTCGCCTGATGTATCATCTGATCGAGAAACGTTAATTTAATGAGAAGACAACACATCACAGGAGTCTGTCATCGCTTCATCTACATTCACTTAAAAGTAATTAACCAAGGTTTTACTTTTTTACCGAAAAAGACGTAACATTTGAAAGCAGCAGCATGTCGGTGTGTGTTTGAGTCTTAAGTACTGAGTCTAGGAACAACCTACATAGTGCTCCTAATCAGGACTTCAGGCCAAAGTAAGGTGCTGCAGGCCGAAGCTCTATAAGCTGTGATGTTTCATTATTATCCCCCTTTAGCTACATCGACAACACAGTAGGCTGCTTTAATTACTCTCCATCAGTAGGGGAGTCAAAGCCACTTCAGAGACACACTCTAATCCCCCCTCCCTTCTTTTTCTCTGCAGGGCACTCATTGTCTCCTAAATATAATTTCCCTGAGCTCTATGCACACTATTGGATTAAAATGTGGAAGTTTTGCTGAAGGGGGGTGAGGGGGTGGGGATGGGGAAGAGAGGGAGAGAGAGAGAGAGAGAGAGAGGGGGGCTGGCATTTGGGTATTTGAGCTTAGCCCGAGGACCAGGCTGTCTCTGGTAACAGCATTTTAGCTGCATCTGCTCTGCAGCCCACAGAGGAGACTTGAGTCACTGTTCCTCAGTTAGGCCCCACAGACACAGATTATGGCCCTTTGTGCACAAACAATCATTATTATTATTAAGCTCTTCACATTTTAACCCCAGCCTTGTTACAGTACAATTTTAGTTTTGAGCAACAAACGTTCACTGTATTTCACCCAGTAAGACAAACACTGCTATACAGTATATACAAGTCATACATTCCTGTTCATATAAAGATATTAATTAATCAGATACAGTACAGTATGTACCAGTTTAAATGACCTAAAAAGTGGTTGTAACATAACGTAAACTTTACATAATGTACATTACATAATGTAACTGTAGTGACAAGGGGTGATTGAATAGTTTGAAAATAATGTGAATCATATGCTTTGACCTCTGCAGTCACCAGGTCTCAACCCAGCTAAACACATATGGTAGAATGGGAGAACACCTGTTCAGACCTATAAGCATGCTGTTTTGAAGCTCAGTGCGGCGGCTCCAGCCATCACTATCTTAGCCGCCCTGCCTCTTCCGCCTCCTGGCTAATCTGAAAATTGACAAAGACGTGGATCTGCGGTGGACCTGAGGCGGCCTGAATGACAACTGGGTGCTCAAATATACCATCTGTAACAGCAACTACCTGTCAGTCAAAGCAGCCACACTGTTAGTTATGCATAAGTTTAAGCTTTAATATAATTTGAACGGGTCAGTTCTATAAAGATTTACCCTCAGTACAGTTGTCATGAACAGAGAAATTAGCTATAGAGACCAAAACTGTTTTTTGTACCAGGCTGTAAACATGTTTATTTCTGCTGTGAAGTTGGACATTTTAACATGGGGACTTATGGAGACTGACTCGTTCTGTAGCCAGCCTCAAGTGGATGTTTGAGGAACTGCAGGTTTTTTTTTTTTTTTTTTGCATAGGCTTCACTTGGTTGCCAGTCAGTTCATATTAAGTTGAGTACTGACATTGGAGGTTAGTGACAGCAAAGCCCTTTAGACATAGACGCTAAATATATTTTCTATTGCTTTCATGAAAACTATGCATACGTGGAAAGACAAAGTAATAATAAAAATCTAGGACAATTTACAGCAACGTAGCATAAACATGGTTACATGAGTGTAAAGGGATAATGGGCTCATTTAGAAAAGTCTGAGTGCTGTTTGGTAACTCCAGTGATAACATAAAACTCTTACTCCTACAGCTATGGTGACTGATGTGAGCCATTTTGGAAAATAAAATAATAAAATCCCTCTCTGTGAAATGACTTGCAGGGAGTGTCTCTCTACACAAGATAGGGATTTGAGCGTTCACCAAACCAGTTCAGAGGGGACAGCTCGTATTGTCTTCTTTTACTGCCCATGATAAAGCAGTATTAGAATTCCCACTTCCTGCTCCTGTATGCATGCCAAGGCTCTTTGTTACACTGAATGCAGAGCCTATTCATCTCACAGCGCACAACAGAACACAGTAATAACACAGTCATGAGTTTTGACTGATGTCAGTGCAGGGCTGCTTCTGTAAGCAGGAACCAGAGCTGGTATACAGAGGCCACCCCGCAGCCCCCCTCACCTTCTCCTCGCTGCTCAGTTGACCACAGAGGCCTGCTGACCTCTGCGTGGCCCCACTCCAACTCTAACGCTGCTGGGTCTTTTACAGACTCAGAAGACCCAACAATAACAGCCAGGCTGTTTAATGCCAAACCCAGGTTAACCTCCTGGCCCCACTTGGCCCCTGCCTTCTGTGGCCAAGAGAAGACTGGGTTGAAGTTTCTTGGAGCTATTTGTTCACAGCTATTGATGTGGAATAATATTGGTATTACTAGTTGTGTGAAGCATCAGCAAATTCATTTTTGCTTGGCAGTGTTGATTGCCACATACAAACAAAGACATTACAGCTGCCCCAATTTTCTCCTAATACACTCTGCTCTGCTGTGCATTGTATTCTACTTTGCTTTGTTGCATAAATATGATGGTATGGCAGTATGGTAGCAGATGTTGTGCGCATCAAACAATACAGAATGGGTTAGGAGCTGTCATTATATGGGAACTAGGTCACCATTCAAGCCTACTCGCTTGCATTGACTGTTTCGAGTGACTATTGATTTTCTGACTAAAGCAATGACTTCATTAATATCACCATTAGTCTGCCATCTGACACAAATGGGTAGCTTGGCTGCAGGGCCAGACAATAATTCAAGTGGATATGAATCAGAGACTGGATGAATTAAACATACAGTACATTTCACAGCAAATGTGCATTACACATCGTAAAATTGGAAAAGGTTGTAGAGCTCCTTCACTCAACCGTGTTCAAACCGAATCGCCAGAAAAAACAAAGTCAGCGTTACCTCTGCCTTAGCACGTACAAACATAAACAGACATTACCAGCAAATTCTCCTTTCATCGTTCAATTTAAACTTAATCTGTGAAAGATGAGAGAAAAATCAACAGATCGCTTTTCAGCAGGTTTTCGGAACAAAAACAACAATGAAAGAAGGATTATTTTCACTTTAATCCGGGGGCACCAGCTTAGCTAAAACAAAAGCACGGCCATGGGAACGCATGGAGGAATGAGAAGGCTCGCTCTACCCACTAAACCCAGCTCTCCAGCAAACCACAAAAGAAGAACAATGAGTGTGTGTGTTGGTGTGTGTCTGTGCAAGTGGAAGAGAGAACGGGAAACGGGATTTGAGATCTATATTAAAACTGCAAATAGCTTTTAAAGATTAGTGACGGGCAGAAGGAGGTGACAGCAATGGGATATGTGGAAAGTGGATTGCCCCTCCCTACTGTGACTATTTTGATAGCAGTAGCGTTGACAAGCATTGACTTGATTGTGAGAAGGCAATGTGCGCTGAAAAGCCTTGACAAGTTTCTTTGAGGCATGTAGAGATCTTTTGGTGACTGAAAGGAACACAAATCAGGATTATGTATTACATAGCCACATTCAAACAGCTGGCATTAGGAGCTCTGAAGTGTCTGGCAAGATACTGTTGTTCAAGGATGTGCCTCCCTCTCTCTGTGTGCACTGTAATTACCCAGATCTTGGCTTTTAGAAAAACATTTCTTATGAAGGCACGCAACCATGACTAGGACACTCACATTATGCCCGACATAAATGTCTCCTTGACCATTTAGCAGGAAGAAAATGTCCAAAATTCGACTTTGTGGTTCTATTCTTTGGCCATTTTTATTTTACTAATGAAGATATCAGAATGTTTGTTTTTTTATCACAACACATGCAGCTTTTTTTTTATTTTATGTGAGTGCATGAGAGTACGTCCTGTTCCCTGCACTTATTTAAACCGATCACCATGGTCATCGCAGGCTGTGTAGTCGTTCTGTTGTCAGAGATGTGTCTCACTCTGCAGCATTTGTCAGGATTAGACAGGAGTAATCCCTAACCAAACTCCAGAGGATGTAATTTGGAGATATGTGCTGGAACTGAAACTGTGTCGGCTTACTCCCACAAACCCCATCTTCCACCCCATCTGAGGCATCTAACTCCTTTTTGCCAGCCCTCAGATACATCCAATATTTTTGAAATGGTAGAAAATGTAAAATACAGACAAGAAAAAGAAAAAAAAAGGTTGAAGAAATGGAGCTGCCAAGTGCCCTTCAACTCACTTTCTCATCCCACTCCTGAACAAACCCTCCTCCAGGCAGGTGGGGTGCTCATGATGTCAGGCCCCATCGCTGATATCCGTTCTAATATCCCTCAACACTTGGCTGTCGCATCACCACCCACCATTAAGTCATCGCTTGCGCCCGACACAGGGGCCGATCTGTGTGCTCTGGCCCACTCCCAGCCCCTGTGCCTTTATCACACCCCAACCTCTCTGTGACAGACAGGACTGATCTCCCCTGCAGCAACCCTCCACCCTGCCAGTAAAAGGACAGCAGTGGAAAAAGCCCCCCAGGGCCCACTGAGGATGGACTCATGAATCAAACATGCGCCTGAAGCTTCCTTCTTATCACCGAGGTCAGCCCAGGCATTAATACGCCATGGCTCGAGGGAGCTACCTACTGTGACCTCCCCCAGTTTCCCTCAACAGAAGGGCACAGTCCTCAGGAGCCGGTCCAGCGAGAGAGGGCCTCCCTCCAACACAGTCACTTCACATTACGTCCACACTGAGAGAGGGGGCGACAGAGAAAGATAGAGATGAGAGAGAATGAAAAGAGGTGCAGAAATGAAGCATGAAAGATCAAATAGACAAAGAAGGAGAGGAAAAGAAAAACAATATTCCTTGGTGCAATGCTGGGCAGGGAGTAACACGTGGGCAAAATCGACTGTGTATACAGACCCTTTCAAACACCACCAATCTTCATTGGCCAGACGGGGTGTGATATATGTGACTGTCTGCCAGCGTAAATTAGGCAGTCCAGCCCGCTGTGTGGTAAAGCATGACGGGGCCGGACAGTGCACTAACTCAGGCGGCCTGGTGCCATGCACACCAGCTTCTCTCTGCTTTGCCGTGCCATAAATCACCAGCTGGGGGAAATGAATCGCTGTCCGTCCGAGCTGGATGCACCAGCTGGCACCGCCATCACCTGACCAGCAGGAGCCCATGCCGACACTGGAGCGGCTGAAATCAAGAAAAATGAGGCATGGAGGCAGACGGAGCCATACCCCTGCGCTCTCTCATTAGTCTCCTCTGGGCTTCCTCCACACTGAGCTCGTCTGAAGTGAAAGGGCACACAAAATATATTTCAGAGTGTCACCTGAGGGGAGGAAAAAAAAGGGAAGAAATGATCACCCCTGGTCTCCTCACAAATCTATGTAGAACTGAACTGGCAGACAGTATTAGTGTTTCTGAACCCAGAGCTCTGGGAGACAGCAGGAGGGACTGCAGCTCGAGGGAAAAGCAGAGAGGCTGCATGTGGGGGACAGCTTTGTGTTCGCTCTTATTTAATGGAGTTATTTTACTGAAAGTAATGACTCAACCCTATTGGGACTTCCACTCTGCATTCAGATGTAGTTAACGGAAAAACATGTTGATGAATAGATTTTCACTTTTCAATATTGCTGAGTTGCTGGTGGAGAGCCCACTTATATGCTGACCGCTGCGATTATGAGAAGCTGTGTGGGCGTCAGAACTGAGGCACTCATCAGGAAAATGGGTTGAAATTACATCAATACAGCCACAGAGAGAGTTTGAGAGATCTAAAATAATATATACTTGATCCCCTACTATGGACACAGGGCTGCTGTTTACCTCTGTTGTCCTGAATTATGGATTCAAAACATTTTTTACATTAATCTCTACATCACGTTGGAAAAAGCAGCAACTTTTCAGTGAGAGGGCAATCAAAGTCAGAGATGGATACATTTGAATTATGGAAAAATAGGGCAGTGTAAATGAACAGATGCAGGCTAGATTGACATTAAATTTGAGGCTTGTGGTACAACATTGGGTTGCTGCGAATGATTGGCAAGGCCAATTTCCTGTGAACCCCCACAGCAGTTTTAGCCTAATTTCATTGGTCCTGTGGAGCAGCAAGTCTATCACTGTCTCAGATATGGAGGATTAGCTCCTCTTTCCTGCTCAGATGAATTTGCCTGTCATGGTGTGGTGATGAATGGCAGGAAGGCTGAGGAAATGTGCTGTGGGCTCATTGGAAGTGGCAAGGTGAAGTCTGGCCTGGCAACCTGCCCCAGGTTCGAATCTCACCGCGGTTGTGACCCCCCACAGATGTCCAGGTGTACGTTCACATATCGGTAGCCAGCTCATCAGTCGGCTGGTCAGTCAGTAATAGACCACAGCATCGGTTTGACATCTGTTTTGACAAGGAATCCAATTCCATCAGCGTGTCTCAAGGTCCCAAGACACAGCAGATAGTGTCCACTGCTTCTCCATTCATATGAAAAGGGTATGTTTAAAGGTCAGGCGTAGTTTAAGCACCTGCACCTGTCTCCAGATTAAAAGCAGGACATTTGGTGTCATGCTGGATGAAAATCTATTAAAATTAAAACCAGTTCAACCCGACCTTTATTCAAACTATCTCTTTATAAAGAGAAAAACAAACTTATGGAAATGTAATTACATCAAGCGTGCTTTTATCATAGAGGTATCTGTATCTTTTTCATCATCAAAACATTCCCATCGTGCCTCTGTGGATGGCAACAAAAACAACAGCTCTCCATTTCCTGTCCTCTTCTCTGCAGCTGTTACTGTCACCACCTTCCACCCCCTGCCCGACCCTCACCACACCTCCTCCATTTCAGCTGTAATCACGTAGCCATGCAAATGCTGTGCACTGAGAGGTTCGTGTTGCCCTCTCCGGGACATCATTCCCAGCTGCCTGAGCCCTTGAGTTGACCACCCAGGGGAGGGAGAAGAGGAAGTCATTACTGCTATCACAGTCAGGCACAGTCCCTACACTGCCAGACAGCCCCTCCAACTCATAAAGTCCTTGACGACTTCACTAAAACATCCAATTTCAGTCGGACCCCATTTATAATGACGAATAGAAATCAATCACTCCAAACCACTGCACACTACTCCTGAATCTGTCTGCTTATTTGGCTGCCCAAAATGGCACAGAAAAAAAAAGGAATCTTTTCTCCCCCTAACGCTGGTATCCTATCCACATCTCCGGGATATTCATAATTCATCATCTTCGATTCCTGACATCTGCCACTGATTGTGCCGACGGGTTGGCTGGAATTAGCCACTCCTGGGAGCGGCGTTAATGTGCTGGTGGGCCAGCACATGCACCTCGGCTGGGGAGGGGTTGCGGATTGGGTGGAGGATTGAGGCCGGAGCGGCAGGAGCCTTTCACACTCCTAATGTGTAATTAGGAGCCATTTTGGAGCGCTGCCTTCCTCCACTGAAATTAGCTGCCTTTTATTAATCAGGCAGACCAGTTCAATGGCACGATGGGTCCCCCTATAATCTAACACAAAATGTTGTTCTTAATTACAGAGGGGGAGAGACAGCACGGAGAGGGGCTACAGCGCCTGCATGATCCCCTCAGGTTCAATTTCTCAACTGCAAAACGCAGGCAAATTGAACATCTTACTGCAGCATAACAGTCCACATGCTGTGCTAAAAATAATAGTCAATATTATGTCAATCATTCGTCCAACCTGAGCATTACAGCCTACATTTGGCATGCTTTACATTATACCAAGCGCACACACACACAGCAAAACTCTAACAGCTGCACAGTCCATGAAGCCATTTGCATTTGCCGAATGTCAGCTCCACTTGAATGAGAGATCATACATATTATGTGATTACAAGCACTGGTCCTCCTTTGGAGAGTTAAGTGCTGTGACCCTGACCATGCTCATCAGTGCTGATGCCCTCATGACTACAGATGAGGACTAAATACTTTAGTGTTCATCTTCAGTGGTTGTAATTTTTTTTCACACACCCCCTCCACACACACACACTCTTCTTGCTACACATCTAATGGAAAAGATCACAAGTACATGAAAAGCAGCCCAGGCAGAGAAAAGTAATCACCGCGTTCCTGATATGGATGTAATACATGATTGGCAAGGACAGGATACTTTAAAATGTGTTCAGCTAGAGATAAATCATTTTCTGCTTAAAACAGGAATCAGTAATCATCTCTTGAACTGTTAAAGTGATTTGAATTCATTACTACTTTCTTAAAAAATGAATGCAAAATACATGGTAATGAAATAAACTGAAAGAAACATCAAATATGGCGTTTGAATGTAGTCAATTTTTTTAATGTTTTGCAACATAACTATAACATGTTTATATTAAATAAGAAGATAAATGCTTAATGTTTAAAATTTACAGAATTTTTGTCTTGCTTTAAAGATCAGAAAATCATCTCAAATCTGATTTTTTTTTCAACTTCTACCATGTCATTAACATTTTATAATCACATCATTATTTCTGTATAATCTGTACGCTATAATCCGAACACACTATATTACAGCAATGCTCCACACTGATTAACATCCTCCCTCGGATACACCGCTGTGTTTGCTGCATCAGAAAGTGTCTTCTTGTTTTCTTCCGTTTGTTTCCTGTCCTTAAAAAAAAAAATCCTTTTTTTTCCACAACAGTCACAGATTTTGTTGGCTAATCAAAGAGCTGATTTATTTCTCAATTCTCTAAAATTGCTTCCACCACAGTATTATCCTCCTGTAATTGAATGCAATCATGCAAAATGGCCACTTTTGTGTTTCTAGTGTTTAACAAAACCCAATGCATATTTATGAATATTCTTGTAGTGCCAGCAATCCCTATAATCTTCCAGGAAAATGCAGGAAATAAAACAAGACAAAATCCTTAAAATGGCTACTTGACTCAGGTTTCTCTGACAACGAAGGACCCTAACAGCTGATAAACAAATAATCATCATACAGAGAGACGATGATGAAGACCCTTCTTGTCCCCCTGATGGCACCGCAGCAGGACGATCACAACACTGATCTTGCAGCAAGGCTGAGGCTGCTTTAGCATTCGACAGAGTGGCTGCATGAGAGGATAGCCTGCCACTCAAGGCTTATTGATGGAATCCAGAACAAAAAAATCTGATGCGGGGTCAACGAGTGAAGGTCCTGGCCTATCTCTGCTCAGCTTGAAACTGTGTCCAGTGGAACAGCAGCTGTCACAAAGTGCTCACACAGGCATGGACAGCAGATCTGAAAAATGGGAAAATGTCAAAACAATTTATGGATATGCAAAGACTGAAGGCCAAACTGTGACTGAATTATACAACACCCTGTAATCATATGTAAACACACACGGGGAGCCAGACTGAACTTTGGAGAAGAGTTGATTTAACAAAAACAATCGATCATTACTATCTTATTATGTCACAAACACAGACAACAAAGACCTCTAACAGTGCTAGTTTTCCCCTGTTAGATCACAACATGGTAAATGTTTGTCATTTCACATCAGCATAATGTACGAAAAGGTAAAAGTACTTGTTCTGCAGTAAAAGGAGCCTGGCTGACATCTTATTATATCATTAACACTGCCGCATCGTGTATAAACTGCTTTTTACTGCGGTAGCTGGTCAGGGTGGAGTTCTTTTTAAATACTTTATATATAGTTAGCCAGTTTAGTCCAGGTCCTGGTTTCTACCCCAGGGGCCAGGCCACAGGTTAGGTCAATAGGTCACAAGATAAATCTGAGTGGTTGTAAAATGATTAATGGGAGAGGAAATAAGAAAAAACTAAGATGTGAGAAACAACTATCTGTTTTCAGTTTTTGGACTTTTCTGTAATATTTAATGTTTTTTTGTAAAATATTGGAGAGTTTTATCTTTTTCAGCCTTAAAAATGTATTTAAAACAAACATAAAATGTGAGAAGAGAACAACTGAGAGACATTTAACACGTGACAACTGGCCCCAGGTTGACTTTTGTAAGGGGTCACAAGTCAAAAAAAGGTTGGGTACCAGTGATTTAATGTTGGAACAATGTATTTTATAAACTTGTTGTAATGGAGTAAAAAGTATGATAACATAAGATGAAATATTGCCCAGCTCTAGTGATCTACACTAGATGAGTTTTTGTTGCTGTCATGCGTACTTCTTAGTTCTGAATAAACTTAACAGCTGATCAGGTGTTTACATCTAAAAACATATTCTCAATGTCCTGACCAAATCAGCTGATGCTAACCTTCCTCTGACCAGACCAGTCACTGAATTCAGGAAGATCTCCGAGTTTTTATAGAAAGGATAATGGTGGTAGAAGTAGCACTGTAACAGTTGGGAGTGTTATAATTAGAATTCAGAGTGAAAGCAGGATCATGTGACCGTTGCCAGAGTTTCTAAGTTCTGGCCCAATGGACAGAGAGTAAACTCCACAGGGGAGTCCCCGGGGAGTGAGACATGCTGGGTTTGAGAGGGGTTATTGGACTGTGCTGTCTCTCTGACTGTGAGCCACTGGGGACCGGAGCAGAGGTGCCTGATGGTGCACTGAAGCCTGAGTGTGACACCTGGGCTGTCTGTCACGGCCACAAACACAGACAATGTGACACTTGACAGGATAGGAGTTGAGGCTGCAACACCAGAAGTCAAGACCCAGCTGACAGTAAGGATGAGAGGCGTGCAGTTCAACTCAATAATTTCCCCGACACCCTTAAATCCAAGCCTGTTTGTCTCCTTCCTCCTTTCTCTTTCTTCCCCTTTCTTCAGCGTTCATGGCCCTTTAAATAAATCAAGGTCCCGAGGAGGCTGAACCCATCAATTAGTCGTCTGATGAGACTGTGTGTGTATTAATCAACAGTGTGAGGCGTGTGACAGGCTGAAAAGAGACAGGATGAAGGGCTGCAGTGCCAGAGAGCTTTAACAGGAGCTCTGACGAACAGGCTCTTAAGATGAATTTCCCAGTCTGCATCGCTAAACTAAACTGATATCCAATTATGTTTCCCCACATCGACAAGCTAACGGAGCAGCTGTGAGCAGCACAGGCTTGCAGTGTTAGAATCGGCCAGGCGCAAGGCAGAGAAGCTCAGGACCTTGAAGGAGATGTCACAAGGAGGCCGGAGTCAGCCGCTTGAGTGAGCGATGGTCCACACGCTTGCCTGAAAGCATGACATTGCCGAAGGGGGAAAAACACCATTTTATCATTCAGTGCGATTCGCACCCTCTCTCCCTGTCAAACATGCCATATGTCCCCGTCACAGGTCGTCTTGCTGGCTTATCGAGTGTGACAGGGCTATTCACACACTGCTCCCAATCAGACACCATCTCCTGCAGAAAAAAAAATCACCACCATAGCACAGTGACAGGCTGTCAGGCAGAGGGCACCAACCTCCACAGGGCCTTGGCTGAGAGTCTGCCCATCTGGGGGAGGGGGCAAAGGCCAGGGGTTACGATGGGAGACACAGCGCAGGCATCCACACATCCACACACCTCATGCACACTCACGCTGGTGACACTTATTCTTTGTTATTCAATCAGCAACCGGGCAGAGCCGAAATTCAAGTCTATACACACCATCAGAGCGTCAAAAACAAAAGCTTTAAATAAAAAGTGTTAATAAAGCCTTCAGGTGGGAGAACTTTTCACGTGGTTTACGAAACTTGCCTCATTGTGACTGTGAAACAGGTTATTTGCCTGACAGGAAACAACACTGGTATGAAAACCTCACTTGGGACTTCACACTGCGACCTGGTCACCAGCCTATTTTCCTAACCACTAGACCATACGAGCCCCTTATGTGTTATGCCAGTCTGAGGCTACACGTCAGGACACCCAGAGGTCACTGAAAACCATATGTAGGGCGCACAATCTCAGAGCTCAGAAGAAGATTTGCTTCCCTCGATGCTCTTCTGGAGCCTGCAAATGTTTACTTTGATGCCAAAGAATCTCAGTGGTACTTAGCCACTTGGCTCCAAACACAATAACACTGCAGATGCTGAATATATTCACTAAGTGAGCAATCAGTTGCAAAGTGGGCTGAAAATTACACTTATCCCCCCCATGATGATATGCATAGAGAAATAAGTCAGAGAGCAAGAGCAGGAGCAGAGGGGCAGAGGGGGAGAAGTGTTATCACCTGAGCCGTCTTATCTTAAAAAGCGGCGGGATGTGTCACCTCAACTCTTCAGAAAAAGAGATAGAAACCCTCCTGGCACATTTTTATATGAAAGATTTCTGTGAAATGATTGCTAATCTATGCAAAAAAGCAATCAGTGACTCATTCATAATGCATGAGCAACGAGATACCAATTTTGCAACGCTTTCAGATTATTAGATGTTATCGTGAATGCAGCAGATGAAATATGAACACTCCTACCTGTTCCATTGTAATTACATGACTGCAGTGGTCGAGAGATACACTGGGCGAGCGGGGGAAAAAACGTGAAGAAAGAAACATACAGAGAGAGACAGACAGATAGAACATCCATTACTATCTGACTGTAGATAGCTCTAGATGGGAATATTTGTTTCTAACAGCTTTATGTATCCATTTGTGCCATGATTTATCAACCTAAAAGCTGTGGTTTTAAGTACATCTGGCTGACATTTTAATGGTCCATCAATCACACAGTGTCATGTGATAACAGTTTGAGATCATCCCCCTCCCAGAGACACTGAGAAAAGAAAAAAAAAAAAATGAATCCAATAAATTGGCTGCAATCCCAGGGAAATGATGAGAACCTATTTCTAATTCAAAGCAAGTTCAAAGTATGAATGTTAGATAAGCTGCTTCTTAAATTAATGCAAATCAAATTTCATTTAGGATATTTTTGTTCTATATAGACCCTAATGCACTGAATATATTTCTGTGCCAGTTTCTAAACTGCGGTTTAAAGCCTGACAAAAAATAAAATCCTTGTTTGGATTACTGGCTTCAGATTAATAAATGCAATGTATTATCAAAGTATAATGTGTTTCTTGTGCGAGAGCCTCGGCGTCATAAACAAAAAGAAAGAATTAAATTGATTTAATCGCCTTTTGGTTGGAAAAAAATACTGCTAAACCTCTGATTGATCCACAAACACTGGACATTTCCTCACAGGATCTGCTGATTTTAATAAAAACAATCCAAACAGGCAGAGCTAAAGCGATGAACTTTGACCTTTCCAGCCTGTTTCCAACACAACCTCACATTCAACTCGCCTCATATGGGGCAGAGAGTGGCAGACTCTAGCACAGCCCTCTCTTCTTCCTTCTTCTGTTTAAACATAAAAAGCAACACAGTAGCCTGACTTTTTTCACTCCAGCGTTAACGTGTCTGGATTGCACCTGGAAGCCTTGTGAAAAGCAACTTCGACACAAGGGATTTGCTCTTAAAACGGAGAACAGCAAGGATGAAGGGTGGTATAAAAATCAATGAGGCTTTTCAAAGGCAACAAGAAAAAACAGCGCCTTAGCCTGCAATTAAACAAGAGCGCTCTTGGCACTGAGGAATGACAGAGTATGTTGCAGGTGCCCTCGACTTCACAGAATCAATTACTGGATCGATACAACAACATGATACAATTCCATGATGGAAAATGGGGACGTGGACCGGGAGTCGCTCCGTGTCATGTGTTTCAGATGTTTACAATAATACAACTCAAGCAGGTCTATACACTGTGGGCCCATTTCATAAACATGAGTGAAGCTCAGCTCTAGACCAAACAGATCCTCCAGGTGGAAACCTCATCTGAAATATTTTGTCTATGAGTGAGAGTTAAAAAGAGGTTCTCAACCAGGGAACAAGAAAACTGACGGGTAGCGAGAGGATTACCAGGACAGAAAGGCAAAAAAAGGAGAAAACATTCCTGACAGTTTTGCTTTTTGTAGACATGCTAGCTACAAGCTAAACCTCTCTTGTCAGACAGTTGATCCACCACTTTGGTCCAGACTATACAAAACTGTGAAAGTCTGAACAGACTTGATACTCTTCATGGTCCACGGAGGATGGATGTGAATCACTTTTAACCCTTGACTTTTCCTCTAATGCCACCGCGACATTCACATTTTTGGTTCGGGAGTGAAATGTCTCGACAATCATGTACTCTTCAGGATGAACTGTCAGCCTTCTACCAGCAAAAATAACATTCCCAACAGAATCAGCTGTTGTGTTTAGTGCAAATAGCAAGTGTTAACATCCTAATGAGAAAAATCTAATAACATAATAAACCTGCAAGACATCTGTATGTTAGAACTGTAATTTGCATCATTAGCATTTAGCTCAAAGGCAAGCTACGCCTGATCAAGAGGAGCACAAACACGGCTGTTAGGGCGGTCAGAATATCAGATTTTCATGAATTCACAATAACAATATTATCACGATATCTATAAAAAATGTGATATCCAAAACAGCTTATCCTTATCTGAGAGTCTGAGAGGCAGGGTGCACCCTGGACATGGACATGATAATATCTATCCTTAACTTTTATTGTGTCTATTTACTGATAGGAATGCGAGAATGAGAGAGGCTCTGGATTATTCACACAATATTATTATATATGTATCATTAATCCGATATCAAGGGGGGGTAAGGGTGTTTAAGTAACTAAGGTGCTAAATCAGCTGAATGCCTTGCTCCAACCGCCTTTTTGTTGTGACTAAAAAATCCCATGTTCATCCCTAAAACTAAATCCTCAAACTTCTTTGACAGCACCCTTGTACCCCGCTGTCTTAATTGGACTCCTGCTATTAACACCGTCTGCGACCCCCGACTCACCAAAAGGGCAAACACCCCCAGGAGGACGCATCAGGACTGTGAGGAGCTCATGATGTTGATGTTGTGTCAGTGTGCTGGTATGAAATCTGGGAGAGGATGGTCACACAAACCTTCCCTGCTGTGGACACAAATATCATGACATAAATTATAATACTAACACATGTAATTTTCAACAATAGCAGCCGACAACGTATTGTGATGTGAGGCTTTTATATGTAAATGCTCACTGTAGGAAGTCATATCCTGAACCGTGTTTAGTAAAACCAGTGGCCAATAGCAACATGATATCTTGTCAGTCAGGTCTAATTCTGTATTCAAACTTAATGGCTCCTGACAAGCATTTCACCAGTCGACTGCGAGACCAGAGGGAATATGCCACAGTGAGCATGACCACTCAGCAAATTCACATTTAACATTTCATTCCTCCTGCTTGGACAGAATGAATTATACATCCTTGATTCTCTCACATTGATCCACCCAGACAAAACTCCCTAAACGTTAAATGTTAAATGATTTGTACGTCTCCTTCCACACCGCTGGGACAGAACACTGTTTTCACGGTATCTCTCTGGTTCTGACATTCTCCCTCTATCCTTGACCCCCTTTCTTCACTCCCTCTGTTATCTGAAATAATCTCAGGGCCTCTTTAGATTCTATTCATCAGAGCAGAAAGAAGCAGGCGCTGACATTGATAAAAAAAAAAAAAAATACCATCTGTGCCTTGCAGGGGTAAAAGAAGTGAGAGAGAATGAGACAGAAAAGAAAGAGAGGGGCTTCAAATGAAACAGGCTCTGTTGTCTCCCTCTTGTCCCCCCTCGTCAATGCCATTTCAATTGAAAAGCGCAGTGGTAATTAAATTCCAGCAGGGGTTAGGGGCAACTGTGCGGCGCACTGACGGGGGGCTGCCCTGACATAAAGATGACACAATTCAAGAGGACAGAGGGGGCCAGGCGGAAAAGGAGGGAGGGTGACAAATGTTGTTTATTCACGTACACTGCCAGATTCGTACTACTCAATCTTCATGACATTTAAAAAATAGAAAATGAAATGGATATTCAGACTCAACCGAATCCCGCAATGACCTTTTCCCCAAATCGGGGATATTCTAAACAGATCCGTCTTTCTGTATCTGCGGCATGTGCAGAATATTTTGTAATGCTTAGGAGGATGAGCAATTAGGTGGAGAAGAATTTGGGGAAAGCTGGTGTGTGTGTGCATATGTGTCAGCACAAATGTGTGACTCACAGAAGGACGCCGCTTGTTGTTGATTCACATTATAGTGGCGCTAATCCAGAGGCTCCAGAGAGGCCACACACTCCTGCTGTCCCCCTCTCCCCGTCCTCCATTAGCAAAACAACACAGCCAGTTACTCTTTAACTGAGGAAACAAACATCGCATGGCAGTACTTTATTTTGAAATGAATTTTTAATCAAACTGTTATGGATATTTTATATTCACCTTTGAGAGAAAAAGTGCTTGGTTTGCATTTTAACGCAGCATTCATCAGTCTGTATAATAGTAGTTATAAGAGTGAGGTTTTATATTATATGTGTCTGTTTATGACTTTATTATTACCTGGCCTCGGCTTCTTCATTCTCACCACTGTTGTTATGATTCAGAGAAATATTAACAGTCACTTTTATAAACCCTTTTTGCAGACCTGTGAAAACTGAAGAAAAAACTCTGAATAACAATCACCGGGTTTTGTTTGAGAACATAAAAACATTTTAATTTGTCAAACGTTTCCTCCATTATCATTGTGTGTAAAAAAAAAAAAATTAATTCCACAAATGACCACTTTATCCTCCAGTACCGCAGGTTTCAATGCCAGGAGTGAGCAATTAATGACCATCATTCAATCCATTAAGACAGGTTGGCCCTCCTGCTTTAAACATTTGGCTGCAACAATAAATTAATTCTGCCTGTGCTTCACTTACACATTAATCAATTTATCCGAACCGCTTACCAGAAATCCTGTTTCGGGAAAAGCATTCATGCAACTCTGATGCCATCTAGTGGACAAACAGCTCAGTACATATAATTGTACCCTTGAGTGTGTTTGACAAGCAAGCACTCCGTGGGATGCTTCACCGAAAGATTAAATCCTCTTCATTTTCCCAGTAATTTGTTAGAGACACAGCTGCCTTGTTGTTAGATTCAAAACGATTAGTCAGTCAGTAAAATCTATAATTAACACTTCAGGAAGCTCGGTGTGAAATTTTCCTTGGTCCACTCAGCATCAAGACAACAAAAAGACAAACGTGTGTCTCGTGTTGAGTCACATGTCGGTCTCAGTAACTGTTCAAAACCTCCAGGACTTCCTCCTTAACAGAGAGAACAGAGTGCTGCTGAACTCCAGGACCGCCAATACTTGTTTCCCAGCAGTCAAAGCCGCAGTCTTTCAAGTCCTGCACTGTAGTCTGGATAATGGAGGAGTCGGTTTCTACAAAATAAACAAGTCATAATAAAGTCAGGGTGGGATATAACTCTACATGAAAATCAGCAACACTAAAAGCACATGAAGACCTTCTCATCTGCGATGTGTGTGATCCAATCAAACATCTGGGAACATTAGAGAGAAGACAGATACTAAAGCTGCCATTCACACGGGCGGAAATGCTTGCTAAGAAAACAAACAAAGATTTGGAAAGCATTTGGAAATCTATTTAAAAGGATTTTGGACTTATTAGAATTCAGTCTGCTACAGGCATAAACAAAGACTGAACTCGCAGGTTCTTTGCTTGTTTGTTTGGTTAAAGAGAGGGTGATACAAAGTGTCCTCATAACCAATTGCACAGCAGCACCCGCACGCCAAAGGCCTCTCATCATTTCCTGCCACTCAAATCATTGTTTCAGGGAGGAAGGGTGAGCGAGCGTTTGAGGGAAACACAACATTTGTTGTCAGCAGGAGTCTTGACACTTTGGCTCATCAAACTTCCTATCGAATTAAATTCATTATAAGACAAGGACAGACAGGGCAGAAACAAAGACTGAGGCTTAGAAACTCAAAATACAAAACAATAGAGGACAGGAATGAAAAAATACAACAATACAGCAAAGAGACACAGACTTTGCCCTTTATACAAACGTTTAAAACCCACACGGTAATGACGTACACAGTACCTGGTCTCAGGAGGGTGATGCCACAGCCTCCTCCACCGGCACCGGTTAGCTTGCTGTGGAGCCCGTTGGCCAATGTGACCCGACACAGTGTATCCAGGGCAGAGTGTCCCACCCCCATCACGTTCAGATGGTGCTGGTTAATGTCAATGAGCTCCTATAAATGATATGACACAGCTGTTGTTAGAGAAAATACATTTTCCATGGAAAAAGCAGTCTCATTGACGTGGTCGACGTGGTTAGTGTACTTCGAGAATGTTGTAGTGTTCTCCTGTGATGGGCTCGCTCGTCATCTCTGAGAGGACTTTCTCACAAGTGCAGGAAATAGCATCAACTGACTCCAATACGGGGGTCATGACGGAGGGAAACTACAGGAGAAAAGAAAAAAAACAACACACCACTTGTCCACGTCATTTCTACACAAAGTCAACAAGTTACACTGCAGATTATTTGTAAAACTATGTCTAATAACTCTTAAAATGGCAGGTTTGACTTTGGTTGTGCTCCAGCCTGATCACAACACTGCCACAACAACCATCCGGGCCTATCTATGTCTGAGGCAGCAATATGCACACCTGCTGGTGTCACCAAGGCAACAGCACACAGGGGTGCTGGCTAAGAGTTTAATTTCAATATTTTATGAAGGCACTCAACACCAGGCTCTGGAGTATCTGCCATGCAAAACCACTGCCTATTATATTAATTACAGTGTCGGCAAGTAACACACGGGGGAGGAAGAAACCATTTAGTACCTTGTTAATCTTGTCCTTCACCCTGGCAACAAGTACCTTGGTGCTACGTGGTACTTTGGTGTTAGTGAGGAGGATTCTTAATAGCGGCACCCTGGAAGTAAAGCAGGCAGATCAGAGAGTGCATATAGATTTATTATATTTTTTAATTTACTGTGTACTCTCTCTCTCTCTCTCTTTTTTTTTTTTTTAAAGGAAATCAAATTAAAATTTGATAATCAGTGTCAATACCTGCTCAGTGGTATTATCTTCCCAGCCAAGAATCTCAGCATGCCACCTACATACAGGGAAATCATTAAATAGATAATCATCAAGTGATAATGAACAGTGGTGGTACAATACTTCGGCAATGCCATTAAAGAGTGCTCTGCGTGAACAGAGACAAAGGGAGGTACAACACCATGTGCACCGTGGCAGATTATTTCAGGCCTCACCCCATGTTCCTACAGCGTTGTCTACTCCTGAAGGATTACCATGGATGATCATCTCCCCTTGGAAAGCCCAGCTGTTGATCAGCTCCAGGTCCTCCTGACACCACCTGCAATTATTCAGAAATTAAAAAAGGAGAAGCCCAACAGACCCTCTCAGAGCTGACCTCTAATTACCGCTTCGTCTCCTAAACAAACATGAGTACATCGGAGGGATACACAGCTGTATGTTCAATGTTCAATGATTATGCAGAAGCAATCATCACAGGATTTGTAGCACAATAGCAATATCCCACTGACAATACATCTGAATATTAAACTGTGTCTTTGATTTTACCTGAAAGGAGATTAGGAGATTTTGTTAGATTAGAAATTTGATTGACATTTGTAGATGTAGAAATTCTACCCATGTCGCTACGAGGATTCCAGCTTAGAAACAATGCTGTAAATGTGTTTGAATGTTATACTTTACAGTTAACATACAAATGGGTGATAAATAAAGAGCTGCGAGAACAGCCTCAGCACGCCTTCGCATTTGTTCTACAAGTCTCTGAAACTCTACAGAAGGAAAGACACACAGTTCTTCCACAAGATATTCCCACATTTGCTGTTATAATGATGGGGGCTGAGAGCACTGTCAAACACGTCGATCCAAAATCTCCTATAGGTGTTCAGTGGGTCGAGATCTGGTGACTGCGATGGGCCGTAGTATTTGATTCATATCATTTTCATAATCATCAAACCATTTTGCGAGCCTTCATGCACTTGATGGCATCTGCGCTCATTTTTCTCCACTCATTCATTCAGATTTTTTTTCTTTTACTCGTCACCCGCCTGTACTAGAGCCGTCACGGTTTCCTGCTCTCGTCTGTTTCAGCAGTTCATACAGATCTTACTAAAGGAGCATTTGTGTACTTGAAATGAGCTCCAAAACCGAGTGACTAATGTTTGTATTGAAATGAGAAAGTGCAGTATTTGAATACAAAACTGACATGTTCCTTAAAATGTATTTATTCTTCTCGTTTCTCTTTAGTTTGTTTTGTGTGACATAATTATGCTACAACACTAAAACCTAGTTAAATTAAAGGTGACTTAAAAAGAGCTGACACTTTCTTCAAAACTGTAAAATCATAATCTCCTCAAAGATTGTATTTATTTAATTACACGCTACATTTTTTTAGATTGCATTGTACTGTCATGTTACAGTGTTATCCCAAGACCACCATCAGCTTTTCTATTTATTAGGAAGTATAATATTGTGATTCAAGGTCTTTCATTCTCAGTTGGTAATTGTTTACACAGCAGGGAACATGTGTAAAGGCACCTCTGTGATCCCTTTTCAGAGAATATTCATTAGACCTAATGATTCAGTCTGTACAAACTGCAAACACAGCTCATAAAAAAAAAGACCTTCCTTTAATATAACGTCGTTACCTGGCAGTGTGATCCCACTCTTTGAGAGGAGTGGGAATGGCTCCACTTGCACAGAGCAGAGCTGCAGCTAAACACACAGAGTAGGCAGCACTTGACCCCAGTCCTGCTCCAGTTGGCAGCTCCGACCACACGGACACCGTCAAGCTGGGCAGCTCGCTGAGAAAAGAAACATAAAAAACTGAGCGCCTGTTTGCATATGAACACTTAGACATAATATCTTTTTACTGTCATTAAGAGATGATTTTGACAGTATTTAGTGCACAGGCCATAAATATTTATAACTGCTACCCCAAAATTTAAACTCTATAAATATATAATAAAAACATTTTTAATTATTTATAGTTATTTTTCTTTTACAATCACTTATTGTGCTTTTGTTTTGACAAAGCATTAAATATTAACCCCTTCTTTACACTCATGTTAAATGGCACACTTCCAGGAGGAGGATATAAGGAGTGTGTGATAAATAATCCATACAATTCTATAGGCAACAGAGACTTGCTTGACATTGCTGTCGATGTCTGTCAGGGAAGCTGCTTTTGGGCAGACAGGAGAATACTCTAAACTAATTGTCCGGATCTTCTCTCGAGGGAAAAACACATCCAGACTTGTTAAAGGCTGCAGTGTGGCCCAGTGCCAGACTCTCATTAGTAGCCATCCTGTCAGAACCCATCACCTCTCTCAGACACGGTAGCACCGTGTCAGCGCCGATTAAACCTCCCGACAACCTGCAGCTCTAATGTTCCTGAGCATCTTTCCTGTTCACAGCTGCCGGAGTCACAAAAACGAACATCCGGCCTTTCTGTCTGTCTCTCTTTACTATCTTCATTTCAAGGTTGGAGGATTTTTTTTTTTTTCACACGCAGTGAAAAATGGCCCTCTGCTCCCAGAACACATCTACATGAATGGTGAGAACATTTTTACCAAAAGAGCAAACTGTGTGAAA
This sequence comes from Protonibea diacanthus, assembly GCA_028641955.1. Taxonomy (NCBI): domain Eukaryota; kingdom Metazoa; phylum Chordata; class Actinopteri; family Sciaenidae; genus Protonibea; species Protonibea diacanthus. The sequence continues at coordinate 18,449,256 of CM053985.1, read as the reverse complement.
ACTGTGTGTGACTGCATGAGAGCAGTAAGTCAGAAACACCAGTGTAATAAATCATCAGACAGCAACCAACACCTCTGTTATATTCTGATAGCTTTGTTTATTACACAGGGGCTGAATAATTCACGATCATTTCATTAAGACTTCTTAACGCAAGCTTGCACAGTGGTCACAGTGAACGGACTTAGTCCAAACACATACAGGCTGAAGATTTCCCACAAGGCAGGTGTTTTGTTATAGACTTTATACATATTATAAACACAGTTTTTTTGTGTACTGTATGTCTTTGAAGTTTGAAATTTTACATTAATACTTCTTTCTTATGTTAGACTTAAGATTTAAGGGAAATAGACCGTGCAGATTGTAAAGTCCTTTAAGGCAAATTTGTGATATGTGATATTGTATGTTTATATTATATACATAAAATTGGCTTGACTTGACTTAAATAAAATGAAATATTATGTTAGATTATCCTCGAGAGGACATTAAATATGAAAAGAAACAATCAGCTTCTGTCTGTAAAACACCAAGTGTTAGCTTTTCATGATTATTATTTCCTTATTTCTCTTCCTACACATCAGAGACTCATGTAAAATAAGTTTTTTTAACCATCGCACAACTGAGTCTCAGATCAGGTGAGGACCCTTCCTCTCGCTCTTCTCCCCAAAGCACACAGGAGGAAACTCCTGCATGAGCAGAGGACTCGTGGTGAAAACTTCCCAGCATTCAGCAAAAAAATGCTTCACCTGGCAAAAATGGAACAACTCAAACTCTCTCACACAATCAGTAGCTGTAAAAAGAGGTGGCAAAAGTACCAAATCTGCAGATGCTATTGCTTTCCATTGCTTGTAGATAGAGCACATTGACAAGCATTCGTCTGCATTTTTTAACTGTCACTGCTCTTACTGTACCTGCTAAAGGGGCCCTAGATTGGACTGAAACTGCAGGTCTGAAACGAGTGCTGCTGCTACAGCTCTGTGACTGGGCCATAGGTTTTCCATAATCTGAGAAATATCTGTAATGCATGATGTGATTTTTGTGCCTATCTGAGCCAACTTGCTGAAAATTTAAAATGAACGAATGCTGAGCAGAAAAGTACTATGAGCTCACCTTGACCCAAACAGCGAGAGGTAGATGTAGAGGAAGGATAAGATGGCCATGTTGCAGGTATCCAAGTTTTCAGTGGCTACACCAACAAATTCACGCAGCCTTCTCACAAGTTCAGCATCCAGACGTTTCTCCTCCCTCTTCTCTGTTAACAGGAGGTACACGACACATCAACCATAAAAATCACATACATAATATCACATTTCATCTAAAAAGAAACACATATTACAGTGTACATAATGAGAATTCCTGCTAAATGTGGTAATTCACATATATGATGTGATATGCAAAATGTCTCAACACTGTACTGTCCCTGTATCTTTGGACTGGACACATGATTTTCAAGTCATAACAAGTGGCTTTCGTTCATTTTCTACAGTCTAATTTAATGTTATATAGTTTTTATCTTGTATTTCTATAAAAACATTTTTCTATTTTTTTATTTTTTATATGTAGTTTTCTATTTGAACATTTGCACAGGTTTAATTTAATTCAAATTTAGCTTTATAGGTCCAAGGTGCATGCCTGAATTCCCCTCAGGATCAATGAAGTATTTATTTATCTATCCAAATTCAAATGTCAGTGTATGTAGGTGCTCTGTAGTGTTGTAACACCTCTTACCACATAAATAAGGAAGAAGCTGCTTTAGTTCAGACAGGTCCCAGCTGACAAATGTGTCAATATTTGGGAGGTTGATGCAAACTTTGCCGGTAGTCGTGGCTTTCAATCGTAGATATGTTCTCAGGTTCAAACTGACAGCGAGAGCCACCTGCAATAGAGCGAAGAACAGGGTGATTAAATGGACATATTTAATAATTATACATATGATTTATCAAGTTTTAGCCCATTTAGTGCACATGTGTACATTTTACATAATGTTTTATAGTTTGTTGTCTTTTATACGTGTTTTCCTATCTTATAGGTAACTACTGATTCCCATGTATTTAGAGTACAGTAGGAAAATCAACCTGCAGAGATAAATGAATGGAAAATGGTGACTGCAGTACTTTCACATTACCTTTCCATGCACAACTGCATGCTCTCCGTGGAGGATCGCCTTCCCTGGGGCAGACACGTAGATGTCCTTCACTTGCATTTCTGTAACAGTCTGCAGAGTGTAAAAATGAGTCCAGGGCTGAGCTGGTCTTCAACTCTTCAACCTGTCACTGACAGTATTATTATTAGGTAGCTTAGCCACCTTTAGCGAGGGTTAATCTCCCCTGAAGCAGCAACAGTCACTCGACAACTCAGCCCGGACAGCTCTGCGCTTCTCGCGAACACACAGCGGATATAATGAAGTTTAACAAAGCATAGTTTACTCCTCAAAGTACAAGAAAAGTGCAGACTCTGCTCAACACGCCGTGGTTAAAACATGTTAACAACACGGCTGCTACACAGGAGGAGAGCCTAGCTTTCAGCATCCAATCAGAGCCGCGGCTGGTTGAACTGATATTCTGTTGTCCAATCAGCGTCCGGTATTCTCCCTGAGTTGACCAATCATGCGATGAAAAAGAAACTCCCATTAACTACGGGCACCGCGGTAGGACACTATCTGTCACCTTTAAGCTAACGGCTAGCCTTTAGCTTTGACATGGCATCGTTTATGATCAAACCTGCTCACCTCCGCTGTGTTTTCAGGACAGGCAGGCTCATAAGCGAGCGGCGGACAAGAACGACATTATGTTTACACAGAAGGTAGCTGTTTACCCCTCTTCTTTGTCAAAGTGCACGTTTAAAGGTCCTTCGTGTCATTCATGTAACTGTCTGTTATATAGCAGAGTGCTGGCTAGGTAGCTAACGCACAAGCATGCTCTTTAAAGCCAAAAACATAATTACTGTGTACGTGTTACGTGTTAGTTGTAACATTACCTGTGCAATATCCTGCCAGATATAAATTACACTTACTGTTTATATTTAGTTTTTGCTCATCACTCTCAATCAACTCATGCTGTGCATACTGTATATACTGTAATATATACCTATCTCATGTATATAATACAACCTGCTGTATAAACCATATTTCTTTCAGCTTTCAGCCCTCGTGTGTCTCCACATACCTGGTTAATAAAAGTGATTATGATCCTGATATGTTTGTATTTTATCTTTCCAACAGTTATGCCACTGATGGAGACAACAAGATTCCCAAAATATACACCAAAACTGGAGACAAAGGTTGTTTTTCAACTAGTAAAACAACACGTTGCAGTACTGTTACAGTTAAGAGTTCTTACAAAAGTTGACTTGATTCTCGCTCTACCCCTTAAAAGGTTTCTCGAGCACATTTACAGGAGAAAGGAGGCCAAAGGAAGATCGTATATTTGAAGCCTTGGGAAATACAGATGAGCTGTCGTCAGCTATTGGGTAAAATTTCAACTATTCAGTGTCACAGTTCACAAATATAATCTATTACACCAGAAGTGACCATGTTTAATTCTACATTACAGCTTGGCCAGAGAGTTTTGCCTTGACAAAGGTCACACATTCACATATCAGCTGGACAAGGTTTGATCTTCATGTTGCATTTATTAACTTCCTTCATTGCAAACATTTTACATTAGCTTGATATAAGGTTTGTTGACATTGCTTTGTTTTTTTCATTGCAGATACAGTGCATTTTACAAGACGTGGGCTCCAATATTGCCACCCCTCGATCATCAGCAAGAGAAAGCCACATAAGTATGCATGTGCTGGCTAGTCTAATGCAGTGAAATACTTTGTCTTGTCTGCTTGAAGATCTCTTGGATTATTTTTTTTTCTCTTCTGTTTTTGCCAGAGAGAACACAATTTACTGCTCCATCAATCGCAGATCTGGAATCCTGGATAGATAAATTTACAGAAGAACTCCCTCCACTGACCAACTTCATTTTACCTGTAAGATCATTTGTGTGTGTGTAAAACACTGCCTGAGTTTTTCTTGTTGCATTAACACTTTTGCTTTGTGTCTAACAGTCTGGGGGGAAGAGCAGTACAGCTTTGCATTTAGCTCGGGCAGTGTGTCGGAGAGCAGAACGCAGGTAGGTTGCAGCATGTTCCTTTCTTTGAACAACATAAAATTACCCCCTTTTGTCTTGCTTCTCTGACACAGTTGGTTCTGACAGGTCTTTGTTCTTGTTACAGTGTTGCTCCAGTTGTACGGTCAGGGGAGGCAGATCCAGATGTTGCCAAGTTTTTGAACAGGTCAGTCAGGTGATTGATGATAATGAACGTGGTTCCTCTGCTTCACATCTGATACATTTTCCAACATTTTCCACTCAGATTGAGCGACTACCTGTTCACTGTGGCCAGATATGCAGCCATGAAAGAAGGCAACGAGGAGAAAATCTACAAAAGACCAGAATGACCAGATTGGAGGACTAAGACTAATTTGTTTTTGATGACAGATATTTAATTTTTACTGTAAATATGTTAATAAAATAAATAAAGGTCCAGAATTGGTTTCTTAGTTTGGTGCAACTTTCTTAGCATAATGTGAGCTTGTAGACAGTAATAAACCCAGACTGTGGCAAAATCTTAAACCATTCAGCTTATATTGGTACAAAAATGCTCTGACATACCTTGTTATTTCATTTTCTACAGGTAATGTTTCATTCATACACGCATCCATTCATACATTCAGCTGAGTTAGTGTACAGTTATGGTAATGCAGCAAAATAACTTATGGAGAGTAGTTTTTGTTCTATTTGGTTTTTGTCATCACCTAGCGATTGAACAACGACTAGGCATATTGCTCTTCCTCTGTCAGATGTGGCTGTACCCCAATAAGTTTTGTTCTCATCTATGTTTAACAAACAAACATTACACTTGCATGTCAGGACTATTCAGGACTTAGGGGGCATTCTTCCAAGATCTGTTATCACTCTCCCACACAGTCACAGGATCTGGCACCAGCCCTGGCTCTTCTGGGACACAGTGCTGGCCCATGTCATTAGAGACAGATTGCGGTCCTCATAGGGTGGATAACGCAGATAGGTTACACACTCAAACCGTGTGCTTCTTAGCAGGCATGATTTCCTGTGAGAGAAGGTGTCAAAGCTGTAGCGACCATGGTAGGAACCCATTCCACTGGCACCTGTCAGAGGTGTTGGGATAGTTGATATATTGTAGATTATATTTTTCCACCGCTATGGTTTGGTATAATTTGCACTCTGCTGCCACTGACTTACCAACTCCGCCGAAAGGCAGAGCCACCATCAGACTCTGCAGGATACTGTCATTGGCACAGAAGCTTCCACTCGATGTCTCACTCATTAGCCTTGAGATCACCTGTCAGAAAGGCAAACACATGATCAGAATACACACTGGCTGCACCAGGCGCCTACAATGAATACAGAGTGCATTAACTCTAATCTCTCATGTACCTTGCCGTTTCTGGAAAATGCATACACACAGAGCGGTTTTTCTTGCTTATTAATCAAGGAAATTGCCTCATCCGTATTGTTTACAGTCAGAACAGGAAGAACCGGGCCACAAATTTCCTTTTGCATGATGGCATCTGTTTCTGTGACTTCTGTCAAAATTGTTGGGGCTTCAGACAGAAAAGAACAACAGCGTTAAATCTAATGTAAATTACACAGTTGGCTTTGTTTCAGAGAATCCCACAGAGGACGCTTACCAATGTATTTCTCTGCTTCTATCACTTGCCCACCCACAACCACCTTGCCAGATCTCCACAGCATGTCTCTTGTACGATTGAAGAGCTCTAGATTGACCATGCGGCCGTAACTGCAGGACTCTCTGGGATCACAACCATAGAACTGCATCAGGTAGTACTTCAGCGCCTCCACTAGCTGTGCTTTGACATCTGCATGGCACAAGACGTAATCAGGAGCCACCAAGCTCTGTCCAGCATTGTGAAAACGTGCCCAGGCGATGCGCTGTGCGGTGGTGGCAATCTCGCACTGTTGGTCTACATAACACGGGTTCTTGCCACTCAAAATCAGGGTGACGGGTGTGAGTGTGCGAGCTGCAGCCTGAGCAATTCTGCTTCCGTCCTCTCTGTTTCCTAAAGATTGACAGAAAACCTTATTAACTGAAGAACAATCCAATAAACAATCAAACTTGCTTTTAGTTTGTCGTTACCTGAAAAGAAGACATGGTCAAATTTAAGTTCCACAACTTTAGGCAAGTCATTCACGCCTGAAAGAATCACATGGAAGCATTCCTTGAGGAAAACAAGAATTTTAGGTCAGATCGTTACATTTTCCTGTAGCATTGTAGCTCCATACTGCCAATCATTACAGAGTACAACTGCAAAATTAAAGTTGAGGTTTCCTCCTCCCAGATTTGACCACATCAAACCTCTTTAATGTCGCATCTCACATAAGAACTGCTCATGAGTCTGTGAACAAATGGCTTATTTTGAAGAAGACAGACTCACAGCTGTTGTCTTAATTGAAATCTGTGTAATAAAAATCCAAGGTTTTACTCAACTACTCAGTATTTGAGGAAACAAACTTGAAAAGTCAGCCTTTGTGAGACTTGGCCTGTTTCAGCTTAATTAATGAAAACTACCCAATCCATCCCCCCTGCAATGTAATTACTCACATTATCCAAGTAGAAGGGGATGAGACGGTGAAGAAGCTCTGCTGTGTGAGCAGTGAACTCAGAGGGGCCAATGATTGCACAATTTCCTACACAAATTAACATACCATGAGTAAGCCTGTGTGGGGGAAATAATATTAGAATTAAACTAATTAAATGAGTCTATTGAGTCTCTGCACCTGCTGCGATGGCCCCTACCAGCGGCACCAGACACATTTGGATTGGACTGCACCAGGTCCCTATGATAAACACCACCCCCAGAGGCTCACTGACCACCAGACACTCATCCATTGTGGTGGACTACGTCAAACAGAGAAGCTCAGAATTAGGTTAAACAGGACTGTGAATGAAGGAAGGCATCATTGCACATTTTGGCTAACAGAAACAGAAATTAACTCACCTCATTCTTACGAAAAGGATCACGGCAACTTAAGTTTTAATCTGCTTTGGTGACACAATACATTTCTTTGTAGCAGCCAGACAGAGTGTTCTCGCCAAATGTGTGCGCCATAAATAATCCCAATAATATGTTTTGGGAGGAGAAAATGGGGCTTCACAAATAAACAAAACACAAAACGGTCTCACCAGGTTTCTTTCCGTATGCTGTGGCTTCATCCACTTCTTAAGGTTGTTGATGGCATGAAGTGCCTCATTCTTGACGACAGTCAGTTCTGACAAAACTGTCTCAAACCGTGGCTGGTTAAAAATTATGAAGAAGAAGAATGAGGACAGAAATGCCAAGAAATGACTATTTGGACCATTGTTAACTCGTATTCTCACAGGCTCATGTTTTTAAACAAGTACAGACATTGCATGTAAGTACCCCTCACCTTGTGAAGGTCCCTTGCAAGAGCATCCACAAAGTCACACTCATGTTCCTCCAGAAACCGAACCACAGCCTCCAGTTGAGTCAGTCTAAAGACCTCCTTGAGGGTACGTCCAGCCTGAAAAGCAACTCTTGCCCTCCTCAGCAGATCCACACACTCCAGAGTATATGTCTTCAAACATGGCTCCCCAAGCCTGGTCCTGAAACAGCAGCCACGTCACTAGTTTTAAAACTACAGGGCAAGAAAAACACATCCAAAATCTCCATATGATAACTATACCTTCTGCATGTTAACCGGCCGTTCCTCTGACAAGCATTGCATGCCCTTACTTTTCCACTCATGTTTATTCCAGTCAAGAATCCTTCACTGCTGGACTTTCTAAATGGAGTTAGTGTGCAGTTAAGCCTGTGCAGTTAAGTAAAAGCCCCACTGGCAGGGAGGATAGTGAAAATCTTAAACACTCCAGCCAATCAGGTGATAAACTAACAGAGCTGGAGTCTAATAATCTTAAACTCAGCCACTCCATGGCATTATGTAGGTGAAAAAAGGACACCAGAGTGTATATACAGCAACACAAGTGAACAGTTCTTATTTAAAATGATAAGTAGAGCAGGAATTTCTGCTTCAACATCGACTCTGCATGCTGAACAGCTCAAAAATCTAGCAACACTTGTACTGGTGCTTTATTGTGAGGCTGACCTTGTATACATGTATTTATACATGGACTATATACTACAAGTGTTGGTGTTGTGGTGCCTGAAAAAGTGTGTATACTCTCATTATAATGTATGCCCCAGATTTTTTCTAAAGCGACCACACAGCAAAGGATAAACAGCCTGTGTTATCTAAGCCTACCCAAAAATGGGCCAGAAGTCAATTGTTCATTAACTTCTGCAGCTCGACTTCAGGGAATAAAGATTATTATGAAATTAATATTAACAGCTGATGAGGTGCAGGTTGTGCAATAAATACTAAGTAATTATGCGTTTTCCGTATTGAAACTGGACAACTGTGTCATGCCTTCGCCATCCACAGGAAAACATGAATGATGCGCATTAGAGACTAAAGGCCGAATAAAAAAAAAAAAAACAGGTAATCCGTATACCTGCGTGTACCTGCACTTCACCACTGGTTGCTGGCTGTAACATTACCTTCGCAGCTTGAACCACCGGGCTGGAGAAGGGCTCGGCGGACTGCTCATGGTTATCCTGCAGCAGGTTCAGGTGGCAGCAGGTGAACACAATCCTCCCAAAAACACCGGTCACCTCTCACGAACTTCACATAGTGCGAGCAACCGGGGGGCACAACAGGCGTATACGAGTCATTTATAGCATAATCCACCGTGCACGTTATGCATGAAAACAAGAACATGTGGTGTTATGGGACGTGTTCAGTGTTTTAAACGTGTTTGCTGTCAACAGACATTTTTTTTTACAGCAGCCATTTTAACGTGAAATAGTAGGTAAACACAGGTGTTACCAATTAAGGCCCAGTTCCATTTAGGTCGAACAGAGTCAGGGTGGTGCATGTTGGCCCTAACCTAACCCTGCACTAAATGGAACTGGACCTTCATTAGTATCATTGGTAACACCTGTGTTGACGCTACTAATCCATGTCAGCCAGTGCTTTGAGAGGGAAAAAACACTCCTTGTGTTTAAAGTAAATGATTTATATAACACTGGTGTACATGATTTAACATTACAGTGTGTGGGTATCTTACACATGGACAAATCTTACATTTTTTTTTTTTTTTTTGTACAACACACTCCACACTGTAGTGCAGCCACTTTCAAACACACTTTGAGAAAGAGATGGAAACTTTCACATGAAGGGTGGGAACATTTCCAGGATCATTTTTTATTTATTTTTTGTACTAAAAGGGTGGATATTCAAAGTCAGCATCAGCAGTCCACTGGTACATTTAAAGCCTACTCTTGACATCATTTAAAACAGATGAGTCACCTCATCAGACGAGACAGACAAGCTTGTGAGGTATCTTTCATCCCTCTTGCACACAAACATACACACTCAAGCGTAGTGTGTCGTGTAAATATCCATTCGCGGTGTTTCCACTTCTTGCTTGAATAGATTAAAAAGGAGGAGAGCTGAAGCAAGAACCTCCTGACTGATTTGTCATGTGATCTGAAAATAGATTAATCTCATTAGTAGACTGCAGGTTAATTCAACACAACCAGTGTTATTTATATATACAGTATATATATAATGGTTGCATTTTAATTATAATCACTTTTTCGTAGTTTTCACACAAGTTAGTGGTCATTATATTACTAGTTAGAAACATGGCAATACTGACCAGTATATCTATAGCTTGTGTTGCTTATTAACAAAAGTGTCCATAATCATTCATGACAGAAAACATTTTTTTGCATAATAAAGAACTTGGTATAGATATTTTCTTGAAACCCTTTCTTTGAAAGTTGCAGTCCGCTTTCTGGTTCATGACTAAAACGTCTCTTTCTTTAACTTTATGATGTAGCTGAACCCTGTGTAAAGTAATATTTAGGCTTATAAGGTAAAACATTCACCCTCATGTCCCTTTTCTCAACAGCAGAGAGGTGTGCAACATTTCCATCCAAGGGAACATCAAATCAAGCAGTCACATTTGGCTGACGAACCAGTCCATGACATCATGTTAAGAGGGTTTTTTTTTTTTTAAACCCCAGATTCTTTTCCACATGGCTTAAAAAGTCCACAGAGATCGGAGGGCATCATTCAACGACCCTCCCAGGTTGTAGTTGTTGTTTTTGTAGTGGTAGTACAGATAGTTAGAGTAGCTTTTTTGTTAGTAGGAGCAGAGAATAAGTCCAAGTACATAGCCCCCCGTTTCTATGGCTTGTTTCCAGAATACGTGGTTCTTGGTTACAGTCTGATGCGTGAGAGCAAGGGGGAATGGCATTATATGAGGCACTCAGCGTTATTCAAAGGTGTGAGAAATCTTCAGTTTTACTAGTATTAAGTACAAAGACTAACTAACTTTACGCTTCTTTTTTTTAAAACTGGAGGTCAAACACAGATGCCTGACAATGAACGGCTGTGTCTGCTTTTCTGGGCAGATACAAATTAGCAACAGAACATTTCCCGTTTTTGTTTACTCAAAAGTCAAATGCTACAGCGAGGACATCTTTTCTAAATCAAACAGCAGATTTTTTTTTTCTTTTTAAATCGTGTCAAGAAATTCTGCTGCTTCACCAGAACTTAGACAGACGATAGATTTCCAAATGTACTGACAACATAAATACCAGAGGGTTGACGTCTATCAGGTGACTGCGGTGTGTCTTTTAGTGGGGAGAAATGAGTTTCCTCAAAATGGGACATAATGTAATAAACACAGGATCACTGCTGTGAGCCACTCCTCCTTCATGGAGGTTGAACACAAGACATTGATTTGTCTTCCATTTATAAAAGATGCATTATGTTCAGCAAAACATTTTAAGACTCATCCAATATCAGCTAAAAGTTGCTTGGATAATGGAGTCCAAGCTTGTAAGTATATTAACAATCGCTTGGTTTCACTCGAGTGAGTCAACCACGTGTCTAATGGCTTGCATTGCATCTGTATTGCTTTCCAGTTTGCTTGAAATGGGAGTGTTAGATCAGAGAATGATTCTGTTAGGCCTGAGAAACAGAGATCTAGCCACTGTACATCCGTATTTCATCAAGTTAAATACACGACATATTGAATTTTCGGAGTGGCAAAGGGAGATGCTAAAAATTGGATTGTGCTGCAGAAACAACATCCCCTTTGAAAAACAGACAAAAGGAGAGTTTGTAGGTCCTTCATGACTCCCCTTTTGTTTAGGTGACGACTCTTTGATGTGACAGGCTCCAGTCCAGGTAAGCCGAGCCTCGTGCTTTCAGGCCACTTAATACAACCCTCCTGTGAAGATTGTCCTGATGCAACTCAGTTAGGAGAGCTCAAAGCCTGTGTTCATACTGATAGCGTAGCGCAGCTTGTCGCGCAAGATGCTCTTCTTGCTGTAGTTGGGCAGCTTAAGCAGGTTGAAGCACGTTGATGAAGTGGGAAGTCGACCACCAGGCTCCTTCTTGCGAATAGTGAAAAAGCCTCTAAGAACACTGCCAAGGGTGTCTCCAGTGTCCTAGATACAGGAAATGCTCTGTTAGTACAAACTGGAAACTACAACACAAACAAAACTTGTAAGCAGCATCGATTTCCTTCTTTTTTTAGCCTTACCTGATCATCTGAAACTTCAACACAACGGATGGAGAAAGGCGGTTTGAGGTAGGCAAAACCTAGCAGAGGCGGCCTCGAGCAGCTGGTAACAAACTATAAAAACACATTTAAAAGACAATATATGAGACAATGATGAACCACATCACTGTTTACAGTTAAATTCGGGAGCAATTTGGGGACACTTCAACATGCAGGCGGGAGGGGATCGAACCGGGGATCGATCATCTGATCTTACAAAACAGTTACAAAACAGATGATAATTTACTTTAAGAAACATAGCCCTCTCTTCAGCGTTGAAGTCAGTGGACAGGATGTCCCAAAGCCAGATGATGACACGATGGCTGCTGTGAAAACCTCCATAATAGACTGTGTGTTTCCTGAGAAAGAGAGAGGAAGACGAGGATGAGCATCTGTACACAGGAAGCACGGATGACGGAACAAGTCTGTTGCGTCTCATGCTATATTTTGGACTGATTGTAGCTTCCATTACAATGAACATAACTGTTGCGCTGGCACTGCAAGTTAAAAAAGAAGAATTTAGTCCCCATTAAAGACACATGAAATGTCACATACTTGAGGTCATCCAGATCAATCTCAGCATTGTCTCCCGAGACAAGACGCTGAACCTCAGGCGTGGAAAACATGTGCAACCACTCTGGGTTAATGATGCCACGGAAACCTCGAATGAAAGCTGCCGTCTGCTCCTTAATCTGTGTGTGCATTCTGAAGTGAGCCATGAGGTGGATGTAGCTAATCCTGCAGGAAATGGAAAGAGCTGAACAGTGATTTCTATTGAGTACACAACAAGAAGCACAAAGGGCCTCTAGTATTATTTACAGTCTGATGTGACTTCACATACTTGTTTTCGTTGGTGACTGGCATGGTTTTCCCCCCAGGTATCAACTCATGACAGACAAGCTGTAAGGGAACATATAGAGTAGCTTTTAACTTGTGAGTTTCATGTATTTAACTACACTACATCATATCTTCCATTCTTACCTGCCCCATAACATCCTCATCATAGGATAACGTCAGTCCTAGATCTCCTACATCTCCATCATAGCGCTGGAAAAACAAATAAAATATACATTTGTGTGTGTGTGTATATATGTAAACTATGTAACTATGTAAACATGTAAACTATTCATATAGCAGCCATCGTATATACATATACATATATACATATATATATATATATATATATATATATATATATATATATATATATATATATATATATATATATATATATATATATATATATATATATATGAATAGTTTACAGGTGTCAAAGTAAAATTGTAACTGACCTTGATGGACGTGAGATTTTTGTAAAACTCAGAGTCGAGTGAGGGCAGCTCATCAATAGAGCTGTAGAAAGTGCTGTGGTGGTGACCCAAGACTTGACTGAGGAAGAAGGAGGCGAAAGGGACGTCCACAACAATGCCCTGAGTATAGAGACAGAAGTTACGATGACGTATTCACTGAAGATTACCTTAAACACTGGTGTACAGAGTAGAGAACAGCAGATGAGGGCACAGATATACCTCATACACGGCTTTCCCGAGCATCTTCCCTACAAACTCAAACAGCTGCAAATGGTTCTCATGGATGTATGATGTAGGTGAAGGATACAGCCTTTCATTTCCACTTGTAGTCTACAGAAAATAAATATATAATTACATACAAAACAATTTAATGTCAGCAGCAAATGTGTGGTGGCTTTCCATTTGCCTGACTTACCTTGAACAGATTGAGAGCAGGATTGAACACCTTCTTAATTATCTCCTCTAGAAACTCTTTGAACACGCCGTCCTGATCAATACCAGCCTCGTCTACTCCCAGATCATTGACAAACTTCACACGAATGACGCCTTTTATCGAATTCGCTGGTAATCGGCGGAGCTGGTCATAACCATCCTTAAGACAGGGGAAATACGGGTGTTATCATAGAGAAACTGACATACACTAAATCTATCCGATCTGTTAAATGCATACCTCTAACATCCGCGAGCGACGGATGGTAATGTGGGTGACATGTGGTGAAGCAGAGCTTGTCTCTATCAATCCTAAACTTTCTTTTTCCTTTGTGACGATGTTCCTGAACAGCAGCACCCTCTAAAATGAGAGGGACAGTGGTTATACAGCTGACAGTGAAAAATTACTGAAATGAAAGGAGTCGGTTTACTTACGTTTTTATGTGGAATGACATGTGGGATGTACTGCAGTAACAGCTGGGCTCTTTTCTTGCCTTTCTCCAGCTCTTGGAACAACAAGCTCGGCTTTAGGTCCCTGAATGCAACATGACAAATATGTAAAGGTGGGGTTTTAAATGTAATCACAAAGAAATCTATCCTGAAAACAGATGGCTGATGTGTTTAATGTGTGTGTGAAGTATCAACAGCTTTGTATTTACTTGCGCAGCCAGTGATCATCAGGGGTGAATCGTCGCCTGCAGTCCCGCTCATAAAGCACCATCAACCAGCCATGAACACTGTGGAACAACTCCAGTTTCTCTCCCTTAGCATTTTCTATCAAACACAAAACAGCTTCTCAATTAAATATATATTGTCAACCATCATAACTTTCAACATTCAGTGAGGCCACACTCACCTAAAATGCCATCCCATACCATCTTGTACACAAATGTGTTCAGAAATGAGGAGATAGTGAGGAGCTCCTCTATCTTGAAAGATGTTTGTTCTTCATAAACCTCAATGTCATCCAGAATTCTGTAACGCATTAACAGCGTGTCATAAAATGTTGCTGCTACTTTGGGAATTTTAATGCACAACGCAGTAAAAGATTTGTGAAATTACGTGATGAGGTGCCGTGAGCAGTCACAGAAGAGCATGAGCATTGCCAGGAGCTGCTTGGACTCTTCTGTGTCATTGTTGAGACACTCCATGAAGAGTTTGAGGCCTCCCTGAGGACCGAGCTCACAGATGAAAGCCCACAGTTTGGGCAAAAGGTCATCGAGATGTGTCAGACCTGTGGAAAAACAGAGAATGTGCATTGACATACACCAGGATGTTTCCAGAATACTGTATGGTTATATAATACAAATAGTCTTGTACTGACCCGTGAGTATCTGGAGTCGTATTTGCGTTAGTGTGGACAGAGCAGTCTGGTAGAGCACACAGATGCTGCAGACCTTCTGAACTTCCGCTGAGTCGACTCGCTTCCCTCCGACTGGTTTCAGGATGTTCCGTACAGACGCTGACTTCTGAAATGCTCGCTTGAAGAGGTCTGTCAAAACACAGACACACCAGGGATGCAGAGAACAACTCAACAGACGGTACTCCCTTTAAGACATAAGTGTAGGTTTGTGTTTATAACTCACTTTTAACCGGTAGATTGTTTTGTGATGTGCTGGGTTGCGGGGGCGGGGGAGTGGGCTCCTGGCTCTCCAGCTTTTTAGAGAGGACGTCGCTGAAGAGCGTCCGAATGACAGAAACACCCCACAGGTACTGAAGCTGTTTAGTTACCAGCGGCATTGACTCATTCAGACTGCAGAGAAGACAGAGGGGAGACAAAGTCAAGAACACCCATCTGGCATTAAGTACTTTTTGTGCTGTCTAAAAAAATATTTACTTAAGCCTGCAAAGTGCCTAAATCCTTTACCTCTGTTTGTACATTTTGGGCCCCTTGTGAAGCCCTTTTGTATACAGTTTATGAATATTAAGCTGAATTACTCGAGCAGATTTGAAGCATTTCACTGACCCGTAGTCTACAGTCTGGGAGAACCATCCAAGAACAGGGTGCCAGTGGGTAAGGTTGGACTTCTTTTGGGATACATATCTCTGGCAGTAGCACAGCATGTCAGTCAGATCCTTCACAAAATGGTTGGCCTCCTCCTCGAGGACTTTCTCATTAAGGTAGCCCAAATGAATCAGGTTGCCTATTAAGCATGAGAAAGATGCTATAAAATTAACAGCCCACACAACACACTAGATCGTCCATATTTGTGTAAAATACTATACCAAGTAGGCAAAGTGTGTGGCTCCCCTCAAGACACACACAGATGTCAACACACTGTTCTTCCCGACTGAGAAACAGAATGAACTTCCGCAGCAGGTCATGTGTCTGGATGGACGCCATGCACTGTCGAGAGAGCATACATTAAAACCTACTCTCTAATAGCTTGAATTATTATATACAGCGCAACTTTGCAACAAGAATACGTGACAGATGACGGGGCTTTTACCTCTGGCGTGAGGACACTGAGGTGCGATACTACAGCTGGAACTGACATGATGTGAATGAGAAATGATCTTAGCAGGTTATCGGAGAAGTGAGCTGCAATGACTGGCCTGAAAAACATTAGATTTAGTTAAAATGATAGCCTGCAAAAAAAAAATGTAAAAAAACTTTTTTTTAGCAGTTGCAGTCACTAAATTACCAACTTCCAGCTCACCTTAATGATAAAGTGAAGATGGCTGTCAGAGTGCCTTTGGAGAGAGACGGTTTGGAGCGAGCCAAGCCATTGGTCAGCAAGATCTGCACAAGAAAAGTTAAGGTCATACAATGTGGATTTTTATTAAAATGGAACCTGACACTGATGAAGAAAATAGCTGTAACACGACTTCATTGAATCTCTTGATTAAAATATGAGCTGTAATACTGCACCTGCAGTGTTGAATAGAATCCCTTTTGATTGAGATGACCCATGATATTTTCACAAATCCTTGTCAAAGCGGGTTTGAGAGCTTCTATAATAATGAGGGTTAAAAAAATATGGCTTGTCATTGCAGAAAGCTTGATGTGTTTATGATAGCAACCTCAGTTTGACTTGAGACTCACCCTTTCCTCTGACTATCCGCCAGGTTGAAGTGTCTGTGAAGGTCACCAGCATGGTGAGGTACAGCGTTACCAGTTTATTGTCCTGAAGTATGTCAGGCTGCAAATCACAAAACAAACAGTGATATGTACAATTAAAGACATAAAATTAATATCATTGCTTCAAATCAAGACTAACCTTTAAATTTTTCAGTCGCTGACAGCAGATCCACAGCACATCTTTTATCTGTTTGAGCCAGGGAATGGTGAGGTCTTTGGAGAGAGCCAAGGAAACATACCAGACCTGAGGGCCAAACGCAAGAACAGTCACTGAGACAAAAATCACATTACAAATAATGTTGACATGTGAAGGCTATAAACATACACACACTCACTTTAGATTCATTTTCAACCTCCATGCTGGCGAGAATAGCACGACAGAGCTTCTCGAACCTCTGTGTGATGGACAAAATTACAGTTATTCGAGTAGCACATCCCAGGATAAGTGAATAAACAACTTCTGTCTTGTTTACAAACATCTGCACAAAGGTAAGAATTAACGAGCAACAAATAGTGAACCGAACTTCTACTTGTGTACTCACCACCTTATCCTCTTGGCTATATATGAATAGTAACTTCCGAGCAATTTTGAAAATGGAGAGTGCATTTCTTTTTGTTGTCCCAGTTTCAGCAGCTTGGAAATAGTCATCAATCTCTTTCCTGGTGAGACACAGAGCGTTTACATTAAAGTTTGACTGAGCAATAATGATTTAATTTCAAACAAGTTATTTTATTTATCAGATTTATGACAACACGCTAGACTCAAAGACCTTCAAATCACAGATGACAAGCAATAACTAAAATTTAAAGACTACCTTAATTGCTTCTGGAGTCTGCAGCGACACAGAAATCTCCTGACCAGGGCTTGGATGTGGGTTGCAGCTCTCTCCTTGTCCTTGTGTCCTTTCCTTTCCTCCCTGGCCTGCCTGGCTCTGTCCAGGAACTCGGACTTGGAGCTTTGAGGCACACTAAACATTGTGCACCCTGGAAAAAATAATAATTTAACCCGCTGTGTTACAAAACTATACACCGATCACCCGCATTGCTTGTTCTAATGTGCGCTTGTGTGATAATGCAGCATCCTGACAACTGCACCTCATCACATTGTTTTGAGTGAGCATAACAGTGAACTTACCTGCGATATTTCCTCAGAATGAAGCTTTTGTCTGGGGCCTTCAGGCTCACCTAGCGCTATACCCCCTCAGTCATCTGGTTGTCCTTGAGATCCAAGCAGGAGGAAAGCCAAACGAAAGCTGAAGACTAACTTGCCATCTCTGCAAGCAGCGGAGCGATACAGTAAAGATGGAGCACTGATAGTTAGCACACAGGGCTAGTTCGCCGCTTGTCGACTTGATACTGCCTCGGGGAGAGTCCTTTCACATTAATTTAGTGATATTTGTCATCATTGCGGGGTTAGGTTTGATCGTGTATCAATGACAGCCTCAAAAACACAGAGAACATACCGTTTCGAAATGTAAACAATGAGAGGAGATCCGTACGTTGACTGCAGCCATTAATCCCCCCCCTTGTGTCGCATTAAATAATTCCGGGTACTGTTTGTCTACACGTATAAATCTTCACATTACATTATTTATCGTTAAAAAGTCTAAGAGATGCCAAACTATCTCTGTTTGCGTTGTAAAAAAAAAAAAAAAAAAGCAACGACTTAATTTCTGGTGGTGGATAAAGCTTTCGTCCGGTGTGTTGGGTGGGTGGCGTGGGGACTGTTATCGCTGTTACTCCTTCAACAGCGGAAATGTACAGGCTAAAGCGAACTTCATTAAATCCTTTTTTTAATTAATATGTGAATTAAAAGTATTATAACATAACGTGGTGTTCTTTATTGTTGTTTATGTCTCATTTTGATCACATCTTGAACACTCTGTAACTGCCCGTTAACCGTTAAACAAACTAACATTTACAGTCCCTTTAAATGGGGCAGTGGAACGTGCGTGGACGTTGACGTCATTTTTATAACTGCGCAGTGCTGGACCGGAAGGAAGTGGGTGTGTTAGCTGACTGACGTTAGCGAGCTACAGTTAATAAGTCTGCTGCGGCTTCTATGGTAAATATTCTTATATTTAATCAACAACAAATGACAAACACACTGTAAACCTTATGTCGAGAAAGTTGTTTGATAGTCAGTGTCAAAATATGTGTATGTTTTGCCAGATTTGTAATCATATCGGTCACTTTAGTTCATGCTAACTGTCGAGCTAGCTCATTAGCCTTGCTGGCTAAAATCAAATTACTACTTAGCTTAGCTTAGCTCACGATAGATAGATAGATAGATAGATAGATAGATAGATAGATAGATAGATACTTTATTGATCCCGAAGGAAATTCAAGTATCCAGTAGCAACATGCGTTACATTCATTAAACATACATTAGAATGAACCTATAACACAGTAACCATATGTTAAATTAACCTGATTTAAATTTGAATTTAAATATGTACAGAGAAATTAAAGACGTGCAGGAGAATTTATATAGAAGATAAATATATAACTGTGTCAAGACGTTTACCCGTGCTAAACATCTATACAAAAACTATATAAAAAGTAGAAAGTGACCGTAGAAATAAAAATGTTTCATTAAAAATATGAGAAAGAACAAATGTGGATAAAGGACTGTGTACAATTAAATTAGTCTGTAAACAGATGATTGAAAGTCATGACCTCATGGTGGTGAGTCATGAATGAAATGACAATGACAGAGAGTCCATAGGAAACAACGTGATTATTAATGTAATAATATGTATTACTCGTGGTTTGATAAAGGATAGCAGCTGCCTATAATGTTAATATTGTCCGGATGGTCTCTGCCCAGTTCTAGTTTTTTCACAGTCATTTACTCAAACAACCAGAAAGAACATATTTTTTCTCCCACTGGCTCCCTACTATAGCAGAATGTTTTAAAACTCAAAGATCTGATCTCTTTGAATGCTTTTAAATCTATGTTGAAAGACCTAGAAAATGAATCATTGAGGTGTTGTTGTTTTAGATGATGTTGTTGATTTCATGCCTTGTATTGTACTTTTAGCATTTTTAGACTATTATGTGTTGGAATATTGTCTGTGTGTCTTGTGGCTGTTTTGGTTTGACCTGTTCTTAGTTTGCGCTGCTGTCTGTCTTGGCAATAGGGTATCAGGTTTATTGCCAAGTAGGTTTCCACACACAATTCATTTTCCATTGTGTGTCCTGTCGTGTACATGTCAACGTTTTGCAGAAAACCCATTTTTAAATTAGACATTTGCCTCCCTTTTCTGACTCTCTAAAAATACTGCACGTGTTACATTTAGCAGATTACAGATCAGAAAGGCATTGTCAGCAGATCTCACAGGAAAAGCCTGCTATAGACTGCTCGTCTGAGCCATTAGTCAGTCAAAATTTTATCTGTGAGACACACCCATGCACTGAGTAACATGTTCCTTCATTGCAATGAAAATGGACACTCTTGTTTGGTCTCTCTCAATCTGACATAGACAAGTATAACAGGAACCTGGTTTATATCTGTAGTAACAACAAATGTGCTTGGGACTTGGGGTGCTTTGAGAAGTCAGAAAATACTGAGAAAATGAAAAAAATGAGTAACACCAGCCTAAAAAGAGGAACACAGCTCAGTACAAAAACACTGAGCTGTGTTTTTTATAATCAATTTTTTGTGCTCTAAACTAACTTGATTCAGTGACATACCAGTCCTGTTCCAGGTTTAACCTTCATATCTTATCTTGTTTTGTCTCAGGAAGAGATGTCAGGAGAGAGTGTGGTGAGCTCGGCAGTGCCGGCAGCTACAACCCGGACTACATCTTTCAAGGGATCCAGCCCCAGCTCTAAATATGTGAAGCTAAATGTGGGTGGGGCACTGTACTACACTACAATGCAGACGCTAACCAAACAGGACACGATGCTCAAAGCCATGTTCAGTGGCAGGATGGAGGTCCTCACAGACAGTGAAGGTGAGCTGTTGAGGATGCAGGGTTTATGTCATCCTCACATTGGCATTGAGCTTTTACTGAATAATGTTTCACCATTTGACATCCACAGGTTGGATCTTGATTGATCGCTGTGGGAAACATTTTGGAACAATCCTTAACTACCTTAGAGACGGGGCAGTGCCGCTCCCTGACAGCCGACGGGAAACAGAGGAACTCCTTGCTGAGGCCAAGTATTACCTTGTCCAAGGCCTAGCTGATGAATGTACAGCTGCCTTACAGGTACTGTCACCACAGAGATCTGTCAATTGGGCAGGGCATTATATTACTTGGTATACTTCATTTATCATCATATAATCAGAATCAGATTAGCTCACAGAGTAGCGTGTACCACATATCAAGGCTGGCTCCTTACTACAGCAGCCCGGATTTGAATCTAGCTCTGGAGGTCATTTCATTCTTGGTTCATTTGTCTGTTTACTTTTCATATAAAAAATATTCATGGTTAAGTACAATGTACAAAAACAGCTGAACATCTGACACTTTTATTGTTCTTTTTCAACCATTATGAGGGACATAAACTGGTAACTAAAACATTAAACCTTAGCTGTTGTTGAGGTGAAGGTTGCTTGGCAATTTCCACCTTTGCTTCTCTGTTCCACTGGGTGGCCTCCTTTCTCATGTATGTTACAGTTTTGCATGTGAAACTTCTTTAATGGAAAAATAATATTTATTTATTTTTCCCTCCAGAACAAAGAAACGTATGAACCCCTTTGTAAAGTGCCTCTGATGACATCATCTAAGGAAGAGCAGAAGCTTATTGCAACCTCAAATAAGGTAGGTCATGTTGTTTTTATTTAACATAATGTGCCGTTCAGTATCAAGAGAAATTTGTCATTAAGATTTTTCTCGTCTTCACAGCCTACAGTCAAACTGCTGTATAATCGAAGCAACAACAAATATTCATATACCAGGTGAGTCCTCTTCAGCTGATATCAGGAGCTAGCATGTCTGATTAAAGAAGGAACCAACAAGTTGTCTTATTAAATGGCCGTCCTGTAACTTTTCTTTTTCTTCCAGCAATTCTGATGACAACATGCTGAAAAATATTGAGCTGTTTGACAAGCTGTCATTGCGGTTCAATGGTCGAGTACTCTTCATCAAAGATGTGATTGGGGACGAGATCTGTTGTTGGTCATTTTATGGCCAGGGGCGTAAGATTGCTGAAGTGTGCTGCACCTCCATCGTTTATGCCACAGAAAAGAAGCAGACAAAGGTGAATATGTATTTTATATACTCTGAAGTGTAAGCACAGAGCTAAAGCAGGTTGTTTTAAATCTCTCTAATCTAACGCTGTACTCCTAGGTGGAGTTCCCCGAAGCTCGAATCTATGAGGAGACCCTCAACATCCTCCTGTATGAGTCCCACGATGGGAGGGGCCCAGACAATGCCCTGCTGGAGGCCACAGGGGGCGCCGCAGGACGATCTCATCACCTGGATGAGGACGAGGAGCGAGAGCGGATTGAGCGAGTTCGTAGGATTCATATCAAACGACCTGATGACCGCACGCACCACCACCAGTGACCTTTCTCCTTCAACCCGTCAGCCTGTGTCTCTGACCCTGGACAGTCTTTGCACCACGCTTGTGCCTTACGTCACCCAGCACCTCTCTGTCTTCACTCTTTCTTTACCAGCTTTTCCTCCAGGAGACTACTATGAGATGAGTGGCATACAAAAGTGTGTAGTGGTGAAGTGATTTTTGTGAGTGTGTGTCCACTTGTTTTTGTTGTGTGATCTTGACAGGCTGTAGTGTTTTGTTCTCTTGTTTGTTTGCTAGTTACGACAACTTCAATCACTGTTTTCTGCTAGCATGCAGAAGCCCAAAGGTGTTTGCATTCAGCACTGGAAGTGACCACAGTTTTACCTGAGAGAGTGTGTGTGTGTGTTTGTGGGTGTGTGTAGGGGAGAATATAGTATTATTGGTATAAATCTTGTCATTTGAGGTCCTAACTACATTAAATCCAGAAGAACAAGAATTATATCATTTTAGCAGCTAAAAATTAATGTACATAATTTTTGCTTTTCCTTATCATGGTTCTGACGGGTCCACTGTAAGGTCACCAGTGGATTAACTAGGTGTCGTACACAAAAGAGCCACATGGTGGCACTGTTTTACTCTTTAGAAGATGTTACCAAGGCTATTTTATAGCCTGCAGATAATAGCAAATAAACCTTTTTAAAATTTATTAATTTTGATACAGTTAAGATATCAAAGGTGGATGCAACATTTCACTGTACTGTAGTGCATCTGTCATA
This sequence comes from Protonibea diacanthus, assembly GCA_028641955.1. Classification (NCBI taxonomy): domain Eukaryota; kingdom Metazoa; phylum Chordata; class Actinopteri; family Sciaenidae; genus Protonibea; species Protonibea diacanthus. The sequence continues at coordinate 18,426,481 of CM053985.1, read as the reverse complement.
TTTAGTTTTTAACATTTATGCATTATCCCTTCACTCCACTAAATGGTCGTTATTTTCAGTGGAGGGAACTTGAGCTGTGACCTGAGGTGTTAAATGTACTCGGGTGATTGAATGATGGACGCTGAGGTTGAAGTGAATGACTGTAACCAGAGATCTCCCTGGCAGGAAGGGAATCCTGTCTACAAGCTTTTAACAGGGAGAGAAATTAGACCTGTCCTTCATCAGCACATTCATCAGAGAATGTACTGTTTGCACACAATAGGTTCGAGTTGAAATATGTCTAACAATCACAGTACTTGTAGGTCTGTTGTATGAAAGTGAACATATATGTATGTTTTATATTTATACATACTTTATCACAAATAAATTTCTACAAACATTTCTTTTGTTCTGTTTTTTTAATCTGCATATTCCCGTTAACCCGCGAACATACACAATTATGATACATATGGCTTCATTTTCAGAAATCAGAATTAAACATTCTCTGAAGCAGTTTACGAGTAACGTTGAGTGCTTTGTAGATTTAAATGTTTGACAATCGAGTGTGAGCTTCTGCTAAATACAGTTAAAACTTTAATCTTATGAGTTATGATATTCTGTGATGGAAGAGTAAAGTTTATTGACTATTATATGTAGATGAAATGTGTGCTGTTGTACAATCAAACAAGCTCATGCAGCGTTTGTAAAGTGATGGTGTGTTTCCTGTAGACATGTTGATCTCCCCTTAGGGGTCTCCTGATGAAATATGCAGGGGCTTCTTGTGTGTCTTCTCAGCCCCACGCGTTACCGTGTCCTCGTTCGAGTGGCAACCTGCAGTGACAAACGCAGTCATGAGTCATGATGTATCACCCCGTGAGCGGAACAGTGAGCGCACTTTTCATAACTCATAACACTCACCACCATGAGGTGTCCGTTCTTGGCCTTGTACACCATCGGTTCCTGTCCGGTGGTGAAGTCCACCGCGCTCTCTTTACCTGCCTGGATTTCTATCTTGATGCTGAGGATGAATAAAAAGGGTTTTAGATAGAAGCGAATATCAAATCCAATCCCTTAAGATGTATCGTAAACACAGACTCACCTGCCCTGAACCACTTTGACTGCGCTCTGTTTGTTCGCAATGACACAGAGTTTGGTCAAAAACTCAAACAGGTGGTCACACTGCATTACAAGGTCCCCCTGAAACAATCATAAAATATTATACAATCAAGTGGAACCTGAAACCTGTAAAATGTGCTTTTGTATGTGTTTTTTTTTTTTTTTTGGAAACGTCTGACTGATGTTCAGTAGGATAAAGCTGCTTGTTAATTTCTCTGTTAATTTGCACTAGAATTGTTTGATTTGTTCCTCCATGTCTGCTGCAGTGTCTCTACATACCTTCTGTTTAGGATCCTCACATGTTATGTGGAACACAATGATGCCATCAGACAAGTTACTGACTGAAATACCTGCAACGAGTAGATTACAGACACTTTTTATCTCAATATGAACACATCCCAGATGGCATGTGAAATACATATCATCATGCTGTTGTCCTGACCTTTGAGGGAGGTGTACAGCACTCTCTGTTTGATCTTGGCTTCCTCTATCAGATAAGCAGCCGTCTGGGTGAGGATGAGCTGTCTTGGCCTTGGTTTGAAACCTTTCCTATCGTATTTAATTACCGGGACGCTGTACTACAAAAACACAGAATATAACACAGTGAGTTTGTTGTGGTGCTGTGTTTCCTCTGGGTTGTATAATGGCATTTTGTTACCTTAATGTGCTCATTGCGAATCATCTGGATAACCCTGATGTTTATGTCTTGTTCGCCTACAGACATGAAATTATATAAAAAATGATTGTTCAAAAGAAACTGGCATTGTGTGAATGTATCTGATACTTACTGATTCTGGTGTCCAAAAAAGGTTGAGCGACACTCTGTGGATAATTGTCCTTCTTGCCCTTGAAGATGGAGCTGGTAACATACTTCAACTGAAGCTGAAAGGACAAAAAAATAAATAAACAGAATCACTACAAAACATGTACGATGATTGAGTCATGTGTATAATATATTTACATGTGTGTTACCTGAGCTTTTTTCTGCGGCGTGATTCCTCTCACATACTTCCGCACCATGAGACGGTAGCAAATCTTACGCAGCAACTCTGATGTCTGACAAGAGCAAAAACATGCACAGAGTCAAGATCAAATGTTGCATTCAAACTGTTTTACAATGAAGACGATTAATTGCTGTACCTCTGTGAGTACAGCTGGTGGAGTTTGCCATGTAGTTTTGTCCAAAACATTCTTTGGCAGATTGTTTTTAAGCCTGTTCAAGTAATTCTGTCTCACAAAGGCCAGGTACTCGGAGTTATCAGTGCATTTCGCTTGCCCTCTGGTCATGTAGCCTTTGATGAATCTGAAAAATTGAAATATTGTGTTTGTGAAAGTGTGACTTTGAGAGGAGCTGTGTAATGGCATGATTTTCATATTTCTTCTTACTTCTTGATGACTTTTACAGCCCAGGCTCTCCTCTCTCTCTCCTTCCTGGCCTGCACTCCTCTCCAACAAGTTTCAATCTTAGTGGCTTGGAGGATAGAAATATATAAGAGGGTGTGTGATTGGCCTTTATTGACATAACAAAACATCACAGTGCATCCTGCATTCTGCATCATTACCAGCTTCTTTCTGTTTTTTGAATTCTCCCTTTGCTCTGTACCCTTTGTATTTGGCCTGGAGCCTCGTTGCTGCAAATTCAGAGCACAATATTAAAGTGACTTTGTAATGACTCAAAACGAATCATGAGCAGTTCATTCGAACTCACCCAGTTGGTGTTTACATTTCTCATAAGCATCCTCTGTGGCGTAAAGTGTCCTTGGATGACGGATGAATATTTTGGTGCTGTAACAAATGGAAATAATACAAATGCTTTTGCTCGCTTCTGGTTTAAAGTGCATCTGCTGTGTTGTGTTTAAAAAGCGCTGTCCTCACCGTCCCATTTTGTACTCATATGGCAGGTAGCCCAGATGTTGAACCAGCACTTCCACTCCATCAGCAGGCATTCCTCTCCAGTGAGGCCAGGTGGCTGGGCACAAGGGTTTATATCTGTTAAACGCAGCGAAAAAATCAGTCAGCATTGGAGAGGAACTACTTAAAGTGACTTTTTATATATATATATATATATAAGCTGTGGTCCTTCATACCTCTTTAAAAAGACGTCATATTTGCGTCTGTATGCAAAGCCAGCTCGTCTGACTCTGAGGTGCTCCATCAGGCCCAGGTACTTCACCTGGTGCCTGATCAGTGCTTCATCAAATTGACCTATGTTTGTGCAAGAGAGGGTCAAAGCTCCATCCTGTGATTAAAATAGCTACATGTGCCTTCTGATAATTTATGTACCTGGCTGCTTGGTCTCATTTGACTTCAGACAGCGTATGTACCAGGCCTCTTTAGCCATGAGGATCTCTGTCAGCTTCAGCAGGCTGCTCTTAAACTGGGTCGCCACCTACAGACACAACATGAGGGTCATAATCCCCAACAGTTTATCTGTCAGATACATATGGCTTAAAGATGACACCGTCAGACTGCCAATGCGATCTCCTAATTGTAGAAGGAGCTCATTTTTTTCACATGTGAAGGACATGGGAGGGTCAAACCTGGTGTGTACTCACTGTTTCTGGTCTTCGCCTGCTGACTGGATCCACTGTGGAGAAGCACTCTCTGACTATGGCATTTTTAGACTGACAAATCAGCTATGAGAAGGTGGGAGAGCACACATAGATCATCAAAGATCACCCCCTCTTGCATTACTTACAGCAGTGGAGGGGGGGCAAGTTGAACATTTATGAAGTGAAAAAAGTCTACAAATATGATTCATTTTGGCACAATAAACAAAAAATGAATTCCCTTCCCTCACATAGTATAAAATGTTAATTTGCAGACTTACATCCTTTATGTTTCTATATAATAAATCATTGTTTTTGTCCAGGAAACCTAGAATGCCACAAAAACAAAAAAGGGCTGTTAGTCAGTTGAAATTTTTTTAAAAAAGGTTGAGATGTTTGATTTACAGAGGCTGACACTGTGGTTTCTTTTACCCACAACACAGTAGGTGACCTCCCCGGCATAATGCAAGAGGCGAAAATCTCCCCTCTCCAGAGTCTTACGTGTCATTTTGTCAGCCAGTCTGTGCCTGCAGTCAAAGAGGTGGAGAGAGACAGAGGGATGAAGAGTGAGAGGCTTTACAGAGCAATCCTAATCCTCCGTCTCTATCGGCTCACTGTCGGCTCGCTCACAAGACACCAGCCAGCAGAGCGTTTAATGTGTAGGAGAAGCTATGAATAATATAATTTATATGGAAAATACAGAATGTGCAACTCAAAATGACTAAAAAAGCAGACGTGATTAGTATAATGTACGGGTGCGTATGTGGTAAATTAAAGTTGGGTTTTAACTCACGTGACAAAGTGAGGGTGATTTCCCATCTTTTCTTCCAGTCTCTCCAGGAAGGTGAGATCTGTGGCATCTCCTGGCCTCAGACACTCCTCATCCTGCAGGATTACCATTAACACATGATTATGTTTCACCTTTCTGTGTGTTATATTCCAGTATAGTTCTACTCCAGTAAATACACACCAGTAACGATATGATTCCTCTGTGTTTCTCCTCAACAAGGTCACAGATGATCTTGTTGTTGAAGAATTGCACCGGCTCCCACTGGGGAAGAAGTATATAGCAGATGTAAACATACTCTTGATTGATTCATTATCCCTCCCATGTTTTTATTTCAGGTTTACAAGATTACCTCAATACCCTCTGCTTCATATTCGTCCTGCTCGGCCTTCAGTGTCAGCTGGATAAAAAGCTGCTGCAGCTTCTCATTGCAGTAGTTTATACAGAACTGCTCAAAGCTGAGGAAACAGGTCAAGCGCAGATGAATTTGCAGTTTTCCTAATGTGCTTCATGAAGTTTCTCAAGAGGCATATTGAGAAAACGGCACTTCAAAAAACTTTAAAAGAGCCTTCATCTGTGTATTGGATGTAATCAAAGCAGTGTAAGAATAGGAAATATTTCTGCCTACCTGTTTACATAGAATACTTCAAATCCATATATGTCCAAAAGCCCTATCACAGTCTTCCTTGTAGAGTCCTGATGAATGTATAAAGTCAGTAAATGCTCATCCTCACTGCCTAGGATTTGTCATTTATGTTACACTTACCTTGTTCTCCATGGACTCATTGATCTTGTTGACCAGCCAGGTGAAAGTTTGCCCATAGATGGCTTTGGCCAGGGCGTCTCTGGCATAGATGGCATGATCAGTTGTGAACGGGCTGAGGACCTAAATTTCAACCACCAAATGGAAAGTTTAACCAAAAACACAACCTTGTCATAAATAAAACTACAGGACGTTTTAAGATGCGTGCACCTGATCTTGTCTGGCTTCAATCTTCCTGTAAGTCAGTCCCTCTCTGAGACCGTGAGCGTCTATTCCGAGTAACTAGAGAAAAAAATAACATTACATGAGTTTATTTTTTGACTTTTTTGTAATAATCCTGGATATCTGAAGGGTTTTTATTTCCTTACATTTGATACCCAGCTCAGCTCTGTATCGCTGTTCAGAAGGGCTTGTCCTTTACTGTCAGAGTCAAACTGAATATTCCCCAAGTGGAGAACGCTTGCAACAATCCCAAACAAGTGCTGCACAGAGTGAAGATTTGTAAGGCAATGCAACAGTAATAGGAAAGGGTGAATTGTTAACATCAAATCCAACTTACATTAGTGTTGAGCTCATCGATGTTGATGATCTGCAGGGCGTTTTTGACTGTTTTCCAGTCATTTCTGTCATTAATGGAAGACACGATGGCACACTCTCCCTGAAACAGCAAACATAGCAGCAGGTTGTCAAAGTTTACTTTTGTCTTATAGATCTATTTTATTGAAACAGGGTCACCTAGTTACTTGGGTTAGATAGTAGTAATGCTGGGAGTCTCTCTCCAGGCCCAGCTCGCACAGTAGTTTGTCCTCTCCTCCCTCTACTAGCTGGTAGAAGATGTGGAAGTTTCTCTCCCCGTGATTCTGATGCACCACCCTCGACTTCTCCAGCAGGTAATTCAGGATATGGCCTCCGACAGCATCCCCCTATGGGCATCATGATCCTAAAGACAGCAGCTCTACAACTTGCAGAAAAAACACAGCCTATGGTCCAGTGGACAGATTTAATTTAAATATCTTCTTAGGATCAAATAGTTTCTTCCTGAAGATTTTTCCAGTCTTGTGAAAAGAATGTTCATCAAGTATTTTGCTGAGCTTTTTTTTTTTTTTTGTGGATGAACAAATTCATCTTTGAGCAAAGTTCAATTTTCCCTTTAAGCCCTTTTTTAGGCTTACAATTAAAGTGAGCATTCAAACTAAACATTTTACAGTTAAACTTAGCTTGGCATTTTTTATTTGACGCACTTCAACCACCTGCAAGTAACTACACAAACTATAAATGCACCATGATTTTTTCAACTTGCAGTCGAGGGGTTGGATTATTGTTTGAGGGCACATTTCTGAGAACCTCAAATAAAACTGAACTACACCAATCAGTCATAACATTATGACCACCTGCCTGATATTGTATAGCTCCTCTTTTTTGCTGCCAAAACAGCCCTGACCTGTTAAGGCATGGACTTAGACTCGACTAGACCTCTGAAGGTGTGCTGTGGTATCTGGAACCAAGACGTTCCAGATACCACAGCAAACCACAGTGCACTATGTGTTCTGACACCTTTCTATCAGAACAAGCATTAACTTTTTCAGTACAGTAGCTCGTCTGTTGGATCAGTCCACACGGGCAGCCTCCACTTCCCATGTGCATCAATGAGTCTTGGGCGCCCATGATCCCGTCACCCTCCTTGGCCCACTTTTTATTAGATACTAACCACTGCAGACTGCGAACAGCCCACAAGTGCTGCAGTTTTGGAGATGCTCTGACTCAGACATCTGACCGTCACAACTTGGCTCTTATCAAAGAGCTTTTTCCTGCTTCTCACAAATGCCATCAGTGGTCATAATGCTATGGTGAATCGGTGCATATTTAAATAACTTCTCAGGAGCATCCTGATTTATTCTTTCTTAATTATAACTGATTACTTGAATCCTTAAAAGCGTTTCAGTGAATCTGTCCCTTGATTCTTACCTGGCTGTCAAACTGAATGTCCATATACTTCCCAAAGCGACTTGAGTTGTCATTTTTCAGTGTTTTGGCATTGCCGAAAGCCTGCAGGGAAACACCACATCATACGGACTCATTATAGTTAATGTGACCTGCTTTTTTGGTATGTCATAACAATGATGTAATATAAGTAATCATCAGACCTCGAGGATAGGGTTGGACATGAGCATTTTGTCCCTGACGCTGTTTAGTAGTGTGGTGCTCGGGCAAGTGACAGCATAATACTGCAGGATCTTCTTGGAGGCCTCCGTCTTCCCTGCTCCACTCTCACCAGAGATGAGGATGAAGTGATTGTTGTACTCTGTCAGCATGGTTTGATAGGCATTGTCTGCCAAGGCATAGCTGATAGAAAGCAGACTATAAGTTACTTCAAGCTACTATCAAGAAATATTAATAGTTTTGATTATTATACACTCACATGTGTGGTGGAAGCTCAAAGAAGTTGATACCCATGTAGAGCTCCATCTGCTTCTTATTGTAGATGTCCAGTTCTTTGTAGGGATTGACGGACACAATCAACGTGCCAATGTAGGTCTAAAAGAATGAGTTCAAATGGTGAAATTAATTGCAAAGGTGCATTTCTTGACAACAGACTTTAAAAAGTCCATTCCCAGACTCACATAGATGAGATCTTTGCCGAAACGTTTCTTGAGGTTGCTGAGGACGGCCGCCTCTGTGGTTTCATCCAGAAGGACAAAATCCTGGATCCCAACCCGGTCCCTGGCAATCAGGGCACCCTCCATGTCCAGCTGACCCTGCGCAACAAGTTGTATCAACCATAAGGCAGCCAAATGCACAATCTAGTATGCTTTCTTTGAGTTCAGCATCATAATGCAATAGATTGTAATGTAATTTGTTAAGGTTATCAACTTTATAAATGAGTGTCTTTATCAGATTAATTCTAAACGTTAGAGGAAGCAAACTGCTATAGTAACAATAACAGGTGAAACAAAATTTGCATGCATAACAATTATATTCAAAATTCTCAGCCATGTATTTTGACAAATGCGGCTGGATGAATGAATGTTTGAATAAATGGCTCCATGGGGGAGGACGGGGCTGAAAAAAGCACCAGAAAAAGCACAAACATGGTCCATGTTAGTTCTATTGAAATAAGAGGTCTAGAGGTCCCATGTGTCTTTGAAGCAAAGCTCTGTGATTGTGCAGACGAACAGACAGAAGCTAATGATCGCTACACAGCACACAGGGACCTTGGCTTGCAGCCCGAAGTTCACTAGAGCTGACACACCAACCAAACACAACACACTGTGCAAATGGACTCGGGGAGCCCTAAACAGCGGCACATTTAAGAGGCATAGTGGGAAAAATTCCACCAATCTGTTTTGCATTCTCAGCACCAACACTTAGACCAAAGGTTTTCACAGCTTTTGTTGGTTTTGTATTTTTTTTCTCTCTCCTTTGGAAGCAGAAGTCCTTTGATTCTCAACTCTCTCTGTAAAAACATTAAAAAGATAATCCATTGGATCTAATTGACACAAAGCCCTTCGTCCCCCCCTCCTCCCCGGCCTCTATCCTCCGCCTATGGCCCTCATTTCTTCTGAGAAAGGCCAAGTGTTTTTGTCCTGTAAATACCACGGAGCAGAGACAAAAAAGACGTCTTTAAAATGCAGTCTACAATCCATTACACAAATTCCCCCTGCATATCCATTCAGTAATTATTCATTAGAAAACATTTAACGTCACAGTGAATTTCACACTAGGCAGTCGAAACACAATGGAGGAGATTTGGCCTATTTTGGGGTGAGGAGTTGGGGAGGGGTTGGCTGTACAGAGGAAGGGTGAAGGCGAACGAGGGGGGAGAAGGGTAGCAGTATTTGTCTGATCTGAGAACCTCTGAAACGGGGCCGTCTTGAGACAACGGGACAGACGAAATAGTGCAGTAACGGTCTGTGCCCCGCTGCTTGCTGTGACACTCATTTAGTGTGCCCCGAGGGCGAACAATAGAGGCTTGTTCTTAGCAATCCTGTGCTGTAATTTGGACTTCATTACTTTGCTCACACGGGGCCCCATGGATGGATAGAGGAGGCTAGTCAGATGAGAGTGTTTTTTTTTTTCCACCTGTCAGCCATGCACCCCCAATGCTCTCACCCCTCTCCTCAACAATACCCCTCACCCCGTGTCCCCACCAATAACCCTCACCCGACCCCCTTCCCATAGCCGCCCTCCCCTTCCTCCCTCCCAGCCACCCACTTTAAGCCAATGAGACAGGTGAACAATATCATTGAAGGAACCCTTTTTTGGACGTCAGAATCAATCTGGTGATGTGATGGTAGTGGTGCTGGTGTGGGGTATCTGTGACACCCCCTTTCTTCATGGGAACAAACTTCTCTCAGGGCAGCACAAGCAGACAATATGCTGGGACAGCGTGACTTAAGGATCTGCCATACAGTATTACAAGTAATAACATGAACAGATAAGCTCCTGTCAAGAGGAGGATTAATGAATTCAGCGGTGATAATAATGCTAATGTTTTAGGTTTTCATTCAGTGCTGTTCTCCATTCAGGTTTCCTTTGGTGTCCTGCAGGTATTTCTTTTTAAGAAAGCTGTCTGCAGCATGCAGAGGTGTTTCTAAAGACACTGTGCTAGAAAGGCTGAACATTGAATGGGCGTTCACAGTTCAGGAGGACAAGAAAGTCTGAGTTGAAGAAAGCGCTTAACTGTACAAAAAAAAACCCTCTCCTCATGCATGTGTTATTTGTAGCTTTATATAATACGAACCAAGCCTGGACTCGGCTGTAACTCTAGTTATAATTAAACACATAAACCGATGCACAACGGAAAGAATGATTATATAATGAGTCCACTAAGCCATTGTCAGATCAGGTGAATTGCCTTGCTACCTCAGAGCACAACCAATTGTATTTTAATTAAGAGATGGTCCCTCATCTTGGTCTAGAGTGTCAGTGTTGCCTGAGACAGAGTGACCTCATCAGTGTAAGAAGGAGAGGGAGGGAGGAGGGGAGCTTCTTGTAAGAAGCAGCAATTTGCGAATCAAGTAACTGGAACGTTTATCTCCCTCGTGAAGAGGATTCTGTCTAATTATCTCATGTATTGGTAATATCTCCTCTTAACTCCAAAGGTTGCTCCAATGCGGGTTTGGTTCAGCTCAGGTTTTACAGACCTGAGACCTTCAAGGACGAGTTCATCATGCCAGGATGCTTATTCACTGTCAACAAGTTAGAAAAGATGATGTATACTCACATCTGTCCAAGACCCAGTGTGCAACAAGTGCAATATAATATTCACAAATATGCTTTCACATATATAATCATATGCTTTTGTTACCTTTGAATGAGCTCTTTATAGCTACAGAAGGAGTGTGTCCTCCTTCACAGAGGCCGGCATGTTTCTACAGTAGCCCAAAATAGGAAAAACAGAACATTGGCTCTAGATTTCACGTTTTCTCCCCAAGTTTCACAACAAATGTATTTTCTCCTACACGCTTGCGAGGGAGCGGTATTCAGCTGGTTGCAATCTGCAGCCTCATCACTAGATACCACTAAATCCTACACACTGCACCTTTGCCAGTTAGCTTACCTCTTAGCACAAAGACCAGAAACAAGAAAAGATAGTAGATCATTGTTTTACACGGATTAAACAAACAATATAAAATGGGTTAACTAATGAGCATTAGAGATGTTGTAAGGCAGATTTTGTTACCTACTAATCCCGGCTAGAAACAGATAGCCTGGAGCTTAGTGTCTGTGCTAATCTAAAAGGTCTGGCTGTAGCTTTATATTTAACCAGGTATGAACATTGCATATGTATTGTATCAATACATGGTGTTGATCTTCACATCTAATTAGTGTATAAAAGGCGAAAGGTTATGCTCAGTCATCAGTCAAAGGTTAAGATCATCTTAGTCTTTAGATGCCTTTTGGAAATAAAGCCCAGGTGTCCAAACAACACACACAACATATTTTCACACTGATATGTCAAGCTTGGTGTGAAAATAGGTGATAGATTAACACAAATACAAAAAACAACTCAAACCTGCATTTTGAAGTTTTATCTTTCTGCTTTCAGATGCAGAATCTCAATGAGGATCCAAACTGGTAAAAAAAAAAAAAAAAAAAAAAAATCTCTTCTCTGCAGAGAAGTTAGACAAGAACTGTGAGTCCTCCTGTGTCTGCTTGCATGGAGACAATCAGTGAACGTGTAAACACTAGATTGTTGACAGTTTGTTGGCAAAAGTCCAGCTTGTGAAATACTAATATAAAAAATGACTGTCCTCTCCCTTGGTTTGCCGGCTCATTCATCCATCATGCAGTAGTAGTTGTAGTAGTAGTGTTTCTAGTGATGCTGCGTGGAGGCCTGCGTGCACATATGCTCATCCACATCATCCTGACCCAAGCTCAGGGCACTGTGGACCGGGTACTTAATCATTCATGTCGTGGGAGGTGGAGGGACAGAGAGATCTTATTCAGTGCTTACCTGGGTATCTACTGCTCTACTGAGTGTAACATAACGATACAGAAACAAGATCCAAACCACACCATTCCAACCATCCCCCTTTCCCTCTCTTCTTCTTCTCTGTTTCTCCTTCTCGCTCTCTCTAATCTCCATTACATCACTACCAACAGTGAAAAAGCCCCCAGTCTCCCTGCTGGCACAGTGTAGGTCTTGTTACTGATCTTTGATTAGATGGATACATTACAAGCTAATCACCAACTGCTTTATTACTCAGTGTAATAATAATGGTCCGGGGAGCAGCATTGTTTTGAGCAGCCGTCAGAGCTGCCAGTGCTCAGCGTTTGAGCAAAATGCCACTGGGTTGATGCCCAAATTCAATTAACTCATTTTTTGCTTGGGTGAAAACAATTATCAGATAACTTTACTATGACAGCATTCAAATGTCAATGTGTGAGTAATTTGGAGGGTATTTTATATGACTGTATTAGAGAGAGGTGACAGGAAATAAGAGGAAAGAAATATGGGGAATGACGAAGGGCAACAAAGGTCACCGGACAGACACCAGGGTGCCACTGAAATCAGCCTTCTACTTCAATTTCTAGTTTAACTTTATTGAACCCAAGAAACACTTTTGTCCTGCAGCCACAAACCAGGCAAGCTCACATAACACACTGCAGGCAACATCACATCAAAATCATTAATTTGTTTAAAACAGAAAAGTATGCAGACCCAAAATATTTTTGCTGGCTGTGCTGTGAGCTTAATGCTAACATCAGCCTCACAGTGACAATGCAATATCCTGATGTTTAGCAGGGATAATGGTCACCATCTTCGTTTAATGTGTTTAATGCAAAACAGTTGATAGTTGGGACTAAACTCCAAATGTCAGCAGGTAATCTGATGGGTGGTGTTAATGAAAAGTCACCAAAGTCATGAGAGTGTATCCTCTGGGAACCATGAATGTACAAAGTTTGTGCCAATCTTACAGAAGCTTTGATCCCTTGATGACTTACTGACTCACTTGAAGCTGTTCATATCTACTAAAAATTACCCATAAATGGATAAACCACTAATAAAATCGAGGGTTTGATTCAGGAATACAAATTAGTAATTAATACTCAGCATGTTTTAAATGACTTAAAGTGGTTGCATCTTGTGGGTAGAGACTGGGTGGGATTAATAATGTGTTTACTTCTGTAACCTGGTAACCGTCATTAGAAAACACACACCCTCCAAGGTAACACAGGTGTCCATTTTCTCTGCTCTGGTGACCTAAATGTGTAGAAAGATCAGGTTTCACCCAATTAATGGAGTGATTAATGTTTGGAGACCTCTCCATCAATTGTCTATGATGGGTTGAGCGCTCAGCATATTTGAATTATTCACTCTCCACTCCAGAAAAGTTGTCAAGGTTACCTCTGCCATTGCCCCACCTCTCCCCTGGCCCAGCGGCCCAGCAATGCTTGTCCAATCTTAACAAGCTTTGTGCTACCCACTGGGCTCTGATTCAGCACGAGACCCGGCAAATCCAATTACACAGGAGTCAGAGAGGTTGATTTTCCCATTATAGATTCCATGCTGAGAATGAGAGCTGATGATAACACTCACATCACACCACTACTGCCCCCTCTCCTCTCTTCTCTCCTTCTTATTTTGTCTCCATTTCACTGTTTCCCTCCCTTTATTTCTCCCTCTCTTCCTATCTAATTCCTCTTTTCCCAAAGACCCTCTTTCTTCCCTCTGTCCCTTTCTTTGGATCTCTCTTTCTTTCATAGTCCATTATTCTAATTTTTCAGAGCAGCGTAACGAAGCCTGTCATCATTTCAGTACCAAGATGCAGTGCTGGGGCGGTTACTTCATACCCCATGCTGAACATTTTTTATCTAACATTTCAGAGATGAGATGGATACATAACATCATTACATCCCGCCTGTGATTGTAACTTCTTACTCTGTTCCATTTTTATGCACTGTACCGTTAAATATTTCTTTGCATTACACCTGATTTAACAATTTTCTTCACATAATACCCGTTTACACACTGGGAATAAAATATTGTCAGCTTGGGTAACCTTTGTAAGGTCATTGCAAAAACTAAATGCACAATAATTCAGACAACTTGACTTAGGGGTGTCTGAGTGCCATCCTTACGGGACACCGCATGCCCGCTGTGACACATAAAAGTTACTGAGCGCTCTTTTGGAAATGAAGCTCTTCTACACTCAGGCGGCTGTGAAAAAGAAGTGGACTTTTGCTCCATCTTTAGCCTTTACGGCATTGAAAAGGACTGACCTCGCCTCAGACCAGAGGCTTTGGTCTTGACACAGGTCACTCAGAGGTCAACACCACTGACCTCTCTAGACCTTCAAGATGGGCTTTTCTGTGATCCTCCAGGACAATGGGATTGTGAAGTCCAGCGGTGTGTCCAGAGGAGTCGTCTACCATGTTGGAGAGACAATGGTGTGACGTGACCTGCGGGGGCCAATGCTGACCAATACTCTGTCAGTGCGTAAAACATCAGCTGCTAAGCTTGATGCAAACTGATGGATGATGGTGCAAACTCAAGTTCTGACGGTGGAGAGAGAATCATTGAAATCCTTTAAAATAAAACAAGCAACACTGTTTTACAAGTACAAATCTGTTGTGCAGAAAAATGACCCATGTAACTGTTATACTATAATATCTCATGTGTTCATTTATATATGTGCTGTAAATATTTTAACTATTTCATATATTGTTGGATAGTATAATTCATAATAATGCATTATATTCTGTAAACTGACCATCGGTTTTGTCTTAACCTGTACAGTCTTATATATACAGTATATTTTATATGCATTATATGGACTATTAAGTGAAGTACAAATATCTAGTAATAAGTCTGATGATACACTGATAAGTCTGCAGCATCTTGAGCTAATTCTTGTTAATGTGTCAGTTCACCTAAACACAAAAAGATAATATATTCTTACTGGTATCCAGCCATCCATATTTGTATTGTATTTTTTGTTTTATAAATTTCCTCTACTGAGAATTTTGTCACCAAAATGAAATTCTGCCTGATGAAATTCTTCTCTGTGAAAACAGAAAGGTCCTTAAGGTAGCTGTGAGATTTTTTTAATGCACTGAGCGCCACTTGTTCACCTCTATTGTATCGAGTTGCAGTGAATTATTAAAATGCATTTAGTGGCAAAAATCTCTCTAAATCCACATATAATCCTGACATTTAATGTTCAGATAACTACTCAAATATACAGTCATTACACTCTTATTTTCATCTTACATAATGTCCAAACTAAAATTGTGTACATGGCTACATGCTGCGAGTGATTATATGTTATAAATGTTTCAGTCATATCTTATCATAAGTACAACAGGGTTGAGTCCACCATGAAACATTAATTGAACATTGTTCAACTGATGTTGTGAAATGTAATCAATGATTTGTCTCCTCTTCCCCCTGTGAAAGTGTAACAACACTGAAACCTGTTGTAAGTCGTCTCTGGCTGTCTGACCTTTGACAAGGCAACCTGAGGCCTGACAGTCTGGACGCTCTGCTCAGTCCGGGCCGAAGCTTCAGTGAGAAAACAAAGTTTCTGGCAGGACACTGAAGCTGTGCCTTAGCTAAGCATGGCTGACAGCAGCTTCCTCTGTGTGGCCAGAGGGTCACTCTGGGTGACACGTTGTTCTGGGGGTAACACTGTGTCTCTGCCTGCAGAGGAGATTAGAGGGGTGAGCTGACCTCGTTCTCAGAGGGGCCGATGTGTTTTGAGTAAACACTTGGTGCAAGACAAAAACACAGGATACAAACACAGGCCAGCCCTCAGGCGGTGATCCCATTGTTTCCCCATTACTCCTGAACAGGCATGAGAAGAGAGAGCCGGCCCTCTGTGTTTCTGAGCTGCAGGGAGTCCTTGTGCTCTCTCCTGAGTGCACCGCACACGGCCAGGTCAAGCTCTGAGAGCTGACCACAGGTCACTGCCATTAACTTGATACTAAACATGTGGGCCAAATATCAAATATTAAGATATTCTAAAATATAAATTCAGTTGAGTCAGTTGATCGTTAATTAGCATTAAGTTTAAATATAAATCTGAAAATTACTGTTTTTACGGGTGAGCTCACACCTCACACCCTCCTTACGAGGTGGCTGAAAAACTTATAATAATCTGAGAGTCCGTCTAGATTTAGTGTTTAGTTTGTTCTAGAAACATGACAGTTCAACATGGTGGACCTGCAGCATCTGTAGATATAAAGATTCATTCTGAGGTAACAAAAACACAACAATTCTGATTTTAAGGCGATTATGCACTAATGAAAACATTGTTATTCATAGTATTACATTTATTCCAATAAATTCCCCTAAATCTGACAGACCTTTAAAAAGTCGGACAGAGTTCAGACAGTTGCTGCCTAAAGTGACCGGTGCATCAGTTGCAAAACACGACATAGCTATGTAATGTGGTGTAGGTAACACACTAACAATAGACCATCACAATAAACTCACACTCACAGACTGCAACATGATATTTACTTAACAACACAACAAACTACCAACAACAAGATCAAGTTGAAAAAATAAACATGAGTTTTTATTGCAGTGCTGTTATATTGTATTTCCAAGAGGGCAGCAACTAAGAAACATTCCTTGTTTTTCTACACCAGTATATAAGTAGAAATATTACAGTATACAAATAACCATACTCATCTGAGTAAAAGTCAGTGTCATACACACATTATAGGATCATTATTAATATGTAAGAAGTACCTTAATGCTGTTGCTGGCTGGTGGAGCTCATCTGAACTACTTCATATAGTTTTGGTAGTTTAATCTCTATATTATCAGATTGAAATTCAATGCATGTCTTGGTTTTCTTTCACTTCCAACAAAATGAAGGAATAAAGTTCAAGCATCACAATCTGATTGTGTTTTGTGTGTAAAATCTTAATTTAAAAAGTAGCTCTTTCATGAATGTAGTGAAGTAAAAAGTACAATATTTAGTACAGTACTTGAGTAAATGTACTTAGATACCTCTCATCAATGATCCAAAGATATTCAGTTTACTTCACATAAGACAAAAACAAACAAACAAAAAACAGCAAATCCTCACAGACGAGATACTGGGAGTCTATGAAATGTCTGAATTACTGAAATTATTAATTAATAATCAAAATAGTTGCAGATTATTTTTCTTTCAACAACAAATCAACTTCTTTAGGAACACATTTCTGATTCACATCTTATCCAGCTCAATTCATGAATGAACTGTTCAAGGACATTTTCTTTGGCGAATGTAAACCTGCAGAGTTTATAAGCAGAGGTCATCCTGCTACCATCACCATCACCTTCACCATCTTTTGACCTGCACACACAGTGTGAGCCCTCTGTCCCCCCGGTGTGTCTCCCCTGGTTCCAGCTCATAACCCCGCGGGCTTTAGGACCTTCAGGATGTTGCTCTCGGAGGATGGTCTTGTTTTTGTCCGTTACGTTCATGCATGTAATCATTGATTGTGCCTATTGTGACAGGCCGATTTACCATCTGTAGGGTCCCATGGGGCTGATACTGCTGTCACTGCAGTCTCCCCACAGACTTTAAGGAATTCACCTTTAATTTCCGGCCTCAAATTGTTTAATCTCCAACCAGGTTTAAATTATTATTAAAAAGAGAGAGACCACACCTGCTCGAGTTATCAGACGTTGTTATATCATGGCCTTTTTAAGGAAGATTTTGAAGTGTAAAACAGTTCAGTGAGATGTAACCAAACTGGAAGACCATCTATTAAATTTCTTGTTAATTAAATAAGAGAGGAATTTAACTTTTCCCTCATTGGGGACCTGCATTAAGCCCCCTGCAGGGATATTATAATGAATTTTCCCCATAAATTGTAGGAAAAATTTAAGAAATAAACAGAGGAGCTGCATCTCCACACCACTTATCATTTTCAATACCGATTTAAGGATTAATCTTTCCACTTAAAGCTTCAGGAACAAAAACATCCTCGATGAACGATGATTTTTTTTCATGTGTAAATTTTTATGTAAATGAGCAACAACTCAGTAAAATGCGTGTTTAGTTTAATGACGATGTGGTGACTCAGTAATTTCGTATTTTCTGGATTGGTGAGAGCACTGTAATGTGTGTGAGTGTTTTTTTTTTTTTTTCTTCCTGAAGTGGACTTGCTCTCTTGACTGAGAGTTTGAGTCTTTGCCGCCTCCTGCTGCAGCCCACCCGGCCCCCTGCCCTCCTTTTACGCGCCTCCCCGGCTCTTTTTCCCACTGCTGAGAGGAGCAGGACGCGGCCACAGCGGCGGGAAGCAAATTATCTACAAGCACTTCCCTAAAAAAAAAAAAAAAAAAAAAAAAAAAGTTCAGTTCACGCTCACATACATAGATGCCACCACAAGTAGCGACTCACAACGTCTTAGACCTGACCGAGGGAGCTCACTGGGAATAACCTGGCAGGATAAAGTGGAGCAAAATGGATATTTAATGTTTATTCATGCTTTTTTGTGTCTTTAACTCAGGTGCTTTTCTCTGTTGCTTTAACTACTTTTTTTAGCCATACTAGTCTAAATCAGCTTATCAGTATTTAGGCCTGAACTCATGCATTTTGTGGTTTATTAATACGCACAAGGCGCACCTTGGAGGAACAAGCGCACAGGACAGTTTGAGAGAGGAGGACAGGAAACTTCCTTTAAATATATATCGTCTTTAATAATCATCCTATAACAGGACTACAGTGTCTGGTGGAGTATGGCCTGACTTTTAATGCAACAAACGTGTGTTTGGCTGCTGTTGGACGAAGTGGAGGAGCGCACCACGACCGCACTGTGACGCAAAAAACAAACAAACAACAACTAAATCTCAACATCGCTTCTTCTTCTTCTTCTTCTTCTGTGGGGAAGTGTGGATGTTGTATGGACTGTTAACAAGCACTGCATTAACAGCAGCTGTCAAACTCATGGGATCCTCCTGCCCCTCGGGCGACTGGGAGCTCTGTTGAAGATTCTCCACTGCGCATGTCAGAGCGCTGGACAGCTCCAGAGAGGGAAATTTAAAAACGGTTTTTTGGAGAATCAAGTGCAGCACAGAGAAATACAGTACAAGGAGCTCGAGTCCGGCTCACACCTTCTTCAATATCATCCAAAAACAGGTGAGTTTATTTGAATTGTTTTTCTGTTTCAGCTTAATCTTTGTCGGATTGTTGAGTTTTTATAATAATGTTGACATTTGGATGATTTTTAGCCATAATTTCTCTACAGGCATGCTAAATGATATGACATTTAAACTGTTGTGTAAACATTTAAACAGAATGTTTATTGAATACAAGTTATATTACTACATTTGTTATATGTATATTTTATTTATTAAATTAAATTAGTGAGAGTTACAGGATTTTAAAAAAAGCATTCAGACAATAACATGAACTCCAGCCACAACAAAGGCACACTGATGCCACACAGAAATGTGTGCAAACTTTACTACCTTTTTTTATTAATTTATTTCCCTGTTATATGTTCATTGAACCTTTAAAAATTAAAAGTTTTGATTTTCAAAATGTTGCATTTTGATGAACATCCTCCATGTTTATTTACTGAAGAAGATGCTATTTGAAGCTATTCTTATTCATATTGTAATCATTTCTTTGACATAGCTTGTTTAATTTAGTTTGACTGGGAGCAGAAAAGATCATTTCATTTATTTCATTGCAGAGGTACCACACATCCCAGGAAATGATAGAAGGTGGAATTACATCCAGGATGTCAGGAATAATTGAGAACGCTGGGCATCATCCGTCTCCACAGGACTACAGGTAAGAATCATTAAATATTTGTATATATATATTACAAACGGACTCTAACGTGTTATTTTTTTTTTGTCGCATATTGTCAAAAACACTGTGAGACGCCTCAGTAGATGAGAGGCATATTTTCTATTAATCAAACCCTCAAAAGGTGTTTCTCAAATGGTCATGGAACAAACTGTCTAACCCCTCTATGTTTAATCTAAAGGTAGATGGACAGCTCTTTTTGTGCGCGGGGGGGTTTCATGAAAAACGAGAGAGAGAAAAAAATCCTGAAGAATAAATGATTTTCAGTCTGAATGGATCTGTCAGAAACCATCAGCTCTGTTTACACTCCCGCTGTCGGCACACGGAGAGCCTGAGCCTCTTGGCCTGCCGGCTCAGGGGGAGACGGGGCGCTCTGGGTCACCAGTATGCACAAGTGGCTCCCAATTAGAAAAGGAGGGAGGCAGGGAAGGGAAGAGAGGAGGGAGGGGTGGAGGTGCAATATTTAGTGTTGTTGAACCACTGGGAAGGGTTGGATGATACATGGAGACACCAGCTCAACATGTTTTGCATCAGTGAACAATTTCTATGCCGCTGGTAGAAAAAGAGAGAGAGGAGGGGTGGTGGGAATACCTCCCAAAAAGTGCTGTCTATTCTAGTTCCTACCAGTATGTAAAGGGAATTTGTGATTAAATCATAGTAGATTTAGAGTAGTAGAGTAGATATGTGATTTAAAAATGTAGAAGACCAGCTAGAGCAAAACAAAACCCTCAAGAAAAATGAGATGCACTAAATTTCAAAGCTCCAGCTGAGGAATACTTTTCAGGGTGTTAAACTTCACGCTGCTCCACCTGCTTCCTCCTCATCATTTACTGGCGCATGCAAGGTGTTCGAGGACGTGTGCTGCTGATTCCTGGCTGCAATGATGTCACTTATTCAGACGGCAGACACACAGCCCTGACCTCAAACTACATTTTCAACCCCCTCCCCTGGCTCGAGGCTCCGTTGATTTCCCCATTTAGGGAGGACAGGGAGGGAGCTGAGGGGGATAGAGGCTGGAAAGGGACAGGGAAGCAGATGGCATCCTATTTGTCCCTCTTATGTGAGGGCTGTCATTCCAACAGATTAATGCAAGGGTCGGGTAAAGAAAAGAAACGACAGAGACAATCAAGGAAGGGTCTGGGGAAGACAATAGAGCCACGTGCCACTGGGCAGATTTGTCGTTTGGGACACAATAGGTGATCATTTTTCAATAGACAAGGCCAACTGTTGCAGGCAACATGTGCTGCTGTCCCATGTTTCAAACGATCTCATGCGTTGTTTACTTATGATTCAGCCAATGGTTAAGGCGAGAGCGTGGTCACCTGACACAGGGTTGATTTTTTTATTAGGAGATTTGGTGTGTGTGTGTGTGTGTGTACAGGGGGGGTGTACTCCAACACTGTCCACAGACACACAAAGTAACTGAATAGTATGTGTTGTCATAGCGACCCCAATTACTAAACCCTTGCACAGAAAGTGTGTGCGTGCGTGTGTGTGTGTGCGGAGAAGACTGGAGAGGATTCAAGAGGATTCCTCTATTTTCTTTCTTTCTCTTTGAGGCTCGCCACAGAAAAAAAAAAAAAACATAATGAATGAAAGCTGATTGGTGCTGACAGTGCACTGGTTAAACAAAAATCCTGCTTTTAATAGAGTTTAGTGCAACATTTATAAATGTATGGGTTGGAAAAATATCAGGTGAAACTTTTATTACATATTACAAATTTGTTTTTATCATCTGCAAAAGGCAAAAATATGTGTATGTATAAGAAAACAAAGATCACTCGTATCTCAACAGATGATTTACTCTGAATGGAAAGCTTGTTTAACTCCCTCATTGTTGATTAAAACTGCCACTGCTAAATAACACTTGTAGTTAATCTCCTTATGCTAAATCCTGGATGGTATGGCTAATACACGGCTTCACTGAGCAGCTTTCATCTCCCAACATTCAGACTCATTACGCTTGTTTTGACTTTGGAGGACAAAATGTTCCTTCAAGTGTTTTAGATTTAAATTCCACTTTTGGTCTATGTGTGTCTGAGCTGACAGCCGTGTTAACCCCCCCCCCATCAAACCACCACCACCACCACCACCACCATCACCAGTAAAACCTCCCCCCCTTTCCTCCTCCTCTTTCTCCCTCGAAGGCTTCTGACCACGGACCCCTCCCAGCTGAGGGAGGAGGACCTCCCTGGGGACCTGCAGTCTCTGTCATGGCTCACCTCTGTGGATGTGCCCCGACTACAGCAGATGGCTGATAGCCGAGGCCACAGTAACGGGCCCTCCCAGGGCAGCTTGTTGGAGCAACAGACAGGTGAGGTGACAGGGAGGGGACGGTGCAACATTCAAAAACCGCATCATCTCTCTGATTGGATAGATCTGGACTGCTGGATGCTTCTGGATCTCTGGCCTCTGCAGATACACGATTTTAAACACAGTTTTATAACAATATACAAAATTATATTGAACAGTTAAACTGAAAGCTGTGCAGAAGAAAGAAGTCTGTAAATGGTTATCCATATAAGTAGAAGAGAGGCTGCTGCCGAGCTTCTTATATATTTTTAGTGCTATGAGCATCCAAACCAACCATCATTAAGCCGCATTCTCCAGCCCACATCTTCAAATTTAGAAATCACGTCACAACTGTCTGAAAGCTCTTCAGAACCTTCCTTTAATCTAACAACAGCCTGTCCGTTCCTTCTCACAGCTCAGCTGAGCAACATGACGATGACAGCGGGTCAAGGCTCCATGCTGCACCTCCAGAGCAACATGCAGCACAGCCCTCTGGGCATCAGCATCATCAACACCCACAGCGGAAGTGTGAGTTTTAACAGCATTGTAAGAGATAAGATAAAATGCATGTGTCATGTTTTGGTAGACTGTTAAATATCCGTGTCGTCTGTTTCACAGATGTCTCCATTCTCCATGAATGGGCTCCCATCGCCGGGATACCAGTGCCCTACCTCAGTCTACCAGCCTGCACCCCAACAGGTGTACTCTCTAACCCAAACTGGACAACAGGTAACATACTCTTAACCCATAAAGAGCCTGACACCTAGAGTTACTATGTCTCTTTAATCTTCTTATCAGGACTGTACTCCTATCATTTACTACTATTTATTGCTTTTTTTTTGCTTCTCAGTAATCGCTAAAGTTCTTCATCATTCCCTCCTTTTTCTCATAGTGTTCAACTGGTGGGCTTTATAGCAATGTCTCTTTCAATAACCAAAGTCTATTCACACAACCTCGCCTGGCTCCACAAGACCAGGAGCTGCAGCCCAAGTCTTTCCCCAAGCCAATTTATTCATACAGGTCAGACCTCACGTATTCAGCTACCAAGAAATGCACAAAATCTCCTGGATTTTCTTTGAATTATGTTCAATTTTCTGGTGATTTCTTTCAGCTGTTTGATTGCCATGGCTCTGAAAAACAGCAAAACTGGCAGCCTCCCAGTCAGTGAGATCTATAGCTTTATGAAGGAACACTTTCCTTATTTCAAGGTACGGTATTAATATTCCAGAAGAGGACTAAAAGAGAAAGTGCATGTGAATAAAGAATGATTACACACTGCTCCTCTATCTGCAGACTGCACCTGATGGATGGAAGAACTCAGTCAGACACAACCTGTCCTTAAACAAATGCTTTGAGAAAGTCGAGAACAAGACGAGCAGCTCATCCCGCAAGGGCTGTCTATGGGCGCTGAACCCTGCCAAAATTGACAAGATGGAGGAAGAGATGCAGAAGTGGAAACGCAAGGACCTCCCAGCCATCCGCCGCAGCATGGCTAACCCTGGTCAGAAATATATTTTGTTAAGAGTAAAAAGGTCTACCACCCAACCTGACAACATCAAAAATTGATTATCTGACTTTTTCCCTGCAGATGAGTTGGACAAACTGATCACAGACCGCCCGGAGAACTGCAGACGTAAGGCTTTAGAGCCCGGCATGACCCGGCTGCCCAGCTGCCCAACTGGCCTCCCGCTGTCCGTCCCAGCCCAGATGCAGCCTCAGCCTATAGTCACGCTGTCTCTGCCCTGTTTACCCATGCACCAGCATCACCAGCTTCAGGCCCAGCTCCAGGCTCAGGCCCGCCTGGCCCCCATGTCCCCTGCACCAGCCCAGACACCTCCCCTCCACACAGTCCCTGACCTTTGCCACAGTCCACTCACTCAGCAGTCCAACAAGCCGCCAGATGATTTCTACAGTGTGCATGGTGATACGCACACAGAGGTGGATGCACTGGACCCTAGCATCATGGACTTTGCCCTTCAAGGTAAAAACAGTTGTTTAGTCTGTCTTTTGTTTGTTAGATAGTTGAAGTGTTGCATCAGTACACTAACCTCTCTCTTCCTTTCTTTCTTTCTTAGGTAATCTGTGGGAGGAAATGAAAGACGACAGCTTTAACCTGGATGCTTTGGGTACCTTCAGTAACTCCCCCCTCCGACTATCAGACTGTGACTTGGGAACAGCCAACCTCCCTCCCATCTCCACTGGAGCGAACCTGCCGCTGTCAGATGTGCAAGTGACCGGCCTCTACACCTCCTACACCTCCCAGGATCCCCTGTCTTCCCAGTACATGGTCACACCATCCAACAGCAAGCCCATCGCCCTGTTATAAAGCGGCTGCACTGTCTCTAACAGATTCAATTGTCTGTGGATATCCAAGGACGCCGTCTGAGACACTGCTTTCCTTCAGTCAGCTGGGACCTACTTGGAGAAGGATGTTTTAAAATCATTTCACTTACAGTCCACAAAAAATGCTCATTAAGAACTAAAACTACTGATAAATAAAGAGACGGCTGTAAGAAAAAAAAGTATGTAAGACTTTAAATATCAAGCTTTGCCAAGCAAAGACTCAAGAGTACAAAGACTCTATGTGGAGATGTATGTGTAAGTTAGCATCCGCCAGTTTTTTCTACTGTTCACTTTGCGTTCTAAAGCCCTACCATACTGTAGCTCCCCGTCTCTTGTCTGTTGTATCGTGCTAGACATTATTGCTGTGATGTTTTATTTATATTTATAAAAAGGCAGCTGGAGAAGGTGATGACTCTATCAATCTTTTGCTGTATATATTTGAATGTTTCAAATTGCTATCGCCACAGAAAAGCTTTCTTTCCACTGTATTTACCCACTTCACTTCCAAAACGCTGATGTGTGCCAACACTTTGAGTAAACCAGATTTTTACACATTTCTCTTTTACACACTTTGATTAACGTGTCTCGAGGTCAGATGTAAATTATGTTCATTAACTTGATCATAATAAAAATCAAATGGGTAAATAAAAGAAGTTTCTTTTGCCAAAAAAAAATCTCATTGACATTTATTAACAAACTTTTGTACAAGTCAAGACACAGAAAAGAGTTTTTATACATTCAAATAGTTGATATTTTGATCAGAGGTAAGGATATTAATCCATCGCTTGGGGGTCCACTTTGGCGATTATTGTCCAACCTGAGTCTTAAGAATTACTGCATTAATTCTTTATATATTTTATAGTGACAAAAATGAAGTATCACATACAGTGTTGCAGTCTCTCCTCTCATTCATAGCACAAAAGATACAGCACCGATAAACATAAATAAACTGATAAAGAAAAAATGGACGAAAGAGTCCAATGTCAGTCCAACAGTGAAATGTACTCATGATAGTGCTCATTAGAAAAAAAAACTTCATCTGCTTCTTGATTTCTGCATTAGAATACTGATAGTAATGTCGTAATTTTAAATCAGTGCAGAAATTAAATAGAATTGATTGATTTAATAATTTTCTGGCTCAGAAAACACAAATTCCTCATTTAATACTTTAACTGAGCATGACAACCAGCACCTAAATATGAAGTCTCTGACTTCATGTATGACTCTGGCCTCAATAGACTGCACAGAGTATATTTTAATTTAAGTTTAATTTAACACTGATAAACCATTAAGTAGAAATAGCCTGCGTTCGTGTTTGTGGACAGAAAGTTCCCAAACCGAGCAGCTGAAATGTCTGATTGCTGACCTCATTTACAAGACTAACTCTGTGCCTGTCAGTCGACAGTGGAACAGATTATGACACTATTCAACACCAATGTTTACAAAAGCCAGAGCACTGGAGTTGTGATAAGTCTCTTTGTGCGCATGATTTCTTCTTCCTTTAGCTTGACATTTTCCACCTCGTTATCTATACAGTACAATCAATGAGGACGGAGCTTTTTGTGCATTTTAATACTATAACCTGATGATAAAGCTGCCTCAGCTTAACTGGTGCTGGTGCTGTCCATAGTGGCAAGTAAATGTGAGAGTTTGGCCCTCTGCGATGGAGTGATATTGTGGCTCATGTGGATGATGCAGTCCATGGCTACGTCAGGGTTGGCCTGCACCAGGCTAGAACACAAGAGGAACATTTTAACACAAGCGTAGTCATGAAACATGCTGGAATAAATGACTTTAAGTAGTGAAAATACTGAGATAGTGAGCCTGGATTAAGCTGGTCTGCAAAATATGACTTTTAGTTGCTGCTGTTCAGTCTCTACAATGTAGCTCTCTATATACTAATTAAGGACATTCCACAGCTACAAATCTTGAACATAACATGGGGCTTTTTGCTATTGATGCCTATTCATACCTGCGGATGTGTTTCAAAGTGTTTTCCCTTTTCAGGTACTTGATGTTCTCTCGGATCGCAGATCGAGCGCCATCCTCTTCAGACAAATGCTTCTCAAGCCACTCGACTACTGCTTGGTTATTGTCCCACAGGTAAGCCTGGAAAAGTAGACAAGCACCTCTGAGGTCTAATAATGAAATACTCTGTGGGCCACAGGCATAAACACCGACACTGGAGTGCTTAGACATGAAACACCTAGGTATTGTCTTACAGTTTTATAGTAATGTAAGTGGTAATCATCACAGTAATGAACAGAGGTAAAAAAAATATAAAATGAATACAGAGTTTAAGTAAATTTGACCCACCAGGTGGACCACTTTACAGACATTACATTCAGTGCAGTCATACCTTGACTGTTCCTTCCGTTTCAACAAACCAGCGTCGCAGCATGGACTGCATGTGCCCGTCACTGAGGTCCTTGTTGGCCTGCAGAATCTCACACTTCACCACTTGTTCCAAAAGGAGGCGACGAAGACGCCAGTAGAAGAAGGTCCGCACATTTTTCCAATCCAAAATATCCTGTAAGGGAACAGTAAGCGTGAAGCTCTAAATACAACGTATACACATAAGTTCATTTTCTGTCGGTCATAACATCAGAGTGCTCACTCACAGTGATGACACCCTTCTCCTGCATCCTTCCTGGGGTGTCGTGGAGCTCTACAAACTGCACCGCCACCTGGTGGTAGATGGGCAACAGGAATTCCTCCCTCGCTTTGAGCTTTGACTCCAGCTCTTTGCACTGTTTGTCAGACAGCTCCAGGGAAGCTGATAGAAATACGAGACTTGCCAGTAAGATTCTGAACATCACAACTATATTGCATGAAAAAAAAATAAATGCAATCGGTTGTGTGAGTCAAGAAAGAAATAGCCTTTACCAAGCTGCTCAACCAGGCCGGCATAAACTGAATCAAGTCTTCTCATCGTCTTCAGCAGGTCCTTCCTCCTGAATTTGATCTCCACTGTACCCTCAGCCTCCAGTACCCCACCTCTGGACACAGAAAGCAAAATAACAGCAACAGGGAGACAACAAAAAGGCAGAAAGCGGTTATTCTCACACACACGTTGCTTAAAGTAATCATTAAATAAAACATGATTGTTTCATGTACCTGCTCTCCCTGTCTGCATAGAGCTCCATACACAACGGGTTGATGGTTGGGTCTATCACCACCCATGAGCCTCCTCTCAGCTCAGCCTGAGGTGGGATGTACACCAGCACCGGCTGACGGAAACCACGCAGGGCATCCACGATGTAGGCCCCAAACTTCAATATCTGATCATACATATCTGGGCAGGAAATGGTCAGAAACAGAACTTTTAGTTCAATATCAAATGTTCTTGCATGTAATGAAATCTCTCTGTCAAGTTTAGCGTTCATCATTTACCCTTCATTCCACCAGAGAAGCCCCTCCAGTTGGCAAACACCATGAGAGGCAGATGCTCCCGGTTGAAGTCGCTAATGGCCTGAGCGGTTTTAAAGGCTGAATCTGGAAACCACACCTGGCCAGCCTGCTGCAGGACCTGACATCAACGCACAAAAACATGGGCAGAGGTGAAACACTGTGATGCAGAAGTTAAAAACGTAAACACGTGATGAGATTTACTCACCTTAGATTCTGAATCCAGGTTTGCCGGATCTGCTGGGACTGTGAACTCAACCGTACGCGTTTCAACAGCAATGACACCGAGGGCAATTCCTCCTAACCTGTTTTTCATTCAACAGTTATTGATCAATTTACCTGTAAGTCTTAAAAAAGTGTGTACAGTGAGTGTTAACAGACTTACCGTGCTCTGCCCACTACCACTGTCTGAGCCCAAGACCCCATGATCTCCATGAAAGAGCCATGATCAAAGAATCCGCTCTGCCAGGCACCTCTCACCGCTAAAGACACACAAAAAGAAATTAACCAGTTTGATTACAGAAATACAAAACTTTCACAGCTGAAATCTTCTCTTGACACTCACTGGGGTGAGGTCTCCCAGCCAGCATCCAGCGGGGGTCATACGGTGCTTTTGTAGGAGTATAATCTATCTCTCTGTCCACTGGATCTGTAGTTGATAGAACAGGCACAGGGGAGTATTTGTTCTGTAAGGAGAAGAACTTGAGTTAGTGATCTGTACTGTTCAGTTACTTTTATTTTTTTATTATTTCACACATTCAGCCAAACCTTTGGCATATAGGAGAGCCACCGGAGGATGGTGAAGACGCCCTCAAAGTCATCTGGCACAGTGGTGTGTGTGACTCCATTATTGTGCATGATCTGGATCCCTCCCAGCTGGTTGTTGGAGGTATAGACCTCTCTGCCCAAAACCTGTGCAGAAACTGGGACTTTAATTAACTGACCACAAAATGGAAATGTTTCTATCCATCTGTTTGGTCCTCTCTCTCACACTCTTCATCTTGAAACAACCCTTTACCTGAAGTCACAAGTATTCACTAAGCCTACAGCAGATAAACAGAGTAATCTCTCTTTGATTGGCTTTGTCTGCAGCACATTTTGTCTGTTATTCTTCTTATTTGATCTTCTTTTTGATTTATTCTTTTCATTTTGTTTGCATTTTCTACTGCTACTACTACATACTTGCCTCAAACCACCCGAATGTGTTGTGAACAATATTCCCAATAAATGAATGAAATGTGTTTATTCTAATGACTTTAATGAATGTTGTGTATTCATCAATAATAGTGACATCGATTAAACAAACCGACCTTGTTCAGAGCGCCTGCTCCAGTCAGGATAATATGAGAGTTTTCCACCTGAATCACTCTCTGTCCCAAACGCACCAGATAGGCTCCGATTCCAATAGCGCGACACGTCACCTGTAAGAGTAAATAAATAAAAAGCGACTCAGGAAAAATGTCCAAGAGGATCACATAGGCTCTTCTTACTCAGAGATCCAAATTCTCACCATACTAATTGTAATAATCTCCTCGTAGGCCTGAGAGGATTCTCCAGCAATGGTGCCAGAACCTCGCAGGTTCTCAACCCCAAGACCATCGTCCTTCCCAATGATGTCAGTGATGATGTACCTGTAACACACGGTCACGGTGATGAAAACCGAGAAAGAGGAGAAACCTCTTGCGTGAAATCTCTACAAATCTTGTACCTGGACTCTCCACCTTCCTCTACGTGACGACAGTGAACAGCACTGGTGGAGCTGATACGTGTGTAGTCCTGCGGTGTCAGGTAAAGATACTTGAAACCCTACAGAGAAATGGAAATTTACAATAAGAAATCACACATACATTTTGTGACAGTGTGGTCATTTCCTTGACTAGTGTACTGTATGATGCAGATATTAAGTCCACTTCAGAGGTCACCTTGTAGGGGTCAGAGGGGTCAATCCAGGCCACCTGGAACATGTGTTTGATCTCTTCAGCGAGGCCGATGCGCGCTCCACTGTTGGCTGCGATGTAAATGCGCGGGATGCCCTCAGCCCGAGCCAACTCTGACGCCTTAAGGAACAGCTCATCCTCTTGAGGACCAAATGATCCGATCATGTGAGTGATGTCGTTGCAGATAACGATGATATCTCTGCCTTCTGGGTACTCTGGAGTCTTCATCTTCATCCTGAAGGCAACCATTCCCACCTGGTGAAGAATGGTAACATTGTTTATCAGCATCATCGCACCGAGAAAGGATGAAATGTCATAAATCCTCTAAAAAGTGTCGTACATCATTGTCTCCAGGCAGGCGATTCATCTGCACAAGTCGACCTTGAGGGTCCAGAACCAGCTCAGTGCACATCAGCACATCTTTAGGGTGTTTGTCCCCGGGACCCCACTGCTTAAACAGTGCCTGTGGGAAGATTTTCATTACGAGTCAGACACTTCAGAGACCACAACGAAAGAAATAAACCTAATTCAGTGAATTAGCATTGCCTGTCTGAACATCTCAGGGAAGTCGTAGACGTATGTAGTGCCCAGAGTTTGAGCCTGGAAGCGCTTGGCCTGCAGCAGGTCTTTGGTCACATATGGAGTGTTGATCAGCATGCCATGCAGAGGACCCTGCTTATCTCCGTACGACTGGAACATGATCTGAAAAGAGACAGATGATGAGGTGAGGTGAGGCAGTGATGCAACCATGAGACAACAACACATAACAAATCCCCACACGCAGTCCTCACCTGTCCAGAACTTGGGTCAGTGACCTCCTTGTACAGGCTGATGTCCAAGTAATAGCCAGACTCATTAGTGAGAAACAGGCGGACAGGAATGGCATTCCCAGTTGGTGTCAGGCGGATGTTGATCTTCAGCTCAGCCTGCAAGACCCTCAGCTTCCAAAGACGGCTGCCATAGCGCATCACCATGGAGCGGACGGACTCCTCTATCTGAGGGTCCAAAAAGAGAAAAGGAATAATAAAAACTGAGAAATAAATCTGGTATTCATGCAGAGAAGTCTGTATAGTCAGTTAATTGACTACAGAAATAATTTGTTGGACACTGACTTTAGAGGGGTCCATAATGACAGTGGGGACGAAGTTGAGGAAGATGTGGTTGCAGTCTGTGCGGACGCTGGTGTTACTGAAGGCCACCTCCAACTCATCCATGGCCTCCAACAGGAGACGTTCTCCTTCATTTTGAAGGTATTCAAAGGAGGCTTCCTGGTTGTGTTTAAACGATATTTAATCACCAAACAGTTTCTTTAATCAGGCAAGTTATTTTTCCAAAGAATCAATAAGCTGTACTTTCCAGTTGCTCTGCTTACCTACCTTTGTAATGAGATCTGAGTGGCGGATGATAGCTCGTATGAAGAATCGGTAGTCTGTGACTTCTGCCCCCTCCTGGACACGAGCAGCACCGAGGTAGAGTTGCATCTTGTGGTTGGCACAGGGAACGGCCGTCAGGTCAAAGTTCCTCATGCGGTTGAGCTCCAGCTGGAACGCTAAAGCTGGCTCCAGATTACGGTAAATACGATCCTCCTGGAACTGAGGAGCGGCACAGTTTGGTCATGTCCTCTGGCAGGAGCGTATCAGCTCAGTGACTGACGGCAATCTGATTATCAATCCTACAATCACAGGACCTATTAACCTCTATTAAGACTAATAAAAACTTACCCCATCTCTAGCTCTGAAGGTGAAGAACTTGGGAAATTCTCTCTGTTGAAATGATACATCAGAATAATAATAATCAGATCGTATGAAGTGTATTCTCAGAGGAAACATCAGCAATATTATTGTATTATAAAAAGGTATGAATTGCCACACTGTGTTGTGAAACTTTCGCTTAAAGGCAATGCAAGGGTTTGACTGGTGCTTGGAGAAGATGGTTCAGAGAGGACATGCATAGTATGATCTAAGAGTATTATTATAAGTTGTACTTTTATTAAAAGGGAAGACAACCAGAGTGATACATGCAATCTAGAGAACGTCATATATAGAAAATGTAAAAACAGACGTGTTTTCAAGATTAAATATGAATATTAGCTTCAGATTCGTTCTCTTACTCTTACTTATTAACGACTCAGCTGCCACAGTAACAAGTACAAACTAAGTAGTATGTGTCACGTGCTGTACATAAGTACAAATATATATAGTGTTCTGTTGATGTTATAGTTATTTGTTGTTGAATTACCTTCTGTGCAATCAAAAATGTGATTCTCCTTATTCCGTACTCAAAGAGGACAGCTTTCTGAAAGAAATACACCATTTTCAATTCAATATAAAAAACTGAAACATTATCTCACGTTCATATGAATTAGTCATGTGTTAAGAAACTAGGTCAGGAGGCTGACCTTTGATTGGGCAAAGGCAGTGAGGGCTGTGACCAAGGCATCGTCATCTTCAGTGTCGGCTGTTTTTATGGACACATTAATGATGTGGATTGGGTTCTCCCTCGTATTCTGCAGATGGGAGAGAAATCAGTGGCTGCAGAGACACAGATGACCAACAGTGTTTTTGTGGATAAGCCTTACACACCCACAGCACTCACCTTGAGGTTCTCATCCTCATAGAGACTGGAACAGGCCTCTGAGAACGGCGAGCTCTCTAAGAGTGGTTCTGCAAAGCTGGAGAGAACTTCATCGAAATTCCTGTAAAAGAAAAAGAAACACATAAACAGGCGATAACTTCTGTTTGCTTTGATTGTCACCATACATCAGAGGAAAGGAAGATAACCACATCAAGTTAAAAGTGACCTTTTGAAGTCATCGAAACACTGGAAAGCCACCATGGCGCCCATGCGCTGGCAGGGTGGAGACAAGGCTCCCTCCAGGAAGAGCTCACTGCTCTGTCGCCTCATTTTAAACTGGCCCGATCCGCTGACTGGCACGGGAACCCTGAACATGAGACACACACACAGGCAGTGACAGCAAACCACTGACTGATCACAAACAGAGGTCTGCTTTAGTAAAAAAAAAAAAAAAAAAAAAATTCATACAGAGAGCAAATAAAGCAAGTCTGAATGTCCAAGTATTCCCACCATCATGTCCAATTATAATTACATACAAGCGATAGGTACATTTCATGTATTGAATTGAAAGGGATTATGAAGTGTTGCTGTCAAAAGCAATTGTTACTCTATCAGATTGAGAGTTGCAAATCAAGATTCAATGTCTGATGCTGGAGAAAACAGGCTCTGCATTCGGCAGCAGTCAACAAAAATCGCAGGCATGAAGTTTTCAAGAGGAACATGGAAAAAATAAAACATGATCCTCTTAAAAAGTTCAGTATTGCTTTACAAGTTGAGAAAAGCAACAACAACAAAAAAAAAAAAAAACGGAGAAGCTGAGCTAAAAAGTGGATAAAGAAGGACTTGTTAGAAGAGTCCTTAAGCATCATTCGACATGCATTGCTGTGAGACATACACACGATCAGGTGGTTTGGCTGGTTTGGGGAGGAGCTTTACTCTACCTGTTCAGAGTAGGGCTGCTCCCTCTGAAATAAGATGATTGACAGGTGAATATCAGCAGTGGAGGATAAAACTGTAGCTCTGTCTCAAGGCATTGTGATTAAAGCACTTCACAAGATGTGAGGTGGGTCAAATCACTCTGCATTCAAAGTTAGACCAAAGCAGATGCAGCATCAGTTCGCAGACCGCTCTCTGGGTCCAGAGTGACCATTTTATCGATTTATCATTACTGATCTATCAGGCCAATGTCATGTTGAGGCTGTCCAATTTTGGAAGTGGTGGTGATTCATCAGAAAATCAATAATCACACAGCAGCAAAGAGTCTTTGCAGAGTGGTTTAGTTACCTGTTCGGATGCGACGACGGCAGCATGAACTGGAAGTCTACAGCGCACGTTCCATCCTGCAGCTGGTGATGCTGGATGCTGTTCAGCTCATAGGCGATGTAAGCTCTGCGTACGTACACCTGAAAGTCAAGACAGGGCAAGTCATTGTCACTGTTTGAGAAATAAAACAAACTCCTGAGGGTGAATCCACCGATCATACCTCCAGGGCAGCCATGCAGACAACTTGATTGGAGTGATAGAAGAAATTGGGCAAAACGTCAAAAATGGAGGTTTCAGAGAGGATAAGTTTCTGTGGCAAATAAAAGAAACACATTGTTAAATTTGATATTCAAGCTGCCAAAATGGATGATAGCAATGAAACTTCTCCACACGAGGCTGACCTTCAAGTTTTCTGGACAGAACTGGTGGCCGTACATGTCGATGGCTGACAGGAAGATGGACTCCACCTGGTTGTGCCTCAGTTCGTATGATGGTAAATGGGAGGCAATCAAAACCTATGATACATTTACAAATAATATAATATATAAAGCCCACATAAATATATAATAATATTAAGACTATACAGATAGATGGACTGATTAAACAATATATTCAAAACAGAGTGTGTTAAGCGTTAAACTGAGATGCAGAGCGTCTTGTGTCACCTGTCTGGCTCTCAAGGCAACCTTTGAGTTCTCCATCTTGCTAAGCTGCGTGAGCTCGTTCAAAATGGTCATCAGCTCTTCTGCTAGCGTTGAATCTCTTCCACACAGCTGGTCCTACACAGTGTACAAACACAGTTTTACTAAAAGTCTTTGGAGGATTGTTTAATTTAAGCATAGCAGTGCTGAGATTG
Organism: Protonibea diacanthus; assembly: GCA_028641955.1. Classification (NCBI taxonomy): domain Eukaryota; kingdom Metazoa; phylum Chordata; class Actinopteri; family Sciaenidae; genus Protonibea; species Protonibea diacanthus. The sequence goes on along the minus strand of CM053985.1, from coordinate 18,392,347 downwards.
ATGAACGCCTTACTATGAGCATTGTGACAAGGATGTTCTTCTTGGAGACTTGGGCATGAGAGAAGATGTACTCCAGCACATGACTCATGTCAGGTTTGTGCTGCTCTCTCAAGTTGATGACACACTTGTCATAGTGAGCTGTGAGTAAAATGATGTTAGCTCTGACAAATACAGACTAAACTTTAAGATTACTTTTTTTTAGTGCATGAGTATCACCTTGCTGAAACTGCGTCTCTACTTGCAGGTATCGCTTCAGCAGATCGAGAACCACAGACTTCATGTAACCACGGATTCCACTGCGGTACCTGCACCAGACATATTCAGACATGTTTCAATCAATGCAATATCAATGTTGTTTAATACGTCATGTATTACTGCTGTACAAGAACAAAAACTAACCTCTGTACCAGCTGAACAACACTCTGAGTGTTCATGAAGAACACCTCGCGATCAGCTTTCCTCTGCAGGGTTGCTGCATGGCTGTCTAAAACGTTTGCAATCTGGACCAAACAAAGTGAAGCATCCTCATATTATATAGGCAACAGTGATTATTTGTATTTACTTCAACCAGCAGTATGCCACTGTGCAACTCTCACCCTTTGGCTAGGGAACTGGCAGAGGACAGAGGTGATGTTGCTCGCATACTGAGCCATGACTTTACGGATATCTTTCTCTACAGCGGGAGGAATCCGACCCCCCACACTCGTCATGATCTCCTGAAGTTCCAGCAGCGGTAGCGAGGGGTCCCTTAAAGTCTTCATCAGGGTAGTCACCCACTGTTTGAGCTGCACACATGCACATATTATTAATAAAACTACTGATGATATCGTTCAAGAATCTGTACTGGCAGAGGCTGCAATGTACCTTGCTGCTGAATAATGGCTCCTCGAGGCAGTAACCATCCATGACTTTACCCAAGTTTTCCAGCACACTGTGAAACACCTGGTGAAGCTTTTCCCCAACAATGGGCAGGGGCTGCTGTGGTGGTAGTATGGCCGTGTTGAGCTCCACCTATGACAGGAGGCAAAAGAAAAGAGGTTCCAAAATTATCTGCAATTAACAACAAAAACATACCGACAAGAGTTTAAACAACCAACGGTAAACTTCCGTAATATAATATTTCAACAAGTGAATCAAACTCAGGACAAAATACCAGAATTAAGAGAACAATTGTAAGTTTACTTACCAGATGTATACTGCTCGGGTCATCCAGCTCTATACGTGCCACCACACAGCCCGGCTCCAGAACAGCTCCAGGTCTCTTGACAAAGTGGATACAACCAGGCTGCTGCACAGTCAATGTCATCACCATCTTCATGACCTGAAAACCACAGCACAAACAGTCAGTCAATAAAACACACAAGAAGACACAGCCTGCCCCAAGAAATCAATATTAGCACGTTTACCTCGATCTCCGCGTAGGTCTCTCCTGCACAAACGTGAGCTCCATCCTCACAGATGTACTGAAGCAGTTTACCAGCAGAGGGTGACCTCAGCACCGTGGGATCCTTCTCCTTCTCAAATACACACGTCTTGTTGCCGACGGTGATGCGGTAGCTGTGGGAATTAAGCAATTCAGAAAACATGCGTAACACAAACAAACAGATGAATCCAGATGTTTAGATTGGAGAGCTCTTGCCTGTCCACTTCCTCCTTCATGTAGGTGGTGTGGCTGCTGCCGTCATAGGACAGCAAGAGGCCGCCGTCGCTCAACCTGTGGACGTCTATCTCGATGTTGGAGCCGTTCATCATGATGACGTAAGTTGTCGGAGATTGGCGAGCCACCTGCAGGTCACAGGAGTGATAATTTATTGGTTAAAAAAGTTAAGAGGTTAAGTCAAAGAAGAAATGTGCAAAAGGAATAAAGCAGGTACCTTGAGGCAGTACTTGACTCCTTCATATATTAGGTCCACGCTGACAGAGTTGAGGAGACTGGCTGCAGGCAGTACTTGGCCTCTGTAGATGTTTTATAATTATATAAACATACAGTGAGAGCTGTTGTGGGACATTAATAAGAAAGGACGGTGTCAACTGACCTTTCCAGTGAGTGCAGGTAATCAGACATGCTCTTTCGAAAGCTTGCATCAGCAACATGCAAAGCCCCACAAACAATCCCCAGCATCGTGTCTGGTCTCTCCGCCTGTAGGAAGAGCACACGGCTTTATGAGACAAACTACACAGTAAATCCTGACCGTGTTATGATTTACGGTGCAAGATCTTCAGCGTCCCACCTGCACTTTCTCTGCAATCAGATGATCCAGCCAGCCCGTGTCGATGTCGTTGTTTCTGAAGCTTTCTGTCTCCAGTAACTTGATGAGGTACTCAACCGTGGTCCTGAAGTCACCTCTGATGGACAGCTCCTTCATAGCCACGACCATGTTCCTGAAGCACATAGAAAACACCTGATAAACACAAGTATCATGTTTTAACTTCATATTATTACTGTGACAGCCATAATACAACTCACAGGTTCTTAGGTCTTTTTCTTAAGAGACACCCTCACTGAGCAAACTGATGACCGCTGACTAAGTGATTTTATGATAACAAAAGAGAACAACTGATAACCTGTACAATAAACCCAAATGCTGAACACAATAACTGCAGCAGATAATTCCCTGTGCATATTGCATCAGATACAAATTGTTCGTACAGTTCTCATTTCTCTTTTTTTTTGACAACCTCAGTGTTTTCTTCTGTCTGACGGCTGACCACTGTTCTGTGAGTTTAACTGCACACTTTCAACAGGACAAGGCTGTTCAGCATGGAGTTACGTCTGTACGAATATAGCTTGTGTTCATCTTAAATAATGAATAAATAACAACTGAATTTAGTTTTCTTCACAGAAATAAGTGAAAAGCATTGGATCAGCCTCTCTAATTACAATATATAATTCCACCAATGTTTGCAAAAGTATATTACATAATTGTCTCCAAAGAATTTATTAATTTCTTGGTCATATTAGCTTTTCCACATTACATCACTGGAAGTTACAACATTAGGGCAGATACTGTGCTGCTGCCTGTTGCTTTAATTGCTAATGATCAGATCAGATATCATTAGGACAAAAAAACAAAAACAGGCTTACGAAATGGCTTCTTCACGATTCTCTCCCCAGGAGAAACAGTGTCCAAACTGGGAGTCTGCAAATTCATGCAGGCCACCAGTTGCTCCCACGCTGAAATAACCCCACACGTTTTTACTGCTGCGGAAGTTCAGCTCCTGCACGGTGCCCGAACTGGGTTTGAACCCCTGTGAGTGAGGACGAGCAGTCAGTGTTGCAGATTAAAAGGTACGTAACAAAACAGTGTGTTTTGAATGGTGATGAAATCGAGCTCTTACCTCATCAGGGTTCTCACTGGTGATCCGAGCAGCTATGACGTGCCCTCTTGGACTTGGTATGCAGTCTGGAGTATCAAAGTTAATGATGGTGTCACCCCACGGAGTCTCTCCATAAAGTAGGCGGATGTCCTTAATTCTATAAAGGGGGATGCCCATCGCAATCTATCAGAGATGAAACACAGAGTTAAAGAGGAAGGGTCGGATCTCTGGCTGTAGTTGCGATATAATTCTTCTTCTTTGTGTCCATCGACAGAGGTTTACCTGAAGCTGGGCAGCTGGCAGGTTTACATCTCCGATCATCTCTGTACAGGGATGTTCCACCTGCAGGCGAGGATTCAGCTCCAGGAAATGGAAACTTCCGTCTTCGGAGAAGAGATATTCCACGGTACCTGCGCTCACGTAGCCAACCATCTTGGCCAGTCGCACAGCACACTGAGCCAGAAAGAGGAGACAAAATGTCAAGTCTCAACTAGAGTTAATTGAACTGACAAAAAACAAACAAAAAAAAGCAACCGACCCATTCCATTTGCTCGAATGTTGAGGCAGCGGCAATGGTGGCCGGAGCCTCCTCTATGATCTTCTGGTGCCTCCTCTGGATGGAGCAGTCTCGTCCAAACAGAGATATGGCATTTCCATACTCATCAGCCAGTATCTGAACCTCAAGGTGTCTCGCGTGCTGAGCCAGCTGCATGATGAAGATAGGTGAACCGGGTACCTCTGTCTGAACCTGCACTCGAAAAAATCCCAAAAGAAGTGTTAGGTGTGTGAATTGAAGTGAAGAAATGGAGCATTAGGATGTAAAACTTAATAACGCAAACCTGTCTAAAGAAACCTGGAAAATCCTCAGAGCATTCTACTTTACGGATGCCTTTTCCACCTCCACCCTCAGAGGCCTTGATAACAACCGGATAACCGATTCTCTCAGCTCCCTGCAGAGAAACACCACATCAAACACAAGTTAGCAAAAAATACTTGATTTACAGGAAGAATTTTAGGACAAAAAGAAGCATCATGCTTACTGCCAGCCCATCATCAACATCCTGAACACAGCCCTTTGCGTAGACCTCTGAAGGAACACTGATTACATTGCCCAGTTTTTGGTCCTCCTCGGTCCAATCCACTCTTAGACCTGGAGTACCACGATACACAAGGACAGCACTATGAAAAAAAACTGTGTTCCCTCTATACAGGCGCACAGATATGAATTTAAAAATAAACCCACATCAGAGTCCACAACCCGTGTTTATAGTACAGCTGAGATAGAGTGGGAGGTAAAGCATCACCTGATCCGCTCCATGGTAGTGTGGGAATGTCAGCACTCTGAGCCACGATAGAAGAAGCCACTTTATCTCCGAGAGCCCACATGGCCTTACTGGACGGCCCTGGGAGGAGAAATGCAGTCTGTCAACAACGAGATCTGACATGGCTACGAACAAACCAAATAAAAAATAATGTGTCTGTGGATTTTACCTAAAAATGATATTCCTGCTTTGTTCAACAGCTCAGGCAGTTTGGGATTTTCAGAGGCATGACCCCATCCAGCCCACACAGCCTGTTAATAATGATACACAGAGACATATTATCATGTATCACAGCATTTTATTAACATTAAGATCACTGTTGTTTAAATAAATAAACTTACCTGCACAGGGATCCTTTTAGCAATGTCTACTATCAGCTCTACATTGGCGTAGTTGTTGTTGTTGGGCCCACCGGGTACAGGAACATAATGGTCTGCCATTTTAATGTATTCTATTAAAGGGAAAAGAGCAACACATAACCAGTTATTCAGTACAAACTTTCTGTGTCAAAAGTCACAGTCACTGTTTTCCTCTCCCTCTCACTCTCACTCAGATAACAGCTGGGTAATAAAAATGATAAGTATCAAGCTTTCAGTGACCTGCATTAGCTTTCAAGTCTTCAGGGGTTACCATGACCACAAAACGGATGGTCCTCTCATTGCGAAACATTTCGTAGGACCAGCGACGGATAGAGCGCATACATTTTACTGCAGCAATACCGTTGTTAGCTATCAGCACCTGTAACAGAGATAGAAAGCACTTGTGTAGCATTAAGAAAGACAGAAATGCTGCAACGCCGTTAAGCAATGGAAAACAGAGATTCAAAAACAGAAGAAGGGACTTTGGTTCTTACTTTTTCAATGACACGGTTGCCACCAAATCTGGTGACAAACTCAGCAGGAGAGGCCACAGTGAAGTCCCTCTGTAGATCCATCTTTCTGTGTTCGCGTCCTTTTCTCACCAAGTGAAGACCAGACATGCTAGGCCTGCAGTGGGAAGCTTGTGGTTAGTGTATTCTTCTCTGCATAGTAGCTCCAACAAACAGTGAATAATCCAGGAAACTGCAGGCTGCATATCATCCTCCAAAATATCACAACACGAGCCCGCTCCACTACAGTCACAGTGGGTTCATTAACATTGGGAACAAACTACAAGAAGTGAACGATAGCATTGAAAATCAAAAAGTCAAAGTTCAATCTCTCCCTCCTCAACTGTGGACCAGCCCATCTGTTTCAGACCTTATCTTCAAAACTGAACTTAATCATTGCTCTTCGCAATCTACACAAACAGCAGAAATTACATTTACATTATGTTCTCTGTGACCTTTTTTTTTTTTTTTTTTTAAATCAGACGCCCATCACAGCACAGATAATAAAAGATAAATGTGTCGTCATATGTACCCCAGCCGAATCAGCACAAGGGTGTTTCCAACAGTTACAGTAGTACAGTACAGTAGTACAGTATGTACAGTAGTACTGATCACTTATGAAGCATATATTCATACAAACATGCTCTTTATTAATTTGGTCTTTAAATGTCTGAGAATTTGCAAATTATACGGTGAAGTCCAAACTCGTTATTGTCTTTAATTTGAGATTATTTTGTGATTCAAAGTGACCTACAGCCTTCATGTTTAACTATATTCATGCAGCACTATTAGGTGATTCTACATAGCTGTCAGTTCTAATAATTACTGACAGGGTTCACTGGAGTCTTGTACTCTAACAATCAATGATGAGGTCAATGAGCAAGGAAATGTGCTGTTCTGCTGTCTGGCTGTCAAAGTCAATGTAATAATCTAAATCACACGTTGCAAAAGTGAATAATCTCATCTGGTTTACGGATTTAAAATGTTGGTTATGTTTAAATGCAAATCTGAACTTTACTGACTTGATAATCTTTTTGTTTGAAATCCTTTATAATCTAAATACCAGCAGTATTACAACACATAAAGTGCAATACATTGTTGACACTAAGGCAACAAACGTAAAGCAGCTTTTCCATGTTTTGCAAGACAAACTGAATAAACACTGCCATAACTTCGGATAATTTTACGTACCATGTTTATCAGCTGGCTCGTTCTTCGTTCATTGCACCGCAACCCGCTTCACAGACGCTCTGTCCCATGTTAAGAAACCACTGAGAAACACCTGTGTTGCACCAGCGAGCTATACTGTGAGGCTGTGTGAGCAGACATGAACTTTAAACTCCGGTGTTGTGTACTGTTCATTCAGGAAATACAGATTGCACTCTGCTGTGGAGACAGCTTTTTGATAACCTCTTACAGTGTCATGCAGTAATGATCCACTTTCTGATCTTTTTCCAGAACATGAAGCGTGACAGGGCAGGGTTTACTTTAACTAGATACGTTACTGAACAAACACTGAGTATCTGTTCATAAACATAAGGAGTACAGCTTGTGCTAGAAAATAGTAGCTCATTACAGCACTGCCACATAAGGACAAAGTTAATGTGGCCCTGTATACATTGTCGGAGTGTTTTTTTTTTAATTTCCTCTTGTGCCAAAACAAGCTCTGTTCAGTTACATAACTACATTATGTCCGCATGACTGATCTTTCCTGTTCACAAACTTGTCTGCAGAAATTGCTCAAGTATCTATATTTTACTTTGCTGCAAAGTAATTCTGCATGTTTTTCTTTATCTCTGCTGCTGTGAGTGTGAGATAAGCACAGCAGCAAACGTATCAAATTACAAAGAACAGTGAACAGCTTTTAATGGCACTTACTTTTGGAGATACGGGAACAAGCCGTTTCCCTCCATTGTACGGACAACTTTACTTAATAGTGAAACCAGATTGAGAAAATCTAACAGATCTCTACAAATTGTTCTTTTCAGTCGCTTCCTCCTCCCTTCTCCCCTCCCACATTTGCAGCAAAATAATCCAGAGATCCCCTGTGACAGATCACACGCAGTTCCTTGCAAATATACACAGAGTCAAGGGCAACACAACAACAGAGTTCAACTAGTACCCACGCAAAACGTGCAGCTGTGCACACATACAAGTAGATTTATTTCCCATTAAACTTTAAACAAAAGTGCATTTTCTTATGCTGCACAACTAAAACTTCTAAAGCTGAGATTAAAAAGAGGAAACCTCTTACCTTTCTCCCCTTCATATTGCTTCCCACAAGTCCTGCTAGCACACACAGCTTAATGCATTTGATAAAGTCGATCCAACTAAACATGTCAGGTTGAACATGTAGCTGAGAGCACCAAACAACAACTCTGAGTCACGATCATATCACACACCACCGCTGGGTATAAAAATAACTCGTGCAGAGTTTAAAAGGAAAAGTTAAAAATAAAGATTTGTTGGAGTTTAAATGTGTTTTTGTTTGCTGCGTTGTGACCTAGAGACACACACCACAGTTCTCAAAGTCATTTGGTCTGGCCTCTTGTTCCAATAATAGAGCCGGGGTGTTTGGCATGCAACTATAACGCAGGTCAACCCAATGCAGTCAGGTGATAAAAGACAGGGCAAGTGTGAGCACATGGGCACGTCGCCAGCGTAAAAGTTTATATTGGTCACTCAGACTAATATTTGTCATGCACGAGATGTTTACGTCACAGAGGAGCAACCTCCAGACAGACAAGGATTTTCACCGATGTGTAGTCACACCCTGAACAGTTGATGTTAAATTAAACTTAAATAAAATCTTACTTGATGCCTGAGGAGCTGGATCGTCGTGCTGCAGAGGATGCCTCCTGGGGACAAGATTTATTTGTGGAGGCTGGTGGCTGAGATGTGCCGCTTGGAGGTTTGCTAACCAGAGGCTCCTCGTCTGAAGAGTTATCCTCTGATGCACCGAGAATGAACTTGAGGCGTTCCCTCCCCTCAGGCCCTGAGTTGAGCATTGGCACTTTGGTTTTGGAAGATGTCTGTGTGGTTGGTGGTTTTTCTGAATTTACCTCCTGCAGTGCCTCCGTGTCCACTGTTTTAACTTGACCTGCAGAGGCACTGCAGGCCTGAGGACTCTTATCCTCATTGTGCGCTGAGGTAGTAGGAGCTGTTGAAAGGGAATGTTCGCCTGGATGAGGGGATTGTGTAACAGGCATGTCCTCCTCAGCTGCAGGCGGACCACAGCCAGACGGAGATTCCTCTCCTTTCACGGGCATCGCTACTGTCTTGGTGTTAATCCTCCACAGTAGCAACAAAATCCATAGGATTAATCCCAAAACTGCAAAAGGGAGCATTCACAGACATCCTCCTGAGACTGCAACAAGAACAAAATAAGCATTATGAGTCATACAAGACAGGCATTACACACTTTATCCACCATGCAGCACTCTAAAACGTCTCAGTCAGGACAAATCTTTTCATTTGTAGCATTTATGTTAATTTTTACAGTTTTTACAGATATATATTATTCATCAATTTCACAACCTCACGTATCGATATTGGCAGACATTATTAGTTGGACAGTAGTTAAGTTAATATGTGAATAAAAACTTTCTGCCACGTAGCATTGCTGTCTGTGCACTATTTCTATTTCATTTATTTATTTCAGACATTTTTCCAAAGGGCAAAGGCCAAAGGACCTCTCAGGACAGGGGCATGCTGGGTAATTTGAGATAAGCTCTGTGGGTCGGGCTCAACTTCAAAAGACGAGAGAGAAAAACAGGTAGAAAGGCTTTCCACCAGCTCAACCCCAATGAAACAACCGATAAAGGCCTTTTCTATTAAGAAAAATCCATTAAAACGATATTACGAGCAATCATTAACGTATGCACGCTCTTCTTGACTTTGAGTCCTATAAATTAATAAATGAAGATACTACTATGCCAGCACGGTCTGGCAGGGCTACATTTCCCAGCGAGCGTCCAGGGAACAGACTGTCTGTGACAGCTGACATGAGAGCCAAGTATGGCTGCTTCATTTGGGCTAAAGGTCATCACTGAGGGATTGAAGGGTGTGGAGGAGGAGGAGGAGGAGGAGGCACAAACATCCACACAAACAGCATTCAGGAGCATCTGAAGGCACCAAAATAAAGACAGAAAAATGAAAAAAGAAATAAGAATAAGTATGTATTTCTAAAATAAATAAAAAATAAATGATGTCCGTGTGAAAGAAGTGGTGGCCAGGTAAGAACTGAGGGTGGTGTGTGCACAATTACAGCGTTGTTTCATTTCACTTATCATATTTTTAGATGCAAGTTAGTTATCTGACTAAATAATTAGCTGCATGCAAACCTCCACTGACTGTGAAATGTACACAGATGTGACTTATTAATATATGAATTAATATATTAATGTAAACAGTGTTTAAACTATTACATTACATTATATCTACTCAAGTATTTGACAAATTTGAGGTACTCACTAGAATTATTTGACAGCTTGAGCTCCTGGTTAGTTTACAGATGGAGTGTGTTGACTTTAGCTCCATGCTGACCTCACAAATGTACACAATATGTCACAGACTAAACGTGACTTATCAGCTGAAAACTGAAGTAAACACATGCCAATGAACTGCGGTTTCACTCACAATAAATGTCAACTTATGTGACACAAAAATAGACTTAAACAGGAGGTCCACATGCGAGACTGTTCTGCAGAAAACTGCTGTTTATATTCAGCATTTTCTACCCAAGCAGAGAAATTAACCTGCTTTTAGCATCAGACATGAGGTGCATTTATGTTAGAGGTTTAAAAAGTTAGAGTAAACTTGTATTAAACTATAAAAACATGCACTCACCACTACATACATCTCTGCTGCCGTTGTTCCTGTCAGGCTAACAGGCTAGCTGACAGCCAAACCCTTTATTATTCCTCCAAACTCAGACTAAACTACTTTCTTCAGAGTTTATTTATCTCCATCTTAGACCTCAAACTCCACCCAAAGTGAGTCGCATCGCTGTTAATGTTTTATTGATGTTTTATTTTAACTGTTTTTAATGACAGCTGCAGGAAATGTCAAAGCAAACCTACCACCAGTGCAGTTTCTCTGTCTCTCAGCCCCCCACAGCCGTCCGACACCTCCTCCTGCTCGGATAGTAAACAGTGTAAAATGGGGGTGGGGGCTCTCAAGGTCCTCCCATGAAGGAGGAAAGCATCCGAAGATCGTGTATGTGCAAGATGTTTCAGTCTGTGGTTGAAAAGAAAACGTGGCAAAAAAAGTCAAGTTAAAGGTCCAGTGCGTGACTTTTAGCAGAAATGGAAAATAATATACATAACAGTATTTTCGAGTAATATATAATCACCTTAAAAACTTTTTTTTTTTTTTTAACTTAGAATGAGCCTTTTATATCAACACATGAAGCAGGTCCTCTCACATGGAGTCCGCCATCTTGTGCCACCATGTTTGTACAGTAGCCCAGAAAGGTCAAAGGGCACTACAGCGACCTCCGTGGCTGTGAAGGGAAGTCAACACGGAGGTGCCAAAAACTATGACCGTATAAAGAATGGACAGAGCCTGAGTGACGTCACCCGCGGGTTTCCGAAACGCTGTTTTGAAGTGGAAAATATGTGTGACTAACAGCTGATGAATGTACTGTTTTTCCACCTCTAAATAAGTCTTAATATAATTTGAACAGGTGAGTTCTAGAAAAATTCAGCCTCAGTACAGTTGTCACGAACGGGGAAATTAGCTATAGAGACAAAAACTGTTTTTTGTACCAGGCTGTAGACATGTTTATTTGTGCTGTGAAGTTTGACATTTTAACATGGGGACTTATGGAGACTGACTCACTGCAGCACATTAAAATAAAAATGTACAAAAGCAAATTTTCCTCACTGTAAAGTATGAGAGTATTTTTACAATGTAGATGAGCACTTATAACCATAAACAGTATAAAGAACCGACATAGTATCTGTGATGTGACCCATAGGCTTCTGATTAGCTGTTTTGAAGCTCAGAGTATGTTGGCTCTGGCTGCCACCATCTTTGTAGTCCTGCCTCTTGCCTCCTGGCTAATCTAAATATCAGCAAAGACCAAAACTATTTTTTGTACCAGGCTGTAAACATGTTTATTTCTGCTGTGAAGTTGGACTTCTGGAGCCAGCCTCTAGTGGCCACAATCTTCTGTGTGAGTGAGTCATCTTTTATCAGATAAACAATCTTCGTACTTCCGGATCTCCGCGCTGTTCTCGCGGGAACTGCAGGAACGCGCCAAAGTAAGAAAACAGCGGCCGAGTCAGTGACAGCGACAGAGAGAAAACTGGAGGACAAACCTCTGAAATAACTTCACAGCCTGTTTCAAATGAAGCTCCGCTGACAGACAGAAAACCTCAGAGGGACTTTAACTTGTTTGTCCGTGTTGTGGCCGACAGACGACAGAAGATGGTCCTGCAGAACAGCGGCAGGTTCAGAGCGGACCGAGGACAAAGTGGAGATCAGGAGAACCAGTGAGTTGTCTGCATGCTTCCTTTCAATCACATCTCTAGCATACTGTCATTGACACTTAGTGTATGTGTGTGTCCGAACCAGGGACGATGGATCCTCCATGTCCGCCCTCAAGCGGCTGGAGCGCAGCCAGTTCACCGACGAGATGGACGCCCGCTTCGGATTCGACAGGATGAAGGAGCCGGGGGAGAAAACAGGCTGGCTGATCAACATGCATCCTGTGAGTCATGTGTGAGCTTTTTGAATGTCTTGAAGGAGAAAAGGTGATATTAATAATAATAAATGTGACACTTCAATGTGCTCCTACAGACAGAGATCCTGGATGAAGACAAGAGGATGATCAGTGCCGTGGACTATTATTTCATCCAGGAGGATGGAAGCAGGTTTAAGGTTTGTACACACACTTTGAAGATGTGCATCCACATCCTAAACATTAGCAGCTGAATCTGTCTGGTATCCCTCTTCTCCTCTCAACATAACAGATAGTACTCAAAATGTTTGATCCGGAAACATGTAAGGACCAGCAAAGTAAATAAACATACAGGAATATCCATCCATATTTCATATCCACTTATTATCATCATCATCATGGGGGGCTGGAGCTGATCTCAGCTGTCAGATCATCACAGGGCTGACACATAGAGACACTCGCATTCACATCTACGGGAAAATACGAGTGATATTGATAAATTTAAAATGGATACATAAATGCAAATGCCAGAAACAGAATAGAAAATTTATTGAGTGTCGATGGGCCTTCATAATACTCACACTTCACTCATACAATCACTTTACAAAGAGAAAAAAACAACAACAACCACTCAGGAAAAGACAGAAGTTCACATGGCTCACGGTGGAGCGAGTCATCCACTAATCAGATGATCATCTGTTCGATACCCGACTTCTTCAATCTGTTCAAGCGTCCGTTGGCAACTCCAAATTGCTCCCGAAGGCTGCGCCACCTCGCCTGCTATCAGTATATGAATGGATGATTATGATATGTAGTAAGTGGTCACCATACGAATACAGTCAATTATAAGTAAACAGTTTCTATTCACATTCAACAACAACATGATGGTCGTACAGGTGTTATGTACAAAATCCAACTTTTCCATCTTTTAAAAAAAAAACTTGTCCTGTTGCAGTCTAATAGAGAAAGTGATTTTTCATCATTTCATTATTTTCCATCTTCAATATATCATAAATAATTTCTGTTGTGGTTTTCTGATTTTAGCCACCAAACAAATATCCAACCTGAGATGTAATGTTCTCCAGTGGCAAAGAAGAAATGTCAGCCACATCTTTTCCATTGCTTTAACATGTTTCTCTTGCTGTTTCTTCTTCTCTGTAGGTGGCCCTTCCCTTTAAGCCATATTTTTACATTGCCACTAAAAAGGTAAGTCTGCCATTTGGTTCATAGGTCATGTAAACATTTTTTTTCTTCAACTCCTTCCTTAAAGACATTTTTATTTGCAGAACTGCGAAAGAGAAGTCATCTCATACTTGTCAAAGAAGTTCCAAGGAAAAGTGGCAAAGCTAGAAATTGTGCCAAAAGAGGATTTAGACCTGGTGAGAGTTTTTACAGTTTTTATCGTCTTTTGACCAATGTTTCATATTTTAGTGAAGTTAGAAGATTTTAACCTGATAGCCACATTTGGTCCTCTCCAGCCGAACCATCTGATCGGACTGAAGAGAAACTACATCAAGCTGTCATTCAACACCGTGGACGACCTCATCAAGGTCAAGCGTGAGATCTCCCCGGTGGTGCGCAAAAACAAAGAGAGGGAGCAGTCCAACGACGCCTACACCTCAATGTTATCAAGGTACCACCAAACCACAGATCACAGTTGTTCCCAAAAAGCTTTATCCGGTTATTTCTAGCTTTACATCGATCTCTTGACACCTTTGTTGGTTTTTACAGCGCCTTATCGGGCGGTAATGTGACCTCGGCGGGTGAAGACGGGACGTTAAAGAGCATTTCAGACCAGTTAGACAACATTGTGGATATGAGGGAGTATGATGTGCCCTATCATGTCCGACTGTCCATCGACCTCAAGATCCACGTGGTAAGGAGAGATTTCTGTCAGTGTTTGAGAAAATCCTCTTAGACGCCAAGAAGTGTTTGCTGTTCTGACCTTCACTGGCTTTGTTTTCTCAGGCTCACTGGTATAATGTTCGATACAGAGGCAGCGCCTACCTGCCAGAGATTATACGCAGAGATGACCTTGTGGAGCGACCGGTATGAGGATTTTATTAATCAGTGCCGCAACATGTGATTTGTCGTGTATTCAGCTTTAATAACTCATCGCTTCCTGATTATTTTAGGACCCTGTTGTTTTGGCTTTCGACATAGAGACGACCAAACTGCCGCTGAAATTCCCAGACGCAGAGACCGATCAGATTATGATGATCTCCTACATGATCGATGGACAGGTGAGTCGTGTTTCCATCAAACAATTATAATGTCTATTATTCTGTTATAAATATGAATCATTAGTTACAATCTAATCAATAATTGCTTCCTTTTTTAAAGGGGTTTCTAATCACAAACAGAGAGATCGTCTCTGAGAACATTGAAGATTTTGAGTTCACTCCCAAACCTGAGTATGAAGGGCCATTCACTGTTTTCAACGAGGATAATGAGGTACGTAGCTGCCTGGCACTGAATATACTACAGCATAAATAATAAGTGGAAGTGGAAATAGCTGAATAACAATAACATAACTTGACTTTGGCTGCAGGCGGCTCTCATTCAGAGGTGGTTCGATCACGTCCAAGAAACCAAACCAAACATTTTTGTGACCTACAACGGAGACTTCTTTGACTGGTGAGGTGTTACTGTTTCTATGACGTGATCACATCAATTAATGTTACTGTGACGTTCATGTTTAACCCCTCTTACTTTGTTTTCACTCTCTGTAGGCCCTTTGTTGAGGCCCGTGCTGCGCTCCATGGACTGAGTATGTACAGGGAGATTGGTTTCCAGAAGGATAACCAAGGAGAGTACAAGGCCAGTCAAGCCATCCACATGGACTCCTTCAGGTATGCACGCCTCTGACGCTGGTCTTCCGGGGGTTCAGGGTTAATTTTAGATTCATTAATCACTCTTCCATCCTGTGCCAGGTGGGTAAAGAGAGACAGCTACCTGCCAGTGGGAAGTCATAACCTGAAGGCAGCAGCAAAGGCTAAATTGAGCTACGACCCGGTGGAGCTGGACCCAGAGGAGATGTGCCGCATGGCAACTGAAGAGCCGCAGGTACAGGAATGGACTTCAGTTTTTACAGCTCTGAAATGAAAGAATTGTTTCGATCCCTGACTTTCTTTTCTCTGCTTTTCTGTTTTAGACTTTAGCCACCTACTCTGTGTCAGACGCCGTGGCCACATATTACCTGTACATGAAATACGTTCACCCCTTCATCTTCGCTCTGTGCACCATCATCCCCATGGAGCCCGATGAGGTTTGTCTACTGTGTGCATGTGTAAAACAAATTCATTAAAACAACAACATGCTCTTTGATGAGTATTCATTCGTCTTCTTGCGTCCATCCGTGACCAGGTGCTGCGTAAAGGTTCTGGGACTCTGTGTGAAGCTTTGCTCATGGTGCAGGCCTTCCATGCAAACATCATCTTCCCCAACAAGCAGGAGCAGGTCTTCAACAAGCTGACAGACGACGGTCACGTCATGGACTCGGAGACCTACGTGGGCGGTCACGTGGAGGCGCTGGAGTCGGGAGTGTTCCGCAGTGACATCCCCTGCCGTTTCAAAATGGTACGTCTCTGTTCAACTTACAGCTTTGGTCTTTGTTTTCCTTCTTTTTGTGTTTGATTTGTGACGGTTTGGTGTTTGTGTGGTGACAGAATCCAGCTGCGTTCGACTTCCTGCTGCAAAGAGTCGAGAGAACGATGCGTCACGCCATCGAGGAAGAGGAGAAAATCCCTTTGGAGCAAGTCACCAACTTTAATGAGGTTTGTTCATTCTTTTTTTTTTCTTTCCTCGGCTTGTTTCTTTGAAAAGTTGGCCGAGCATTTTCAGCTTGAAGGTATGAAAAACTTCCTGGTATTTTCTCAGGTTTGTGATGAGATCAAAAACAAGCTGACTTCCCTGAAGGAGGTTCCAAACAGGATCGAATGTCCCCTCATCTACCATCTGGACGTCGGGGCGATGTACCCCAACATCATCCTCACCAACCGCCTGCAGGTAAAAAGAGAAATCACAAAAAACATGCACAGACATACAGTTCTCCACTTGTAACACGTCAAATCAAGCCATTTTTTATCATTATCTCAATCCATTCTTTAAAACTGTGAGCACTAGATGATTTCCAGTGTTTTAATATTATTCTGCATCCTTTAGTTTTTGCTAGACGCCCCCCTAAACCGCTTCCATTCATACTTCATGATATTGTCCAATTGCAGGAGATTTAATGAGCTGTACTCGAAACAATATATTCAGGAGAGTATCAACACCCTCCCACAGGTGCTCAGTCTTTTCACAGAAATGCAACACATGTACAAAAATACCAGCTTCTTTCTCACATCTCCAGCAGATGTCGCTGTTCGTTAGTGTTAGTTTGGCTGATTTATTTGGGCTTTGTTTAACAGTTTTTACTGAATAAGTTGAGATTACGGCAACAAACTTTTCCCATTCATCCTCTGCAAACTTAGTCTAAAATCTTCCAAATGTAATAATTCTTTGAATAACACTTTATTTTCTACATGTGCAGCCCTCTGCTATGGTCGATGAGGCCACGTGTGCTGCCTGTGACTTTAACAAGCCTGGTGCCACCTGCCAGAGGAGGATGGCCTGGCAATGGAGAGGGGAAATCAGTAAGTTTAACGTTATATCATTGTGAACTTGCCATCACTGTTTCTACAGTGTTCACGTGGGATTAAATTCACACTTTTCCCTCTACATCTACAGTGCCCGCGAGCCGCAGTGAGTTCCACCGCATCCAGCAGCAACTCGAGTCTGAGAAGTTCCCGCCGTTTTTCCCCAACGGTCCACCTCGGGCCTTTCACACTCTGAACAGGGAGGAGCAGGCCAAACATGAGAAGAAACGTCTGGCAGACTACTGTAAGAAGGCCTACAAGAAGACTCACATCACCAGGCTGGAGGAGAGAGTCACCACCATCTGTCAGAGAGAGAACTCCTTCTACGTCGATACAGTGAGAGCTTTCAGAGATCGCCGTTACGAATTCAAAGGACTCCACAAGGTATGCTGCTTTACATAACCCTGTATGTTTTCTGTAGTTGAAATGCTTCTTGCTCGTTGTAAAGTTCTTGCTTTTGGTGTGACCTTTGCTTCAGGTGTGGAAGAAGAAGCTGTCAGCAGCTCAGGACAGCGGAGACGCTGCCGAGGTGAAGCGCTGCAAAAACATGGAGATCCTGTACGAGTCTCTTCAGCTGGCTCACAAGTGTATCCTCAACTCTTTCTACGGTTACGTCATGAGGAAAGGGTAGGTGTCGGCTACAGTTGTCATCATTCACATCATCAAATATCCTCTTACTCGCACCGTTACGTGAACTCTTAAGCCTCGGCTGCTGGTGAGATCAGCCGTGATAAACACCGGATGTTGTCTGCTCTGTCTTTGTGTTTCCATCAGGGCGCGCTGGTACTCCATGGAAATGGCTGGCATTGTGTGCTACACTGGAGCCAACATCATTACTCAGGCCAGAGAGCTCATTGAACAAATAGGGTGAGCGTCATGTTGAGAATTTGATACTTTATTACAGAAATCATCTTTTCGCTCAGTGCGTGGTCAGCTCGGGCAAGATGGAGCTGGAAGCGAATCCAATGCGTCGTTAAACAATGTTTCTTCAGCAGGTTCGGGCCAACATTGGACTTGAATCCAGCTCCTTTACTTTCTTTTGCTCCTGCACGTTGCAGAATAATCATTTGATAACTGAAGCACATTAACGTTGAACAGATTCTTCCTGAATCTTTTACTAATATGTGAACTATGTGAACTGCTTTCCCTCAGGAGGCCCCTCGAGTTGGACACTGATGGTATCTGGTGCGTCCTCCCCAACACCTTTCCCGAGAATTTTGTGGTGAAAACCAGTAACGAGAAGAAGCCCAAGGTGACCATCTCTTACCCGGGAGCCATGCTGAACATCTTGGTGAAGGAGGGATTCACCAACGATCAGTACCACGAGCTGGTCGACCCCGCGTCCCTCACATACAACATCCGGGCTGAGAACAGCATCTTCTTTGAGGTGGACGGGCCGTACCTGGCCATGATCCTGCCTGCCTCAAAAGAGGAAGGGAAGAAGCTGAAGAAAAGGTAAGGAAATGGTGGATTTTAGACATCTTTGATGGATTTGTTCCCATCATGAGTCATGATGGTGATTTAAGAGTTCTCTCTTCATTTTAGGTACGCTGTGTTCAATGAGGATGGCTCTCTGGCTGAGCTGAAGGGTTTTGAAGTGAAGAGAAGAGGAGAGCTCCAGCTCATCAAGATTTTTCAGTCGTCTGTGTTTGAGGCTTTTCTCAAAGGTACCAGTCTGGAGGAGGTGTACGCCTCCGTGGCCAAAGTGGCTGACTACTGGCTGGACGTTTTGTACAGCAAGGTAAACTCAAACAGCATTCTAGTATGGCAAGATATTTACATCGCGCTTTCATTAACGTGGATCAGCCAGTCCAGACTAGTCCTTAACTAGCTGATTGATTTATTTCACTCGTTTTCCAGGCTGCCAACATGCCAGATGCGGAGCTGTTTGAACTGATTTCAGAGAATCGTTCAATGTCCAGAAGGCTGGAGGACTACGGAGAGCAGAAGTCCACTTCTATCAGCACAGCTAAGCGGCTGGCCGAGTTCCTGGGAGACCAAATGGTGAAAGATGCTGGTCTGAGCTGTCGCTACATCATCTCCCGAAAACCAGAGGGCTCGCCTGTCACAGAAAGGTGAGTTAAAATATACATTTGGGAGATGTTTAAGAGTGCTTTGTAACGTACCTGATTCTAACTTCGGTACATGTCTCACTCTCAATCTCTCCAATAAAGAAAAGTTTTGAAAACTTTTCACACTGCCGTGATTTTTCTGGTGTTAGCAGGATCAAATCATGTCAGAGTTGTTTTCCCACTGTTGAATGTTTGTGGAGATGGAGCACTTTGTATTATTACCAGAAGTAAAAGCCTCAAGTTTGACATTTGTGTCTCCATCAGAGCCATTCCCCTGGCTATTTTCCAGGCGGAGCCCAGTGTGAAGAAACATTTCCTTCGTAAGTGGTTGAAGATGCCCAGCCTGAACGATCTGGACATCCGCTCTGTGAGTTTCTAAACATTTATAAGAGCTCTTGGTTTTCTGTTCCATATGACATTAACATTTCCATTGTGGGCCTTCACAGATCCTTGATTGGGGTTATTACATCGAGAGGTTGGGTAGTGCCATCCAGAAAATCATCACCATCCCTGCAGCTCTTCAACAAGTAAAGATTAAACACGTTTCACTCGTCTCTCAGTCTGTCCTCGACTGATGTACTGATAAAATTGTTTCTGTTCATCATCAGGTGAAGAATCCAGTACCCAGAGTGCGGCATCCTGACTGGCTTCACAAGAAACTTCTGGAGAAAAATGATATCTACAAACAAAAGAAGATCAGCGAGCTGTTCACCAGTGAGGGCAAGAGACAGGTTTGTTCACAGCAAAATGTCCCGTCAAACTATCAACACAGGACGTTACGGTGGTTAACCACTCTTTCCTCTCTCAGGTGGCCCATCAGCCTCTCGAACCTGGCCAAGCCGCAGACATAGAAGACTTTGGAAGGCCACCCAGACCTCTGCAGCCAGCCATCCCCATCAGCACCAAGCGGAAACGGGCTTCTCAGGGAGAGGACAGCCAGGTGGAGTCTCAGGATGTGGAGCTCACTCAGAGCTGGAGAGAGATCCTGGGGCCACCCCCACCTTCAGGAAAGACGCGGGTGAGGGAGCAGCAACATGTTGTGTTGTGTCAAAGTATTGATTCCTGGTCTTCTAATGGTTACTGATTATATTGGAAATGGCAGGAAATGCTTCCAATGTTTCCTGAGAATTATTACAAAGCTTTTAACAACATTTATATTGTTTCTGGGTACAGGAGGAGCGTCTAGTGTGGCTACGTTACCATAAGAAGAAGTGGGAGCTGCAGCTGAAACAGAGGAAGGAACGAAAGAAGAGGAGGAGGATGCTGGATGGTGAAGCTCAGCCTGTAGGGGGAGGAGTGATCCGAGACGGGCCCATCACCGGCCTGGGAAGCTTCCTACGCAGGACGGCACGCAGCATCCTGGACATGCCGTGGCAAATTGTGCAGGTCGGGCAGTGTTACCTTTATCACCCTCAAGTCAGTTAGCCAATCAACTCCAAAGGAAATCATCTAATCTGGCCTCATGTGATGTCCCTGCTCCTCTCAGATTGCAGAGACTAGTCACCCTGGTCTGTACAAGCTGTGGGCTGTGATTGGGAATGACCTCCACTGCATGAAGCTCAACATCCCACGTGTCTTCTACGTCAATCAGAAAGTCCCCAAACAGGAGGA
Organism: Protonibea diacanthus; assembly: GCA_028641955.1. Taxonomy (NCBI): domain Eukaryota; kingdom Metazoa; phylum Chordata; class Actinopteri; family Sciaenidae; genus Protonibea; species Protonibea diacanthus. The sequence continues at coordinate 18,371,831 of CM053985.1, read as the reverse complement.
AGGAGCTACGTACAAAAAGGCACGCATCGTTTTATAAATGTTTGAAAGCATGTGTTGTCTTAACGAGTTAACTACATGATGTTTTAACTAATCGTTTGGCTTCAGGTGAACCGCATGCTGCCTCGCTCCAACATGGTGTACTACCTTTATGAGTACTGTGTACCCGAGGACATGTACCAGGAGCACATCAACGAGATCAACGCTGACCTCTCTGCCCCAGATATCGAAGGTGTCTATGAAACACAGGTATGACCAGGTGCCTTCCTGCATTTTCTTTGCATGCCGCTGTAACAGAATGCGGCATTAACTCGGTCTCCTCCAGGTGCCGCTGCTGTTTCGTGCCCTGGTGCAGCTTGGATGTATGTGCATGGTCAATAAACATGTTGTGAGGGATCTGGCCGGCAGGGAGGCTGACACTTTTGACCTGGAGCATCTGGAGATGAGATCTTTGGCACAGTTCAGTTACCTGGAGCCTGGTAAGTCCCGTCTCACCTAATATTTGGCCTGATATCACAAGATTCTGCTTTTAAATCACTGTGTGTTTCCCCTATCCGCAGGGAGTGTTCGCCACATGTACCTGTATCATCACAGCCAAGGTCACAAGGCTCTGTTTGGCCTCTTCATCCCCTCTCAGCGCAAAGCCAGCATCTTTGTCCTGGACACAGTAAGTAAAGCTCAATAATAGAGTTCATGAGTACAACTGAACTTAAAGGCTCAGTGATGCATTTCTTCCAACCCTTAAGTTTTGTCTTCTTTTTTCTCTCTCAAGGTCAGAAGCAACCAGATGCCCAATCTGAGTAACCTGTACACAGCCGAGCGCACCGCTCTCCTGGAGAAGACAACCGAGGAGCTCCTGCCTCCGGAGAAACACAATTTTGAGGTCCGAGCTGAAAACGACGTGAAGGCTATTTACCGTGCACTGCAACGCATCCTGCTGAACTACAAGGTAAAATCCTACTGGAGTGATTTAAACACCTAATTATCTTCCAATAAATTACTAATCGAGTTGTTGCTTTTTACAGGAGGAGCGTCGTGGGCCGACCCTCATCGCGATGCAGTCAAACTGGGAGCTGCGACGGTTGGCAGCAGGGATGCCGGTGCTCGAGGAGTTCCCAGTCGTTCCTGTACACGTGGTTGATGAGATCAGCTATAATGTGCTGGACTGGCAACGCCACGGCGCCCGGCGCATGATCCGCCACTACCTCAACCTGGACAGCTGCCTGTCGCAGGCTTTCGACATGGCCAGGTACGAACTACGTACTGCTAGCTCTGAGGATTTCATATTCCCACTACAGAGATGGCTTGAGAGAATAGATTATTTTATTTTTATATAAATAAGGCCTCTACCAACTCAACATTTGAGCTTATAACTCTTACAAAGCTTGTATCTTCTCTTTCTTTTAGGTACTACCACTTACCTGTGGGGAATTTGCCTCAGGATGTGTCCATCTTCGGCTCAGACTTGTTCCTTGCAAGACATCTACGGAAACACAACCACCTGCTGTGGCTTTCACCCACAGCTAGGCCTGACCTCGGAGGAAAAGAGGCTGATGACAGTCGTCTTGTCATGGAGAGTGATGACAGGGGCTCTGTGGAGATCAATGCTCAAGGATGCTACTCCACAGGTACCCAAACAAGCTTCATCTGTGATCATAAAGCAGCTGTACCTTTTTTGTATTTTCATATTTATGGACGATCCTGCTTGTGTTTCTTTCAGTGTGTGTGGAGTTGGACCTACAGAGTCTGGCAGTGAACACCATCCTCCAATCACAGCATGTCAATGACATGGAGGGTGGTGCTAGTCTGGGTGTCAGTTTCGATGTGATCCAGCAGGCCTCGTTGGAGGACATGATGTCAGGAAACCAAGGAGCGACCGCTCTTGCTAGCTATGATGAGACGGCTCTCTGCTCCAACACATTCAGGTCTGTAACCATCTGTACTAATATCTATGCCTCTTAATGTTCCATATTGTTAAAGGAAGCATGACATGTCTTATTGTTCAGAGTCAGGCTCACCTTAGTGTTTGCTCCGTGTTGTATGAGCAGGATCCTGAAGAGCATGGTGGTTGGATGGGTCAGAGAGATCACACAGTACCACAACGTGTATGCAGACAACCAGGTGATGCACTTCTATCGCTGGCTGCGCTCCCCGAGCTCTCTGCTCTATGACCCTGCGCTGCACCGCACGCTGCACAACATGATGAAGAAGGTGTTCCTACAGTGAGTGTCGCATCAGTTTCTACACTGCAAAAAAAACACAAATCATCTATTTAATCACATCTAATAAATATAAGATAAAATCGGCTACCTGTTTACATTTAACATGCATGACAGCTGCTGTGTCATCTTCTTTTTATTAATCCTCTCGTTCTGCTGTCAGGTTGATTTCAGAGTTCAAACGTCTCGGCTCCACTGTCGTGTACGGAAACTTCAACAGGATCATCTTGTGTACTAAAAAACGGAGGATAGATGACGCCATCGGCTACGTAGAATACATCACCAACAGGTCGGGCATTAACTCTCTGCAGGTCACAGTTATAAAGAGAGTCTACCAATTTAATATTAATAAAAACAGAAAAACAACTGTACCTGAACAATAAAAGTGTATTTGAGTCTGTATTTGGCTTCAGTGGTCTGAAGTAAGAGTGAGAACGCTAAAATCAGAAGTAAAGGAAACAACACAATTACCATTAGAGCAGATAGTTGTTTGCCTGGGATGGTGTTGCAGTCTCCATCATCATGGGAATTTAAGTCTATGAAGCAAACTAACCAACAACCCATTAGACTGATGGAAGGACAAAATTAAATAGTGAATTTAGGGCCAATATATCAACATGGTAACATGAAACAAAATATCTTGAGGGATTTTGGTTGTTGTAATGGTTGTTGGTTAGCACCAGATCTTTTTGTGGCCCTCAAGACAAGATTACAGCAAACAATGATGCTTTTAACTGCGGTTTAACTAATTATCTCAGAGCATCTATTATTAATAGCTTAAAGCTATTTTTCAAGTTGATTTTTAACTTTCCAGTCTGTTGTCATGCTGTAAGTGGATGCAAAACATGAAAAATCATCTTCCTAACTGTTTCTCCTTTAGCATCCACTCCAGAGAAATCTTTCACTCTTTGTCCATCTCCTTCTCCCGATGCTGGGAGTTCCTGCTGTGGATGGATCCCGCCAACTGTGGTGGCGTGAAGGGCAAACTGCCCTCCAGCATCTTGTACGGAGAGGTAATTCAGACACAACATCTGCTTCACAACATACAACATTTGCGTTGAAGTGCACAGAACTCATGCCTCTCTCCTCATGGTTCTTAGGAAGGAGCCAAACAGAAGAAAAACAAGCGAGGGGAGGGAGATGAGGAGGGTAGCGAGGATGAAGATGAGCTCGAAGCCGAGGAAGATGACGACGGTGATGGGGAGACGGATGAGGTGGAGGAGTTGATTGAGAGCAACTGGAACATCATGCAGTATCTGCCCCAAACCGCCTCCTGCCAGAAATACTTCCTCATGATTGTCTCTGGTAAATAAAAATCAATAGACAGCAGATTTGTAGTTTAGTACAATATTTTTATTTATTTATTTACACACACACACTTTCCACACCAGCCTACATTGCAGCGGTCTACCACAGCATGAAAGAGGAGCTGAGACGTAACGCTCCCGGGACAACGCCAGTCAAGAGACGTGGAGGCAGCCAGGCTTCCCAGCAGGCAGTGGGGGACTTGAGTGCTCTTCCTGGTAAGTTGCTGTTTTGGAAGCTGCTTCAGTTACTAAAGACTTCCCTCGTGTGTCTTAGGAACTTCATATTACACTTATTAGAGTCGCCACAGGCTAGTGGGTGATACACTTAAACCTGTGATATGGGAGCTTTTTAATTGTATTAAGATAGATTCCATCTCAGATGTGATGTTTTTTTTAACTCCCTCCCACAGGAATGATCTCCTTCTCCCAGGAATATGTGTCTAGCGAGCTGACACAGAACTTTTTCACCATCACTCAAAAAATCCAGAAGAAGGTGACTGGTACGAGGAGCGTGACCCAGCCCTCAGAGATGTTCCCCGTCCTGCCTGGATCCCACCTGCCGCTCAACAACCCCGCACTGGAGTTTATCAAATATGTCTGCCAGGTATATTACTAAGAAAAGCTCTCACGTAGCTCTCACGTAGTTGTGATAGTTGTGATTTTCCTCTCAGCACTCTGCACAATTTTTCAGGATTTGCAACTCATGCACTTGCATTTTGTTGTCTGTTCAGGTCCTTTCACTGGACGCCAACATAGTGAACCAGGTGAACAAGCTAAAGCGAGACCTCCTGCGCCTCGTGGACGTCGGAGAGTTTTCGGAGGATGCCCAGTTTCGTGACCCGTGTAACTCCTACATCCTGCCGGAGGTCATCTGCCACCACTGCAATTTCTGTCGTGACCTCGACCTCTGCAAGGACCCATCTGTGGCACAAGTGAGAGGAGGAGCTTTGATGGGCATCATAATGATTGAGAAAAAGATAATTTATTGTCCTCCATTAGAGGAAATTAGTTTGATTAATAGACTGTTGTTTTCTTACATAACGGAGGTCTTTATCTGCAGCCAGATGTGAAACATGAGTTCAGGAGGTGACTGGGTTCATGTGCTCTGCTTGTGATTACAGTGAGGGTTGGGAGTAGAGAGGCAGTGATTTTAGGGGCATTTTAAGTTTGGTATGGTGACGTAGCATGCAGGAGGAGGATGGGTTCTCTGGTGAAGCAGTAGCAGAAGGTGTGACTGACTCAGTGTGCCCCTTGTTTTTGAACATATTAAATTCAATTTACAAAAACTGTGTTTTCCTCTCAGGATGGATCAGTTCTGCCTCAGTGGTTCTGCTCCAACTGCCAGGCGCAGTATGAGACCGAGTCTATTGAGATGGCTCTGGTGGAAGCTCTGCAGAAGAAAATGATGAGCTACACACTGCAGGACCTGGTGAGTGAAACAATGCAGATACTGAATAGATAAAACATGTTTACAGTAACAGTTTTTGGGGTGTCCAGTCCTAGTGGTTAACACATAAACCATAAACTGTAATGTCTTCTGTTGCAAAGGTTAATGTGCTTTGAGAAGAGACATGAGAGAATACCAACCAGCTGCCTCATTACAAACTGTACTTAAAGCTGCTGCAGTTACACAACTCGACTACAGAAGCTGCCTTTGCTCAAACATACAGTATTGTGTCTCTCAACTCGTCATTTTCACGTGTTCTTTTCTTTTGCATGATTTTTTTAAGATGTGCACAAAATGTAAAGGAGTGAAGGAAGCGAACATGCCCCTCTACTGCAGATGTGCCGGAGACTTTGACCTCACTTTCCCAACCAAGGTTTCTACTCTCTCTTAAATGAATCTTTTAATTCAGTGACGATGTGATCGTTCTCATTTGACATTGTTCTCACAGCTATGTTTTTTTTTGTTTCTTTCTTTCCACTTTTCTTCCATTTAAAGAGCTTCTCCGAGCAGATCACAGTGTTTCGGAACATAGCATCCCACTACAACATGAGCTTCCTGGAGGAGACCATTGACTGGTTGCTTGTTATGAGCCCACACATCAGCCAGAACGCTCACTAAATGTGACACCTTCCCTCCAACACTCCCTCAGCTGCATACCAAGATGATGTTTGTTTGATGATGGTTGATGGCGTATCATCAGGACACTGGTTAGAGGAATGTGTGGACTGTAGATATGTTTGAAGTCTCGATTATGTCATAATAAAATTATGTGAATTTCAGATTTTGACTGTTAATAAATATTTTTCCAAGTGTTTTAACTGTGAGTTTCAATGTCTTTACCGCTCAGTTGTGTGCTGTAAGTATAAACATCCTGAGTGCAATTCACCCCGGGGACCTTTGTTAATCAGCAGTCACTCCCCCCTCACTTGGCTGCAGTGAAACACATTAGGCATGTTTGATGCTGCTTTATTACAAGTTGCATAATCGTTAAATGTGGAATTTTCCTGTGGGGAGGCACTGTGGAGATTTCTCTTTTTAACTTTCGTATTTGCAACAAATCCTCGTATGATGAGCTTTCACTAACTATTTTCAAGCCGGTGGTTCGTGATTACAGTGAGGAAAATCTGGATCACAATGATCTTAACCCATGCACCTCCATCGCTTTAACCTCATTGCCCCAAAGATGACTCACTTTGCCTGCTGATGGGCACCTCCTAGCCAAGTAATCACATTTCATCTGAGGCACAATTAGATTGGCTCCTTAGAGCTCCTCACTGATACATGTACAAATGAAGGAATGAAAGCGCTTAAGAGGGTCTGTGACTAGATTCTTTAAATTTCTTCTCGGTTAGCCTCTCGGTACATCTTAGATCAGACACAACACTTCTGGAGTTTAACAGTGAAATGGATTAACATAAGCACGACCCTTTAAGATACAGCATTATGTAAATTTTCAGCTCTTTTTTTTTATGTCGTAAACACAATTTCTGCACAGGCGTGTCACTGTCCATCAAGCTCCTCCATCCATCATGACAGACATCGATCCATTAGACTTGAGTCTTACGTCTCTGACATTTACATTGCTCTCAAGCGTCCAGATGGATTCACACTTCCCCACAATCTTGTTAGAGAAACCATCTTATGGGAAATGTCTGTGTTATTTGATTACTGCTCATTGCTCTCCTTGCGCGTCTCCTGGCCGTTTCCTCCTGCATCCTCTAGCTATGCTGAACATATCAGGTTGAAAGACAAAGGAAGTATTTAGATTATTCAAACAAGGTGTGCAGCTTTATGTTTGGAATAATGCAGATTTATAAGATACACTGTAAAATTATCCTGATATCTGGATCTTAGGTTTGGACATTTATTGCAATACATTAACAGAAATTGACTTGGTTTGTAATGTTGCTCTTTACTGTGCTTTCTTATCTTTTCATAGTGAGAAAATAAACACATTTTCTAAGTGGTGTTACTGTTTGCTGAAGTGAGAGATGTCAGGTGAGAGAGAAACAGTTAGTTGCATTGTACAGTTGGGGGTCCATCAAGGTTTGAGATGATATATGAACTGAATCCACTGCACAGGCAGAGACTTTGAGAGGACCAGCTGTCTGCTCTGTCACTGTGGTTCTCTGTCAGTTCCCACTAAAAAAAAAACAGCATAGCAACTGCTGGCAGTCCATAACTGAGCTGTTGCAGACACCTGAGAAACCACTGGAAGTTGCTCTTGTTGCCACAGTCAGCTGACGGAGGAGAGTCCACACTCTTGGCCAGCGAAGACCGAGGCAACTGCAATGACGTTACAGCGGAACACCTTCTGACAGGTCTGAATGGTTTGAGCCGAAGCTGTTGATGTAGCTGAGCTCTGTGGGAATGGGCACTGGGGGCTCCTTGATAATCTGCAGATGACAGACATCTTACATTCAGAGAATATTTCCCATAAAAATAATAATTCTGCAGAAACAATCAAACACAGACAGCAAAGTCAGAGCTGCACACTGATGGGGTTTAAGTGCCTTTTTATGTTGCTTTGTGTTTTTCTTCTTAATGTCTTTCATGCCTCACATAAAGCACTTGTAATTGCCTTGCCTTGTTCAATTCACATGACAGCCAACATGTACCCAGATCCTGCAACCAAAGCAGCTGAATGGAGATTATTTGTGTGGAGGTTTATACAGTGTTCATCATTAAAGAACTTATTTAGAATTTTCAAACTCAGATTAAGATATGTAATTTTATGAAGTACACAAAAAACATCTGTACTGTATGTATTCTTAAAAACACATCGGTGAGAACAACCACGACTGTAAAGTGAAGCCAACTGTACTGATGCTGAATTTTATTTAACTCACCTGTTCAGATTATATTAAGGCTTAAAGTTATGCGTAATTAACAGTGTGGCTGCTTTGATTGACAGGTGGGTGCTGTTACAGATGGCTTGTTTGAGCACCCAGGAGTCATTCAACCCGCCTCTGGTCCCCTGATGATCCACCTCTTTGACAATTTTTAGATTAGCCAGGAGGCGGAAGAGCAAGGACTGCCAACATTGTGGTGACCAAAGCTTCAATTAGCTTTATACGGTCTCTCATTAGCTTTTCTTTGTAAGGTATAAAATCATTAAGGTATCAGTATCACAAAACTGCCCTGAACTCAGATGAACCGTGACGTGGTGAGGCTGCCTTTTACTCACCTCATCAAACTTTCTGTCACTGTAGACTTCATTCTTGTCAATAAATGTCAGCATGATCCAGTCACAGATAATAGTACACTAAAGGGTTGTAATGAAAAGAAAAACAGACAGTGTGTGACGGAACGAGTGATAGCTGTTATTTCAAAGTGTCAAGATAAGAAAGGAATGCAGCCATTACTCACAATGCCAACTGAAGTCATAGCAGTCACTGTGCTGATGATGGTTGGGATAGGACTGAATTTACCAGCCTGAAAAACAAATGCAAGTAATGATAGTCATCACATTAAGCTGAAAATAAACTGGAGTGATGATGATGGAGTGTATCCACTTACATGTCCGTGAACTATGACATCCAAACGGATGCCATAGGCCTTGATAAGTGTCCGAGTCTCTACCCCATTCTTGTTGTAATATTTGGCAAACCTGGGCAGAAATCAAAAGGGTAAAGACAGGGTAAAGACCACTCTGCAAACTGACAAACACGGTGAAGAAAAGTCAGCGATAGGTGTAGGAGCTCACCTGTAGTAGTAACCAGAGTTGGCCTGATCCTTTCGGAGATCAAGGCGACGGAAGGAATATGTTGGTTTACAGTTTGAAGGATCGATATCCAGGTTACACTTCCAGTTGATGACAACCCCTATCACTCCTCCCTGAGCACAAACAGCAATGATCATATCTTGATCCATGCTACACAATCACAAAGTGATATTGCAGAGTACACACATGTATAAGAATCCTTTTTCAACATTTTTAAATCAGAAATCTTCATGAATCAAAACATTACAGCTCAAAGCAGAGCTCAAACTCACAGTCTCGCAGAGCTGACTGAAGCTCTCCCTCGCTTTTTCTGCTATGTAGCCCAGGCGGAAGTTTGGACAGTAGGGCTCTTTCTCTTCATCATAATGACACTTATTGAGGTATTTCTTCATGTTACGCTTGTTTGAAGCCTCTTTGATGTTTCCCCTGCCAAAGACAAGAACATAAGAACTTCTCTTCTTCTCTATTCTGAATCTCTGCAGCTCTAATACTGTCTGGAAACACTGGCTCCACTGTGTGTGTGTGTGTGTGTGTGTGTGTGTGTGTGGACATACCTCAGCACTTTAAATTTGGGGAAGTGGATAGAGTTTCTGATGAACACTGTGAAATTGATGGCCTCCTTTAATGCTGACTCTCTGTTGAAGACACCAAATAATCAGAGTTGTGTTCAGTTAAACTTGCTGTGCTTGATGACTGTTGACATTGTTACATCCACCATTTTGTCAAATTACATTATCTGTTGTTATTCTCTTATTACAATTGTTTTGTGATTGCTGACTTAGTTTTTGTGCTATTAGTTTATTGCTAACCATGCTATCCATTAACCTCGGCTAATATGGTGCAAACACAGCATTTTTATATTTTACGATTTTATTTTTACTCTTGTGGATTATGTGTATTTTTGTTCTTTTGTACTGGGAACTAAATGATATTTACTGATAATCATCAGTGATTCTTGCTTCTCAGATTGTTTTATTTGAATGCTTTTTAAGGACCAGGAGATTTAAAGATATTAAATCTTTAAAGCAAAAAGCAAAGACTAGGAAAAAAGAAATATAATTTTGTTTAGCAGAAACTTCTGATTTCCTTTTGTGTTAACTCCTAAACCTTGAGGTTTTTATCTTGTGGCACTTTTAAGGGTCCCAAATTGTGAACCACTGATTTATCTTTGATCATTTCTACATTTTTTTGTCCATTGTTTGGTTCGCTTCCAATAAAACATCAAATGCCAACTGTTGTTTGTTCATGGGTTATCATATTTTCCTTTGGGTGATCCAAATAATCCTGACTTAAACTTGACCAACTAACTTACCGTACTACAGCGTACTCCTCAATAGGACACCAGGTTTGGATCTCACAGGTTTTGAAGGTGTGGTTGTAGTACTGAACGCATTTGCCAGTCCTTCTGCCTGCAAGACAAGCATTTAAGACTGATAAAAACTCTGACAAACACAGACCAAACAGGCTTGAAGAAAGATTTTGTGAGGAATAAAAACAGTACCATGGCCATCAAAGTTAACCTCTCCCTTGACACAGTCAGAGTCGGTTGTACAGTTGGCATTGGCAACTTTGAAATACTGCAGTGAAATAAGAGAGGTCAGCTCAGTCATGGGAGATTAAAGGTGTCTGTGTAGTTGCATGCCCATTGCTCAGAAAGCCTTTGTTGACCTCTCACCTCAGCGCAGGTTCCTTGCTTCTGATTGTATGTAACTTCTCGCCTCAATATTGTACTAATCACATCACCACCCTGTGAGGAAAATACCACATGAATACTATTTATCAGTATGGTTTACTGTGGTGTGAAGACATAATGATAATGACAGGGAGGTGAGACTTCTTTGTATTGCATATTGTATTGCAGCATTTTTTTCGAGACTTACCTCTGATGGTCGAGCGTACTCCACAGTGTCCAAGATGTGATCTTCATGAACTGCTGTGCCTTTCATGAGTGTGTAAACTGAGCTCTCTGGACGAGTTTCACTCTCTTGGTATGCTTTCTCATTTATGAAGACATACCTTCAGGATGAGAGAACAGACAGACCCACTATCACATTTTCTGTCATGACGTCAATTTATATTGGAGGTATCAGATTACCCTGGATCTGTCCAGCCATCTTTGCTGAAGCCAAGAGAAGAAGAAAAGATGACGCACTTAAAACATAAACCTGAAAATAAAACATGAAAGATTTGAGAGAATAAAAAAAGAACAAGTTCCTTACAAATAATAGCCTATATAAAAATGTTTCCATTATTTATGCTATTTATCTGTCTCCAGTTAATTGCAAGTGAAAAGCATTTCCTGTCCACAAAACTGCAATTTATGGATTTGAGAACTGAAAAGTTGCACTGCAATTTTTATCCTGATGTACAGTTGAAAAAAAAATGCTGTTTTATACTTTACTGCAATTCCTAAAAGAAGCATTAAATACATGATACATCTGATGACAACAAATGTAGAAATATCAACAAAGTGAAGTTACCATCACATTTTAATGTTAGAGGTTGTCCCTTTTAGCACATACAATGAGCGTGCAAGTACACAAACATGAAGCTTACCAGATGAAATAGGTGATCACAAGAAACTGCACACCTCTGTATATAACTCCAAGAGTTCTGTTTTTAACCACCATCACCTTTGGCGTCTCATAGTCCCAGAAACCAAGAAAATAATCCTTCATAAAGTCTCGTAGCCCCATCATGAACTTATGAAATACTTCACACATATTCTCAGATGTCCTTAGAAAATCTAATTTCTGAATTATTTTAGCTGTCTGTATCTAGCTTTTTATTTCTCTCACTGTTTTTCTTTTCCACTCTCCTGCTGCTGCTCTTCAGCTCCAATCTGCATCTCCCTCAAAGCATCCCTGGGACCAGAGAGAAGAGAGAAGAAGGGGGTGGGGCTCAGATATGGTTGAATCATGCATTTTTTATTTTATCCATTTAATTTGATGATTTTTCACACTTTTTAGACTTTTTTAGACAAATCTGAATGAAGTGCTTACAGTTCTGCACAGGAACTTAATTTATAGACATGTTTCAAGAAATGCTTTTCTTTTTTTATGAATAAGTTTAAAATATTTATTATATTTTTCCCTGGACTGTCTTAAAATTGCAATTGCAAACTTATATTGTAGGCACTGGTGCAAACTAAATATAACTGTGCATGCTGTTCATATATATATATAGTCTAGATATATAGTCTTCATACACTAAAAACTGGCGTGTGCATTAATATGCAAAAATATGCAACCTTTCTTAAGACAGGTTTAATTTCTCTGCACACGCATGCTTAACGTATGTTTACTGTGACAATTAAAAATAAAATATAAATATTTTTTTTAAAAAAAGTTATTTGGGAGACACTGGTGCAAATATGTCACTATGAATTGATATACATGGCATGACAAACTTGATGTAATGTACTAACTGTCTGTGTGTGTGTTTTGTTTTCTTTCTCTTTTTTATACAGGCGGACAAATGGCCTACCTCTCATCGGGGTCCTGATTCCTGTTCGCACCGCCTCTTCCGCGCATGTCAAACGACACGTGCGTCGGCTGTTGGTGTCGGTAGCTCGCGCTGTGTTCGTCAGTTAGCGGCTAAATTTGTATTTAATTAAAGCCTCAATAACTTGTGTGGAGGGTCGCATATTGTCTGTAAATGGGGGGTCTTCAAAAGAAAAAGGTAAGAGTTGACTTGGCGCTAATGTCAGCCTCAGGGTGCACTTTTAACTGCCATGGCAACATGGTTAGCTCGTTAGCTAACGGAGCTAGCTGACGGTTGTTTTTCTGAGAGCAGTTGAGCGCAGATGAGCTTTTAAAGTCCAAATATTGAGTAAACCTGACCATGAGTTGAAGCCACATTGTTTGTTGGTGTTTCATGCGATCGTCCGTGCTTGTCTTTCAGTTTGAGAGGGGCTCAGCCACCAACTACATCACCAGAAACAAAGCTCGCAAGAAGCTACAGCTCAGCCTCCCGGACTTCAGGTAACCTCACCATGTTGCATGTAATAGAGTTGGGCGATGTGATTATAGAAGCATGCACTGAGCTGCTTATTTATTAGATACAGATGGTAAACACTGGTTAAAAAGTTGTGCAATATATCCTAACGTTATGAAGATTGACTTAGAGGTGTTGAGTCAAATTTAAAGTCACTTTGTGGGCTGTAGTTTGATGTATTGTATTGATGTTTTAATATTTTGTCCATCAATCTTATCATTAACACTTCAGTTGCAGGATAGCTGAATATGTAATATGAAAGTCATAAAAATATAATTTTATATTATATATTATATGTATTGTGTGTATTTTATAAATAAAATAACCAAATTGTAGTGCTCGTTTGTGGCTAATGCTGAATGAAATAGTTTAAAAATCAATGTTAATCTGGGATCTCTGCCTCCGACCCAGGTTCAGTTCTGGTCTGGGTACTTTGCTGTGTGTTATGCCCTCTCTGTCCCCCCTGAATTTCCGGTCTGTCTCTCCAGCTGTCACTGTTAAATCAAGCATAAAATTCCCCCCAAAAATATCTTTAAAAAATGCTGCTCAATGATTTGCAGCATTGTTTGCAAGGGCCTTACACAACCAGAGATCTCAGCAGGATTTCTACTTTGCCATAACATTTTTTTCAGTCAATCATTTAGTCCACATTCAGTCCGTTATTTGTCCAAATGTGTTGACAAATGCAAATCTCAAAGTTCAAGAATAATGATATAAAAGAACATCAGATCCTCATATTTTATTGTAATTTTTTCTTTAACCTGTTTAGCCCATTAAACTGGCAGTTAGTTCCTCTTCATGGCTCTCAGCTGAAAAGACATCCAAACAGCAGCCATATCACAGATAGCTAACTAGCTGATCTCTCTGGCTGATTTTTAGGCGACTGTGCATCCTTAAAGGTATCTACCCTCATGAGCCCAAGCACAAGAAGAAGGTGAACAAGGGGTCTACAGCAGCGAGGACTTTCTACCTGCTCAAAGACATCCGCTTTCTGCTGCATGAGCCAATCGTTGGCAAGTTCAGAGACTACAAGGTATCACAGTCATAATTTTTTACATATCATTGATTCAAGTAAAGTAAAACCTTTTTAACCTGATGGAAACCTTTCTGATTTTTTTCCCCCCCAAGAAGATTGTTCTTTTTCCTTTTTATAAATGTAATTTGTTCCTTCTTTTTAAAATGTGAACACTGTCTTATTGTCACAATGTTTTATCTTAACAGGTGTTTGTACGCAAACTGAAGAGGGCTTATGGAAAAACAGAGTGGTCTGCTGTGGAGAGACTGAAGGAGAACAAGCCGACCTATAAATTGGACCACATCATCAAAGAAAGGTAAGATGGTGTCATTCTCTAAACTTGACATAGGAGGGCGTTGTTGAGCTTTACTTGACTTCTTTATGCCAAGTCAAATTAGTGTATCAGCAGAAATGATTGTGAACTGTAGGAAAGGCTCTTTGTAAAGGAAATAAATAAAAATGTGTTGTTGCCTCATTGGTGCTCTTTTTTTCTGCGACAGGTACCCCTCCTTCATCGACGCTCTCCGTGATATCGACGATGCCCTCTGCATGTGCTTCCTCTTCTCCACCTTCGCCCGAACAGGAAAATGTCACGTTCAGACCATCCAGCTGTGCAGACGTCTCACCGTGGAGTGGATGAACTACGTGATTGCATCTCGTTCCCTCAGAAAGGTGCCAGTTTACACAACATAGCAACCATTTTTACTTGCTTAACATATAACTAAAATGTTCACCAATGTGTTTTGAGTTCATTGACCTCTGTTCAGTAATGACACTCTCACTGCTCTTTCATAGGTTTTCATCTCCATCAAGGGAATATATTATCAAGCTGAGGTGATGGGACAGCTCATTACATGGCTGGTGCCATATCAATTCTCTCATGACGTAAGTGAATGATGTAATACTAGAGACTTTTCTAATCGTAAGCACTCACATTTTCACTGTTACAGGATCATGGTGAAGGATGACACAGCTCTCTCAACATTTGTTGTAAAGTCCGCAGTGTTGTAGATGTTGGGCCTTGCTGGCTGATGCCGCCGTTGTCTTTCTGTATAAATGACTGTTAAGCTCACAGACGGCCCCGAGCTGTTTGTGTGCTCCAGGGATTATAAATTACATCAGTTTTTTTTCACTCATGTTTATTAATTTTACCACTGGAGCTTAGTTCATCTCTGTTTTTTGCCCTTTCAGCACCCGACAGATGTCGACTACAGAGTGATGGCAACTTTCACAGAATTCTACACTACTCTGCTGGGCTTCGTTAACTTCAGACTCTACCATTCCCTCAACCTCATCTACCCACCAAAGGTATCTTGGATAATATTACACTTTACAAATGTTCTCAACAATCTAAAATCTGTTATTGTGACAGACAGCACACCTGTACTTTGTTAATGTCTTTCTTCCTTTTGCAGCTGGACAGTAAAACAGAGTTGGAGCTGAAGGATGAGGATGACTATGCCATGAATTCAGAAAGCTACTTGGAGGTGAGGCTTTCTATTTGAACCATATTAAAGGATCCATTAGACTCGCTCCTACCTTTAGTGATATCTTATGATACAGATAATGCTGTGATTAGTGCAGACAGACTGTCTTCACCTTCATTGTAATTAATTTTGGAAAATAATATAAAATAATAATAAATACCACCAGTTGTAAGAGACAAAATGTTTTTGTAATCGGGTCAACTGTTTATTGTGACTCAGTGTTTTAGTACTCTCTCAAGACCACTTTTCAAATGTCTCGGAATCGACTGCCTTGTCTCAGACAAATAGCACTCGGGTGATAGGGATATCACCCGGGTTTCATATTAATCACCTAATAATCTCTAAATTGTCCCACCACAGTTTCATAATTAACTGAAAATACCAATGTTTGTGCATCACTGAGGAGAAAGTGGCTGAAAAACATTTCCAAAAGTTGTTCCACAGTCTGTAGTTATATAGAGCAAACACCTCTGTGGCACAGAAGACTAAAGAAGACAGGAGAGTTCAGGTGAAGTTAAGCCACAAGACCACGAGCCAACAGCTGCAAAGTTCTTTCAACAAATCAAACTCAGTATTTTATAAATCAGATCAGTGTCAAAGAAATTGACTGTGTCTGATGTTAGTGTCTGAACACTGCTCTGTTCTTTGTGATTGCATCTGGTGGTTTGATTCTGTTCCTGTACAAGAAAGGACATCCCTTAAACCTGATGCCAAGCAGTGTTTCAACACACAAAAAGGCTTTGTTAGCAGCAATGAAGAAATACATTCATTAACTTGTAAAAACGCACACACACCACAGACCAGAATCACAAGTCACAATTAGTTCCAAGGGGCTTTACAGCACACGATGCCCTCTGCGTCCCTTAATGACATTATGTAAACACGGGTTCTGAAAATCAGGTCAGTGCAATCCGTGCATGTGTGGTACCTTCATCTGTTTATTCTCAGTGACAATGCACAAGTGTGCATGTAAACAATAAAATCATGGATTGTTGATCTAATCATGTGGTTTTTGGTTGTGCAGAAACTGTCAGCTCTGAGTGCCAGTCTGGCACGGGTGGTTTCTAGTGCAGAGGAGGAGGAGGCGCAGCTCGACCAGTTCCCTGTTGAGGGGGTAAGAAAACAGTTTCTAAAATTTGATTAACTGGATCTGTTTTTAAATGTACTGATAATAAAACACTGGTGTCATCAGGATAATGATAAATATCATCATGTGGAAATTTCACACAGGAGCCAGATCTTTTTGAGGTGTGAGACTGGGGGATTACACCTTCATGTTTGGTTGCTATGGGTGACACTTTTCTCACCCTGGGAAACTTGTTTTGTGCAGCTGGTTCGAGGTTCCCACCATTGGCTCTGTTCACCTGTGGGGACATTCTACGAATCCAGAAACCTTTGAGGAACTCAGAAACTTAACCTGTATTTCATTAACATGGGCCTAGTTCCAGTTTTGGTTCTCAGGTTGGCAACACGTCTGTACACAACTTCAAGAAAATATCAGGGTGGAGTTTGCGGTGCTGAAATTCCCTTAGCCTTAAATCAGGTGCAACACGTGTACATGATTCGTTCCCAACAGGGAATTCAAGGAATTACTTCAGCTAAATAGTGGCTTTAATCCTTCATTGGTGTGATTTCAGTCATGTTCACCTGCAGGGACTTTCTTGGAATCCAGAAACCTTTTAGGAACCCAGAAACGTCACCTGCATTTTTCATTTGGTTCTCGTGTTGGCAATGAGTCTGTACACAACACAAAAGAAATATCAGTGTGGAGTTAGCGTGTACGTGATTCTTTCAGACTTTGCACAACAGTAAATTCAAGGTAGTAATTAATGACTTAAATAAAGTAGTGGCGTTAATCCTTCAATCCTTTAATTAGCTGCTGGGGCTCTTTAGTTCCTGGTACACTTACTTTGAAATGACTGTAGCTTCTTTTTATGTTTTATTTCTTTGTATTGTGACTGCTGGGCTTCTTTGTAAGTAAAAATGGTATCAAAATAATCATGTCCTAACTTCAAGGGTTTATTTCCAGTATTTCCATGCATGGAAACAAAGTTAACACACATGCAGGTCTCACTATTAAAGAGATTTCTTATTTGTTTTAAAGGGCTTGAGCTGGGTTTGGAAACAGTTATTGTTCTGGGCCTGTAAAGCCCATCGAGATATTGTGTGAGAGTTTGGGCCATACAAATGAACACAGTCATTGGCGTGGCTTCATTTATATAGAGCTGCTTTCATGTGGTCTGAATTCAAAGGGATCATAAAACAGCTTTGACAGTGTTTTCTTTTATTGCTTTTCTTCAGGAGGACATTGAAAAGATGGAGGCCAGGGAAAAAGAAGAGAAACAGCAGGAAGCTCAGAAAAAGCTTTTCGAGGGGCTCAAGTTTTTCCTCAACAGAGAAGTGCCCAGAGAGTCGCTGGCTTTCCTCATCAGGTGAGTGGCAGCTGCTGCTGCAGTGAAAGTTACAGGAGAATATAAAGAAACCATCCTCATGAACCTTAAACTGACACAAAGCCTGCTGCCTTCCAGGTGTTTTGGAGGTGAAGTGTCCTGGGACAAGTCTGCTTGCATTGGCAGCACATACGATGTGACAGATGAAACCATCACACACCAAATTGTTGACAGACCCAACATCGACAAACAGTACATCAACAGGTAAAGGATTACTGTAACTTTCTTGCTTTTCAAACACAGAAAACATTTTTTATACAACCAGTTATACTGACAGTATATTTCTGGATACAGGAAGTCTCTGCTGATTGATTGTGTTCCTCTCTCCTTGTACATTACCATATCCTCTACAAAGCCTCCTTTCAGAGTCGTCTTTCCACTCTTTTGCCTCAAAGCCACCCTGTTCTTCATCGTGTTTGACAGACTGTCCTTTTTCTTCACCCCCCTCTGCATTTTCGAAGGGTCACGTCACTTCCATCTTTCCTGCACACTCACAGAGGAAGAATCTTGAGACAGAATAGGGTCATTAACAACATGCATTAAATCAGTTCCTTGTACTCTGATTTTTTTTTTTTTTAGATACTACATCCAGCCCCAGTGGCTGTATGATTGCGTCAATGCCAAAATCCTCCTGCCTGTGGAGGATTACTTCCTCGGAGTGACTCTGCCTCCCCACCTCTCTCCCTTCGTAGAGGAGAAGGACGGAGACTACGTGCCCCCTGAAAAACTCAAGATCATGGCCTTACAACGAGGAGAAAAACCTGGTATGACTAACTCACGCGTTTGTCCAAAGTCCAGTGTCTCATCCCAGAAATGAGCATGAAAAAAACTCCTTTCACCTACTTTGCACAAGCCTTATCATGTTTCTACTCTGATTCTGTAACACTGAATCACAGTGATTAAGATTAGGATGTGTTTTTACCTTACAAACAATGGTCACGCCTTGGTTACACACAAGGGATTGCTATTCATTTAATTGTTTGTCTTCTAAAAAGGAATTGGTGGCACCGGTAATAAACTAGGTGCATCACAGTAGGAGCATAGTGTTTGTTGTGTTGTTTATTATTAGAACTTTCAATTAATTCATAAAGATTTGATTTGATTTGAGTTGCAGGAATCAAAACATTTAGCCTAAATAAACTGTAAATGTAAATTCAGAGACCATGGACACATAATTTATATATTTCACCTCCATCATAGCTCAAGAGGAGGAGGAGGAGGAGGAGGAGGAAGAGGAAGACGAAGAGGGTGAGGATGAAGAGGAGGAAGAGGAGGAAGAAGATGACAACGAAGAGGAAGATGATGAAGAGGAAGAAGCAGATGAGAAGAATCTTAAGAAAATGGAAGAGCAAAGATCTCAGGGCAAGGTAAGAGGCTTTGAACCCTTTCTCTGACTATCTCGTCATTTCCTATTTCTCCAGACGTTCATTAACTCGTCTCTCGTCCTTTTTTAGTCTCTAAACGTCAAAGTAACTCCCGGCAAAGTGAAGGTGGAAAATGCAGCACGCTTGGAGCAGGAGGAGAAAGCGGAGGAGAAACGTCTGGCCATCATGATGATGAAGAAAAAAGAAAAGTACCTCTACGACAAGATTATGTTCGGAAAGAAAAGAAAGATCAGAGAGGTTTGTTCCAATTTGTTATTGATTGAATATGGATGTGTAGATTACACTGTTAGTACAGATAACATTCTCACATTGTTAACATTGGATCTTTTATTTTCAGTGGCTATCTTATCTCGGCCTGAGAATGTTTCACAGTATCATGTAGCCACTGTGTGTAGAGTTTCATTCAATCCCAGCCATGACCTCCAAGTTCACTGACCTCTCTTAACTGCATTTATTCTCCTCTTACAGGCTAACAAGCTTGCTGCCAAAAGGAAGGCTCACGATGATGCTGAGAAATCAGACAAGAAGAAGAAGACAAAGACCAGAAAATGACTTGTGTGAATATACATCTGTCAGACTGACTTTATGTATTTAACTCCACGAGGCAGAGTGCATTACAGGCTGACATGTCATAAAACCTGTACGTGTCATGGAGAGCGCTGTTAGTGAGCTACATGCACCGTGATGTGGGTGTATTGACCTCTGCATACTTCCAAGCTGACATGCTGACATGTCCCATGTGCTAATTGTATAATTATTAATGTAAAAGTGACTGTTTGACTCTGTTTGTATGAACTGTTCCACATTACACAAGATATTTCTTCTTATTTTAAGATCTGTACTTGAAACAATCTGTATTTTAAAGTAAAAACACGTTACTTGTGATCTTGCAACAATAATCAAATGACATTGAGGTTTCTTACTGTTTGTTTTCAAGCCCCACTGATATCAGCTAATCACAGACATATCTGTGTACACGTTATTTGATATGCACCGATATGGAAATGGTGTGTATAATAGAAAGAAAATCATGTTTGTAGAAATACTCTGGTGTCACTGCAAAGTTTATCCAGCAGACTAAACTGCAATTTACAACACTCAGGCAAGCAGTACTGAGTAAAAGAGAACCAGCTCTCAGTATATTTAAAGAATATTTAACTTAAATATTCTTCCACTCTATTTTCCAGCTCAAAAAATCATATCAGCCCCCATGTCAGTAAACAGTGAAGTCTTCAATCTCAAAAATCTCACATCAGTTGGGCTCCTGTTTTCTTTGCTGCTCTGTGTTTCTGCATAATTAAGAAGGATTAGTTATCCTTCATTCTGGGTGTCACCCAGAATGTGGAATTGCAGTATGTCCCTCAAGACCCATGCGTCCACATCTGTGCAGAGGCTGAGGTCACTGCGCTGCTGTTGGTGGGTCATCTTGAGTGATTCGTCCACACACGGGCAGTGGGTGGTGATGACGAAGGCGCATAAGCCCCTCTGCCCTCCTTAAGATGCTGCTGCGATCGCGGTGGGCCAAAGGCCAGGCCAGTCATGCCCCGCTCTCTTCAATCTCCTCATTCTGTTTGTGACACTCCCTGCCCCCTCTCACCCTGATCTGCATTCCACGCATGCCCACCCAGTCCAGTTCTCGGCCTGGCACTCTGGGCGCCTGCAGTCAGAGGCGCACCCTGCACAACAAAAGCAGCAGTGTCGTGCCTGAGCATGACGGTTGTGGGATGAGCGGCACGAATCTAGTGCCACTTCCTCGAATCAGGGTGTGGAGAGAGACAGAGCTCACATGCACTGCAATGGATGGAGCGTTATGACCACATATTGCTACACCCTGCCCAGCAGAGCCCAATAGACTCAGTCAGCCGTGGTTGAATGTTCATTTCATTCTCTATTGAAATGTCTGTGCTGTCTTGCACAAAAGGTGGTATTGAGAATTGCAGGCTCACACACATACTGTATTTACTGTACATCAGAACTTGGAGGTCCCAGAGTTAAATTGACAGCTTTTAATGCATATATTGTAGAAAAATATGAGAAAAAAGCTTGATCCTTTAGAAAAGAAAGTATATATACACAGCATTGTTGCATGATCCAGGCTGTGCAGATGTCTCAGTTTGCTTAGATAACTGCCTAATCTATGTGCAAGTTGTTAAAAGCCGTCCTGTATACATTCCTCCTACAGCATGTATAGACACTAACGCTAAATAAGCATTTCAAACAATACAGACACAGAGCAGTCTTGATCAAGTGGTACAATTAGAGCCTTTGTTCTTTGGCTTTCTGCATTTGTTCTTTTTATGCTGTTTTCCACCCCTCCTATCAGCTTGCAGCTCAGACTCCAGTGTCTGCACTCAATAGCCCTCTGTATGTAGACACAGAATAGCGACTATACAGCCTCTCTCCTCTCTCCTCTCTCCCTCCCCTACTTTTTTTTTTTCTTCTTCTTTACTCTCACTGACAAGTGCACGTCCCCTGACAGAGACCCTGACGTCACAGGTGGCTAGATGAGCCTCCCTGCAGTGCTTTATTCAGCGAGATCAGTTGGAATTGAAAGTTGAAGGGGGGGGTGGGGTGGGGGAAGCAGGTAGCCCGAGGCATCAGGTGCGCTTGCAAGAGAGAAAGAGGAGAAGAGGAGCAGCAGCCAGATGAATGAGCTCCGTAGCGCTGGACATGTGATAAGGGGAGCTCAGGACTGTGCTGGGTCTATAACAGTATGTGTATGTCAAGATCAGACATAAGAACAGCTGTAGGAGGGAGATCGACTTGTGTTAGTCGTCTGGAACTGGATGCAAGGAAGGGAGAACATGCAGCTGGATAAGAAACGTGTCCATTAGTTTCTTTTTGGATTCATGTATGAAGGTAAGAAATCCTTTAACAAGCTTATAAAACAACTTTTCTCTCAGGAATTATCTAATATTATGTTTGCAATATTGATATTAGTCTTTAACCAAAGCCTTCAGCTTTGTAATCTTGTTAAACTCGTAGTGTTTGCTCTTAAAATTACTTCAGCTATTGAGTTCCTTATTTATTTTCCAGAACAATAAATACATTTGTGTGTTTTGGTGTGCACTCATACCAACTTCAGGATAAATGTGGGCTGTAACATTACCTGTAAGACCTGCTAATGTTTAAAAAATGAGACGACATGGAAATACACTGAGGTTATGTGGCACTTTTGTTGGAGCAAACATTTATCAGATAGCCAAAAAAAAATAAAATAAAATAACGCCGCCTTTTATTTGTTCAGTAGAAACTCAGGTTTGGAGGTTATTGTGGACAGCAGAGGAGAAAATGTCACGTAAAATTCATCCTACATTTGCAGGCTCAAAGTCTTCCATCTGAACTGGCTTTCTTGTTTAATGTCTCCCAACAGAGTGTCCTCTGATGGCAGAGAGAAAGCTCTCTCACATGCCTCCATAATAGCCCCTTCATGGAGGCCAGACAAAGAGCAAAAATAGCCCTTTTAGCAATGTTTGGAGAGTAATGTTTGTATAATGCTTTGATGATAAGATTGAACCTAAAATGTAACTCTACAGTTCAAAAGGCACACATAGTAATTCAAGGCAACGTGAAGGCTGAGGACATCTATCTCAAGTCTTAACCCAAAGCTGAAACTAAATCTAAAAATGAATGATAAATGACACACTGGACACCCCAAAAAAGACACCCTACGTCTATACTTCCATCTATTTATCATGGTCTGACAGGAAAGGAGGGAACAGTGCACCACATGATGGGCAACACACCCAACTCCAAACATGAGATTCAAATTCTTTATTTCAAATTCCTTTTTTTTTTTACTTCAAAATAGTAACATAATCAGTTATGCAATTGTTGAAAAATTAATAAGGTTTCCACCCCTAATAGTAATGTGATGCATTTACCCTTCAAAAGTATGTCAGGTGAATCTCTCTACACTGTGTGGAAAGTGAATTATATCTACCAAATTAATGTACTTTGAGACATTTGTGCCTCTTTATTTCCATTTTATTCTACTTTATACTTTTACGTTTGATAGGAAATTTGTTTTCTACTGCACTCAATTAGCTGGAGTAATTTGTTACGTTATGCAAATTATGATTTTTCACAAAAGAAACTAGATAAGATCATAAAATGTGATGCATTGTTAAAGGTTAAACAAGTTGTTTGCAACCTTATTGACTTGTGTCTAGTCCCCTGTCATGTTTCATATCCATGAGTGTTACTAAAGAGACATTTCCCCTCAAAACTGTTTGAGAGCCAAAGGAGTAAAAGGAATATATATATTATCTCTCCAAAAAGCAAAGATTAAAGTCCCTCTTTCATTATACCTCTCATGACCACTCGGATTTATCTTGTGACCCTTTGGAGGGGCCCAAACCCTAGATTGGGAACCACTGAACTAAACTAGCTGTAAAACCAGGTCCACCTCTAGCAGCTACAACAACATTAATGTAGCTTATAGGAAATTTTACTGCAAAATTAGTACTTTTACTCAAGATACTTAAACAAGTAATTTTAGATTTTAAATTCAGGACTTTGTTGATGCTGTTTTGTTTTTTTGTTTGTTTGTTTTTTTTACATTTTTATGATTCAAACTTTTATTTAAGGAAATGATCTTAATTAATCTTCCACCTCTGCTTGTACCATATAACAACAAGTCATTTGTTTCATTTATTTTATAAGACTATTTGTTTTCTGTTTTTAAACTGAACTTTAGCCTAGTGTACATCACAGTTTACAGTAATCAGAGACCTCTCATGGTGAGGTCAGCTCAGAATATGTTTGAATATGTTGATGAAGATGCAAATCAGTCTCCTAAAGAATATGAATATGTATAAAAATCCAGAATTCTTCCAATGCAATTGGATTTTTACATAATTGATTCAACATAAATGCTTTATCAATTAGTACATCTCCAAAAAAACCCGGGTCTGTATCGGGGTCACATTCGGTCACACAATACTGAAAATTCCAGCTGGTGAGTGTCACTTTGTTTCTTGTGCAGCTGAGTCAGCAGGTGGCTCGTCTTACCGCAGTCTGCAGGGGGGGGGGAATACAATATCACTTTCCGCTGTAATGCATTATTTATTTTATGGGGCAGCTGAGAAACACGAGGTTGGTCATTTCAAGTCGCAAGTATGTCATTTTGTAGCTCACCATACAATTTTAACTAAACCCTGTGTTTAAAATGTTTATGAAATGGACAGAGTTCACCATGAAACTGTGTCAAAAACACCGAGAATGTGAGACTGCGGGTAAATATTCTTGAGCGCCTTAAATTATGGTCCACCCGATGACAGCACTGTACTTTACAGAAAAAATTACAGTTTTTGGAGCTGCCATTAGTGGATCACTTTTTACCCAAATAAATGGGTGCATGACAGCATCACATACAAAAAAAATAGTGATATCCTTTCCTCTCGGTCAGAGTTATTTTTATACCGCTTCATAAGAGATTTCAGATGACTAATCTTATAATATAAATGATAAATATATATTATTTTTTAGGCTATAGCATTGGATGTCTTTACATATATTGGTGTTCAGTCCAGTAGAAACCAGAGAACAAAGATTGTAATCTATAGAGTCACTTTACACTTTAATTTATCTCCTAGTAGCCATCTAAATAAATCATTGTGTTGTAATTGTGCCCACACAGCTTTGCTCTAGTTGGATGGTTTTCTTGTTTCCATCTTAAGGATAACCAAAAGATGATGCTTATCATGATGGTGGTTATGATGATGATATTCTGTGTTTTTAAGATTTGATTCTGCTGGACCATGACTGGGAAGCAAGGGAGGCAGTGGAGGTCCATGTGCAAAGGCCTGGTCCTGGGTACCCTCCTGACCAGCTGCATGATCCTGCTTTACTGCCTCTCCACTCCACAGATCCACTTCAGTCTGCCTGAGTAAGAGTCATCACACACAGAAAACATATCAAATGCATTCAGCAATTTTTGCATATTAGAGCTGAAACAATTAGACAGAAAGATAATTGTTCATCGTCATTTTTCAAGCTCAGACAACTCCAGTTCCAGCTTCTCAAATGTGCGTCTTTTCTTTATTTTGTGTGAGAGTACATTTAATTAGCGTGTTTCCCCCCCTGTAGGGTTCCAGTGCCTTACTCCTGCGCCCATCGTCCATCCCAGCTCCACCCCAAACCAACCACAAACAGCTCACAACAAATCACTGGACAGACCTGCACTCCTAAAGTGGATATCATGTTCATGAAGACCCACAAGACAGCTAGCAGCACCTTCCTCAACATCCTTTTCCGCTTTGGAGAGAAGCACCGGCTCAAATTTGCCTTCCCTGACAGCAGAAATGATTTCTTCTATCCATCTCTTTTCCAGCGCTCCCAGGTTAAAGACTACAGACCTGGAATGTGCTTCAATGTTATCTGTAATCACATGCGCTTCAATGCACCCGAGGTGGCCAAGTTGCTACCTATGGACACTTCCTACATCACTATTCTGCGAGACCCTGCAGAGCTTTTTGAGTCATCCTTCCACTACTTTGGCAGGCTGGTACCTTTCACCTGGAAGATACCAGGTGATGACAAGTTGACTGAGTTTCTACGTGACCCCCATTACTACTTTGATCCAGAGGGATTCAACTCTTTCTACCTCAAGAATCTGCTGTTCTTCGACTTTGGACAGGACAATACTCTGGAGCTGGATGATCCGCAGGTAGAGAAGGGAATCAAATTCATCATTGGTCGCTTTCAGCTGGTCATGTTGGTGGAATACTTTGAGGAATCACTCATCCTGCTGAAGGATGCCCTCTGCTGGGACATGGATGACTTGCTCTTCTTCAAGCTCAACGCTCGCAAGGGATCCACTGTGTCTAAACTGACCCCTGAGCTCAGGGCCAGGGCTCTTGAGTGGAACGCTATTGACTGGAAGCTATATCAGCATTTCAACCAGACTTTCTGGAAGAAAGTAGACACATATGGTCGGCAGCGGATGGCTGAGGATGTGGCAGAGCTCAAGAGAAGGAATGCAGAGATGGCTTCCATCTGCATTGAGGGGGGTCGTGCTGTAGAAGCTGGCAGCATCCAAGAGACGGCGATGCAGCCCTGGCAGCCCATCGGAGAGAAGTCCATCATGGGCTATAACCTGAAGAAGAATGTGGACAAGGCACATCGGAAGCTGTGCCGTAAGATGTTGATGCCAGAGCTTCAGTACTTAACAGAGCTTGGGGTTAACCTGTGGATCACCAAGCTGTGGGGCCATGTCCGAGATATCATTAACTGGTGACTAGGCGTGTGAGCAAGAAGGGGCCAATTCAACTCTGACAGATTGTATTATAAAAGAAGAGGAATCTGACTGTGTGGCTGACGGAGTGAAAGGTTAAAGTTTTCTGTCACATTTCAATCTCATGACCTGTCTCATTTTGTTGAAATGTATCCACAGTGACTTGTTGCATTTCATATGATCGTGCTCCGTAATGTATCTGATGGGTGCTTAAGAAAAATACTGTAGACTTCACGATCTACAGTACAAATACTGAACCAGTTTACTACACGCAGATGAGGTCTAGTATTGTTCTCTATGTTTGTGAGTCAGTTTTCAAAAATGTTCTTACTCTCAAATGTGAGCTTGTAATGTAATGTAATGGAGTAGATGAGTGAACAGTGAAGTTCAGGACTAATTTTATGAGCCCTTTAATGGAATAAAAACAAAAAATGTTGCCATCCCTGCCAAAGTTTTAAGGTTGTTTGAAGACACGGAAAGAATAAATGGTACTTTGAGCTACATATTGTCAAACTCTTTGATGTTCATCCCCCCCAAAGTCCAAACCCCACCAAGGGCTAAAATACACGTGAAGATAGTGAATGTAAGTATTACACATCCCATTTTACTTCTTATGGAGGACAAAATCAGTCTTAATTTTAAAAATAAAAAGTAAATACAGACCTTTTCGGATGGCAGACACTTGTCATACACAGATGCAACTAATAACATTAACGATCGCTCCGTTCCTGAACCCCAGAACTGCTGCATCTAAATCAAATGTAGCAAGTATCTGACATGTCAACATGTCTGTCATGAAAATGGTCTGATAAATGATATGCAAAACATTTAAAAGTGAGTACAGCACTATGCAATCAAGAAGAAAAATACTTTTCTTACTCATTTACTTTCTGTGTCAGTTTTTATAGCATATGATATATGTTAATTTTCCTGCTAATGATATTACATTTTCACTTCTCCTAATCCTAGGTTCACCATTTTTTCTTTAACGTCACACTCGAGGATCAAAATGGAAGGTTCAAATGTTGAACTGCTGTGTTCAGATTGTACATCGTAGAAATATGCACAATTTGTCAAATCGTTATTATTTCACCACTTCCTGATTGATCAACAACTGAGATCCATAGGGACATGGAGCTAACAACTTACAACCTGGAAACATAGACATAGACAAAGTGTCAGTGACGTAGCCCATAGGTTCCCAAAGAGCCGTCGTGAAACTCACTATCTTGGCAGTCGTGTCTCTGTCGGCTTCCGGTTAATCTGAAAATGGGCAAAGACGTGGAGCGTGGGTGGAGCCGAGGCGGGCTGAATGAAGTCTGGTTACTGAAACTAGCCGCCTGTGATGGCACCCACTGTCAATCAAAGCATCTACGCTGTTAATAATTTTAAGCATTAATATAATTTGAATGGGTGAGTTCTATAAAAATTCATCAGTACAGTTGTCATGAACGGGGAAATTAGCTATAGAGAGCAAAACTGTCTTTTGTACCAGGCTGTAAACATGGGAACTTATGGGGATTAACTCGCTTTTGTAGCCAGCCTCAAGTGGCCGTTTGAAGAACTGCAGTTTGTCGGCTTCATTTCACAGCCATGGATGTTGCCTGAAACAGCAGCATGACATTTGAGCTTACCTCATGACATCAGAGGAAAATGGCCGTTGCCAGGTCTTTTTCACAAACACATTGATGATGTGGTGGGACTTTGTTGCATAGTGAGCCAAAAATAAAATTCATTGTCAGCCAAGTAAGGTATCCTATGTAGAAAGGCACTATGACAATGATTAACAGTGTTAAACACCACCTACATGTTTCACAGGGTCGTAATCTTAGCCGACAGAAAAAAGGGGAATTCAACCGAGAAATACATTTCACGATAACGCACTGTGTCCTTAATTTATTTTCTTTGTGTCCATTCACCCTCATATGTATTTATTCTGAATTACTGTGCATTTAATATTGTTTAGTCAGTTATTGACTTATTTATCTGGTAATTTACTGATTTTGTCCTCCATACATCTCCTTATGTTTCCTGGCAATGTATGATAATCTATTTATCCTCGAAATAAAGTGAAAATTACATGTAATATCGCATGTATTAAATGTTCTGTCTGATTCCTAAAATTGTCTGCCTCCTCTCTGTCTGTGACTTTTTCATTCTTATTATGGTGTGTATAATAAAACACACAAACAACTATATAAACACAACAATTTAACACTGTTTGGATAAAACGATATATTATATTCTTGTATCATATTATTTATTGGTATATGAATAAAAATCCAAGTTTGAACTCATGCACTTTCCTGTATAGGCGGGCCTGATCATCGAGCATCTTGACTAATTGGATTTTAATGTATAGCATCTGTATCATTATGTGGCCAGTAGATGGCCATTTATCAGTAAAACAGTTCTAATATTACAGAAGCTCTAAGCAGTCATACCGTCATACATTTTATTTCCTACATTTTCCTAAGTTCATTTCATTCTTTTTTTTTTTAGATCTCGAGTTATTATATCGAGATAATAAATGTTGTCATCCTGAGATAACGTGATAATTTTCTTGAGATCTTGAGTATATATACATCAAACGTATACACACATGCAAACTGCATGCTTAACCATGCCCCTTGATGAAAAACTGATCAATACAATGATACAATATATTCCAAACATAGTATGTTGTTTATTCCAAAAATAGAATAGTACATTCAGTAATTTTATTTTACTTTATTTTAGACAGTGACAGCTGAAGAGTGACAGGAAGATAGGGAGAGAGCTGGGGTATGACATGAAATCTGGAAATTGTTATTCATGCATTCATAACCAGCTGACTAGATTGCTGTAACTCACTTCTAACTGGCATAAGTAAAACTGGCTTACACTGCACTTGCATTGGCCGTTTGTCTAAAGAGTGGATTTTAGGATTTTTACTGCTTATTTTCTTAAAGTCCTGAGAGGCCTTGCCCCAAGTGCTCTACACCCCCTCTTGCTCGCTTAGATCCTCTGATGCATCATTCCTGGTTGTCCCACGGTCCAAATATATACACAAAGGTGACAGAGCCTTTGCAGTCAGGGCTCCAAGACTGTGGAAAGATCTGCCTGTTGAGATCAGGGCTGCAGACTCTGTGTTAAATCACTTTTAAAAATGTACTTTTACAAAAGGGCCTTTAGCTGACCTTTTTATGTTCTGCTCCAATTTTTCTCAGATTTTTACTTATTTATTAACTTATTGTTTTATCATATTCTGTTTTATTGTAAAACACTGTGTTTTGAAAGGTGCTATTCAAGTCTCTGTTCATTAACTGCATCTGATGCCTTTATTAGTGGTGAATAAATCATTTAGTGTTGCTTTACAGAGCACCCATTAAGAGTGACACTCGGGTTGCCAGGTTGTGCAAAACAGGTAATAATAGCACTAATAGCATAAATAAATGGGCATCTGCAGACTGGATAGATGACAGTAAACACTAATTAACGTGTACTGACATTTTTATATAATTTATAACTGTTATACTTACTTTTAATATACAGTGTACTTTATCTTTTTATATCACAGGAAGTGAAGTGCTCTCTGGTGTCGGGGGCGTGGTTGTTTGGTCGGCTGCGCTCTTTAATGACAGCACTCTTGTTTTGCTACTTTAGCATTTGTTTCTGTGGCTAATACCTTCTTCATTCGTTTACTATATGATAACTAGTTGATGTATCGAGGCGTGTTAAGCTTGTATTTTAGTGTGGCGTTGGTAGCTATCCGTTAACTTGCCATTCGCTGTAGCTGTTGTTTGTTTTGTAGCTTAGCGAAGCTAACCGAGCGGCTAGTTTTTTTTTTAGCACCGTTAGTAGCTAACTGTTAGCCGGTTAGCCGGAGCTCGCTAATCCTCTAAAAATAAATAATTTAAAAGATTTCACAGGTGAAGAAACATTAAAGCTCTCACGCTGGAGGAGTGACATAAACCATGTTGTTAACTGTGGACGTCCCTGCAGACGAGTGGCCCTGAGAAAATGCTTCAGCTGGATGACTTAGCAACAATGTCCTGCAAATCAACCAAAGTGGCCCCGAGTGTTGATTTCGACCACAGTTGCTCAGACAGTGTGGAATATCTGACGCTTAATTTCGGCCCATTTGAGACCGTCCATCGCTGGAGAAGACTCCCTCCATGTGATGAGTTTGTTGGTGCAAGGTAACGTGTTGCAGCTGTCTCTGTCTGCGCTGTAAATCTGCATGTTTAAAAGTCTTATATTCGGCTGTAACATCAACATTTGCTCTGTGCAGGCGCAGTAAACACACTGTTGTGGCATACAGGGATGCCATTTACGTGTTTGGGGGCGACAATGGGTGAGTGGAGCCTCTCATCTTTGTTTTACAGTTAATTCAGTTTTATTTATATAGCCACCAGTTCATAACAAAAGTTACCCCATGATACTTTACATGTAGAGCAGGTCTAGACTCTTTCTAATATGATCCACAGAGACCAAACAATAACACCAAGAAACTTTAAACATATATTTTTATTATTTTTCATATGTACACTTACTCAAAAAGACATGACAAAGGTAGGAACATAGACAAAATCAGTAACTCATCACCCTCAATAACCTCAACCCTGGTACGGTAGGTAATAAACAATTGAAAAAGTAGTGAAAAAGCAAAATAAAATACAATCGAGTGATGTATGAGGTCCCAAATTATCATCAATCGCAAAAGTTTGGTAGAATAATAAAGAGAAGCAGGTTTTACACTGATGTGCTACTTTAAGGTCTAGTGTGTAAGATTCAGTAGTATTTCTTTGCAGGATTATAACACAACAATAATTAGTTTGTTTCCTTTAGTGAATAATCATCTGAATATAAGTATAGTGCAGTGAGAGCGGCTCTTCTTCCATGGAGTCCACCGTGTTGAACCGCCGTTTAACCTTCGCAGCCACAGTTTTTACTACCTGCTTGAAGGAGAGGGTGAGGTGTGGGAGAGTATTCATTTGGTTGCAGTCTGCAACTTCACTGCTAGGTGGCGCTAAATCCTACACACTGGACCTTTTAAAGTGATGTAATGATGGTAGTAAGGCCCGATAAGAGCCCCATACCTGTTCATATTTCTCCCGATTCCTCCTCACACGTAATAAGACCTTTTCCAGGTGTGCTATAGGATATATAAACATTCATCTTTAATGCAGATATGTCTAAAGGTAGCAATAATGAGAGATGAAGGGAGAGGGCTTAGTGCATCATTGGCAGTCTAGTCCTATAGCAGCATGACTCAGGGTTGACCTGAGCCAGCCCGAACTAACTCTTAAAAGTGTTGGCGGGTCTGCCTCCCGAACACAAAATGGGAGTTTGTTCCACCGAAGAGGCTCTCAATCTACTTTTAGAGACTATAGGAACCACAAGGAACCCTGCATCTTTGGAGCGAAGTGTTGAAGTGGTGAAGTAAGGTACTATGAGCTCTTTAAGATACGATGGTGCCTGACCATGAATAGCTTTGTATTCTTGATTTGACAGGTAGCCAATGCAAAGAAGTCAAAATGGGAGAGATGTGATCTCTGATCTTGGTTCCTGTCAATACACGTGCAGCAGCATTCTGAATCAACAGCAAAGTCCAAAGAGACTTATTGGAGCAGCCTGATAACAAAGAGTTACAATAATCCAGCCTAGAAGTAACAAATGCGTGGACTAGTTTGTCTACATGTGCTTAACACAGGATGCGCCTGAGTTTTGTGATGTTACGTAGGTGAAAAAAAAGCAGTTCTTTAAATTTGTTTCTTGTTGACGTTAAAGGTCATAACCTGATCGAAAATCAGGTGGAGCTGGAGGCCAGGGTGATCCCATCTATTGATCCCAGTTATTGTCCACTGCATCACATGTATTTCTGTTTCGTGTCACCTGATAGGAAGAACATGCTGAATGACCTGCTCCGCTTTGATGTGAAGGACTGCTCATGGTGTCGGTAAGATTGCAGCAACTCACCATAACTGAGCGAATAAAAGAAAACATAGACCATATTATGTGATTCATTGCTTGTGTGTGATGTTCATTACAGAGCGTTCACCACTGGAACTCCACCTGCTCCCAGATATCATCATTCAGCTGTCGTCTATGGCAGCAGCATGTTTGTTTTTGGTAAGTTTTTCGTCATCAAATGTCATTTATTCTACTTTTAAACTCACAACTGATGCTGTAATGCTTGCCTTTAATATATTTCAGGGGGCTACACTGGAGACATCTACTCAAACTCAAACCTGAAAAACAAAAATGACCTTTTTGAGTACAAGTTTGCAACAGGGCAGTGGACTGAATGGAAAGTGGAGGGGAGGTAATGTAATATTTAAGATGTTTAAGTTGTTAGATTTATATGTAGGTCGTACTTTACTTGAGGTTAAATTTACAGTGGAGTGAAATGCAATTACCTTTGGGTGAGTGGGGGAATAAAACCTGTGTGGAAATCAGTTTAAATCAACCTGTTCCCTCTGTCTTCTGTCTCTGTTTCAGCTTGCCAGTGGCTAGATCTGCACATGGGGCCACAGTCTACAGTGATAAACTTTGGATATTTGCTGGCTATGATGGAAATGCCCGGTATGTTTGACTTTTTCTCTGTTCTTGCACCAGTTGACAGTTTTTCGCCTGTAATACTGATCTATATTTTATTACCCATGTGCAGACTAAATGACATGTGGACCATCAGCCTGCAAGATCGTGAACATGCGTGTTGGGAGGAGGTCGGTAAAATAAATTTCAAATATTCTATAACCAGGAGAACATTGAGAGTACGATGTTTTAATGTCTGTGTGTTTGCCTTTGTGTCCGTCAGATCGATCAGAGCGGCGAGATTCCTCCATCTTGCTGCAACTTTCCCGTAGCTGTATGCAGGGACAAGATGTTTGTGTTTTCTGGCCAGAGTGGAGCAAAGATCACCAACAACCTCTTCCAGTTTGAGTTCAAGGGCCACATGTGAGTACATTTGCTTGTGCCGATGATTCACCCCTCCTGTGCGATAGATAGGACGAATCATTACCCGTCCTTACGTCTTCTCAGGTGGACACGCATCCCGACAGAACACTTACTCCGGGGCTCCCCTCCGCCTCCTCAGAGACGTTATGGCCACACCATGGTTGCCTTTGACCGCCACCTTTATGTATTTGGAGGTGCTGCTGACAACACGCTGCCCAACGAACTGCACTGCTATGACGTGGACTCTCAAACCTGGGAGGTGATCCACCCCAGTCTGGACAGTGAGGTATAAAACAAATAGATTTACAAAACACTGTGTCGATAGTGGAAGTGATTGAATATCACAAATATAAAAAAAGAACATGATATCGGTCCTCACTTCTCACCCATACTGTACTCCGCGTTGTTTTATGTAACTGTAGCCGTGTAGTCAGATTATGTATTATGCAGCTATATTATGTATTATTGTATCTGAAAACTATTAAAACATGTTCTTCTTTTCATTATGTCTTTTTAGCTTAGCTTCTCTTCATTCAACATTGAAGGGGACATCCTGCATTCTGCTGATCACATTGAACAATCTCCAAAAGCTGAATTTCCTCTTTCCCTGACTCCTCAGATGCCCAGTGGGAGACTTTTCCACGCTGCTGCTGTGATTCAAGATGCTATGTACATTTTTGGAGGAACTGTGGACAACAATGTGCGCAGTGGGGAGATGTACAGATTCCAGGTTAGCATCAAACAACATTTAGACACTGCTAAAAAGTCTTTCCTGTCTAGATCCAACAGTTCTGGACTTCCTACAAATATATTTTTCTCCTTCTTGCAGTTCTCCTGCTACCCAAAGTGTACTCTCCACGAGGACTATGGCAAACTTTG
The DNA here is from genome assembly GCA_028641955.1 of Protonibea diacanthus. Taxonomy (NCBI): domain Eukaryota; kingdom Metazoa; phylum Chordata; class Actinopteri; family Sciaenidae; genus Protonibea; species Protonibea diacanthus. The sequence continues at coordinate 18,337,746 of CM053985.1, read as the reverse complement.
GGAGAATCGTCAGTTCTGTGATGTGGAGTTCATTCTGGGGGAGGTGGGTTTTTATGGAAACATGAGTGTCTAAACTTAAATTAAAATTACAAGGTGACTTTCACATGATCCTACTGAGGTGATTTTTTCCATTTGTTTGACTTGCTGTGTTGTTCACAGAGGGAGGAGAGAGTCTTGGGGCATATTGCTATAGTGACTGCGAGATGTCAGTGGCTGCGGAAGAAAATCCTGCAGGCTCGGGATAGGCAGCGACAGGTCAGAGCCGTGCAGCAAGTACACTTCATTTCCTCTGAGATAAGAGAAGAAGATTGGTGTTGTCATAAGATATTTATAGACATGAAACATCTGCAAGCTGTACCTGACCTGCCAGGACAAGGAAAACAATATCATGAAATTAAGACCATAAAACCAGATTATCTCTACTCTGATATCAAAATACTGATGTTGTGTTGATATAACTCTCATCTCCTGTGTCATAATTTAAATTTCAAACAGCCATAAACTGATATGAGGTTGAACTGGCCAAATGAACTGCGTAAATAAGGATGCGCTTGTGCCTCACTATCACATATCACAGTGTTTGTACTTTCCAATATAAACAGGCTCAACATGGATTGAATTAAAGCCGCAAACAGAATATGAAAACAACTAACATGACATTAAAAAAACAGTTGTAACAGTAAGAGTTCACGTCTACAGAGGGACCTCAATAAAGTCTTGCATGTTAAAGTGTTACATAATCTGTGTGCAGAAGACGAGACAGGAAAGCAGCGAGGAAAGTGACGAAGGGGCAGCTGGAGGTCCGAGAGATATGCCAGCAGTCAGCAGACCTTCAGGCACACAGCCGATGCTGGAGGTAGCCATCAGGGAAGCAGAGGCCCAGCCTTTTGAAGTCTTAATGCAGTTCCTGTACACGGACAAGATCCAGTACCCACGCAGAGGTACCGCTCTCCTCACGGTTGACTTGTTCATCTGCCGAAATCCCCAAGAGAGATGAGAAAATCTGATCCCGTGTCTTTATCTTGCTTGTCTCTGTAGGTCACGTCCAGGACGTTCTTCTAATAATGGATGTCTACAAACTGGCCCTTAGTTTTAAGCTTTCCCGCCTGGAGCAGCTCTGTGTGCAGTACATTGAGGCTTCTGTCGACCTGCAGAACGTTCTCAGTGTTTGTGAAAATGCCAACAAGCTGCAACTGGACCAGCTCAAGGTAAGTCTGGGAAGTTGTTTATGCCTAAATTCAGGCTGCAAATCTTGTTTTTACTGCCCTCCAGTGGATGAAGTCCAGGGTATTGTCAGTACAATAAATTTTATACTTTCAACCAAGCAAGCTCAGTAAAGCTCTGCAGCTGCACTTAGAAAAGAGAAATATTTTATTCTAACATCCATGCTATCAAATTACTTCTTCCTCCAGGAGCATTGCCTTAATTTTGTGGTGAAGGAGTCACACTTCAACCAGGTGATCATGACGAAGGAGTTTGAACATCTGTCCACCCCACTGATCGTGGAGATAGTGCGCCGAAAGCAGCAGCCTCCTCCCAGGTTGTACTCGGACCAGCCTGTGGACATCGGGACCTCTCTAGTCCAGGACATGAAGGCTTACCTGGAGGGAGGAGGCCTCGAGTTCTGTGACATTATCCTGCTGTTAGACGGACACCCACGGCCTGCTCATAAAGCCATACTGGCAGCCCGATCCAGGTAGAGTTACAGCAGCTAAAGCAAGTCATCAGACTGCTGACTGGCCCATGAACAAAGATTTTCTTAGTCGACTAGTAGTCGTTAAGTCAAGCCATTAGTTGACATACATTATTTTATACTGTAAATGTATGTTTGTTGAGAGTAGAAATGCCCAGTGACAACCAAGAAATGCATTTTACATCTGGTGAAAACGAGGTGTTAAATTTTCTCATCATCGCGCTCTCCATCATTTCAGCCTAGTGATTTGTCTGTGACACTTTTAACACTTGTGTTTTTACTCAGTTACTTCGAGGCGATGTTCCGCTCTTTCATGCCCGAGGACGGTCAGGTGAATATCTCCATCGGTGAGATGGTTCCAAGTAAACAAGCCTTCGAGTCCATGCTGCGTTATATCTACTATGGTGACGTCAACATGCCTCCAGAGGACTCACTGTATCCTTCTCAAATTCAGACTGCTTTATATTCATTCCCCCCCCAGGAAGATGTATATATGCTATAAACTGAAAGCAAACATCTTTGCAAATGTAATGAAAATAAATTATAAATGAGGCCACATCCTTTTGATGAAGGCTTCTGCTTTTCTCAACCACTGAGCTGGAAAATTTGACAGAGAGGAACTGTGGTGGAGCTAAAGTGGGATAAGAAAGTTGGAACCACAGTGGCTGAGTGTGATAAGCTGAGAAACCTGTCAATCAAGGCGAACAAACTCAAAACATACGCTTCTCTTAAAGCTTTTATGTCTTTGCTTCTGTTGAAACACTGACTTTGTATTTGGTTCTCTAGAGGGAAGTTGGGGATATTTTTTGGACAGTCAGGTTAAGTACAGTCGAGTGTTTCTTAAACAAGTTATGTTTAAGCTGATACTGTATCTGTTTCACATGATGGAGATTAAGAAAACAACATTTCATTGGGATGCTACAGTCAGCACCTAGTGGACGTTATTGTAACTGCAGTGAAATGAACTTCTTTTCAGCCATTGTTGTCCGTGCTTGTACAAAAAGTTATGTTGCCTGTGGGTTGCATATTTTGAGCAAATACTAACATTTAATGTTTAATTCAATGTCATCTGTGCAAAGTTAAAAGTGTAAAATCATAAATTTCACTGGAATGTGGCACACAGAAAAGTTTTGTTCACTTCCTTGACCTGCGATGAACAGCTATCTGTTTGCTGCACCATATTACTATGGGTTTTCAAACAACAGGCTGCAGGCGTACTGTAAGCAGAATCTGGAGATGAATGTCACTGTGGAGAACGTCTTGCAGGTATTTATGTTTTTACCCGTGGGAGGCGGGAGAGTGACCTAATTTGATAGTGTTGCCACATACTTGAAGACATTTTTTTTTTTAACGCCACATGAATCATTTCTTCACTCACGCTTCTCCCTCAATGTTTCAGATTCTGGAGGCAGCCGATAAGACCCAGGCTCTGGACATGAAGAAGCACTGCCTGCACATTATTGTCCACCAGTTCATTAAGGTGGGTGGGCTTGTAACCGGAGCCCTGGGGGTTTGCTGCCCACTCACTGCAGCTGAGCTAACCCTGTAGGCCCATCTTCCATTGCAGGAGGCCGACACCTTTGGCCTCCTAGTGGATCACCCTCCATCTTCTACGTAGAGAGGAGGCTGTTTACAGTCTGACCGGCTGTACAAGCACCTCATCGCATAACCACGAGGGTCAAAGTGGCACTCTGATTATTGTTTGTTATTCAAAGACACAGCGAAGCTCTCAATTCTCACCCTCCTTCACTGGAGCGTTGTTAGTGTTTATTCCTCATTTGACTCTTTGACTCATTGTCTTGTCTTAATTTATGGCTCATTTTTTATATTTTTTGCTCTCCTCCCCTCCCAAAGGTATCCAAGCTCCCCAACCTGCGGTCTCTCAGCCAGCTGCTGCTTTTGGACATCATTGAGTCTCTAGCTACACACATATCAGACAAACAGTGCGCTGAGATGGGCTCCGACATTTAGGATGACGCCGAGAGCCGGGCTCTTTTCTCCTCTCGCAGAAGCCATACATCTCCACTCCACCTACTTCTAGTCATTCCCTCGTCCCCAATGCGTAGTACTTCTTTTCTTTTATGTTAGACCTCGCATGTTTCAAACCCCGTTTTATCCATGCAAGTTATTCTTGTCTCACTCTGGATCTCAGCGAGGAGTGAAATCAGTGAAGTAACAATTATTGAACAGTCCAAAAATTCCCTTTTTTATGTTGAGTTTATTTATTTATTTTGATTGCACAGAAGAAAACGTCTGTAAGGTTTAATTCTGCTCAGTATTGCTGCTGCATTTTTTAAAAATAGATATGCAGTGGACTGTAATAATTCATTCACGTGACACTTTAGAAATATTCAAGTGTTGCCCTCTGCTTATAATATACTTAATCAAAGTATACTATAGATGGATTATTTATCTAAATCTGTATTCATCACTTGTATTACTCTCATCTCTGACACAGTTAACATGCCTGGATTAATGTAAGGAATCAAAATCATAATATGAAAATAATCAGAATGTCTGTCTGTCTTAAGCTATTTGTTTTGTTAAATGTTATTGTCATCGGCACACATCTTTGTAATACTAGCCACCTCTTACCATTACTAACAGACGAGCTCTCTGTATCCATACAATATAGCAACATGTATTTAGTGACATCAGTATGCTGTTATTAAATATTTACCCACGTGAATTTCATGTATTTAAAGCCTTAATAAATCTTATACAAAATGAGTCATGTTGTTGAGTCTCCAGTGCTGCCTGCCTCACTTGATACCCACACAAAAGTGTCTTAGAGGTCTCACTGTGCCTCTTTATCTGCCTGAGTAAACTACCTCATTATGTAATTAAAGTTTTTGTACAACCATCTTTGGCAGCCCTCCGTAAACAGTAAAATGTGCCAAAAGTTGAGTGAGCACTCGCATAAAAGATGTTTTGACCTATTATCGGGCCCTGCTGTGGGTATCAGGCTGTGTCATCATGAGTCTAATGGACCCTCTGACAGGTGACACCGTTTTCCGGCCCTGACCCAACCTACCCTTAAATCCTACACTCACCTAAGTAAAGAGAGCAGCTTGACCTGGCTTTGAGTCTACATTGCATCTACTGTAGTTAGACTAACCTACAACACAATGGCTGGCTCCAAGTTGTTTTTTATTCATGGTAGTTTGAAATAAAAGGTGATTTTAAACATTTAAACAGGCTCTAAATGTTCAGAAAATCTTCACAGTTGCAGTAAAGTATTCAGAAATGTTTTTAGACTGAGTATGAGCACAGATCTGACATTTTCAACACTGACTCTTGCCAAAAATCTAAGGTCGTTGTGCCCTATACGCTATATGAAAAAAAGCTGAAGGTTAATGCTTTGACCTTTCATCAGATTAGCCACGTCCTTCAGGGGTTTCAGTTTCCACAGATCTATGGATGATAAGTTCAAACAATGCTCCTTGGTTCGTGAGGGTGAATTCCTTCAGCTTCCATGTTTTGAATTCCATGTTTTACACTTGCAAAGATTAAAATTTAATTACTCAGCTAAATTAAATCAAAATCGAAGGTTAATTCTGTCGTAGAGATGGCGACATTTTACAGCGTCTTTTTAAAACACCCATCCATTAACAGTCGTCAAGACAACATTCAAACCACGTCAAGTGTGACTTAGAAAACATTGCATTTTAGTAACGCTTGAATTGTTTTATTTTGAAGCAATGTGGTGCATTTTGTTCATGGGACTGAGAAGAAAAGGTTGACCTAAATGCTGAAGCACTAGATTGGATTTTCCGTTAGCTGCCAGTTGTACTGCGAGATCTGTAAAAACCCTCAGAGGAATTCACAAAGTGTTGGACTCTTTTGGACTCTGTTGTAAGTACCATTGCAGTGAGCACAAAGTGCTATTCATAGTCCAGATACTTGAGACACTTGGCAAATCAAAAGCTCCTCCTTTGATTTCCTTAGAGCGTAAATAATGCCCATGTCTCACCAGTGACATCAGTAAAACAATCTGAAATAATTGCAACTTTAAAAGCTGGACTGGATTTCACAGCCACGAAGAAGCCATTATAGTCATGCCCGTTGCTTCTTAATTCTTTTTTGTGTGTACTCCCCATGTCCAGCTTGCTCATGTTTCATTCATTTAAGTCCACTTGTTCGCACACACAGCCCCAGATCCCGCTGGACATATCTGGTTTCATCTAAAAAACAGAGTTCATTGTTCGCTGCGATGATATTGAACACTGAAACAAAACAGTATGTCTGTTGTCATGCTGCAGTCCTGGATAATCTCCCACTTTTCAGGTGCATTTTATTAAGGAGGCTGAGTAAGTGGGCTGGCCAGGTAGATCCTGATACCTCAGGCAGGTGGGACGAGCTACAGAGCTCTTCTGGATCTGGGACCTGTTACATCGACCTGCACGCTTCAGCAGGAATCACAGCACAGCAGAGGCAAAAGATGGTTTTCCTGACAACTAAAATCATGCAAAGGACTGCACTCTTTGTGACATTTGGGGGTTTTGTCACTTCTCTGATCAACGCCTTCCTTCCATTCTGGAAGACGATGAACTCTGACCTGAACGAAATGGAGAACTGGTTCTCTGGATTGTGGCACACCTGCCTCTACACCGAGGAGGTGGGAATTCAGTGCAAGGCCTACGATTCAGTCCTAGGATTGCCAATGGACCTGCAGATCTCCAGGTGGCTTGTGACAGTTTCTATAGGCACTGGAGGTTTAGGTCTGCTGGTTGTCCTACCAGGATTGGAGGGGGTTGATATGTGCGTGGAGCGGCCTCACCTGAAGAGACGGTTCATTATCCTTGCCGGGCTGTTGACCTGGGTGTCAGGGCTCACCAGTCTGGCTCCTGTCTCTCTTGTGGCCTACACAACTTTGGTGGACTTCTTTGACGAGGGTTGGCCCGAGGTGATGCCACGCTGGGAGTACGGAGAGGCAATGTTTTCTGGATGGTTTGGAGGTTTGGGCCAGCTCATCGGAGGGACTCTCCTTTTTATAGCTGTGTGTATGTACGACTTTGACCAGAGGCCACCGAGTGTGCCAAACAGCCCGCAGGTGAAGCACAGGACAAAGCAGTACCAGAAGACAGAGGTGTTATAGATCTCTCATTGTTAAATGTGTTATCTACACATCCATGTATGTCATATGGAGGCGTGGACTTGAATAATGAGATAAAAAAAATCACTTTTGAAATTTTTTTTTTGGGGCTCTATTTGTGTGACAATGACAAGAAAAACATTTCTGATTGAAGTAATATGAAAGATGTTTGTGTTTTAGTGTTTCATTTCATTTCTGTTCTGGTTAATACAGAGATTTTTTTTTTATTTTTTTTTTTTATTAATAAGCAGCTTTAGTCGGCAGAGGATAAATGGGAAGCCTTTCTCTACCACTAGACATGCACCTACTTTACATCCAACTTTTCTTAGAGTAAGCATAGAAATAACGACAGAATAAACTCAAAAATAACCTCTTCATCTTTGACTTTACATCTCCTTTGGTGCAATCTCTGATAACCAAGCTAGTGATTCTCAAATTGATTGATGGGTACTTTAATTCAAAGAGTAGTGACAGCAGCCAAAAATCTGTTTCTATTGTGCTCAGATGCTTTGAAAAATCTGTGGTACATCAGTAATGCTCAAATTAGATTATTATATGTTTGCGTAACTCTTTTTATGTGACTACTCATGATTTACAGTTGTTTGCTGTGATTTCTTTCTGCTGAAGTGTCGGCTTCTAAAGAAATGAGCTAGACGAAGAAGGGAGTGAGCGGTTGCATTCCAGTGCTGCAGCTCGTCTGTGTTAAATTTCGTTTCGGGAAGTGTGGGGTGGGGGTGGAGGGTGGAGGGGACTTGGCACCATCAGCTCCTCTTAGTCTTTAATACACTCTCTGGCTTCAGAGCACTACTGTACATTGTGATGATTAGACATGATTTGTAAATTTTTTTTGTCAGTTCCTTGGATGTCTTTTTTTTTTTTTTTTGTCAGTTCCTTGGAAATCACGAACTGATGCAAAATAAACGGAGATCAGTTTGTATCATATCGAACTGTGTCTAGGTTGTGTTTAACATGCACATCTGCTCACCCGACACTCGGTAGAGATCTGATTAACCGTCAGATTGAATCCCGAATAACAGCTGACGTTAATATTTTGGTTGGCTATGATTTGATAGTTCAGCTTATGAACGATTCATTCATTTCTCTTGCCTTCCTTAATCTGTGTTTCTGGATGCAGCAGGACTTTCTGGCCCCTGCAGAAGAGCAACCCCCTCCCCCCCCCCCTCCTCTGTAATTTAATTAAACTGAGTGATGTATCTGTGATGTAAGGCATGCCCTCCTCACTCTCTGGGAGAGCCTGATCAGTCGTCTTGTTGTACATGTGCACACACAGCTCACCCCTGGCTTCCACTCAAACGTGCTTTTACATGTGCTCGAACACACGCAGGGAGCAACACAAAACATACTGACTCCGGGGCACACGTGCATGTGTCAGCTGTCAGCGCGCTGCGGGAACGCGGTGGAAATATCTTAGAAATCAAAATTCTTCATTTGACTGCGTTAGCATTCGGAAAACAGTGTCAGGGTCGTTAATGCTGCATCCTGTTTGTCATCCTGTGTCATCGCTTCCTTAGAAGTGAACCTGAGATTATCAGGTGAATGACCTTGTCCCAGCAGCTATTTAACTGGGAGGCACAGGTCCACCCACAGTGGGAGAATAAGGAGTGGAAATATCTTGGGAGCCCATTTCTATAAGACTCAGTATACCTTTTTAATCCTGCTCCACCCTACCCCCCTGACTGAAACTGGGATTTACTGCACCAACTGCACTTTCACTCTTTCTCCCTCTGCTGCACACACTGAAAGAAGTGTAGCACACACATACTGTAAGAGTGTTTATAGTGTGCTGCTGTCTTTATAATGTCTCCTGGTGGTCAGTGTAAACACAATAAATGTCACACTGGTAAGCTTTGACAATAGCTGATACTCCTGTAGCAGCACAAGCATGCAGCGCAATGCTAAGGAGGCAGTGTGATAAGTGGGCAGTCAGACCAGGCAGGCAGTGCAGCGGGGAGGGCAGCAAGTGTTTGATCAGGCTTAACTGGCAAGTCAGGTCTTTGACATCTGAAGGCGAGGCTGAAAGGGTCTGAACAGAAAAGCAAGCAGCCTGTAGAAGAGTGTCTGTGTGTGTGTGTGTGTAGGTGTGTGTGTGGGTGTGTTTGGGATAGAGAGAGAGGAGGGGTGGGAGGACGAGAGCAGGGAACGGTGAGAATTCATGCTGTGTTAGCATCCCCTCAGCAACTCCATCAATACTGCATACAGCTGAGAAACTGGCAAAGGTCCTCCATGCTGCATTTGCAGGCTCGGCCAGGGAAACAGAGCAACTCCCACGACCGGTCGGCTCAGTCTGCTGCTGCTGCTGGAGGGGGGCTCTGTGAGGGGCAGAGCACACACACACTCACATACACTCACACACACTCACACGTACAGCCTCTGCTGCATCAAGAGGCAGAAGAGGAGAGCGGAGGAGGGTACAGAGGGACGCACAAACTGGGAATACTCCAGTGGACAGAGCCAATCCAGGAGAGGGACAGGACTGTTGAGGAGACTCATGTGCTAATATGCTTCCGTGCTCCGCAGGGGAAGCTGAGCACCAGGGAGTTTGACAGGATCTCAGTGCACCTGCTCCATGGCACACTGGTAAGCTGATTTATTCATTTTACAGTCAGGGAATAATAGCTCTGTTTATTTATCTCCCGTATGATCTGATTATGCGATGATGATCAGGTAATGATCTGTGTGTAGTTATTTGTTCACTGTTGGCACACAACAGAGGAAGTTGTTTGCTCTCTGGTCCAGATCTGCCCTGAAGGAACCACGTACTGTGGTGCAGTATATAAAACTGAAATCACACACTCACACACTGAATATACAGTTCAGTTCTGCTGCAGAAACAAGAGCTAAAATCAAACATTCAGCTGATTAAGTTTTTAATAGTTAGTACAGCAGTTTCTCTTGGTTTTGATTGATTGCACGCTGAGAAACTGGTCAATAGCAGAATTGTTATATGGCAGCACAGCTCCTCTGTGGGGGTGTACACCCCTCTGTAAACCACAATTCTAGTTTTCCATGACATCATGGAGAGGTTATCGCTCAAAGCAGCAACAAAACGACCTGATAGAAGTCGGTGGTGCCATTGTTAAACCAGCTTCGGCTTCACAGAAGAACACAATACATGAAACGTTAAGTTTGGTTCAACTTTTTAAAGGAAAAAATGCAAAAATGAAAAGATTTTTCTCCTTTGAGTGCCACAGTAAACAACGTGGAATGGCGGCATAATCTTTGTTTTCTGGAGCCACGTGGCATCTATGTATTACCCTAAACACTAAAGGTTTGTTCAGTTAAAGCTTAACTATATGACCTCTGTCGCCTGTTAATGGCAAAATCATTGGTCATATATTATATTCCATCATTTTTAGTTACTATATGCACACTGTAATGCTGTTTGAGACCTTGTGAAGTTGTTGTCAGCTGCTTGAAACCTGAAATTTATCTGCAAGTGAATATTACAAACACCGGTACAAACTTGGTCAAGAATAGTGTGAATGAACTCGGTCACAATGTCTGATTGTGTCACGTACTAGAGCTTCTTAATGGGGATTGTGGTTTACTGTAATCCACTCTTTATTCTTTTATAGTTAAGACACGTAGGCAATGGAGTAAATAGAAGTCAGTCAAAAGCTCCTTGGCATTTTGAGGAACATCCACTCTCAACTGATGAAGGTGCATAAATATAAACACGGCCTGAAACACAACTTCCCCACCTCCCAGTCAAAGTAAGAAATGTTATAAAGGTTCAAAGTATTTCACCAACTTGTCCCTTACATCGAATGCTTCCTTAAGCTGACGGTAAACAAAATAGATAGCCAAGATCACCCTGGTGAGAGAGAGCACTTTGGTTTGCGCAATCGGAGGACAATTCCCCGGGCTTATCTTGTTATTTCACAAACCAGGAGAACGGGCAAGCTTGTGAGTGAGGGGAAGAGGTGTGGTCAAATATTAGGACTGCAGTTAAATTGTTGTAAGCTCTTGACCTTTATCAGCTGAGGATCAGAGAGCCCTAATTGTTAACTACAGGCTGACATACCTGCCAAGCGAGTGTGTGAATAAAACAGAGAGTACCAGCCCCTCAACCAGCAGCTCTTCTTTTATTCAGGTGCTGCTTCAAGTCCAGGGCCAAAGAACGCTGTAAAGTGATATGAAATTCACCACATCTGGATGTTACTGCATATGTTCCTCTGCTGCTGATGTTTATTGGTGAGGATCAGGTTTACTCGCATGGCAAATGTAACGTGCCTTTTTGATGAGTGTGTTTGTCTTCGTAGAGCAATAACATCAGTTTTGAATCATGGATGTGTCCATCAGAGTGTAGGCGTATCGGGCACTTTGGTGATCAACATTCCTGATTTTTTTTTTTTTCCACTTACGGTCAGTTTATAAATCAGCCTCCTCACCACCAACCAGGAGCTGCATTTTGCTAATTCTCCCCTCCGACATTCCAGTAACAGGTATTACATTTGTAGGGAAGTGAGTGAAACTGACAGCTTGTTTGCAGGCAGGAGTATTAGCACTGCTTGGGGACAGGCCCAACAGTGAGAGAGCGGGATCTGCGTCATATGTTGTGAGGACCAAATCTGCTTAACCTACTTTAGTTTTGCACAAAATATCTCAGGCTTGGAAGTCCAGGATGGCAGCGCTTTGAGATCTAATTTGTTGTTCATCAAAATTTCAGTGGTGGCAAATTATTAAAGGGGACAACATGTGAGCGGCATAACTCTTCAGCAAGTGGTTGGATGGGTTTCTCTCCGCATTTCCAGAAATGCAACAACATCAAAGGTTCTGCTGCGTTAGCACGGCTGTTAACTGAATGCAGGAAAATGTAAATGTTTGGCACAGACGCATGCGTGGGAGCCAAAAATCGTCATCAGCTTTAATTTGTTTTATTTTAGTATTTTTGACCAACAACAACTTGCTCAGTGGAATATTTTAGTATTTAGACAATTTACTTGAGTAAAAGTACCAACATGTCAATAGAAATGTGCCCTGTTATAAGTAAAACACCTGAATTCAAAGTACAGAAGTATCAGAGACAAAATATAAACAAAGTATCCACAGAAAAGTACTGGTTCTGCAGAAAAATTGACAGATATATTATTATATATGGCATTATTAGATTAATAGTAATGCATCAATGGATAACCAGCATTTAAATAAAATCATTCAGGAAGTTTAGATCACTTTTTGATAGAACTGTGAACAACATTTGAAACGTGACAAGATGCCCAACCCTGATGGGAATCACTGACTTAATTTTTGTCGATGTATAGAAATGTTATTAGTTTTTCATATGTTTTTATTAATAACAAAGGCTGTCAGATAAATGTAGTGGAGTAAAAAGTTCAATATTTACTCCTGGTGTAGCGGAATAGAAATATAAAGTAGTATAAAATGAATATATTCAAGTAAAGTACCTCAAAAAACTACCTCTAAAGTACAGTACTTGGTTTAATGTAGTTAGTTACTCTCACCCACTGCAAACACGGTTTAGATACAACAACAACAACTCATTCTCAGCTGCAGAGCTGTGTCCAGTCAGAGGAGATCTTTCCATTTCTCATTTGTCCTCAGGAACTTTTTTCTAAGCGGCGCTCCATTCAACACTCCACACTTTTTTTTCTCTGAAGTTCAAGGACATTAAGATGTGCTCAGAATATCAAGCAGTCCTTTTGGTTGTACCTCAAAAGGATAATTTGGTGATGGATCGTGCCATGTTGGGTGGTACACACCTGCCATCCCTATGTCTTGCACAGATTCATTGCGGCCAGCGAAGCCTGCGAGTAACTAACTTACTGTATGTGTGGGTGAAATACCAGAGCTGGTAGAAATGTGAGGGCAACGTGGCAACAAAACACAAGGGGGGGATTTTGAAACTCAAGGGGCCCCTGTTTCCCTTTAAAGCGCAGTGTGACGAGAAAGTTAATAGGTGTCGGAGTGCTGTTAATATTTAACAGTTTCCATGCAATATGCATGAACAAAGGTAACAATGTGTGTGGAAATGTTCCTAATTAACACAATTGCTTCCTTTTTACAAGCACTAACATGTTATACGGACACACTCTGAAAATCTGACTAGTCTGACTAATCTGGCTAGTTTTCCTTGGCAGTCAAACCCTGACTCTTTCAGACATCTCAGAGCAACACCAGACACTCTTAGTGATAAATAACACAAACACGGTCAGTGACTTTGATTGATTAGAAGATACAGAGGATTATAAAAAAGTACGGGGGACACACAATGGCCAAATGTTTTGTTCATTTGAAAGCCAATTTGTAAATGAAAAGCTAAACTTTGAAACTGAAAGCAGCCAAAAAAAAAAATCCTTAAAAAGTGTCTTTAAAAAGTCTTCAGAGCATTTTTAAAACCACCAAATAACAAACGAATGAGCCCTAATTTAGATGTACATTATAAAACCTCTTATATCATGAGTACATCAGACTTTACATTCGTGTAAACTAGAGCGGCTCTGTCTGGTGTGTGTTTGTGTGTGTTGTTGTTGACAACATCGCTCCCTTTGTCCGTGCAGATTATGTGGGGGAGCTGATGTGTGCGATGGCCAGCCTGGACCTGCAGGTTCTCAGACACACACTTCTGTGTTATCGTTACCTCCCTACCAAGCAGCCCAGCCCGAGGATCTGACTACACCTCCCTCGCCTCCCTCTCCCCCCCTCCCTCCCTCCCTCCCTCTCTCCCTGGGTGTCCCTCAACCCTGGGCCCACCATGGGAGGATGCTTCTCCAAACCCAAACCAGGTAACCAACATGTTTCCCTCAATCAGGGGTAGGTTAGTTTACACCAAGCAAGCGCAATAACAGCTCTTGGGCAGGTGAGGAACAGCAGGTGTTTTAGAGGAGGACAAAATAACAGTTTTTGATATACTATGATGTATTAAGTGCATTACCACAGAATAAAGTGTGAAATTATTGCTGAACTCCAGTCAAAAAGATGTTGAACCACCTCATTTGTTTGTGCTGTCACTGTATAATGTTGTACAGTGTTCATGTTATTGTGTCCAGATGCTATCCTACTTTTAGTATTCCCAGTAGAGCTGGACGATGTGTTTGATATATTTCTCACAATATTAAGAAAAATATGTCCTCTTACTGAAATGTATCAAAGTGATGTTAAAAGTTGTATTAAGTTGTATTGTATCTCACAAATATTTCCCTTTATTATTGTATTTTAAAGAAAAGTTTTATAGCACAGCAGGAAGTGAAGTAGCTGTAAACATGAGGGACAGAAAAATATAAATCTGATTGAAGATCTGTTGGTTCTGCTTATGCACTGTGCTGTTTCTATGGAGAGACCAGTTTGTTTTCTGTGGTAAAAATGAACACATTTGGGACAGTTTGTTCAGTTTGAATCATTTTCAAAGCTACCTACAGCCTCCAAATCCTGTTATAAACATCCTCTCATATCCAGCCTCCTCTGTTTGCACTATAGTGTTTTATGTGGGAGGAATTTTAATGCTCCGTGTGGCATCTTTGGTCAAGAGGATTACATACCGAGACGTGAATATCCAAATATGAACCTGCATGTGTGTGTGTGTGAATCCATATCTGTGTTAGCATGGCCAGGAGATTAGCCATCATGTTTAAATCGCAGGAGAGAGTCATTTATAGCTTTGAGATCGAATCATCTGTTCGGTGCATCTCATGGAGGCGAAGTGAGCAAGATGAGGGACTAGTTGTGTACAAATAATTGGCTGCTGACTGTCAGGCCTCTTGGGACTAATTAGTCTATGACAGTGTGACCTCCAGCTACTAACAGTTGATGACAGCTCAAACATAGCATATCTATTAAAAGAACACAGTGGGAAAGATTTTATACAGATTATACATAATTTTATAGATACATATATGTACCATAGATAGTTTTGACCAATTCAAAACAAAGTAAACCTTATATAAAAGCTAATTATGATGAATCACACCTCATGATTCATGGTTTTAGTGTGCTGTGAGGAGAGTCTGAATTGTCGAATGTAAAACCATTTTTGTAGATCCTGTAAAATGTTTTTCATGCTCTAAAAGACATAAACAATAGACATAAAACCACCTCTACCATCAAGCTCCAACACACATATACCAACATGTTTCTTTGATAATAATTGGGTGACTGTGACTCAGGAGGTAGAATGTGTTGTCCACTAATCAGATGATCGGTGGGTCGATCGCCGGCTACTCCAGTCTGCGTGTCGAAGTGTCCTTGAGCAATATACTGAACAGCAAATTGCTCTCGAAGGCTAAGTGTGTAAATGTGTATGAATGGTTAGCTCCCAAAAACTGATGAGCATCTTGCGTGGCAGCCAGTGCCATCGGTGTATGAATGTGTGTGTGAAAGGGTGAATAAAACATGTAGAATAAACACACCTTGAGTGGTCAGAAGACTAAAAAGGTGCTATATAAGTACAGTCTATTTACCATTTAATTGTGCAGCTGAGCAAAGTAGTTTGGATGATGAATAGAGCGAACCGGCATCCAACAACCAGGTGCATTCTTACACTGTTAACCTCAGTTTTATAGTATATTTTACAGATTTATATTTAATATGAATATCATCAGGTATCAAAGGAGAGAGACTCACTGCTCAGCACTGGAGCTGAATTTGTTAATGAATTAGTGGTTAAATCAGGAAGGAAACCTTTTGGAGTTCTGCAAGGAACCTTTTACCTAATGGTTCCTAAAAGAAACATTATTTTTTTCATGTAAATAGTATTTATCCTTGAGTTTATTTAAGGTGTAGTATATAATAATTGAAATTAAAATATTTAATTTTAAATGCATCATTGGGTAAATTTTATATAAATTGCTTTGGGTAAATTGCTAATAAGCAATTAAGTATTAAGTTATTTATTATTCATTATATCTTTATATAAATTATTATCACATTACTAATCGCTCTATCTAAAAACTAGTTTACTTTTTACACTTACAGTAGAAATGGCACCACAACAATAATTTCTACACAGTAGGTTCAGTACATCGCTGCAAAGGGTCGACTTAAAGAACCAGTACTCCAAAGAACCCAAAAAGGAAAAAAAGATTATTAAACATAAAAAAAAGTTCTTCAAAGCACCGAAAATACTGCAATTGTGACTCAAAGTGCTCCACAGCATTTATCAAAAAACAGATTTTGGTGTGTTCAAGTTGATATTTATGTCATGTAACTATCCTGTAACTTTTTTTTAATATATATATATATAAGTAGCCTCTTCCTAGACACAAAATTGAAGTGTAAAGTTTAAATTACTCCCACTGAATATATATTAAATATATATTTATGAGTGGGAGTAAATTGGCACTGTGACAGGATTAACAAGGGAGCTAAATGATATTCTTATCTTCATTTGCATCATCATGTAAAGACACAGAAAGGCTGCAATTACTGTGAAATTAGACATACAGATCTGAACATCCCGTGCTCACCCCCAGCAAAATGTCTGTTCTCTAAAAGCGCCACAGAAAATACTTTGATAGAGACAAACCAGGTAACTTTTTAGTGCTGATCAAACGACGCATCAGTTTGGCGATTTGGCAGCAGACATCTAGAGATTCTCTTCAGCTGTGTGGAAAGCTTTCTCTTCCTTTTTCTCCTACGATTGCACTCACTATTATGATTTTCCATTGATTTTAATTAAGACTTGCTCAGCAGGAGAAAATTCCAGCCAGATTACTGTGTAAGAACCGGATGATCAGCACATTTTTCCTAGCCGAACAGATAAAGCCTGCTGCAGTAAAAAAGAAAAAGGAGTTACACAACCATTTTTTAATGTTCAGAAATATAAATCCAACAGCAGCGCATCAGATTTCATCAAAGAAAACCGAATAAGACAGATAATTATACTCTACTCTGAATGTTTTCTTAACTGTCTCTACACAAAACACTGCTGGTTTAAGCTGTATTTAAATGAATTTCCTTTATGGAAATCTCATTATTTAAGGCATTGTTATCCTGTCAAAATTATATTTTACAGCTTAGTAAGTTAATTTAGACGTAGACAGATTGAGAGAGTAATGTGTGATTTGTCTTTGTGGATTTTCCATTCCCTGGTTTGAAAAGCAACCTTTTTAAAGCGTGCCCGGCACAGCTCTGCAGAGGAAGGTTTGTGTATCCAGCTGTTTAAAGTGTTGAGAGTTGAATGATACCTGTAATTGTGCTACTCACTAGGAGGAAAAGAAAAAAGAAAAAGAAGATTAGGTTGCCCTTCCAAACTTCTCCTTTCATTCGCTTCCTGCTCTCGTTTGTTTCAGTTGTGGAGATGTCGGACTCAATTTGTCCCAAATTTATAGACGTCTCACCTAGCTGGGAGGCAAATTACTCTTCTAAAGCAATGGTGAAGGCTAGTGATAATATAACAGAGGACGGGGATAATAGTGCAGTCCACGGATGATTGGTAGCATTAATAATCTGCCAATATTCCTTAAACAGATTTCTCTTTGAGAGCTTTACATCATTTTAGTGCTCATGTGTGATGGCGCTGCATGTGTTCAGTCATGCATACTCTAAGTGAGACGTGTCTGTGTTGTGCAGTTGAAGTTAAAGTGGAACTCTCTCTCCTGGAAAAAGAAAAAGAGATGGACGGGCTGTCACCTAATGGCAAAGCGAGTCCCTTTGCTGACTGCAGACCCAATGGGGCCCTGGGACACGGCTCTGATGATGACTCCACCCCGCTCCCCCTCTACCACAAACCACGGGACTATGTGGAGGCCTCCGTCTGTCATGTTAAAGATCTGGAAAATGGACAGTAAGAAAATGAAAAACAACAATACAAATATAGCACACCTAGCATGCATACTACACATGGCAAAAATGCTGTTGTGTGTCAAATGTTAATGAAGGAACACGGTGTTTCAACATGGCTGCCTCTGTGGAAGAGGACCCGCTCGCACTGTAGATATCAAAGGCTCATTTTAAAGTAACAAAAACAAATAGATTCTCATGTTCAGTTGAGTTATGAATATTATATTCCACGCCTTCCTTATTCTGAAAATAGAGGGCCCCAGTCTTACACACTGGACCTTTAAAGGGACAGTTCACACAAAAACAAAAAATTTAACATTAGTAACACGACAGAGATAGTAAGAATAGATACAAGTTTAGTTTTTGACTGTAAAACAATCTATCTTAAAGTGACGTAACGTTTCCTGCACAGCGACCATAAGCGGCTAAAATAATGCTAAAAACAAAATCTAATCTAGAAAAGTAGAGAGGAGTCATAAAGTCATATAAAGCAATCAGTATTGCCAGTTATAAAGCAACAGCGATGTAAAGTTTACTGACATTAGTTGAATAACTTTAAGCCTTAATATAATTTGAACAGATGAGTTAAATAGAAAATAACCCTCAGTACAGTGAGGGTTGTCATGAACGGGGAAATTAGCTATAGAGACCCAAACTGTTTTTTGTACCAGGCTGTAAACATGTTTATTTCTGCTGTGAAGTTGGACATTTTAACATGGGGACTTATGGAGACTGACTCATTTTGCAGCCAGCCTCAAGTGGCCGTTTGAGGAACTGCAGTTTCTGGCACTTCTGTGTTGGCTTCACTTCACAGCCACGGAGTTTGCCACTTAACTTAAGCTAGCCTTGTTACTTTGTAAAAGTAAAACCCTTTAATGGTCATTACTAATCAAATTAATCACCTTGGCGTTCATCCAGAATACATGATTACTTCCATAAATGCCATTAAAATGTTTTTCGGGAAACTGTTCCTTCCAGAGTGAGTTGGTAAGTTGTAGTCCCGACGTGTCCTTTCTCTGTTGTCATGGTGACATTTTTCTGCAAAATGGCCTTTGTGTGCGTTTCCTCAAATGATTTAATCATAAAAAACAAATATAAATGCGCACACACCTTTTTGTTTTTGTGTTTGACAGGATGCGAGAGGTTGACTTGGGAAGCGGCAGAGCTTTGTTGATTAAAGAACACGGGGAGTTCTCAGCCATGGGCCACAAGTGTCCACACTACGGAGCACCGCTGGTCAAAGGTGAGTGACGCACTTTAACATTTAACATTTTAAATCATATATAATATCATACACTTGACGTTCTTGTCATTTCCTGTCATCCCAGGTGTGTTGTCTAAAGGACACGTGCGCTGTCCCTGGCACGGTGCATGTTTCAACATTGCAACAGGAGACATCGAGGACTTCCCCGGGCTGGACAGCCTGCCTACCTTCCAGGTGACCTTCCCCGCTGGTGCTGTCTTTTAACACATTCCCTTATCCCTTATCATGTCTCTAAGCACCATCAAAAAGTGTACACATCGCTCATGTCTGTTTGCTCCAGGTCAGAGTTGAGAAGGACAAGGTGATCATTCGTGCAAACAAGCAGGTAACAAGACAAAGAATGTGGAGAATTTATGCAGGAGAATAAACAGAGCACCTGACTGATCTGAGATCTGTTTTTTTAAACATTTCCAGGCCCTTCAGTCACAGAAAAGGTCAAAGCCCATGGCTCGATGCTCAGCAGTCATTAACTCCAGCACAGGCTTCAGCCATGTTCTCATCATTGGCTCAGGTCAGTGTGTCTCTGCCCCACTTGTCAAACAATTATCCAGCTGTGTTTGAGTGATTTATAAAAGATCTTCCTTCTCTTCCTCTTTCACGGTGAATGTCTCTGCAGGTCCAGCAGGTCTGGTCTGTGCAGAAACACTGAGGCAAGAGGGCTTCACCGATCGCATCGTCATGTGCACCATGGACAGACATCCTCCATATGACAGGCCTAAACTGAGTAAGGTTTGTACACAGACCCTAATCACGTAAAATGAGACACAACTCACTTTTCCGAGAAAGTTACGTAACAGACTGCAGAGGTGCTGCTTTGGTCAGTGGTGCTAAAACAGGAGCTCTCTGGGGAACAGCAGCACTTCACTGCAACAAAGATTTAAAAGAAAGTGAGGGAAACAGACAAACTGAGTTTAAAAGAATGAGACTTTACATCGCCACAAAAAGCTTAAAAAAAGATGAATTGGCTGCTTACAGTTGCAAAGTCTTTGTATTCTTGCATTTTATGCAAGATGTACTCCGATGCACTAACTTTTTGGCCCTTAGTCCTTAGACAGCACAGCAGAGCAGCTGAGATTGCGCTCCATGGACTTCCTACAGGACCATGACATTGAGCTGCTCACAGAGAAAGAGGTGAGATGTATTGATAGCTAATGATAAATCAATTGATCAGTTAGATCTGTCTCTGTCACAATAATCCGACACATAAACCTGTATGACCCCACGACGTTCGCTCTAGGCCGTGGCAATAGACGTGAAAACGCGATCTGTGACCTTTGAGGACGGCTTGAGGATGGAGTACAGGAAACTCTTTATTGCTACAGGAAGCAAGTGAGAAAAAAAAAACCTTCAACAACTTCAAATCACACATGACAATTAAACAGCTGAGATTATAAATTAATAAACTGATATCGGATTTCTTCCATTTCCTGCTTGAAAGACCAAAACCGATGAACTACAAAGGCAAAGACGTCAGGAATGTGTTTCACCTCCGGACGCCTGAGGACGCTAACAGCATAGCGAGGCTGGCCAACAACAAGAATGCTGTAATTGTGGGAACGTCATTCGTTGGTAAGACAAAGACACATTTATAAAGACGTGCTGAGTTAGAGGAGTGACTAAGTACATTTACTGAAGTGCAAATTTTAGATGCTTTTACTTTACCTTAGTCTTTTCTACTCATTATATTTCTACTTCACTACAGTTCGGAGGGAAATATTATGAAATATTATTTAAATATCATGATTTTTTCTCCACTACAATTATGACAGCTAGATTCTTGTATTCTTGGCTTTTTTTTTTTTACCTTAGAATGACTGCTTTATATCTGCAGAGGGAGCAGGTTCTCTTACACTCGTACACTAGTCCACCATGTTACTCCAGTAGCCCAGAACAGACAAACCACACACTTGCTCTGCTGCTCGGGCAACTGACAGAGGGTGAGATGAAAGGTATTATTGGCATTTAGTGGTGAAATTGCAGATTAAAAACAAGTTTACCATCTCCTGTGGAAGAACGGTGGCCGTGAATTTGAAAGAAATCACAAAAGGCCCCCTCAAGAGTGTTTGGTTCATACGTTGTTTTACTGTGTAAACACCTTTAACAACACAAAATTACAAAATGTCCTGTCAACTGTGAAAGCTATAACAGCTATATCACATTATTTTCAGCCCATACAGCCTGTATAGATCATTTTGCATTCCTGCTATTAACTGTTTTGTATTTGTTGTGTTCGGCAGGCATGGAGGTGGCTGCAGCTCTAACTGACAAGGCCCACTCGGTCTCTGTCATCGGGGTTGAGTCAGTCCCCTTCAAAAAAGCTCTCGGGGAGAAAGTAGGGAAAGCCATAATGAAGGTAGGAAAACACTCCTGGGAAATCAAGCTCCGTGTGTAAATCCATCCAGCCCATACATGGCAATGTTTTCACATGGTTACTCTGTTTGTGTGGTGTTTTGTGTTTGCAGCTGTTTGAGGCGAACAGGGTGAAGTTCTACATGCTGAACGAGGTGTCAGAGATGATTGGCCATCATGGACAGGTATTCAGAAAGTGAGAGAAACAGCATGACATGATGTTCAAGCAGCACAACCTCCCCTTTGTTTAATCCGCGATGATGAAGACGAGCCTGATAAGAAACACAAGCACAATTTTCCAAAGCATCTGCTTCATCAGGAGTGTGTGGGTGTAGTTTGATCAGACTTCTAATGACAGAAGAAAATTATTCATATTCTTAAATCCCTTTCTAGTGCAGTCTCAGCAGTTTAGTCTCTATTATGTCGGATGTGAACTCAACTAAACAACTCTAACTTTGGCAGAAAATATGTAAAATATATAGTTAGTAAATGTTTTAGGGGCTTTAAAGTTGTGTGTTCACGTGTGAAAGCTGTTAATATATCATTATGCATCTCTAGTACGTTGTGTTTTTCCTGTCGCACAGCTGAAAGAGGTGGTGCTGAAAAGTGGAAAAGTCCTGCGGGCCGATGTGTGTGTTATTGGAGCAGGTAATGAAATCTCTTGTGTGTGTGTGTGTGTGTGTGTGTGTGTGTGTGTGTGTGTGTGTCCTCAAAATCTCAGTCTCTTACCTTTAACAATGGTCAGAGAATGACACACAAAACAAGGTTTAGTTCACAGTATGAGAGACATCGCTCACCTTTTATCACTCCCTCATTTACGTGCCCTGTTTCTCTAGCCGCTCTCCCTGCGTCACTCTCTGTCCTGACCTGTGCAACTGTTGCAAACTTTCTCTGATGTTCCCATGAGCCACATCTTGTCTGATGCATATTATAGTCACCACAGTTACCACAGCTGAAGTGTGCTCTGTTGTGTGCATGAGCAGCAAGGCTTGTTTAAACATGATTATGTGCAATATAAAGATATTCAAACATAATTATTAATTATGCAATATGCTTCACACCTCTCCTGCAGGAAGTATTCCTGCAACAGGCTTTCTGAAACAGAGCGGCATCCACATGGACTCAAAGGGCTTCATCACTGTCAACAAGGTATTTTTACAAAGCCTGAATCCTGAGTGAAATTTAGGTTTTGTCCCATTTTTATTCGTTTACGCCTCTAAATTTTCTCCCAGATGATGCAGACTAATGCTGACGGGGTCTTCGCTGGAGGAGACGTGGTGATTTTTCCTTTCCCGCCACGCAACAACAAGAAGGTGAACATCCCTCACTGGCAAATGGCTCATGTACACGGTGAGTGCGTTACAGATTCATTCTTATGCGTTGATTTATGCGCTTAAAGACATGCATGTAAATGTCTTTTTGTCTTCAACATCACTGACAGGAAGGGTAGCAGCTCTCAGCATGATGGGCAGAGCCACTGAGATCAAAACGGTGCCTTACTTCTGGTCGGCCATGTTTGGGAAGACCATACGCTATGCAGGTAGGTATAGACCTTCAGTGTGTCTTTAGTTTAAAGATCATTTCATCAGTGTTATGAGGCAGACATGCTGCAGAAGAAAGATAGTATAGCTACTACACTGCCATCTAGCTGTAAAGATGTAAAATTAGGACCTAAGACTGAGAATTGAGCATGAACTGGACAAATACACATACTATATATCATTTAATATTTGTGAAGGTTATGGTGATGGATTTGATGACGTCATCATACAAGGAGATCTGGATGAACTGAGATTTGTGGCGTTTTACACCAGGTAAGTTTATTATTATTTTTTTTATAACAATCTTCTCTGTATTTATGAGCTGATTTTAGTTTTAATTGTGCCTCCTGGTCTGATTTAACAACAGTTTCTCATTGTTTCTTCCTCTGGTCCATCTATAGGAGTGAGGAGGTGGTTGCTGTTGCCAGCATGAACTATGATCCCATTGTATCCCGAGTGGCAGAGGTCTTAGGATCTGGAAAGACGATTAAGAAACGAGATGTAGAGTAAGTCTCCTTCCCGGACTTAAATCTGGTCACGGTTACAATAGCTGTTATGTTCTTTAGTGAAGAAAAACATGACAAATGTGTGTATCACTCTTGAGCTTGTGACTTTGATCACATGGAAAGTATTACACAAGGCAAACTAGTTGGCTCATTGAAACTACAAATCAGAATGGTACAGAAGAATGACACCAGTTGTTATTTTTATTATTTTGCTTAATTAATACAGTGACACTTTATTTTACAGGGTATGTATTGTAATTATGTTATGATTTATATGGATGTTTCCTGGAAAAAAAAATATAATTTAATATATAAAAAAAGGGGAAAATAGTAAACAACAGACAATATTTTTTATGTTTTTAAGGAGAATGAAGTTGTATAGTGACATAGTGTCAAACCTATAAATTAGTTATTAACTTCTAGTTAAGCATTTAAGCATAAATAAACAAATAAGAAGGTTTTACTGTTTAGTATTGTATTTGTCAAGCCTCCATAACAGGTATATGAACAGTAAATAGATGATAAATAACAATAACAGTACAATGTAGCTGTAATCATAATTAAACAAATCTTTACAGTGTGTTATAAAACATTTAATAACTGTTTATATACATTAACAACTCATTAAAACTGCACAGAAATGTGTTTTAAACTCTTGACATGTTGAGCTTCAGCTTCATGCTTCATTAATATATAGAACAAATAAATAATATGAATAAATACAATAACATTCATACTAGGAATTATTATGTAATCATATTTTATGTATTTATACACCATTGTAATGCTGGTTATACCTAGCATTAACTATAAACCTGACTGTCACTGCATTAAATTACTTGTTGGACTGTGGGTGAAGCAAAAGCAAAAATAAAAAATAAAAAATAAGGCACCTTACAACATTATAATTAAACATCAATAAAAATGTCTTATATTTGCTTACTTTATAGTGAGTGTCTCTATTAATTGTTTATATACCACTCAATTAATCAAGGATCAAGAAAGTGGAAATTCATTTTTTAAAATTTTTTTCATGTTCAGCTGACCCAATAAATCATAAATAAATGATTGTAATTAATTAATTTGCACTGGAATTAGTTTCAAATTACACAGATATTTCCAGGAGCATCTCAAATTGATCAAGAGCAAACCATGGGAGCTGTAAAATAAAGTGTTACCATGGTGCTGTACTTGTTATTGCATGCGTTTGAATCTGTTTTGGTCTGATTTGAATGTCGTGTTCCTCACGTCTCTCATGTCTTTCATTTCTAACAATGCAAACTCAAAATTTGAAGGATGTTAGCACGGCTTGGCAAGTACGAACAAATATGAGCTCTCTCTATTGTCCATGTCACTCATATTGATCATGTTCAGGGAGTCGTCAGCTATCGACTTGATAAACGTGTGAATGTGTCTCACGGATGTGTGTTTTTTTTGGGGGGGGCGTTGCAGGACTGGAGACATTTCTTGGTTGATTGACAAAGGCTCTCAATGACTTCACATCTGAAGACGGACCCAAAGTCCACCTCAATATGGACACTTATGGTGCTGAGACACTGAGCAGCTATCCTGGTCTGGACACACACCCTCTCTCTCTCTCTCACACACACACACACACACATTGGGAAGAGGACCGTTGCAGACACGCTTCCCTGAGGACGACACTGAAGCTTGCTTTTGTTCCTGAGAGACACTTTAACATGACAAACGGAGCCATTCATGGTCTGAACACACTGAATCACTGTGTTGGCAGGTCTTTTATGACAATGTTGTCATGTTTCACAACAAAGCAATATTGGATTCAGCCTCTGTGCAGCTGCAAGATGTATCTACCTGTACACTTTGTTTATAAGAAGCCAGAGATGGGCATTGGCATTTGTTTTTTTGTACAAATAACATTGTATATAGCTATAATCCTGAATGCACTGTAACAAAATAAGAACAAACAATTTGAACTGGATTTTTAAGTTTTAACAGAAACATTTGAACAGATTTGTCTGTGTGCTCGCATACAGGCCATAGATCTGCATGGTGTAATAAAATATAATAGTAGATAAAACAAATAAGCCCCTAAACAGAGAGTTTTCTATTTAGATGCATCAAAGAAACAAAGTTTAAATTTGCTAAAAACAAACCCTGAATGCAGCTTTAACACACACGCAGCTTTCATTCATAATAAATGACAGTTTCTAGGATTACAACATACCTCTTTGTATTGGTTGCCTTGCTAGTAGATTGCACAAATGAAATTCTAATCAGACTCTGATCACACACTAGTGCTTGCACAATAGATTCATGTATGTTTCTAACATGTAGATATCACTTTAGACAAATCCCATAGTAGCTCAAGGCTAGTTTTGATAGCTGTCACCTCTGTTGGGATATTCTTTGTTACTAACTCAGGGAACTGAGGTTTGTGGCCTGGTCTTACTGGGGTTACTGGTCCTTTTTGCAAGCAGAAATGAAATTGTTGCTTTAATATGTTGTTTTTTCCCCCCCAGTTATTCTCTCGTTTTCATTCAGAACTGCTTGTAATGGGTGTAAAGTGGGGGTATAAAGAGGACGCTTGATTGCATCCTATTGTGCTGATGATCTCAAAAATACTTGAGCCCTGACACACAGTGTTTAAAAAAAAACAAAAAAAAACACTGTTGATCCTACAGAGAAGCCTGGAATGGCATTTTTATAACTAAACTTTGAAATAAAAGTCTTCCAACAATAACTACTCGCTGCTTTCCCTCTGCGTATTACTCCACCTGTGCATGTTTGAAAAAACAGTAAAGAGTCAGTCGAGCAGGAGTCAGTAGAAAATGTTTAATAATTTCCAAGGGAGTGACAGAGCATAGTTTGCAGTTTTATGACAAGAGAGACTCAGTTTTATACAATAAAAACTATTTTTGGAAAAATTACACAGAATAGATAAAGACACACACAATTTGTAAATGTAATATCTCATAAAACAAAGATTTCCCAAACGAGGAGGATAAAATACACACACAATACAAACTGACAGTGTTCACAATAATATTGCAAACAGCCCCTAGAAGTTTTTCTACATTATTTGGATAAAAAGCACCTTAAAGACCAATAAATATGTCTACAAACACTGAAGTGAAGGCAGTACATGGTGATATAGTCGTAAAACTAGATTCTATAGACAACGTGAAGAGTTCAGTGCTCATTAACAACTCAGTGACAGACTTCACTGCTCACCTGTTTTATTATACTGCTGTATTAAAGTAGTTAGGTCACAGACTGCGGTTTCTGTAAATACTATCACATCATTCATACGTGAACACATCACACATCAAAACAATCGTGAAAGAGGAAGACAGAGACTCTTTGGGAGGCAGAAGAAAGCTTGCGGCTCTTGCTGGTATGAAAATATTTTACTATAATGCCCGAGTGTTATCACAGCATTGGTTATTGTAATATTGCAAACAAAAGTGTAGGACATTCTGGTGTCTTATAAAGACAACAAGACAGACATGAGGACGGTGAAGTGAGACTTGAGGACCACGAATACGCAAGGACATCATAAAAACGCAGCTGCAAGGGCCTCATGAAGAAATAAAGAAAAAGTTCATTTGTAAACACTTCTTCCACGTCGTTATGCACTACAGAAATCTATTCACATTGTGAAATTAGCTTCCATCAAACGACTACAATCACAGTATCTCCAGCACTGACTAATAATGGCACTTTTTAAATTCTTAATCTTTAAACTAAGATCTCGAGGTGATCTTTGATACACCTGCCGGACTGAGAAGAGAAAAAACCTGATAGTTTTGGTGCATACCACTTTAAACACAAAATGATGCACGGCGGTAGATCACGCTGACGTGAATGTGTCAACTGTCTTCAGCTTACCTGGGCTCAGAAGTCATATTCTGCTGCACACTGCTGGAGGTACCACTCATACAACTTCCCCTGTGGAGTAAAATTAACAAATGTTTTATAGTTGACATATAAAATTCATTTAAAACAGTTAGATTTTCATGAAATCCAACTCTGTTTCTGATGATTTCCTGTTTTTAGTGTATTTACATGCTGTAACAACCTCTCTATGTAGTAGTTTTAAATGCTAATGAGTCTCTACACATGGAAGATTCGCAGGAAAGGGTGGAACATGTGTTGGCAGAAAGGTTGTGGATCATAAATCCAAAACAAAAACTGCAGGTAGTAATTTTATTTCTTCTGTATTACACAGAGTAATTACTGCATCTTTAACTCGTACACTCAACATAAAGGCACGGAAGAGAAATCTAACCTTCTTAGCTTTGACGATATCGTTGATGTAATCGCTGTATTCTGCCATCGCCCTCTTCTCCTTCTTCGTCAGAGTCTTGTTCCCTCGTCTGAGAATGAAGAACATCAGAACAACGTTCACTCAGAGATTCGATAATCACTTCCTTTTTGTCTGTGTGTGAGCAACAGGAAACGTCACTGTCTGGTACAGAAACAGCGCCGGACAAGGTCGCAAAAGGCCCCGAAACGTACAATAGGTGGTGCTCTACCCTCCTTAAAGGACATCTATGCCAGACACTGCAAACATAAGCCAAGGAGAATCATTAAGGATCCTGTATTTAGACATTTTTCTGAGGGTTAGAGTTATTAATGTTAAAGGTTTTGTTTCCCATATGGACCAAACTACAGTTTACAATTTTTATTATACATCTATTATGTATTAATCTGCTGATTATTTTCTTAAAATGTCTATCAAGATTTCTTAAACCCCCGAACGATGTCTTTAAATGTCCCGATTTGTCAGATCAACAGTCCAAAATATTCAGTTCACAGTGATATAAAGCACAGAAAAGCAGAAGGTTTTTTTATTTGTTTGATCGATTAATCAATTCATTGTTTCAGCTCTACATATGTATATATGCTTGCACTGTATTTGTGACACTTACCCTGCAAAATACTTTGCTAGGAAAAGCAGGAAGTAGCAGAAAGCTCCAAAAACAATCACACATATAACTTGTCCGTCTTCTGGTATCCAGTCCCATAAATACATCACTATTCCCTGTGAGACACACGATGAAGAGACGCTCAGAGAACACAAAGTACGCGACAAGAGGGCTGAGTAAAAGGTCGAATTTAATTAGATTTTATTGCGATGTCACAAATGTCATTGTGCAAATATTACCTGCGTGATTCTCAGGACTTACTGTGAAGATGTAAACGATCCGAGCCGCCCCTTCGCCCAGCAGGTCATCCAGCTGCTCTTTGGAGATGGTGTTCACAATGAAACTGAGGATGAAGAGGGTAGGAAGGACAATACCCAGAACCCCACACAAGAACGAGTGAAGGCGGACGCTTTTGTTGTAGGACACATCAGCCCTGCGTGCACACAGAGGAATTCTGGTTTTAATATTACATTTTCTGCGGCGGGCAATATCTGCCGACTCTTATCTCCTCCTTATACATGATATGGTTTATTCGTTCGAAGATGCCGCCTGTCATTTTGCGTCAAAGTAAATTAGCTTTTGCAGAAAGAAAAGAAAAAACTGAACACATGCTAACCTGTCCTTCTGTAGTCTGCTGCTGATTGTGGCACAAATAAGGTCCGAGTCTTTCTCCAGCTGATCCAAAGTCTTCTGAACAGCCTGGTTAATGGTCTTCTCGATGGTCTGACACACCCCATCGATCTGGTTCACACACCGGCTCGGCTAAACAACACAAAGCCTCATAAGTGCATCGGTTTTGGAGTATCTGTGCAAACAAGTACAGCTGTGTATTTCAAAGAGGAACAGTCTGGAAATTTCCACAAGAAATCCATGAGGGCCTTGTGCACTTAGCAGGAAGTGAGGCTGCACTTGCTCGGTGGAAATAAATTGGAGGTCAGGAGGGATGCACAAATCTACCACGCGGAGTAGAGCTCTGTGGTTGTAGATCACAAGATGGTGCAGCAATAACTCAGGACTGGGGCTGCTATTGTCAAAAGTGGCTGATCAAAGGCCATGGTTTACGACCTCTGCCCCCATCCCCCCAACCCCAAGAGTGGATAACTCTCTCAGTCATCGTATTGCAAAATGAATCATCCTGTTCTAGCCATCAAGAGCCACCAGGAAACCAGGAGTGGAAAATTTACATTCAAGGATAATAAACGGCCGTTCAACCCCAAGGATAGCAGACTGCTTTAAATCCAGACTACAGATCAGACCTGAATCTGTTAAAGGAAAACACTTCAGAAAAAAGATCAATCTGGTGACGAGGGGGTGGGAAGCAGGGACTGCATGAGTTTGAGTCAAGTATCACATGGTTCAGTTTGTAAAATTGAAGGTTAAATATGAAAAATTTGACTTAAATCCCATGCAGAGAGCAGTCTGACCTTCTGTGGGTTGGGGATATATATCGTTGGCATCTCAAAACCACATTTGTTGAGACCTGGACGGCGACACAGTTCCTGGACTATCTGCATCATCACCCTCTGCAGAAATAAACAAATAGAAGTCAGTAAGGTTTCATTTTTGGGATGAACCAAAGGCCAAATATGAAGTGGACTTACCTGTCTGTCTGTTTCATTCCCTGCCTCGTCTGCCTTGCTGAGGTAGAACAACACCTTATCTCCACATTTCTCACTCAGCTTCTCCACGATGTTGAGTGTACGTTTGCAGAGCGCCTGACCCATCGGGTCGAAGAACACGAACACCAGGTCGGCCTGTTCTCCTGCACAGGAAATAAAAATAACGTCCGTTAGGGGAACAGCTTTAGCGTAGCTAGTTAAAGTTTCAGCTGCAAATACATACCCAACCAGGTGATGGCGCTGTTGACATTAAAAGGGTAGACCATGTCCCCGTCCACCAAACCCGGCGTGTCCACGAATGTCACCAGACTGAACTTCTTCTGCTTGGAGGTGGAGATCTCAGCAGACAGATAGTCCGTAACACCTGCAATAGACAAACACTGTGTGTACGTGTGCAGGTGCTTCCTAAAGGATAAGTTCACAGTAACAAAGACGATGGCCTCTGCAGGAAGCTGTCATCTCTAATGACTATATTATTATGTGCTACTGGAAGCCGCAGTGCAGTCAATACTTGGAAACCTGAGGGAGGTCAGTGTCATTAAAGATCAAGAACGCCGTCGACGTTTTTTGTGCTTGCAGGTTTGCATTTGCGAGACGTCTGCATCTGTATCTGTATTAGGAAAGCGTTCAAGATGACCCCTCAAGATGTCATGTCAGCTGCACACATGCATGAACATCATTCTGGTTGAACTCAAACAGCGGCCACACCCTCACAGATTAAAAAAAAAAAAAAAAAATCTGTTTTAAAATTTTCGTTTGGGTCTCATTTTTTTTCTCTCTCGGAGTGGTCTGGTTGTCATGGTTACACACAACAGCTCTTCAACTGGCAGCTTTAGCGTGGGGCGTGGGACATAAAGCTAGCCAGTGAAGAACGACTGTGAGGCAACGCGATGTGAGGTTACGATACTCCGACACAGCTACCACCCATGAATGAATCATCACCACCACCACCACCATCACCACCACCACCCCCCCTTCAAACCACCGACTCTGACCACCAGAACAGGATCACTATTTAGATATACAAACCCCACCCATACCCACCACCCCACCCTCACTCTACACACACACACACACACACACACACACACACACACACACACACACACACACACACACCCACAGGCTTGGGATGACACTGAGGCTGTTTCATAGGAAGAGGCAGGTGTTAACAGCCAGCACAAATCACATCCTTGTGCTGCAGCGTGCAGGAGGGCCACTGCTGCTGTGGCACATTAGCATTCCTTTACGTTTCTCTTAGATCAGCATGGCCACAATATCAATGTATCTGCCTCCTGTCACACATTTTAGGAGTGTATTCCCACCATCTCGCAAGTATCGCTGCACCAACGGCAGCAAGAAAACATAGATATATGTAGATATTCTGGTCTATACTTCACTTGGTTAGAATTGCTCTAAACATACACATGTATGCACATTTGCATGCTAAAAATAAGAGAAAGATATCAATTAGGAAAGTCTTAAGTGACTCCAATAGCCTTGATACAGACATTAATCCACTCTAGCTGAAGAAAGTCCTCTGAGTGTCCTGAAAGGTGAAAAGGAAACTAGAGTGATACCAGTCGATGCGTGCAAAGTTCCTCAAGTGACTGTAACTGAGAAGGCTACACTGGAGATCCTGTGCACGAGGAAAAGGGCAAAGGCTGCAAATAATGCTGCATCGACTAAAAGACTAAAAAAGAACTTGTTGGACTAAACAGGTCAAACAAGACGCAGTGCAAATGCATGTAAAGAAAATGAGCAAACAGCACAGCCTGAAATCTTTTTTTGTCTCACAGAAACCAGTCATTTGACCCCATGCAGCATGTAGAGGAAACTCTTCACAACAGGTTGATAAGACAAAAAGACAGAGTTAAACATCCTTTATGTTAAGTCTAAAACAACATTAAGAAGTATCTCCGAGCATATCCCAAAGGAGACCAAACTGTACACTCAGCAGCTACTCCCACGTAAGGATATATGGTGCTTTTTTTTTTTTCTGATGAGTCATCCTCAGCCGCTGTGACAGGTACACAAATTCCTGATTTAATGTATTTCCAGAGGCGCAGATGAAGTACAAATAAAAAAGCCTGTTATTCCAGCAGCAGATCGTTGGTGTTGCGAGACTCTGCAGGCCTGCAGAGCTGTTGCTGCTGGAGTCTGGGGCTGTGCCGTCTCTAATGGCTGTGACATTTCTCAGCAGCTCCTCCTGACTCCACTGCACTGCTGTCGATGGGGCGTGTGACTCACACGCCATACCGTGAGCGCTCCGGTCCGCACCCAGTGAACCCTCCACTCTCTCTCTACACGCTCACACATACATTACTGCCCTCCTCCTCCTCCTCCTCCCAACCCCCACCCACCCTCCACCCCCTCCACGCCGATGCTCCCACTCAGACAGCAGGCACACCCAGACTTTCTGCACGACCACCTCAACATCCAGAAGCTTCAGACCACTGCTGACGCACGGCAAGGGCTGAGCTGAGCTCAATTGTCTTTAACACAATGTGCCGCTAATTACCTCTACATGAGAGTGATCTCATCACTCATGTATCTCAGAAAGGAACAGCACAGATGTAATGAAGAGCGGAGCGAGCAGGAGTGTGGTCTGATTTATAAAGAAAACTCGATACGTCAAAGGTATGACTCAGTGTTGAGTCATCAACGAGGCACGTAAACTCGACCTCAAATCACAAAAGATAAGCCTGACCCCCCGATAACTAGAGACACATAAATAACACACAGGATCAAACTGTTTCTATGAATTTGTGCCCAAGCTACGGATTAAATGTAAATCTCAAACTTTTGAACTCGAGCGTGCAACGCACACTTCGATTAACTTTAACAGTTTCCAGTCGGAAACATTCACGTGCCACTTAAACCTCAAAGGAAGCGATCTCGGTCTGCAGCTCGTAATTACATTCATCTCCTGTTCGATGTTCCTAACGCTGCTTCTCCCCACTGTTCCAGCAAATTTTAACACTTTCTCCTCTCTTTGATTTTTCCGTCACGATGCCAGCAGAGGAGAAAAAAAACAGATCAATAATCAAGAATCCATCGCACGCACTACAAAAGGTTTGAACATTGAGGCTTTAAGGTCAAACGAGCATCTGTTGTGCACTAAGACTGCAGTGCTGATCTTATCAGTGTACAAGGCAGGAAGATGCAACTAGATTTAAAGGATTATCCTCATAAAACATGTAGTAGACTGCTAGATGATGTGAGGTGTTTAGAAATGTTTCTGATATGTGACACGTCACAATGCAAAATCTGCATGCAGACAGCAAATCTACACATAATGATTCATTTAGGAACATAAAAATGGATAAGTGAAACACAGAGGCATGGCATTTCAATATCACTACATTTTCAAGGTAAATATGTGAAATATTGCACTTTTCAGAAAGTAATTATGAGTTACTGATGCCAAAAACAAGAAGAATAAGCTTACCTTTGAACTCGAGGAGTGGTCTAAAGTGAGGGTAGAGATGTAGCGTCGCATTCCCCTGCGAAAGAGTTAAAACAAAAAGACAAAGTGAGAGACGATAACCTGAGGAGACGAACATGAATCTGCAGTTTGCTACAACAGAGTCCTCTCTCTTCTCAGTACTTCGCACTCAAGTCGTACACCAGCTGCTGTGCTGCAGCTCGGTACACTCGCTTTAAGCTTTTCCAGAGATAATCCTTCCACTCTGCAGTCCTGCACTGCAAATATATTATTCATCTTCATCACCTTCACCACAGCAGGATATGAACAGAGAGGAGAGAGATGAGTTAAGACGGAGAGACAGGTGTCTCCCGAGCCTGTTTATATGCTGCAAAGATGCCTCTGTGTGTGTGTGTGTGTGAGTGTGTGTGTGTGTCTGTACAACAAAGCCTCTCATTGGAGCAGCATACAGAATGAGAAATCACAGCTGACTGAGGGAGTGCCCTCCGTACAAGCTGACATCCAACATATCGCTTCATCAACCTTTATGACTGGCTGCAGTTTCACTTCTCATTACTGAAGCTAAACATCCCCAAAAAACACAGAGAAGCACTGAAGCAATGAAATACTGTTTGTTAACAAACACTGATGAGATCTGGAAACAAATTAGAGGCATTAAGACGAAGCATGCAACACAAAGCTGGCTGTTCAGAGATGGTTATTGAAACGCTGTCTGTCTTCGTGCTGTTCTCACCGTCAGCGACTCTCTTTTGCGACCACTTGTGATGAACGTGAACCCCTGCGTTTCAATGGCGACGCCTGCTTTCTGTATGTGCTCTTCTACGTACCTAAAAGGAAAGCATCACGCAGGCATCAGAAACTGTTCTCATCTTTTTTTTACGTGAACAGGATCTAAAGCGCTGTGGCTTATTCCTCGGAGGGAATAATTTCATATTTAGTCAGTGAACATGGCTCATTTTGAGGAAACAAAAACAAAACAAACAACTTATTTCAGGTGATCATGCACTAATAAAAACATAGTTATGGATTTTATATTCCATTTCTGCCATATTCTGTAAATAGTAGCAGTTCAGTTTTAAATGTCAGAAAATAGTGACGAATGGCTGCAAATCCTCACATGTGACAGGCTGGCGACAAATGACTATCACAATAAATCCATCATCTAATGATTGATTCATAATTTCAACACTAATTCCAATAAACTAGCCTGACGCCTGCGTAAAAGGACAGTTTATATGTTACAGGATTGCCTTGTATACTCATTGTATTTCATTCACACATGGAGCACAGTGTGTGTGACGGTCAGGCAGCTGAACATTACTGTACATCCCATTAACAATAAGATGCATTACCAGTTAATGAAGGAGCTCTTCCCTGCAGAGTGGTTACCCATTATCATCACAATGATCTTCTTTCTGGGAGGCAGAAGCTGGACGCCAAGGCTGTTGGCAATCTTCACCAGGCCTGAAAACACACACACACACACACACACATACACACACACAGTAAGCAGATATTAAGTGACATCATCACAATTTAATCCTTAAAATCAGCCGTGAATAAAACACAAATACAGGAACAGAATTGCTGACAGACCTCCCACTTGTGTCAAATTATAGTAAAATCAGTTAAATTGTAGGTCTACCTATGGTGCTGCAACTAACCATTATCGTTTCAGTAGTGATTAATCAGTTGATCATTTTCTCAATGAATCGATTAATTTTGTTCATAAGATGTTGAAAATGTTGATTAGTGTTTCTAAAAACCCGAGGTGACGTTCATAAATATCTTATTTGGTCCACAACCCAAAGATATTCAGTTTGCTGTCACAGAGGACTGAAGAAGTTTGATTAAATGTGACGATACAATAACATAATCATGTTGTTACACTCTGCTGTGGCTGTGGGGCTGCAGGCAGGCCCGAACCAAGAGGATGTTTAACTCTTTTCATGATGGATTAATCATTTAAATGATTGTTTAAGCATAAAATTGTGAACAATTCTCTTCTGAGAAGAGGGGAAATATTTCTGGACATTTAATGTTTCAAACAATCAGTTGTTTAATGTTTAATTAACAAACCATCAATAATGAAATAGTTGCAGCCCCAGAATAAATGTCAGTTTACCTTTTAATTGGAACTAGGGCTAACTAAATATTATCAAAGAAGCGATATACAAAACACAGAAGCATCAATTTTTTGATAAATGTGTGACAAAACAGCTTTAATGAAGTGCTGCAGTGCTGCAGGGCCTACAAATCTTCTCCAGATGTAAGAAACACGTCACATTATCAGGATTCTAACACTTTATTCAGTGATAATTAAAAATGGCGACACAAAAATGATCATTCTCACTAACTGTGAATTATATCCAAATTGTCATATCAGTCAAATTAATTGGAATGTCTGCAGCCCAAGTTAGTTAGTTAGTTAGTTATTTCCAAGGTATTAATGAACACATGAAATAAAAACAGCAAGTTCAAGAGTGGAAGCTCAAATTAACAAGACAGTTCTCTGCTCTCAGGTCTTCACGGAGGCCGTTCCACAGTCATGAACCATCGTAACAAAAGGCCGCCTCACTGAGGGTTTTTGTTCTTTACGAGTAAATAAAAGGCATCTGCCAGAAGACCTGAGGGTCCTGAAGGGTTCACGAGTTAAAAGCAAATTTGATTAATGGGTGTGTCGCAGCTGCTGCTGACACACACCTTAGCATAATGTCATGTAAAGTATGTACTGTGTTTACAAAGACAGAAGTGTGGTCGCCAGCCCCGGATTGATCCCAGTTGAGGAGGTGGACATGGAGGGAAGCTCTAGATGTAGTGGTGCTGTTTCTTTCGGTTATTAGATGATAGTTTGGATAGTTTTTTTCTTTGTCGTGTTGATTTTGTTTAGATATCATAGACTCTGATATTAAAAAAGTTCTGCTTTGTTTATTTTGTTGGTTTGAACAGAATCCGTTCACCCTTTGTTTCTTTCCTTCCTCTTTTTGTTATATTGACAATTTATCCAAATTCCAAGAAAATAAACGTCTTTGTTCAGCCGAGTACGACTGGTTTATGTTCATTCCTTTCCCCACACGAGCTGGGACGTACTTTAGGCATCTTTAGTTATGTTTCTAATGCGAGCTTCAAAACGAAGGTCTAAATCAAAGATAACAGCCAGGTTGTTTTACTTGTCGACAGGTTTTAATGTCAGTGCTTGTAGTTTCATATTTAGTTTCTCTCTCTCTCTGTGCCTCAGTAGAATAATTTAACTAATAAACTTCAGTTTGTCCTGGTTTGATTGGTGCACAATCCCTCAAAATTATCATCACTGAAGTGAAATAGCTTAACTATTACATGGTAACAACAAAGACAAGCCCTCCTTGAGGTGCAAAGTCTGCTACACTCATGTGAATATTTACCTGCTAGATACAAACATATAACCAAGAGGACATGTGGCTGGTGCAGATTTGACCTCATGTGCTGAGCAGGTGACAGTAAAGCCACACTGCAGGAGTGTAACTTGTCAGGCAAGATTAAAGGTGGGGCTGCAGAGGAGTCACACCGGTGTTCAATGTCATGTGTTTGACACTGACGGACAGCTGCTGCAGACCGCCACATACTGCACATATCAAAGCAGCTTCACCTTCACCACAAACTTCAGCCTCGCTAAAGTTACATAATGGCACCAACTGTGCGTGCTTGTTGTCGTTGCTCAGCCGCCTCGTTAACTCCCGTGGAAACCCGGTTTAATTATTTATTTATTATTTACCGTTTTCGCTGTCCACGTACAAACTGTGGCATTCTTTCAGGATCCTCTCGCTCGGGCTGTTGATCGCAGACTCCAGAGGGTTCGCCACAGATCGGGGCTTCCTGCCCGACATGATGACCACCAGCAGCAGCCTCTCTGCTCGCTGAAGCACCGGGGGAAGACTTTCAGTGTTGCACTGAGACTCTGCCGTGCGGATGAAGCGCCCCCGTGTGGTCAAACGCTGACACGACACGAGTAAACGCGACCCCCTACTGGTTTTCTAAGGTACTGCAAGGAGGCCAAATTATTGTTTTTTATTTTTGTTTATTTTTTTTTAAATTTAAATTTTAAATGTTGTAGATAATAGTTTATTTTAGATTATAGATTCAAGATTCAAGAAGCTTTAACTATCCCGAGGGAAATTGCTGTGCAACAGTTGCAATATAAAGTGGTGAAGTAATACAAGAGAGAGATAAAATAGCTAGACTAACATAAAATAAATAAGTAACTAACTAAATGCACAAAATGACAGTTAATACGTAGGTATATACAATATACAACTATACGCACTGTACGATTTGGCATAAATTGGAATAAAATAAGTACAAATAGTAAAATAAGTACAAACTAAAGTGATAAAGTAAAATTGTGAAAAGTGACATTCAGAATCAGGACACAGTGTCTCCACTGTCCCTCTCACGACGAGAGGTAGATGAATTATACAGGTGGGGGATAAGTCTGTTGCTGTAGGTGCTCCTGTGCAATGTTAGCACCTGGTGGAGAGGGTGGGCATTGTTGTCCAGGATACTATGCAGAGTTACACAATAAATCAGTCATTCACTGGGCTTGCATATTGTTAATTTAGTTTTGGGGGTTTTTTGGTTGTGATAAAGTGGTTAGCACTATCACCTCACAGCAAGAGGTTTCCTAGTTTGAACCTCAGCTGTGGCTTTTCTGTGTAGAGTTTGCATGTTCTTTCTGTGTCTGCACGGGTTTTCACCCACAGTCCAAAGACATGCACTTAATAGAGTACTTGGTGACTTGGTGTCTTTAAATTGCCCATAGGTGTGAATGGTTGTTTGCCTCCATGTGCCCTGTGATGAACTGGCAACTTGTCCAGGGTGTACCCCACCATGTGCTCTAATAAGACAGACTCCACCCCATGTTTTAATGAGGATAAGCGGTTACAAAAGATGGATGGACGGGTGTGTTCTGGGTTGTGAAAAACGGTTAGCACTGTCACCTCACAGCAAGAAGGTTCCTAGTTCCTTTCTGTGTGGAGTTTGCATGTTTGCATATTCCTCACACAGTCCAAAATCAATATGTTTCTCATTATGTTACTCTTTATTGCCCATAGGTGAGTGGTTGATGAAGTCCTAAGTCACCTAGGATGGGCTCCAACCCCTCTGTGACCCTGATGAGGATAATCGGGTTGAAGACAATGGATAGGTTCTAAAAAAAAGGTGGTCAACTGGTTAGAGTTTGCATGTTTGCAGGTCCAAAGCCATGCACTACATTACTTGGTGACTCTAAATTTCCCATGAATGGTTGTTTGTCTCTATGTGCTCTGTGATCAGTTTGTCCACGGTGTACTCTTTTCCTAAGTCAGCTGGGATAGGCTCCAGGCCCACCCTGATCCTGACCCTGATCTCGATGAAGATAAGATTACAAGTTACAGATAATGGGTGGATGGTTCTGAAAAACTCTAACTAACCTTTGCTTAATGTTGATCCTTTGTATTTGGCATAATGCCCAATAAATCTTATTGGTTCTAATCATCCATCATGTCTTCAGCTATAAATATTAAGAAGCTGGAATGAGGAGGAGGAATGTGCATGATGAAAACAATAAATCAAGTGCCCTGCTGGAGGAGGATAAACACTAGCCACAACCTGGCCACCCAAAACCTGTTCTTATTATTTGCCTATAACAAATTTATGAAACACTGGTGAATGACTCATGAATTTATGAAGTCTTGGAGAGACTGCTATCCCCCCAAACTTGTTCTTACATGGTGGAGATTCCTCAAAGTTACTGCAGGGAGGCTGCCAAACATACCCAACTTATTATTCAACAAGATGATATATTCATAAAAAAAATAATGTTGCTGTGGTGAAACATAAGAGACTTTGCAGAGGTCATAACAAAGCAACTAGGAGAAAATCTAAACTGTTGACTCAGTCTTCTTCAAAAACACCCTCAAGAACTACAACACTTTTTCTCAACCATTAAAAAATCCATTAACACATCTTCTGCTGTTTCTTCTGATACCTTTAAAAAATAAATTTGCATCATTTTTCAAAAACAAAATTTGTTTCATTAGATACAACATGCCAACATCCCCAATACGAACTGCAAACTTTAATAGACGCACATCGTGCATTTGATGGTATCAAGCATTTCTCAACTTTAGACTCTACAGATCTCGCTGATGCAATAAATCAAAACTCTTCCACCAGCCTTCTGGATCCACTCCTATCCTTTAGAAAAATCTGCTTCCAATCATTTAACAGATGATGGCTTGTTGACAATAAACTATTTTCTCCAAACTGGTACTGCGGGAACTGAACTCCAGTATCACATTCCAGAGTACAGTTATTGAGATTGTGCAACATCAGCTGAACTGATGAACTGAATTTCAGTCTGGTTGAGTCTCCTAGCACAGAAATAACTATAA
The DNA here is from genome assembly GCA_028641955.1 of Protonibea diacanthus. Lineage (NCBI taxonomy): Eukaryota > Metazoa > Chordata > Actinopteri > Sciaenidae > Protonibea > Protonibea diacanthus. Next base: position 18,298,156 of record CM053985.1, on the reverse strand, counting down.
AATTTGTTACTGACATGAGGATCAACAGTGACAATAAAAAAAACCTACCCTACATGCTAGAAGATTAGTTCATGCCTCCAAATGGTGTTAATGGTTCCCTGTGTTTCCTACACAGCGGTGTAGTACTTTAAATCTGAGTCACATAATAAAACTATTTTAATCTTAACCATGGATTATAACTCCTTCACCATAAATTAATTGTTTCTGAGTTTCTGTGACCCGCTACGTTCAGCTGTTGGCCTCTTCTTTGCCCCTCAGACATATGAAGAGCCTCATAGTTTGGACAACAAAGTCTGAATATCATTTCTGTATTTGAGTCAGCAGGCTTCCCTTACCGGAGGGCAAACCTTCAGCACTGTGCATGTGCTTTAAAGAGTTAATGAGTTTCCCCCCTGGAGCTGAGATCATATGCTGCACCTTCCAGTAGGGTGGCTGCTATTATTATGTAAGAGCTTCGTCTGAAGTGGAACATCCATTATAGATGGTTCACTCAATTTTACGGCAGCTTCCAAAATGAATATCAGTCAGGGACCCGAACAATCGAAGAAAGGGGTAAGTTCAAATCAAACCTCCGTGTGTCATTCTTTTTTAGCTTTTTAGCCAGTTTACTGTGATTTTGTTTGTTAAGCAAACTCACCATTTTATCACCACCATTGTGATAACATCATGTGCTGCATGATGTTTGCCTGCATTAATAGGTTTATAAGTAGTAACTAATAGTTTATTACTGGTTATTTAGATGATAATTAATCAATCATTTACATGTTTTGCAGATTGTTAATGAATTTTTTGTATTGTGGGTTAGTGTTGATCTTTTGTGTTTGGCATGATGTGGTTGTAAAAGTTGGTAATCTGGTTTATTAGTAAGTTTATTAGTTTCTCATAGTGCAAACATGCATTATGTCTTCAGTTCTAAATATTAATTAGCTGTTAATGAGGTCCACTGGAATAGTGTGCATGATGAAGACAATAAATGAAGCATCCTGGCCAAACTTGCCAACGCGAAACTTGTTCTTTATAAGCCTCATGATAAATCCGTGAAGAGGTTCAATGTTTTCTACCCTGCAGAAATAAAGAATAACAAACACATGGTGCATTCTGACTGTAGCTGCTGCAGATCTTCACATCACTTCACTGTTCTGAAGTTTGTACCATAAGATAATTAATCACTTGGCTTTTTGTGTGTTTAGTTATCACATAACTGTACATGAAGTCTTATATTACTGCAAAGATATTCTTATAGGTGAAAGTTTGTGAGGTTTGTATGCAGGGGCATCTCTCTCAACATGAACACTAGTCTACTGTCTGCAGTTCATCTCTCCCTCTGCTTCCTTTATGGCTGTTTGGAAACCTCTGCTGATGTTACCTTCACTCAGTCAAAACTATCAACATGTTCTATTTATTTTATGTTTTCTGGGAAATACAGCTCATATTCTGAAACTACTTCACTGGCATTTAATAGAGGTACTTCCCCCCTTTGTCTTTTGAAGAAATAAACCCACATTTTGATGCAGACAGTTTTAATGCTGTGAAATCTTGATGGACATGGAATAATGTGGCTGATTCTCTTCACCCCACGGTCACTCACTGACAACAGATCAGTTGTAGCACCCTCAGGAAAAAATCAGGCTCTGGCTTATTTAAGTTTCCTACTCATGTCATTCTCACTCTGGGAGCAAACTCTTTACATGAAGGATACTTGCCAAGCAACACTGGACTCTACTTTAGCCTAAACATCAGGGACAAAATGCACCGAGAATCTGTTTATGAATTTGAACCTCTGCTTGTTAGAGGATTTAAAGATAGAAAGCAGACGAAGGTATGTGGATTATCATGAGTTTTAAAGAGAAACTGGATGTGTGGACGTGGTGGGACGCTTCCTATCCATGAATATATGCTGATGCTTGTTCTTTGTGTCTCTGTTTTATTGCAGTTTCCAAACAAATCTCTTCTGCTGGCTGCTTGTGCTGCGTGTATAGGAGGAACCTTTCAGTATGGATATAACATATCAGTCATCAATGCACCCACAATGGTAATAACCCAACTGTCTGTTACTGATATAGACATGTATAATCAACTCAGTGCAGAAGAATATCCCTGGTGACTGTTAAATTATATTATATTATATTATATTATATTATATTATATTATATTATATTATATTATATTATATTATATCATTAGGTTACTATGCCTCCTGTATTAATGTAAAAGCAGGATTTCACTGTTGTATTTGAGGTGCATCTTAATTTGTAATTATTTTATACAAGACTGCATCTAATTATTTTCATTATAGATTAATCTGCTGATTATTTCTACATTAATTGACTGATTGATTTGTATTGAGAAGCGTTGTCACAACCTTATAATTGTTTAGTTTACTGTCATTTCAGATGAAGAAAAGCTACAAAGAGGAATTAAACAGTTCATCTGTTACCACAACAGCAACTTGATTAATCAAATGAAACTTTATATCCTGTTGGATCGTTTCATATTCATGTGTTTTCCTTCTTTAATCTCCAGTATGTGCATGAATTCATCAACCAAACCTGGAGGGAGCGTTACCAAACGGATATATCAGAAGACTCTCTCACCCTGCTTTGGTCCACTATTGTGTCTATATTCACCGTAGGAGGATTCATAGGAGCAACAATCGGTGGGACGTTGTCTGTGAAGCTGGGGAGGTGCGGACATAAAAAAAAAAAAAAAAAAAGAAAATCCTATTTCCATACTGTATTTTATCATAAGATGTAATCCAATGTTTTTCCAGGAAAGGGGCACTGCTGACCAATAACATATTTGCATTAACGGCTGCTCTGCTGATGGGTCTCAGTTACCCAACAGGATTATTTGAATTACTCATCATTGGACGTCTTTTCACTGGAATAAATGCGGGTAAATAATTCAGAAATACATCTTTATAACTAATATGATATCATCTTGATAAGTATAATTAAAATCATGCTTTATTACACATACAGGTGTTGCCATTTGTGTTCAACCTCAGTATTTGGGGGAAATAGCTCCAACTGCACTTCGTGGTGCGATGGGAATGGGAACTTCTATTTTCATCACTGCTGGGATCTTTGTTGGACAAGTGACTGGCCTCAAGTACATGCTGAAAATATTTGACTTCACACAAAATGTGAATCTTTCCTCAGAATCTGTGTTCACGGGATTGAATCATTATTTCCTGTGATTTCACAGAGAGATCCTGGGTAAAGAAGAGTACTGGCCCATCCTGCTCGCCACCACATGTATCCCAGCGTTCCTGCAGCTCCTCATCCTCCCCTGGTTCCCAGAGAGCCCACGCTACCTGCTGATCGACAAAGGAGATGACGAGGGATGTAAGAAAGGTAAGGTGACACTGCCTGACACTGGGTGTCGTTTTATTTTTGGCCTGTAAAGATTGATTTTGTGCACATGGCAGCTTAGTTTGAAAGGCTGAGGACTCTCTTTGTGTGGCAGCAAAGCCTGCACAGATGTAAGATCATCATCATGTGATCACATGTTCACGCGTGCAAAAAAAAAAATGATTTCACCTTTTGAGAGGACTCTCAAAATTCCCTGATCAGCTGAGAAGAAATGTGTGTGAGGAGAACAACTACAATCACGTGTGTGTCATGTGCTTTTCTGCGTGCAGCCCTGAAGCAGCTGCACGGTGCCAGCTATGATCATGAATGGGAGGATATCGAGAAGGAGAAGAATAACTTTTCAGGTTTCCAAGCCATGAAACCCTGGGAGCTCCTAGCTGATCGTAGTGTCCGCTGGCAGCTGCTCACCATTGTGCTGTTGAACATTGCACAACAGATGAACGGCATCAACGCTGTATGTATATCATGATATACTGTACTATTCCTCAGTCCCTGCACTGGCAACTTCTAACTAAAATTAAAACCTTAATTTTTTATTTGTAATTTGGTTTTCTATATTTCTCCTGTAGATTTACTTCTACGCAGGTTACTTGTTCAAACAAACTGGTATTCCCGCTGATAAAATACCATACGTGACCATTGGCACTGGTGCGTGTGAATGCATCACAGCTTTAACATGTGTAAGTATCAGTTTTGAATGCTAACACATCAACTTGTGGAGAAGGATTTGACAGAATAAAAGTGATGATATCCCATGAAAGGTCAGAGTAACATTTGCCTGAAGAGTGTTTTTGGTCTTGTGACATACTGTGTGTTTCACAGGGTATGCTCATTGAATGTCTGGGAAGGAAAGTACTCATCACAGGAGGATACACTTTGATGAGCATCTGCTGCATATTATTCACGCTGACGCTCAGTTTTCAGGTAATTACCCCCAAGCCTTGTAAACAGTAGATATCTGACTTGTCTTCTATGCAATGTCATGCATATAACCGTAGATAACACTTCTGTCTTTCTCTCAGGATGCCAGCCCAGTGATTCCATACTTGAGTATGATTTGTGTGTTTGCTTTCATCCTTAGTTTTGGCTTAGGACCAGGTAACTACTAAAAATAAGTAATTTTTAAGTATTTCCTCAACAAATGTACTGATTTCCTTTGGTTGTTTCTTCTTCTTTCAAGGTGGCGTGACTAACATCTTGACCACTGAACTATTCACACAAACCACACGTCCTGCAGCGTACATGATCGCAGGGTCAGTGAACTGGCTCAGCTTCTTCTCAATCGGCCTGGTCTTCCCTTTTATTGTGGTAAGAGTCCAAACTGATTGAACATGACGATATATATCTTCATTTTCATATGTTTTATTGTTTTATTATTAAAACCTAATTTGTGTTATCTTATGTTTTATTTTGCACAGCTGGGGCTGCAGCAGTACTGCTTCCTCGTGTTCTTGGCCATCTGCTCTTTAATGGCAACGTACATTTTCTTTGTCATTCCTGAGACCAAGAACAAAACCTTCCTTGAAATCCAGAATGAGTTTCAGTCCTCCAACAACAAAAATGCCTGCCGTGCTGATGGAGCAGGGACAACACTGTTATCATCTTCTATATGACATAAAACCCATTACTCAAGCATGTGAAGTGTTTTAATATTTATGTCACCGATAAGTGTTTGCTATAAGGATTTACAGTCCACAAACACAACACATTAGATTATTGTATCAAAAAGTGACATAGTAATAAATGATACTGTAAATTATGGTGCCTTGTTTGGTTACTTGTCTTTACTTATCTTGTTACTTTTCCTGCAAAAAAAGTGATCTTAATTGTAATAAAGTTGTAATATTTTGATCTAAATGATGTTTCTTTGTACAACTTTCATTTTATAATAAAGATCCTTTTATGAAAAATGTTTTCTAAACAATGTGACCTTTTTAATCCATTTAGGCTGCCTGATATTTCAGCTTTGTGAAACAAAGAGTTCACTGAAGTGTGTGTCAGGAATAGAAACAAGTAGTATGAATACTTGGTCTAAATATTGCTCAAACTTCTCTGCAAGTGTTGTCTGTTCCAAGAAAAGGGCAATATTTAATCATATATCTATCTGAGTGAAAGTAAAGCTGCCTTAGAAAGTACTCTGAAGAACAGTAAGGCCACTCAGTTACAGTAATGCTGTTGAGCATTCATCTTGAGTATTTGACTCAAATTCCCAACTCATATAATCAGCTTAACTTCAAAACTAATTCTGGTAGCAGAGAGGAAAGCAGGATCAGAATACATTTTTTTCTTTAGCTGAAATTTCTTTATTTTCAGTTAGAAGAATGTCCCTATTTTTATTTGTATAATACAACTATAAAACACTTTACACTGACAATATACAACACAGAAGAAATAAGTCATGAAAAGGGAAAGAACAAAACAAAATGAGTAGAATAATCGGGACTGGTGCATCGAAGTGAAACTGTCTGTTTGCGATAGCGGCTCGTTAGAGATAGCTGTCATAATTTATGTCCTTTAATGTTAGACAGACCAAGTTTTTACCAATACATGGAGTTTCATGCAACAAAGTGTTGAACAGTCAGGAGCACAGCCCATACACAGCCAGCTTAACCCATGAGGGCACACACAACCCACTTGACCTCCATCCATCCCTCCCTCCTTCTCGGAGCCTCCTGTATCTACCTCCCCCCCTGTTGTTTTTCAAGTACAGAGCACATACCAAACTACTCATGACAGCTTTAACGTCAGTGTTAACCCTGTTTTTCTTCCACACTCATGCCCCAGGTTACACACTATATGCACAACATAAACAACAGTAATTAGGTTTGACACAAGACAGGGCCTCAAGGTAAAGTAATGATGCATGTTCGAGATGATTTTGATCCTTAGTGGTGTATATGGTTAAATTTGCAATAAAACTACAAAAGATGATCATCCTGGGATTTTATCTATGTAAGGTGAATATCCACTAACCACTGGCCAATTGTTTTTAATTTTAAGATCTTCTGCAGACTTTAGAAATTGAAACATGCCATTACGCCACTTTTGAAAGGGGTTGTTAATTAGCTAAATTAGTTAATTAACATCTCTTGAACACTTGAACACACAGATACAGTTCTTACTAGAAGATCATTCTCTGTTGGGAGTTAGCGTTCTATGTGGAGTCACTCAGGGGTCAATTCTCGGTCCAGTGCTGTTTAATCTGCATAAACTCCTATTTGGGGGTTCAAATACCCCACTACCTTGGCCCAATGAATGACCTTAACCAATGCAATGCTGGTATCAGATATTGGATGAAGGACAAATGAAGGATAAACAAGGACAAAGCAGAGATTCTTTCTGCAGGTCCTGAAGGCTTTGAGGCCCTGGATTCAATCTTTGTTGACCTCCCTTGTGAGCTTGATAAAAACTTGTGATTTCAGATGCTGACCTTAATTTCTAGTAAACGTAAATGTTTCATCATCTCAGAAGCATAACTACAGTTAGATGACTCTGAAAAGCTGGTCTGTGCATTAATTTCCAGTACACTAAATTATTGTTATATGCACCTTTTGCTGGAGAAAGCAGGTGTCGAATAAACTCCAACTTATTCAGAGTGCTTCAGCCAGAGTAAACCAGAGGGTTTGAACACATTATTCCTATTTTATCTTGGCCATTGTTCTTTAAAATCTTTGGTTGTTTTAAAAGCAACCAAAGACTTTTCTAATGCATGACTGTTTAGCCTAGATTAAAGACTCTGTCAATATACCATGTGTTTTGTAAGTATGTTTTCCAATAAATTAAATCTTAAAATCAAAAATGCCTCGACCCCCTTGAAATTTTGTCTCCTCACTATACCTACATTAAATTCAATATACATATACTTAATTAATTAACAAATATTTTTAAAAAGTGAGAGAGCATTGCTTCACACTCCAGTCCACCAGGTGGCGGTAATGTGCACTGATAAACGCCAGAAGAGGAAGAAGGAAGCTCCTCCCACTCAAAATGGCGACTTAGTGGAGCTGTCCACGCTCGTTTGTTGACATATATTTAAACCTTATGTTGTAACAGTATTACATATTAACAATGTCGAGGCTTATCGTTAAAAACCTCCCTAACGGGGTAAGTAAAACACCCGGATGTCATCAGATACGTACGGGTAACATTTTGTTTCAGTCCACCTGTAACTGTGTCTTGTGTGCAGATGAAGGAGGAGAGGTTCAGGTCGATGTTTGCTGCCTTTGGCACCGTGACAGACTGCTCTCTGAAGTTCACCAAGGACGGGAAGTTCCGTAAGTTCGGCTTTGTTGGTTTCAAGTCCGAAGAAGATGCGACCAAAGCCCTGAAACATCTCAACAAGAGCTTCGTGGACACCTCCAGAGTGACGGTATGGGTCCAGGTCACGACTGAACACGCGTGTTGTTGACGTTGTTTCTCACGTGTGAACATCACGGTTTGTGATTTGTTGTAGGTGGAGATGTGTAAAGCTTTTGGAGACCCGACTAAAGCAAAAGCCTGGAGCAAACATAGCCAGAGCTCAGGCCCGGACAAACCCTCCACTCCTGCAGACACTGGCGGCAAAAAGGTACCTGCAGACCCGAAAGTTAACCTTTCTAATGTTATTGTCTGGATAGCTACAGTATATTATTCTATCTTTAACTTATTTTTCATCAACAACAGTAACAACATTTACATTTTTCTCCCTCCAGCTGTGGACAACATTTGTACACATTATAGTTAAATAGATAAATAAGACAGACAAATCCACTCCAAATCAAATATATTAAATTAAATATACATCCATGCACGCACATACAAGCAAGTAACCAACCCCAAAACATAATTTTGGAGCCTTAATACATATGTAATGTGCTTCATCTGATGGATGTCCCAGGCCCTCAGGGTCCATGTGTTATATGTAGGGAGGGTTGCTTTCAGCCATCTGATGGTTAGTCAGATATTTGATATTTAAAAGGTATTTCTTGGCCTCTTCCATTCAGACTTTCAGACATGACTCCCAAGAGAGGCACAGTAGGATCTTGAGATATATCCTGTTAGAAAATCTCTTGCCACAGTATATTATGTTGTCTCAGTGGAGAATAATAATGTAGTTTTGTTTTTTGAGTCACTGTGGAATAAAACCGTACATGTATTTTTGTTTCTGTCTTTAGAAAAAGAAAGAGAAAAAAGAAACCATCAGCACCCTTGGAAATGTGAGTAAATGTGTCAGCAACTATGTTTGCCTGCTTTTAAGTGTTAGTTAGTTGTATTATTTTTTGAATGATCTGAATGTGGGTGGTAGGTTGAGTCTTCTGGACCAAGAGACAAGCAGTCAAATACACACAACAGACAACAACAAGCAACCACCAGCAATCTTGTTCAACATAGAAAGATTCAGCATTAATATACCTTTGACACACACCCACTACATTTCTCCGGACCTCCTCCACTGTCACTTTAAACAGCATTTAGGGTCCCTCTCTGACCCTGATCCTTTACTTATCCTACAGCAATAATATATCTGTCTTGGGCCTCCACCAAGAGTGTTTGTATTCCTGTATCAGTTTCATAAGCACACATTAAATATGCGTGTGACCCACTTTTTTTTTCTTGATTATGTAGTGCTCTAATTGTCGTTGTTTCTTTTTGTCCACGTCAGTTGGAAGACGACCAGGGATTCAAAGAGTTTCTGTCAGTACATCAGAATCGAAGCCAAGCACCGACCTGGGCGAATGACACTGTGCAGCAGAGACCTGAGGGTGATGGTGGACTGAAGAGCAAGAAGAAGCCAGCTTCAGATGATTACCTCAACTTTGATTCAGACCAGTCAGAGGATGAGGACGTGGAAGAAGAACAAGATGAAGATGACGATGAGGGTTGGTAATATTGGTCCTTTCTGGGTGTCGGTAGATGAGAGCTGTGTCTCAGTTTAGGGATACTGCTTACAGAATGTGTTTTAACTTCTTCATGATACCCAAGATGATGAACCTTTCTCCAGTTTACTGCTAGTGTTTACTTTTTCTGGCATTTTAGGGCAACTTTATAGCACTAAACCTGGAAATATTTGATTTTAGAGTCTCATTTAAGGGTGAGCAGTTTGCCTCATGATTATTTCAAGGCTCTTTGTTTGTGGGCTGCCTCATCTGAAGGGTGCAGCCCCTGAATTAGGATGAAACTGATTGGCTGCTTCTTGCAGGTGCCACTAAAGAAGCACTGAAGTCTGGCTTATCAGATATGGAGTACTTGCGCTCAAAGGTGGCAAAGACAGATGACACTATGGAGGAGTGTGAAGAGGAGGAGGATGAAGATGAAGACAAGGATGAAGATGTGGATCATGGCTGTGTACAGCACACAGACAGCGCCTATGAGAGTGGCGACACCTCAAAGACCAAAACCTCAGTTTCGTCCGAGGATAAGAAACAGAGCAAAGCGAAGAAGACTGCCAAGCAAGATGTGAGTGTTCAAATACATCTACATGTTAAATGTTAATATTCAATAGAGCACAGTGTTTGATTTTAGTTTGCACCCACATCTGTTTGCAGCAGACGGAGCCGGTGACAGAGTTCACGGTGAAGCTGAGAGGAGCTCCGTTCAATGTGAAAGAGGTGAGTGACCAAGAGCTTCCTGATTTTAGAGGTGCAACAAAGATTATTCCACTTTACAAACATTGAGACAACATATTATCATATTATCATATTTTCTGTGTGTGACGTCAACAGCAACAAATCCGAGAGTTCATGACTCCGCTGAAGCCTGCAGCAATCAGGATTGGGAAGAACGAAAGTGGAAATAGAACAGGTATGTTACTGAAGGCATTTATAATATTTTTCTCACCATAATGCACATTGACAATTATTATTTATAGGTTTACCATATGTGTTGATTACATACAGGACCACTTATCGGTGCTGATGTTTTATCTGTGTGTTTCAGGTTACGTATATGTGGACTTGCACTCTGAGGAGCAGGTGGAAAAGGCCCTGAAGAAGAATAAAGACTACATAGGTGAGAAATATTTTATCCTATATCCTATAAACTTTTGTGTATGATTTTTGAGTGCATGTTAGGGGTAAATATCTTCATATATGTAAAAATATTTAGATTTTAATAATGGACTAATTGTTTAAATCCATATATATTTGGGGATTTTGGACTATTGGTTGGACAAATCCAGACATAATTGATTAATTGATGACAAAAATAATCAGATGCAGCTTTTAATTTTGTGTGCTTTATGAAGCTACCAAGCTTTACGAGCAACTTTAATGCTTAAAAAATAGTTCAGAAAGACCAAAGTGATGCATTTAATCAGTAAATATTCTAACACTGTAAAGCTTGATATAGGAATGAAATATGACGTCTTGTGTTAATATGATGTGTGTGATCAGGTCTCCTGGCTAACCATGACATGCTTTTTCAGGTGGGCGTTACATTGAGGTCTTCCGTGTGGATGCCTCTGGCGGTAAGGGCAAGAGAGACAGAAAGGACAAAGAAATTGACAGAAACTTCACCAGGAAGCTCAAAGAGGATGAGGAGGAGGAAGATGTTGCAGAGTCCGGTCGACTCTTCATCAGAAACCTTCCTTATACCTGCACAGAGGAAGAGCTCAAAGAGCTGTTTGCTAAACACGGTGAATAAAAATAAAACCTGCACCTGCAATCAATGAATTCACCCTTTTATTCTGAGTTTCTAGTAATTGTACAATCTTTACAGGTCCTTTATCTGAGGTGCTCTTCCCGATTGACAGTCTAACCAAGAAACCGAAAGGATTCGCTTTCATAACTTACATGATACCAGAGAATGCCGTGACAGCTCTGGCTCAGCTGGATGGACATATATTTCAGGTATTTGTTTTCTTTATCTTGATTAACTAACTTGATTTCCAGATGAAGTTGAGGCTGATGATAAACATTGGTTCTCTTGTGCTTTTAGGGCAGGATGCTTCACTTGCTTCCCTCCACACTGAAAAAGGAAAAGGTGGATCCTTCAGACGGCGGCGGTCCTGGCTCTTCGTCTTACAAACGGCAAAAAGATGCTAAAAGTAAAGCTTCAAGTTCCAGGTACAGATAATCACTTTTAAGTTGGGTTGTTTCTTTGACTTTACTCACTTTAGTTTTGCATTCAATTACATGACCCATCACTCATCACTCTTTATTAATTGTTTGTGTCCTTTCAGCTCCCACAACTGGAACACCCTGTTTTTGGGCACAAGTGCGGTAGCAGATGCCATCGCTGAAAAATACAACACCACAAAAAGCCAAGTGCTGGACCATGTGAGTAACACTGCATCCTGTAAATTAATGCTTCAATTAATCCTTCTCAACTGCTTCAGGTTCCCTTCAACAATGAAATAAGCTCTAACGAAGCTCTAATGAGATTCACGTGTTTGAAGCGTTATACTGCACCTTGATTTATGAAATTGTTTTGCATTGTTTGCAAGGTAGGAATTGCATTAAAAATATCTACCAGGAATGTGTGCTAGCTTGTATTCAACTTTCCAACACAGCAGCATCCCAGATGACTGTGAGGTTCAACTTCTTTGCCAGACAGCTGCAGTTTCTTTAGAAACCCTCTGCTTTGACACCAAAGCCGAAACAGCCCAGTGGGACCATTCAAATGATTTTGATTTCAGAGGGCATTTGTGTATCTGAACGTGTCATTTTTTTCATGTGTTGCAGCCGCATCAGCATGTGAATCAGTATGAGCAGTGCACATGTAAAGTTTCTTTATGCTTCTCTGCAGGAGTCGAAGGGAAGCGTTGCAGTGAGGATGGCTCTGGGAGAGACACAGATCGTCCAGGAGACTCGACAGTTTCTACTAGACAACGCTGTCAGTCTGGATTCCTTCAGTCAGGTATGACTTCTGTTTACTCTCTGCTTAAAGCCTGTGATCCAGTTGCTTTGACCAAAGTTGTTTTCTACATGTGTCGTTTCCCCTCTGGTGTACAGGCGGCAGCACCGAGGAGCACAACTGTGATCCTGGTGAAAAATCTTCCAGCTGGAGTGACGGTGTCAGAGTTGGAGGAGCTCTTCTCGCCTCATGGCTCTTTGGGCCGAGTGCTGCTGCCGCCTTCAGGGCTCACCGCCATCATTGAGTTCCTTGAGCCAACAGAGGCAAAACGAGCCTTCACTCGGCTCGCCTACAGTAAGGTATGTATAGCTTCTTACCAGCAAATCCTGCACATGCAGAATGTCTTTGAGCAGAGGCACCTTTAAAGACTACTTCTCTACTTATCTCTAGTTTCAACATGTCCCACTGTATTTGGAGTGGGCGCCTGTGGGAGTCTTTGTGGCAGCCAGACCAGAACCAGGTAAAATCCCTCAAATATATAAACTGAATGTTTTTTTAGACATGAAAGTATTCCTTTAAACAATCAGAATATCTTTTGGTTTTGTCTAACAAAGTATTGGAAAAGAAGGAAGCAGTGAAAGAAGATAAGAAGGAGGAAGTGGAGGAGGAAGAAGAAGAAGAAGAAGAAGAGGAGGAATCTGCTCCTGGTTCCACACTTTTCATCAAGAATCTTAATTTCAGCACGACAGAGGAGAAACTACAGGAGGTCGGTCAATTCATTAAAAACAGAATAAAGGTTTTAATTAGAGCATGATGTTTGAGATGTTTAATGTTTTTTTTTTTTTATTTGCTGCAGACATTCTCCAAATGTGGGAAAGTCAAGTCGTGTTCCATTTCCAAGAAGAAAGATAAAACAGGTGAATAAAGATTACAAATAGTAATCTGTATTTTCTGTATTTTTGCAGAACAGTTGGTCAAATTTCTCTATTTTTTTAATCCCTGAATCAGAGTTAACCTCCTTATACTTTTGGTTTGACTTCCAGGCAAGCTGTTGTCCATGGGCTATGGTTTTGTCCAGTATCAGACAGCAGAGGCAGCACAGAAAGCCCTGAGACAGCTACAGGTACAATTTCCTCTGTGAATCTCTCACAGCTTTTCTCTACAGCCTGTTTCTTTGTTAATGTGTTTTCCTTGTCTCAACCCTCCGTCAGCACTGTACTGTGGACGATCACCAATTAGAGCTGAAGATTTCTGAGAGAGCCACAAGGTAAAATGTGCATCAGAAGGGTTTTAGTGAACTTTTACAAAGATGTGTTATCTATGGTTGCAATAGAGATTTTCACAGTACAATAACCCACTCAGAAAATATCACAATGTCACAGAGAATGGAGAATTATTTTTTATTAATTAAAACCACAGTATAACATATCAGTGTCAGTATCAATGCTGCAACCGTACTGTCATCTATGTTAAGATGTTGTGAAACTACAGTTGTATTAAAAGTAGTAAACCAGGACAGTTCACACTTACAGTAGTAGTAGTAGTTACAATAACTACTAAAATTAAAAATGTAACATCGGTAACATCTGAAATCTGCAAGAAAATATCACTTACTGGTTAAAGTTTTTCCATGATTTCAAAATGCTGATGTCTTTTTGGGTTTGTATGGCTTCACTTCTGCTGTCAGTACTCATTCAGTGCTTGTCGTCCTCATGCAGGGCTACTGAGGTGTCACGCAAGAAGAAGCAAGCTGAGAAGAAACAGACGGGATCCAAAATCCTTGTGCGCAACGTCCCCTTCCAAGCCACTGTCAGGGAAATTCGAGAGCTCTTCTGGTAGCTGTCACGCACACGCACTTTATTCACACTATGTTTGGAGGATGCTGGGAGTGAGATAATTTAATAATAATAATCTCTCTTCCCTCCGTCTTTTCAGTACGTTTGGAGAGTTGAAGACGGTCCGTCTTCCAAAGAAAGCAGCTGGTACAGGAAATCACAGAGGCTTTGGCTTTATTGACTTCCTCACCAAACAGGACGCTAAGGTTTGCGTGTTATGAAAGCTTTCAGACAATTTGCTGTCCTCTAGTGCTAAATTAAAGTGTGCACTATTATGATCATAAATGCTAAGCTTCTGTTCTATCTACAGAAAGCATTTGCTGCACTGTGCCACAGCACCCATCTGTACGGGAGACGCCTCGTGCTGGAGTGGGCTGATGCGGAGGATACAGTGGAGACGTTGAGACGGAAAACAGCCGAACATTTTCACGGTAAATCTGCTATCCTTTGTTTACAGAAATATAATGTAAGATAACAACTGCTGCGTTTGCTAATTTCTTTCTTCCATATTGTTTATTCCTCTCGTCAGTGGCTGCCAAAAAGCAGCGAAAGGCAGAGCTTATGGAGGGAATTATGGAGAAGATGGAAACTGACGGGGCTGATGAAGACTGAGGCCCATAAATGCCTCGACACCTGTGCTCCTTTGTTTTTCTGTGTAAACAGGACTGTGAATAAAATGACGACCTAAATGTCCAGAAGGAGCAAATTATAATGAATTTACCAGCTGGGCGGCGTTTTGTCCAACTTTAAAAACCTCTGGATTTCTTACATCACACGTTTTGTATAGGATGACGCCTCAAAGAAACTGGACAGATGTTTCACGTTTTATATAAAATTTTATTTCATGTTTTAAAAGTCTCACGTTATGTGTGTGTGTGTGTGTGTGTGTGTGTTTGTACCACTGATACCTTAAAGAATGGACAGTGTATGCATGACATCATCCACAGGTTTGTGAAGAGCCATTTTGAAGCTCTGGCTGCCACCATGTTGGCAGTCCTGCCTCCTCCGTCTCCTGGCTAATCTAGAAATTGTCAAAGATGCAGGTCGAATGACATCTGGGTGCTCAAACAAGCCACCTGTCAGTCAAAGCAGCCACGCTGTTAATTATGCATAACTTTAAGCCTTAATATAATTTGAACTGGTGTGTTAAATAAAAATTCAGACTCTGTACAGTTATTATGAACTGGGAAATTAGCTATAGAGACCAAAACATGTTTATTTCTGCCGTGAAGTTAGACATTTTAACATGGGGACTTATGGAGACTGACTACTTCTTGTTTTTGTCACTTCTGTATAGGCTTCACTTCACAGCCACAGAGGTTACAGCTTTGTTTGCATGAACACAGTAACCGGATTTGGTCTTTTATTTTGAAAGTACCATGCCTTGTCATGTGACCAGTCACCCGCTTTATTGTGTCATATGACTTATCCATGTAAACATGGCGTCCAGGCCCAACAAGACTATTGTTGTTGGACCCTTTTCAACGGTTTTAAATGTTTTATTGGGTTTGTGTTTAATGTGTGTGTGTGTTGGAGCTGAAATACGAAGCGCTGTTATCGACAAACAAACCGGACAACTCTCTGTTGTCGACGGATACAGAGATGATTTTGTGGCTTGGGCGAACTTCACTGATGACATTAAAACATCAGGGTGAGTTGACCACAGGTTTACATCTTTTAGCTGGATGGACCCTTTGTTACAGGTCAAAACATTAAAAACATTGCACGGCCCGTGTAGCTTGTGACAGGCTAAACCGTTTGCTAACATAAAAGGTATTTTCACCTTCATCTAACCATTATTTTCATCTCTAATACGACATAACATCATGAACATGTCCACAGTAACCCAGCTAAAGACACACAGAATAATTAATATTAATTTCAGCTGTAGCTTTGAAATTCATCTACATTTTGCACATTTACAAATTAGTGATGGGAAGTTCGGTTCTTTTTAGGGAGTCAGATCATTTGACTCGGCTCACCAAGAAGAGGCGACTCTTTCGGCTCCCAAACGGCTCTTCATGTTACAACTTATACCTTTCATAATTCAGCCAGATTTAGCACTATTTTGACTTGTGATTTGTATATGTGCACATATATCATGTATATATTCAATACATCCTTTGTACTGAAGTATTCAAAAGTAAAAACTACATTTTCTAATATCAATAAATTGCTGTAGCCAGTTGTTTTAATTGCATTTAGAGACCCTTGTAACTCTCTGAAACCGACCAATGAATGCACTAACTTGCTTGTAGAACCACACTGCTACCCAGAGCAGATAGAAACACCTATAAAAATATTTTTAAAAGGACATATAGAACACATATAGATACAAGGAAATACAAAAGAATAAAGGAACACATAATAACAACATAAAATGTGTGCTCGTCAGCTGACAGCCATTTAAAGAAGACAAAAGACTGAAAAATATGTGTCTGAAAAATGTGTCACCTCCCCACCTACAGTACACACAGTTACTTCTTATATACTATAAGTGCCATGCTGATGTGATTGTTAAACCTGTACTCAGATCACATCAAATGTGCTCTCTTTTCAGCTGGTCTTTCTTGGAGGTTACTACCAGCAGTCAGTACAATGACAGTATTCAGGCGTATGCTGCTGGTGCAGTGGAGGCTGCACTCACATCTCAGGTAAACCTTTATATATACAGGCCCGTTCTAAGTCTAACCAAGTGGTCAGACTGTTTTTTTTTGTACTCACTTCCTGTTTGTTTTAGCTCATCTATAAGCACTGGATGAACACTCTGATGGGATACTGTGGGCCCTTCACGTCTCAATCTGATTATTGCAAACGCCTCAAGGATTTCATCGCAGTCAATCTGCAGTGGATTCAGGAGCAAATAGAGAAGCAGCCGACTTCTCCCTACTGGTACCAGGTACTTAATGAGCATTTTTCGGACGAATAAGAAGTTAAAAAGACATAAATAAGATGTTTCACTGTCTGTTTCTGCTTGTCAGGTGCGTCTTGCACTGCTGCAGCTCAAAGGACTGGAGGACAGCTACAATGACGAGCTGTCATTTCCACTAGGGTCATTCTCCTTAAACCCGTTTGGCTTCCTGTGAGTGGTCCATTTTGTATAAATAAAACATGTTTCTTCACAGTGATCATAAACCTTCTTACTGTTGTCTCACATTGTCCACTGCTTCTCTGTCCAACCAGACTTTTCCAGTTGGGCGGGGATCTGGAGGACTTGGAATCAGCTCTGAACAAATCCAGTCAAACTCGACCTCTTGGATCTGGCTCCTGTTCTGCTCTCATTAAGCTGCTACCAAACAATAAGGAACTGCTGGTGTCACATGACACCTGGAACGTCTACCAGGCCATGCTGCGTATTATGAAGAAATACATCTTTGCCTTTAAAGTTTCTCCTGCAGGTAGTTTATGGATGCAAGTGTGTCTCCTGTTTTAGAGTCCCTCATTATTCACATTAAAGTAATAGGCATTTTAGGAAATATGTTTATTTGCTTTTTTGTAGATAGATGAAGCCACAGCCAACTGCCAATTAGCTTAGCATAAAGACTTGAAACGGGGGGAAACTGCTAGCCTAGCTATGTCCAAAGATAACAAAATATGACTTCCTTGAGTTCTCTGCTGGTTTCCAAGCAAACTCACAGTGATGGCACATAAAACCACAACTTGTAGTTTTAACACTTTGATTTCTGTGACAATTAAACAAATGAGATATAATGTGTTAATAATTAGTGAGCTTCAGAGTTGCTGGTTGTTACCATGGGACATAGCCAGGCTAGCTGTTTCCCCCAGTTTCCAGAGATTATGCTAAACTAAGCTAAATCTACCTTCATATTCAATCTAACTCCTGGTAAAACATTTATTTTAAACCATATAGCCATAAACTAAAAGCATAATTTGTTTGCAAGTTTGAAGGCTTGCAGTGTTGTTGCTGTCTACGACCTGAATACAAATTATTATGTGCTTTTTATCATGTGATATTCTGTTTCAGACAGTGACCCTATTCCTGGAGGAACTCAGGCTTTCTCGTCTTATCCTGGGGCGATTTTTTCTGGAGATGACTTTTATATTCTGAGTAGCGGCTTGGTGAGAATTCTTTGTTCTGACAATTTGCTGCTGTTGTTTTACTCAGCACGTAGCATTTTGTTCTTAATCTGTCTTTTGTCTGCAGGTTACCTTGGAAACCACCATTGGCAACAGTAACCCTGCTCTCTGGAAGTTTGTTCAGCCCAAAGGAAGTGTCTTGGAATGGCTGAGGAACATTGTGGCTAATCGACTGGCTGCTACTGGCAAGGAGTGGGCCGACATATTCAGCAAGTACAACAGTGGAACGTGAGTTTTTCACCGGCTCTGATGAGTTTTTAACATTTTATTGCCACTTTGTCTTGATGTAATCTCCTGAGCAGCTTCCAGGCTCTGTTGTCTGCTGCTTTTCGTCTTGTGTTCAAAATTCCCATCGATGACAAGATTAGATAAGGTATTGTTTGACTTTAGACTGTCATGTGGATTGATAGGAGTGAAGGAAGAAGAAAGAGTCACATGAGAAGTCAATTGGGTCATATAGCTGTAATGGGGTCATCAGTGTTTATTGTATAACGCTGAATCTGTTACAGTAAATAAACTCATAGAAATCAGTAAACACAAGTAGTTTAAAGGTTGTATGCTCAGTTTGAACTGTCTGTATACTTTGTAGGTATAACAATCAGTGGATGATCGTGGACTATAAACACTTCACTCCAGGGAAGACTGACATTAAAGAGGAGCTCTTTGTTGTACTGGAGCAGATCCCGTAAGACTTTGCATCCTATCGTTAATCAAAACAAAAGATTATTGTATTTCTATTTCACGACTCACGTTACTCACTTATCTTTTACTGCTGTAGGGGACTCATTGTTTACAATGATAAAACTCAGGAACTGCTGGAGAAAGGGTACTGGGCAAGTTACAACATACCGTAAGTATCCGGTTTGGGACCAGTTTTATGTTAACATATACTATAGATTACATTTGCTGCAATTGTGCTATCTATAAAATTGCTCCTATGTAGGTACTATGTGGACATATTCAATGCCAGTGGCTGCAATGAGCTGGTGGAGAAGTTCGGCCCGTGGTTCTCTCTGGACCAGAATCCTCGGGCTCAGATATTCAGGAGGAACCAGACAGCTGTCACAGATGTGGACTCAATGGTCCGCCTCATGAGGTACAGTCCTGCACAGATTTGGTGGTGTTGGATGTTTCTATCATGTGTTGGCAGTTTTATTTATGAGATCCATGCGTCTCTTTTCAGGTATAATAACTTTAAAGAGGACCCATTATCAAGGTGTGAAGGCTGTGATCCACCTGCAAATGGAGAGAATGCTATCTCAGCCCGGTCAGACCTGAACCCAGCTAATGGAACGTATCCATTTGGTGCCTTAAGACAGAGACCGCATGGAGGAACAGACATGAAGGTTTTCATCTTTATTTGTGTGTTGTGTGTGTTCTGTAGCACGTTAAGGAGCTGTTGGCTAAATCTAATGTGTTGTGTTTGTTCCTGTGCAGATGACCTCCTACGGGATGTTTCGTGACTATGGTATGATTGCAGTGAATGGGCCTACATGGGATCAAGTGCCACCTTTCCAGTGGAGCACTTCCCCCTACAAAGACCTGATGCACATGGGTCACCCTGACACTTGGACATTCAAGCCTATAAAAGTCTCTTGGACTTCTTAATTATAATTATACTAAGCAGCATGTTAAATATAAATGCTGCCAGCTGTGCTGTTTGAGGTTTTGACAAAAGGGAAATGGTATGTTAATTCAGTGTGACATGACTTTTATGTACACAATGGTCATGTTATTGATTCTCAGGAGAATGGCAATAATACTGGAAATATTGCAGTATTGCACTATTAATTAAAGCACAGGAAGTTAAAGAGAGCTTTGAATGTGAGCCAGTATGATCAACAATGTAACCACATTGCTCTTGTAAAGTGGGACCTCCTACATGAGCTTTTATCTGATTGTCATGTTTTATTTTTAAGATTTTTATTTCTTATTCTAAATGTGTGGAATCATCCTCTTGTTTTAATTCTGATTACTAATTGATTAATTAGAGTTGTTTCTGTACAATTATTGATAAACCTGTACCTTGATCATTCCCTTCTCTGTAAGTCGCTTTGGTTAAAAGCGTCTGCTAAATGACTAAATGTAAATGATAAAGATGCAAATCTTCTGTCATGGTGAGAACAAATGTGTTGATCATAGGTTAGATTATTTTTCATGAATTATTTTTGAAATATTTTTTAAATAAACAGTGCTCTGATTATTGTCTTTTTTTTTCAGATTTAGTATTTGTGAATTCAAGTGGTACAAATAGTCTGACCTGAAGGGGCTGCACACTCATGCAGGTGTTTTAAATCATTCTGGCGGATTAGATCTCTGCTAGTTTGAAGTTGGGCAGAGCTTTGAGGGAATTACATGAAACTCTATCTCCATGTACCACAAAGGTCTAATCTGTTCCACCCTATCAGGTGCAACAGGTGAGTAAGGGACAAGCTGTACAACCCAAAGGTCTACACCCTGTCGCCAAGTGCTTTCTCTTGGTGGGTTTCTCTAAATGATTTTATAAAGAGTACAGCCTGCTCTATATGAAGAGTGTCATGAGATAACTTTCATGATTTGGCACTATATAAATAAAATGGAATTGACTTAATCAGGCAAAATAAATGAAAACACCTGTGTGGATGGACCAAGTGTGTCTAGGGGCTTCAAAAGTTATTCATTAGATTAGTCTCATTAACTACTGTTAAATTAATGTCACATTAATCACTGTTAAATTCAGGTTACATCTATGTCTTGTTCATTTTAGGAACTTAAACCACACCAGTACTAATTTAAAAGCAGGTTATATTTTGGCTCTACTTCCTTTAAACTCTATCACGTAGTTCTTGTTAAAAACATATTTTTTTTTACGCTTGTGTCTTCACTGAGATGTGGAGGAAGTCACAGCCTACGTCTATTATTACAAATTTATAATATATATTATAATATTTTTATATAACATTACAAAAACACAACAAACATAATTTCCAGTTGTAATTAAATGGCTAAATGTAAAAATAAAATCTAATAAAAAACGCAATTAAAATCCGTTGCTAGGCGCTAGCCTGAGCTTGACTGCCAATTGTCACGTGACTCACGTCACGGTCGTCGTCATAGTGGTACGCTCCCGTAAATGGACGTGGCTGTCGTGTCTGTTATCTTTGTGCCGCTTTAACTGAACTTTAAACGTCTTAAATGTCAGACTACGGTTTACCCGCCACTGACACGCTCAAATATTACAGTATTTTACCTAAACTGGCGACGTGAGAAGAGACGAGTGCTCAAATTCAAGGTATGACGATTGAATCCAGCTAGTTAGTTAGCCACACTACTTTGACAGTAACGTTATTATGCTTTACTAATGGAGCCGGATGGCTGATATGGTAAACAAGTTACACGTGTCCTTCTCCTCTGCAGTCTAGACTAACTTAATGGACTTGATATATGTCATCCGGTTCTTTTCACATAGAAGGGTATAGATAGACAGGTGGTTTATTTTAGAAGTTTGCTGGTAACGTTAGTGCTTTGTTGTTGGATATCTACAAAGTCACAACACATATGCTGTGTAAGCTTTAATAACTGGAGTGACTCTCTGATGTTTACAGCTCAGGTGTATTTGGTGTCTGACGATGGGTTTCTGGCAGCCTGTCACCAACATAAGAGATTATATATTCCACAATCCACCATGGGTGACCTTTTTCCTGTGTCTGCTGGCTCTGGCTATCTCGTTCATCGGCCTCAGCTCTTACATCTCCAACAACACTCTACCTAACCCCGACACAACAATGGTAAAGACTCATTAATCCAACTTTTTGCTTGTGTTTGGCCTTAGGTGAGCTTATCAGAAGCCCTTTTAAGAGTACAAGTTCTGGTAGGAAACATGTTTTACAGGCTGTGACTGCATGTATGCTCATGTTTCTGTGTGTGTCCTGAGCTAATATTGCAAATCATATGCTTTATTTTTTTCTCTTAGGACTGGAACTATCTCCTGTCCTCTTTATCACAGTTTCAGCTGTGTGTGAAAGCCAATGCAAATTCATCTGAGCTTGTTTCCCCAGCCCCTTCATCTCTGACAGACAGAGACACTTCCATTCACCCTACACAGACTCCTCCTGTCACCACTGTACATCTCAGGGTGCCTCTGGCTGTGACTACCAACTCAAACAGTGGCTCTCTAAAAGACCTTGGTCTATACACTACCTTGACAGCTAAGGAACTACATATTGGAGGTTTGTCTTGCAGTGTATTGGGTTTTGTTGTGAAACACTACAAAGTGTGTGTATAACCATGAATTTGCACTCATGCTAGTTTGTTTTACTCCCCAGTGAATGGGATTGTTGATGTGACTCTAAAGTTTTTGTCTGGAAATGATACATGCCTCACCATAAGTGCCCCAGCACACCTCCTGCCCACGAGACTGTGAGTTCATTTGTTTCCTTAATTTAAATCACCAACTACTTAAAAGAGCAGCTGTAAAGTCATTTTTCTGTGTTTATATATATACTGTATACTTTGATGAAGGCTTCCACCAGAGTGTCCTGTATCTGAGAAAAACATTTCACCCATCCATGTGGAAGCGAGCAACAAGGAGTCTACAGCGTCACAGAGCTGCTACAGTATACACTATGAGAATGACCCTACACTCACAGTCATGTTAACACAGGTACATGCATGTCACACAAGCATAACTTACTCAGTAGTAATCGTATCAGATACGCTCGTCATCCTGCCAGTTATTCTTTACTTTCATTCTTTAGGAGGAGCTCAGGGTAGCAGTGCGACATCTGTTGGAAGTTGGCATGTGTCTGATAGGAGTTTGTTTGATGATCTGTTTAACTGCTGGTCTGACAAATTCCCTCATACGTCGCCAACATTGGAGTGAACTGGATCTACAAAATGTAACTGTCATTTCTTATCATTTATATCACTTTGTTTTTGTGTCCGTGGTCGGATATATAAGATATGAAATATGTATATAGTTAGATATGTGTGAAATAGAGGAATTGAAGTAATCTTGCTGTGGTTTTTGTGTTACCTCTGCATGTGTTGTGAAATGTGCAGATTCTGTTTGAACCTAACCTTACTGCTTTACTTTATTTGCAGGAGCCCTTGATTGACTGACACATGAACATTTTTCATCCTCTGCATCCTGAAGAAATCAGTTGATGGTGGAGAGAGAACAGTAATAATTATTGCTTCTTTAAAAGAGGCATCCAGCCTAGCAGAGTCATCATGGGGGAGCATAACTGTGAAAAGTTATACAGCATCTTCTGTGGAAAGGGCTTTCTACAGCCTGAGAAATTAACCCTGGTGACGTCATCAGGGTTATGTCAGCTTGGGTTTGGAGACTACATATTTATGTAGTATCCAGCAAATTTCAAGCTTTACTCTGACTATGGAGGAAAAGTCCAGATATTTCTGCTTCTCCTGCATCAGTTGTGACAATTTTTAATCTGTCTGTTCCTAACTTGAAAGTGCAATACTAAAACCAGTGGAGCATCCCTGTTTTAGATTACTTAAATATTGTACCATATCCAAGAGGAAAAACATGGTAGAGATTGAGTATATTTTGTAATGGGACCATGGTGTAATGGGGACAACTCTTCAGCTAGTAATGCTTCCCAGATGTGGTACTTTCACTTACCAATCTGTGATGTTCAATGCATTCCAGGAGTTATTTGCTTTCTGTTAAGCTGCCTTGTTTACTTCAGTTTTCCCCACATTGCCAGGAATTACTCAAAAGGTTATAGAAAATGGATACTAATTTGAGTATTTAAGTACAATATATTGTATTCCTATCACCAGATGTTTTTTTGTCTAAATGTTTTTGTCTAAATTGTTTTGGACTAGGTTTGTTTGCCTGTTTTACCACTTTAATTTACATATGGGACATTTAAAACTCACTGAAACCAGATGATAGATCTACAGCTGCCTTCACCTACAACGTGTAAAATCACTTGCACAGCAGTATAAGTGTTAAAGAAACACTGAAATATCTCTTGCTCCTAATTAAATTTATAAGCAACAGATGGTGTTTAACGTTGCTATGATGCAGACCATTTGTTATAACAAAGAGTTAACAGTACACTAAGCAAAGTGTGTGTCATGTAAATGACCTGACCTAAATGACCATGTGCCATGGTTTTATGCACTAACTCAAATAACTACAGTCAAGAAATGTTTTTAAATGGTTTCTTAGTTGTAGCAAGAATAATTACTTTTTTTTTTTTTATTATTGTGAATTTGACCTTTAAATCGTTTAGTTTTGTTTTTGTTTTTTTTACATGTAACCCAGTTGTTAGTTGACAAACACAATAAACATTTTTTCATCTGTAAGTCAGTGTTTTTTTTAAGTTATATATATGAATGTACGTGTCATTTTTTGGTATCATTTAGGAAGTAACACTAGAGGGCTATCATCACTGATACACCGGTATGTTACCTCGCTTAAGGTAGAGATTTCTCCTCCAATCAGCGTTTGAGGAGTTTTAGATGTTGCGTTCCTATTGGCTGAAAATAGAAAAATAGAGGCGGGATTTCTGCGGACAAGAAGGAAACCAAGTAACCATCGCCGAAGTGGTTGGATTCTTCGCGGCCTGTCGGATTGTTTTATGTCAGGGAAGAAACGAAAACGCAACGTTACAAAGTACTTATTCCTCCTCGGACGGATCGTTACACTATTGTGAAGCCACTACAGGGTCGCCGTCACATGAAACGGTCTGCAAAGTCGGTGAAAATGACTTGATATCGTTGACGTCAGCTACATGTTTCCACAGTGTGAGGCTAGCTAACTGTTAGCTTCCGTTAGCGCTACATTATAAACATTCACGGTGACGCTAATGTCCGCTAGCTACGGACGTTAGCCTAACGTTAAACGTTAGTAATCGTTGCAGCATAACGTTCGAAACGCGTGCTCTTAGCTGCCAGTTACTGACTTCTGCATAAAGACATTTATTGCCGCCGTTGCTAACACCTTACCTAGGGGCGCACTTTTCTCTCAACCATTAAATGTGTTGTTGCTAAACAGGCCTCCCACATGGCACCCTTCATATGGTTTTGGGTTGGTGGGTGGGTTGGTGGGCTACTTTACTATAAGGCGTGGGTGTTGTTGTTGTTGTAATGTGCCCATGTCAGTTAATTAAGAAACTTTGCAGGTTAATAGGAAAGACCTGTGATAGCTTTCTCCCCTCTTCAGGATGAAAGGTCTCTACTAGAGCTCGATTGGACAGGACGAAGACAAACAGGAAGGAAACAGGAAATACATATGTGCAGGTGGTCATGGCCTACTCCAACTACAGCAACCTGAGCAGAGCTCAGCTCACCTTTGAGTACCTGCACACAAATTCGTAAGTACCATTGATAAATGATTATGAATAAGACCACCAGCAAGACATAGGTCCAACATATTTATCTTATGTGTTAATTTTTACATGCAAAGGTAAAGGTAATTAAAGGTAACTACAACTATTTTGCATGTTGTTGTTGTCCCTGAGCAGGTGTCCAAAGAATAACCACAACACAATATTAAACACTCCACATGGTCCATAAGTGCAGGATCATAACATATCATAGACTGATAAATATAGGACAATTATTGGTGGTGACACTTGCTGCTGGTTTCAGCAATGCCACGTTTCTAACACTATAGCTTCCTGAATTGCAAAACTGAAGTGTCCAGTCACACCTAGTAGATGTTCTAGTAGTCCTTCACACTGTTACTGCCGGAATTGACGTGAAAACCTCTAAGAGGAAGGGGTGTGATGTTCTGAATAAATTTAAACATCATGCACACACCAGAAAAACAAGACGTTATTTAAAAATGAGGAAGTTATAGTACAGTGATGATAATCCCTTGGTTTATTATCTAATACTTTTAAGGCTATTATTGCGGCTTCAGTGTAGTCGCACCTCTCTATGACTCTATATGAAGCTATTATGCAATACGGCAGATTGGGAAAACTTATGGTATGTACAGAGAGCTTCGCCGCAGATGAAGACAACTGGCGCCTGGCACAAAATTATTCTAATTAACATTGCTGATGAGCATTACACCAGCTCTAACTTTACAAGGCCCGCAGATGGCTCTCCAAAATGTTTGTACAGATACACCTGAATTAAAAAAAAAACTTCTGAAAAGATGATCAGGGTTTAACCTGATCATCTTTTCAATGTTTATTCAACCTGCATGGGTCATTTATTTTGCAGTTATTTTATGCTATATTTGTAACACATAACTGATATTTACTATACTCTTTGTCAGTGTGTGGAATGAAAAAAGTGTTGTTGTTTTTTTTACTTGAGTAACATGAGTTGCTACTTGAAATATAATCTTTAAACATATTATTGTTTTTTTAATTGTCCTCCATACCGCTTTCTATTGGTTGTAAACAGAATGTCTTATTAACAATAGCAAACATTTCAGTGTAGGCTGCGTTGTCTAGCTTACTATCTAACTGGTTGTTTGTCCACCATCATCGTCGCTATCATGGATTTCAAAAGCAGTTAAACTTTTGTCTGTATAAGGTTCCTTATCTTCTACAAAAGACCTGACTATTTTCTTGTGACGTAGCCTGACTGAACAACTCGGCCCATGTTTGTATATGTGGTGGTGCACCAAGTCAACACATTTAGAAACAAAAGATGATATCACAGTTTGGGTCCATTTTCAAATCACAGGAAGGGTGATGTGCACAGATCCAGGAAGGGTTTAACCACAGCAGTACAACAACAATTAGTGCTTCTTTTAAATCATGTGCCAAGTAAAAATAGCTGAGCTTGTGTCGGGCCTTTGTCGGTACATTTGACACCTAATGAATGATAAACTACGTGTTGAACAAAACCAGTCTTCATTGTGTTCTTCAAGTTGTATAAGTGAATAACAACTCCACACAGATTAATGTTGAGATCAGATCCTGTTCCAGTTTTCTCTTAACTACCATGCCCTGCTAACTCAACTTTAATCCCTTGTTAACTTAAGAAGTATATTGGATTAATGACATTAAGTGGTCTGTTTTCAGGACAACCCACGAGTTCTTATTTGGAGCCTTGGCAGAACTTGTGGACAATTCAAGGTACCCGTAATGATTTGCAACAGAGCCTCTAATTCTTGACAAATCATCACGCAGCTTATGAAGCTTGTATTAGCTTGATGTCCCTCTTGTATAAAGTAGTAAGTCTCACCTCTCAACTGTTTCTTTCACAGAGATGCCAATGCCACACGAATAGACATCTACACAGGTACACCTCAGAATAACTCACACACTGAAACACATACAGTTCATTGTTCCTAACATGTCTCTTTCACCGTCTTTCTTTGCTGACAGAAAAAAGGCCAGAGCTGCGAGGCGGCTACATGCTCTGTTTTCTGGATGACGGTATTGGAATGGACCCGAGTAAGTGCAACTTTATCACAAGAGAAATCACTTTGAGCTAGTGTTTATATCATGATTAAAGGTGCATTGTCCATCGTGAGGTTTTCTGGTGTATTATGTGTGTAAAACATGATGCTGAATTCCTTTCTTATATTAGACGAGGCAACCCACGTGATCCAGTTTGGAAAGTCAAACAAACGGTCCCCTGAGTCCACTCAGATTGGCCAGTATGGAAACGGCCTGAAATCGTAAGAGCGTCACAGAATTCTTGTGATTCGTTGCACATTTGGCACACCAGTGTATGAATAGTTTTACATCTGATTAAAATGTTTGTGTGTTTTCACAGCGGCTCTATGCGTATCGGGAAAGACTTCATCCTTTTCACAAAAAAGGGCAACACGCTGACTTGCCTTTTCCTGTCGAGGACTTTCCACGAAGAGGAGGGACTGGATGAGGTCAGAGTCAGCTGTTGCATAGAGGATGTCATTGTTATTAGAGATGGATAGAGATTTTTAAATGATTGAATAACATTAAAGAAGCTCAAAATGAATTAATATCTGAATAGTTAATTGCGATGTATTTTGAATTTTAGCTTTGCTTCTTTTACAAGGTTAGTTAACCTGTTTGGTTTAGTTTTCTGTATTACGTAACCTGTACCAACACTATCTTACACTTTTTACAAGCTACAAGAGTTGTTATTTTCTTGTTTATTGTACTTGTGAGATTTGTTTTGTGTTCACAAGTTTTCTTTGAGACACAGCCAAGAAGTCATTCCAAACTAGATTTCTTCCTCATGTGGTCAGTCAGTCTGTAAACAAGTTTTTTTTATGCCATTTCCACTCGGCTGAATCTCTGTGAACCTTTTGAGGCTGCTGCTTCATCTGAACTTGCTTACATTATGTTGATGCTGCTGATCCTTCTTTCTCCAGGTGATAGTCCCACTCCCGTCCTGGGATCTGAAGACCAAGGAGCCGCTGACCTCTGACCCAGAGAAGTATGCCATAGAGACAGAGCTGATCTTCAAGTACTCACCTTTTAAAAATGAACATCAGCTGATGGAGCAGTTCAACAAAATAGAAAGTAGCAATGGTAAGAATATGGATGTGTCTCCATGTAAAGAGGTTGAAGTTCTTGCCAATACTTTAAATTCTATGTGAACCATGTAATATACCGCTCTAATAGTGATCTGCTTTAATGTTGGGGAATTCAATATTTTTTATCGATTATGATGGTGATCTATATTGTTTACACGGCTTACTTTAGTGTTGTATTTTGTTAAAAGGGACCCTTGTGATCATCTATAATCTGAAGCTGATGGACAACAGAGAACCAGAGCTGGATGTGGACACGGATCACCAGGACATACTGATGGCTGGGACACTTGCTGAAGGAGTGTGAGTATGGTTGTTGCTTGGTGTGATTCGACTCAGTGTAACCATGATGAACTTTATTTAATGTTGATTGTATTGATCAGAAATTTGATCATGTTAAGGATGATGGACGCACCTTTTCCTCTGTCACAGGAAGCCGGAGAGGAGGTCGTTCAGGGCGTATGCTGCTGTTTTGTACATCGATCCACGCATGAGGATTTTTATCCAGGGTCATAAAGTCAGGACCAAGAGACTGTCCTGCTGTCTGTATAAACCAAGGTAATATGATAACACGTTTATGCTGTCTGTTATACTGTATTTCAGTGACAAGACTTTAATCAATCATTATTGCTTTGTTAATAGAGTTTATAAATACTCATCGACTCGTTTTAAAACCCGTGCTGAGCAAGAAGTGAAGAAAGCAGATCACCTTGCTAAGATCGGTGAGTTGGTGTTGAAATGAGTCTTCTCATTTACTTTTCCCTCTCGCTCTCATCAGTTAACATTGTATTTTTTAAAATTTCAGCGGAAGAGAAAGCCAGAGAGGCAGAGAGTAAGCGCATAGCTTTGGAGGCCAGATTGGGGCAGGACCTGTCAAAAGACTCACGGGTAAGACAAAGTAGATATTCTGGTTAATTTGTCATGTAGATTTTAATCCAACACTGGGACACACTGTTATAAAGTGTTATCTGATGTCTGTCTTCCTCTAGGCGATCCTGAGAAAAGTTCAAGATTCAGCAATGATGCTCCAACAGGATGCTGAAATGAAGAAAAGGACACTCGAAGCCAAACAGAGGTATGATGACAAAATTGTAAAAACTTATTTCCACTGCAAGATTCGGAAACAGTTGAAATAAAGTTTTAGAATTTTAGAACTCTAGTTTGGAACTTTCCAAACTTGTGTGTAATTTTGTGTAATTTTATATAGAAATGTAGCAACTGATACTAAACTTATCTGGGCTTTGTCTGTTTTACCTCATTCTACAACACTTTCTTGTTCCTCAGAGCATTAAAGGAGCCCAAGGAGTTGAATTTTATATTTGGAGTGAACATTGGGCAGAGGGACCTGGATGGGATGTTTGTATACAACTGCTCTCGTCTCATCAAGATGTACGAGAAGACAGGGCCCCAGCTGGAGGGAGGCATGTGAGTAAAATGAAAACAGAGACTGAAAAAGCGACAATGTTTGAATGATTAAGAAGAAAACTTAACAGTTATGTGTTTTGTGTGTTTTAGGGCCTGTGGAGGTGTGGTTGGAGTAGTGGATGTCCCATATTTAGTTCTAGAGCCTACTCACAATAAACAAGACTTTGCAGATGCTAAGGAGTATCGACATTTACTGAAAACCATGGGGGAACATTTAGCTCAGTACTGGAAGGACAGTAACATTGGTAAGTCTCTGTAGCCTCCTCCCAGCTGCATTACAGTGCCCTCCAATCACTCTCCAGTGTAAATAAAGATGCGTTTAAAGACGGCCACAATAAACTTTTATTTTAATAAATAATTTGCTTTCTGTGTGTGTTGTACAGCTCAGAAAGGTATAGTGAAGTTCTGGGATGAGTTTGGATATCTGTCTGCCAGCTGGTCTGCACCTCCGTCTTCAGAGTCCAGATATAAGAGACGCCGTGCAATGGAAATACCACTTACTATTCAGTGTGGTAAGTTACAGATCCACATTCACACACAAACTGTGTCTCTACAAACTTACACTGACTCTGCTCTTCATTTTCAGACAAATGTTTAAAGTGGAGAACGCTGCCATTCCAGATGGACGCTGTGGACAAACGCTACCCAGACAGTTGGGTGTGTCTTATGAACCCTGACAGCAGCCAGGACAGGTACACACAGAAAGTTGTTTTATAGGAAATATCTTAAGTTTGAATTACTGATGTAACTTATGTAATACATACACTGCATGCCAGTTCTGTTGCAGTGTCACTACAGTGCTGCTTTGTGTAGAGCTAGTGTTTCTACATGCTATATATTGTGTATATTTTTAGGTGTGACGCTCCGGAGCAGAAACAGAATTTGCCATGTGGTGTTCTGAAGAAAGACAAGCAGACAGCTGAAGACAAACAGAAGGAGCTGGCCGAGAAAATCAAACAGCAGCAGGAGAAACTAGAGGCCTTGCAGGTACCTCACCTGATTCTTCTGCCTCTTTTCTCCATCGCTTTCTGTTTTGTGTACATCCGGACATAATCAATTGTATTTCCTCTCATCAGAAAACCAGCACCATCAAATCTGCAGCCGATATCAAGAAGCTACCGCTGGAGGTCAGCATGAAACCAACAGAGAGCTCCTCACAGGTACAAGCTCCCCTTACTGCGATACAAGTTTTGTTAACTTTGTAGCCCCAGCGTCTTACAAACTAAAGCCTGTACTTTGTTGGTCAATGCCTGGTTCGTTCATGATGACTTCTCACTAGATTAAGCGCATAATACCTCTGTAACACTGCTGTTAGTGTTCTTGTGTTTCATTCGTTATCTCACTGACATATTTGTTTGTTGTTGTTGCTTCAGGCAAGTAGGTCTTCTGAAAAGTCCACAACACGGCCCCGGTCCCCACCTCTCCCAGCTCACCTCAAAAATGCCCAGAGTGCCCCTCCATCTCGTGCAGCTTCCCAGCGCCCCACTCGAACACCTGCCTCTCCACCACCCAAAGTCGAGCAATCCAGGTCCAGAGCTGCAGCAAAGCCTCCTCCACCTGCAGCAAAGCCTGTACCCAAAGCTACTGCCAAAACACCCCCACCCAGCCGCAGCTCACGGGTAAGTTGCATGTTATAATATTCCTCTAATACCACAGAGTTCCAATAGAACATTTTGTTAGTATAAATGTGGCTGCATGTACAAGTTAAACTCAGAAAACAGTGGTAAAATAGTGATCTCTGTCTCCCAGACACCTGCCAAAGCATCATCAGCCAAACCAGCAGCTGCTGGACAACGCAAGAGAATCATAGAGCAGGAGGACAGTGAAGAGGAAGAGGAGGAGGAAGAGGAAGAAGAGGAAGAGGAGGAGAGCGAAGAGGAAGAACTGCAGACAAAGAAATCCAAGATGGCCGCAGCAGTTGCCAACCGTGGGAAAGTGGTAGAGAAGGCCACGCCTCCAAAACGTGGAAGATTGGATGAGGTAAAAAACACACAACTGATCCCTGTCTGAGCAGACTGTCTTTGGCATCAGGTCAGAAACACTGTGGCTACATAATTTATGAAATATCTCATATATAGAATTAAGTGGCAGCATTAGATCAGTGATCAAGTGTTCAACTAAATCTTGTGAATCAGCCTGTGTGTGTCTGTCTGGTTGCGCTGTGCTGTGATGGCGTGAGCTGCTGTCTCTTTTCTACTGCTTGTTACCTTTCCTCCTCCTGTCTCAACAGATAGAGAGATTTACTTGAAGGGAGGAGACAGAAAGCCGGAAAGTTGTTTGTTTTCAAATATTAGTCTTCATACATTACAGATGAAGTGTCTAATCCAATAGTTAGTAAAAATCTTACAAAACAGCAACTAAAGTGCAGGATGCAGGAATTCGTCAAGAATTCAGCTTTACAATTACTGTGACAATGTGCCTCATCATCTAGGCATTAATTGCATGAAAATTTTATTTGATTGGATACTGTTTCCTTTTTGAACTAAGCTGCAGCAAGCACTACTAAATTAGTTTCCTTAAGTGTTTGGATGGTTGATGACACTGAAAGGCCTCATGTAGTGAGGGAAAGCAGGTATTCCTGGATGGCTAGGTAAGTTAGTGACCCTCCAATCAGAGCCGCTCTGCTGTTGACTTTGCAGGTTAACACACACTCACAGCCTGAGAAGAAAGGGCTTTCTACTCCTACACGGCAAACAACAACCACACCAGCCTCTGTCCCTAAATCCATTTCCATGCAACCACATGGAGCTAAAGCAAAGGTAGCTTTACTCAGTCCCTCTCTCTACCATTCTCGAATAAAGCTGATCTGCATCTGCTCTCACGGCTTCTAATTTTGACAACTTCTGATAACATCTTTCATCTGATATGGGTGTCAGATTATCATTCTCCTGATTAACAATCCTCCCCTGAAACTGAAGGTGTCATGTTCTTCTCTAACTCAGCATGTCATTCTCACCAAATGCCTGAGGTCACAGTGGGACTTTCTCTTTTTTTTCATTAACAGGAATGCAAATAATTCGTTTCAATAGCCGGCTTTTCAGTAAACATTAAATCTCTGACTGCAGTGATGGTAGTGGTGGTTTTGTTTTTGTAGGCATCTGAGAAGTCCTCACATCAGGAACCAGAGAATGACACTAGAAATGCTCAGAGAGGTGAGAAGACGCTCTGCTCTACACTAACATGTGACGCACATAACACAGGAAGAAGGAAGCTAAGAAAGATATGTGTTTATTTTCTGCAGATAAGGGTCTGCTGGTTGAAGTACGCGTCAATAAGGAGTGGTACACAGGCAAAGTCATTGCAGTGGAGACAAATAAACAGAGTGTACGCTGGAAAGTGAAGTTTGACTATGTCCCTAGATCCACCCCTAAAGACCGTTGGTAAGATACTGTGTCAGTGTTTTTCCATTCAGGTCGCATTTTGTTGACATGTAAGATAATTAAAACCTGATGTGTGTTTGTATGTGTCTGTGAAGGGTGTTTAAGGGCAGTGATGAGGTCCGGTTGATGAGGCCGCCATCCCCAATCTCTCAGACACCTGACACCCAGCAGGAGACCGAGAAAGGGCCGGCACCCATGGAGCCAGACACTACTCAACCAGGAACCAGTCGAGAGGTGACCGATAGTCTGGTCACCATGTTGAGGTGAGCTGATTAAAATAAACTGGTGGTGCCACCACACACTTAGAACAGCCGAGGAAACATGGTGTCAAAATCATCCTTCATTTTAGTCTCATAGCACTGTGGCGTTCATGTTTGCAGGACAATGCTGCGTTACTTCTTCCCTCCTGCATTTCGGATCCCAAAAGACGACGTTAACACCATGACGGCTGAGGAATTGGTTGCGTTTCCAATGGTGAGATGGATATCCGATGGTTAAATAGATAGTGTTTGGGCTGTGGTGGTGAGGACCACAAGGGGTGTGTGGAAAACAAACAAACAAACAAACACCCTACAACTAGTCAAATTGCTCCATAGTCAGCCTGAATCTGGTGCTATCCAGGTTGAGTTCATGAACCAAATGATTCTCTCCCAGTTGTGTTCTCACTTTATTTATTTCGTGTACCCAGCATCGACAGCATCTGCAAAATAGCAATACCAAGAAGCTTCCTTTGGTTTGAGAAATGAGAGAGCAGTAGTGGTCAAACAAGCGAGAGGGTGAGGAGTGATGGCGGGAAAACTGGAGAATCAGAGAAATAAATCTTTTGATTGTTTCACAGCGGTCACGTTCATCTTGATTGATGTGTGAATACAACTTTAGGCTGGAAATAAACAAAAATGAAAGTAATCAAATGATTAGAGAACGGAGCGGAAAACGTTGTTCAACAATGCTACACATTGAAATAGTACTTGGAAAAGAGTAATGAATATTGATATGTTGTTTCTTTTTTTACTTCTCCAATTAGAAAGAGTATTTCCAGCAGTATGAGTCGGGTCTCCAGTCATTGTGTAACTCGTACCAGAGCAGAGCCGATGCCAGGGCCAAAGCTGTGGAAGAGAAGAGCAACAGCACTGAGGTCAAACTGAAGGAGGCGGACGAGAAACTACAGAAACTCCGAACAAACATTGTAGCACTCCTGCAAAAAGT
This sequence comes from Protonibea diacanthus, assembly GCA_028641955.1. NCBI lineage: Eukaryota > Metazoa > Chordata > Actinopteri > Sciaenidae > Protonibea > Protonibea diacanthus. The sequence continues at coordinate 18,263,625 of CM053985.1, read as the reverse complement.
ACAAGAGGTAAGACGTGCTGCTTCATCTGTACTTACTGATCATTCGAATGGAAACTTTGCTATATATTTGCACTTTTGTACATTTGTAACATTATGCTGTATGTAAAATTGTTTTTTTTACTTTTAGGACATTGACATAAACACAGATGACGAGCTTGACGCGTACATAGAAGACCTCCTCACCAAGGGTGATTAAAGAAGACAGGAGAGAATGTAAAAGAGAGAAGAGGACATGCACATAAACAGACTGGCAGTTTTCATTCCAGCCTTTAACTCGCTGACGGCTTCCCAAGGACTCATGCTTAGGCGAAGAGTTGGCTGTGAATATTTGGGAATATTTTCTGTGTTTGTCCCTCCACTTGGTAATCCGATTGTCATAAGTTTGATCTTTTTTTAAGTTAGCACAAGTGCGTTCTTTAAGTTTGGGACGGCTCTCTGGTGTTTCTACATTGTTGCGTAGCTTTCTGTGGTTTTCTCTTTAAGTCCTTTTTATATACCTGCTTATAAAGTATGTTAATCCATGTTAAAGCCATCCTATCCTGATTGACCTTTAAAATAATTTGTGTAGGCTCAATACAACTTATGCTCTCTTTATATAGTCAGCTAATGCTGCGACAGACTGCAGACTACATTTGTTCCTCAGTTTGGTTTATCATCCGGTGAGAATCGGACAGAAGTTGGCTCGACTGGGCGGTGCTCAGAACGTGTATCCTAAGCATTAAGTTTTATTTTTCTACACTAAAAAACACATCAGTGTTGCTCATTACCTTCCTCCATCCTGGTCTGAGAGCAAACCAGGTTAATATTTTACGGTTGGGTGGTGTCTCACACCCACAAACGAGAACTACTTACTGGGTTTTATCAGTATGATTATTCCCTTGTATCCCTCCTGAATTTAAGCTATGACTGTTCTGTGTTTATTTTTGGAAGGAAAAAAAAAATTTGAATGCAAAAGTTGTGTGTTCATAATTAGTCACTGTGCCTGTGTCCTTTCTTTTGAACAGATTTTTAACATGTCATGGAAATGTTTTATTAAACGGTGCATGCTTTCTGTCTTTTTGTTCTGATTAGAACAAAGGATTCTGTATTTTTGACAAATCTTTACTTAGAACAATAAAACCGGTTCAGCAACACTTATGATGAATGCATGTCTCATTTTTTTAAAAGTTTTTACAGGCTAAAAAACAAACTATTGGTTAGTGAGAGAATGTACATCTTAAAAATCTTAAGCAAAAGTTAAAAAGCAAACTATTAGTTCGGCAAATAAAACTTGAACAGAATAACTCATGAACCTAAATTTCTAAATTCCAAATTACCAGACACTTTCTTGAATGAAATATTGTTGAGTTACAGGTTTAGGGTCAACAATGCAATGAAATGTGTTAGACAAGAGGAACCGTTCAGCTCAGCATTGCCAACACAGTTAGTAACAGCACAACACATAAAGAATAGAAATAAGCTAAGGAAGTAAAATATATACTATAAATAACGGATATACTAAAATAGAGTTTAAAAAATGGTGTCTAAATGTAAATTTCAATGCTGTTTGAATCTGAAAATTAAATAAAAACGTGAAAATGTTAGTGTGAAATTTGGGTCAATGAACCCTCTAACAAGGAACAACAAAGACTTTTATTTTGAAGGGGAGACTACACGACAACAAGCGTGTTTAAACGCAGCTGAGCTAACGTTAGGTAAGATTGAGCGTTTTTAACTTGCATCCGTGGAGTTCATAAGTTTAACATGGGGAGGATTCAGTGTTACCAAAGCAGCTATGAATATAAAGTCGATAAAAGTGATTACAAATAAAACTTGCATAAGAAAAACTGGCTTAAACTCAAATAAGACAGCTGCTAGGTCGCTAACTGTGTTTGCTGCAGAGCTCGCTCGGGTTATCTCGGGCTGCAGAGTGAACAATACACGATGAAGAAAGGCTGTGCCAACAGCTAAGGTGGAAACTTGTCAGTAATAACCATTAGGCTATAATTAAATCTAATCAAATGTAATTGCTGATCGAAACGCGAAGCTAATATGTGCACCGAGAGGAGGGCGGAATATAATAAACTTTGACCCACTTCGGTGAACCACAGTCTGGATGTTGGCTTACAAATGTTGCTCGACATTCAAGCAGATTTGATGAATATTTTTTTGAATATAATTAGTTTATATTAAAAAAAAATACATTGTCGTTGCTGAAAAATGACTATTAATTATTATAAATCATTATAAACAATCAGGTTTGTATGAAGAGTGCAAGAGTCTGAATGTTGAGCTTTCCCTGTCAATGGCTCATTTAGAAAAAGTAATTTAGAGCTGTCTACATGAGTTAGTTTTGTCTCTGTGGCTATTTGTAGTTTAATATCTTTATCAACAACAATGCACAGCATATATGCATATATATGTCTTTTCTCTTTCCAGCTGTAGACATCAATTGTACACATTGTAACTAAATTAGAGGCAAATATGGCAAACAAAAATATTAAATACATTGAATTAAATATACACATTCAAACATTTGTACATATACATACAAATGAGTAACCAAATCCAACCAAACACTACTATGTTGCTTATAATAGTAAAAGTGTTGTCATATCTTATGTAACTATAAATTAATTAATACAAAGCCTAAATCACCATCTGTTGGTGTTTGCATTCAGTTATTTGTGTTTTTATCTGGTACCACATGCTGACATTTCTAATTTAAGAACATAGCAAATTTATCAAAACTGAAACCTGAAATACAAGAACCTGTAGCTCAAAGGAAAAGAAGTTTTACAAATCCAAAAATATATATATAACAGCGGGTGAAATGTCTGTTTAACATCATTTTATTTTGAGTTCTAGGTAATCCTGTAAATTGTTGAACATATCTTCCTCTTTTCTTGCTGGAGGTCTTGAGCCATGTCGGCCTGCTCAGCCCTACTGAACAGCCGTGTTTCTGGAGGCTGCTGCAGGTTGTGGCGTGGGGTTCCTCGACCTGTCGTCCACTTCAGATCGGCGAGCGTAGCTGAGCGAGGCGCAGGAAGGTCTGACGAAGAGCTTTGGGAGGCAGCAAGCTACCTGCCATTCTCCGGAGCCAGAATAGGATCTTTCTTCCAGGAACGACCAGTGTTGAAAAACCCGTTTCTAGAGGATGCCTTGCTCAGAGGATACCTGAGGAGACACCTGCCACAGGAGGTGAGGAGGGGAGCCTTCAGCAGCTGTTGGACATACAGTATAGAGACGGTGCTACATGTGGACCCTCTGAAATGTCTGAGAAAGGGTGTCATAAAGGTTGTTTTAGAGACAAAGATCAGGCGGTCATGTTAGCTACTGACCTACATATAAGATACATATTACAATATTGTGAGCTGCAAAAAACTGTTAAGCATATACAAAGCAAGGTTAAAAGGTTATTAGCAAGTATATTTACACGTCTAGCACATTTTTCTCTTAGTTTTGCTGCCACAACATCACTCCAATCCATGTTGCCAGGCTAATAAGATGTTGTATGTGTATATACTTGTTCACATGCAGGCAGCTTTCTCTGACTTGTGTGCATTCGGAGAGCGTGTGTCCAAAGAGGTGGACGTATGGGGCAGAGAGTGTGAAGTTACTCCTCCGAACTTGGTGCATTATGACCCCTGGGGTCGCAGGGTGGACCACATTGTGACCTCCCCGGCCTGGAAACGCATGAAAGATCTCTCAGCACAGGAAGGACTGGTCGCTATCGGTTATGAGAGGCCGTTTGGGGAGTGGAGGTTAGGAGACTGTGCTACTTCCTTTTTCAATTTAGCTCTTATTTCAGTATTTCAGTTCAGTAAACATTTTTTGGTAGTTTCAAATAGGATATGTTGTTCTAATTGTGAAACTGTGTGTGTGTGTGTGTGTGTGTGTGTGTGTGTGTTCCAGCCGTGTGTACCAAATGAGCAAGTTGTACATCTACTCTCCGTCATCTGGTCTCTACACCTGTCCTCTGGCCATGACTGACGGAGCTGCTAAAGTCATCCAGGTGTGGCATAAACGCGTCTTAAACCAACACAGCATTATACTGCTCATTAACCTGACTTCTCACAACAGCCTTTTTTTTTATCTTGTAAACATAGTGAGTGGTTTTCTGGTTGTGTATGTGAAGTCTATAGGTGTTTCCTGGCCAGTAGATGAGGCATACAGTCGTTTGACCACCCGTCAGCCTGAGCGATTCTGGACATCTGGACAGTGGATGACGGAAAGACAGGGAGGATCTGACGTGGGTCAGGACTGACATTCATAGTTGTTTTTCATGAACCATAATCACAAAAGAAAGGGAGGCAACTCCAAAAATGCTATTACACTATCCTTGTATGTCCCAGTGAACCTTAACTGTTGTTACTTGAGTTATCTGTCAAGGAAATTTGTTTAAATATTCAGTTAAACAGCTGCTGTTTTGTGGCTTTGTTGGGCATAATAAGACTATGCCCAAGAGTAAGTTGCTTTTCCCTGTCACTATTTAAGTACAGTCCATTTACCGTTACCATTTCCCTGTCTTGCATTTCTTTAGCCAGAGGCACAGAGACAGTGGCTGTTCCTCAGGCGGATGGTTCGTACAAACTCCACGGCTTCAAGTGGTTCACCTCCGCTACAGACGCAGACATGACTCTCACACTGGCCAGAATACAAGACAGAACAGGAGCAACCACACCGGTACTGCTGACGTCTGACACTCCTCTGCTCACTCGCTCAGTCCTCTTTAATAACCCACAAAGTGATTTCATTTGCGTTTTTTTGTGCACTTGTCTCCGTCCCGCAGGGCAGCAGGGGTTTGTCTTTGTTCTACGCAGAGGTGAGCAGAGACAAGGACGGCCTGCTGAAGGGTATAGAGGTCCAGAGACTGAAAGACAAGCTGGGTACAAGACAGATGCCAACTGCTGAGTTACTGCTGGACGGCTTACCGGCACACAGGGTCAGTTACACATCATCATTTATTACGGTATTGATAAACGGTAGATTTCTCCTCCCCAATGCATGCTGCAGCAAAGTTATCTGGTTCAGGTACAGCTGACTTTGTTTATAGTAAAGCTGTTGAAATGCCTTTTCTATTGAGCCAGCTGTTTTGTTTTCATTTGTCAAACCTGATTCCCTCTTTACATTTACAGCTCTCAGAGGTAGGCAGAGGCGTGGCCTCCATAGCTAACATGCTAACTATAACCCGGATTCACAACAGCATCTCTGCAGCGGCTGCAATGAGAAGGTAGGATACTACCTGTACTACTGCCCTGCATTCTGCACTCATTTCTATAAACATGAGGTGATTAATAATGTGTTTTTCATTCTAAAAATCTGTGTGTGTGTGTGTGATCACAGGGTGGTCCAGTTAGCCGGTGACTACGCCACTCGCCGCACTGCCTTTGGAAAGCTTCTTAAAGATCACCCACTGCACATGCAGACTCTCGCTAGGATGGAGGTACAGTAAGCCGGCAGTGGGTGAACAAGTTACACAAACTCCACTCAAGTGTTTCCCATCATGCCTCACTCATCCTCGCTTTCTGGACATGGACAGGTGGAGACTCGTGGAGCGTTCCTGCTGGTGATGGACGTGTGTCGTCTGTTGGGTCGAGAGGAGAGTGGCGTGGCGACCCAGCTTGATACAAACCTGCTACGTCTGCTCACTCCTGTGGTCAAACTGTACACTGGGAAGCAGGTGCACGGCTCGTATAAATGTGATGAACTGTCAACTCGATGTTTATATACTGACCTTAACATCTTTGTTTTGTCTCAGGCGGTGGCTGTGGTGTCGGAGGGTTTGGAGAGCTTCGGTGGACAGGGCTACATTGAGGACACTGGCTTGCCTGGACTGCTTCGTGATGCACAGGTGATGACACAATAAAAATCTACAATAATGATACAGTTTGTGCAGTTTACCTTCTACTCATGTCTTTCTTTCTCAGGTGTTGAGTATTTGGGAAGGTACCACAAATGTTCTGTCTCTGGATGTGCTGCGCTGTGTGGCACGTAGCTCAGGACTGGTTCTTCATGCGTACTTTACCCATACCAAGGTATCAAGTGAGAGGCAATTACCACCAAACAAGTTCAGTAACTAATCTGTGCCAGAGCTGAACAGGAATGTGATGTTCTTTTCCCTGTAGTCCCTCCTTGCAGGTGCATCAAGTGTTTCCTCATTGGCCCCAGCTGTGAAAGCATTAGACTGTGCTCTCTCTGAGCTGGAGGACTTTGTTCAGGTGGCAGCTAGCAGAGGGCCGGCCTACCTGGAGCTAGCAGCCAGAGACCTGGCTTATAGCCTGGCTCGCATCTACGCAGGTCGGTACCACGATCACAGTCACAGACTTTGATCTGATGATGAGTTCCCCTTTAACTACTGTTATGTTAACAGGTGCTCTTCTGATTGACCACGCATGTTGGAAAGGAGCCTCTCCATCTGACACCTATGCAGCTCTCAGGTAAAAACAAAAAAAAAGAAGAGATAAAAAAAGAAATTTCACACAAACTGCATCATCTCATTATTTTTATTGTCCTTTATCAGGTGGTGTGAACAGGACTTGTGTCCTGTGGCGAGTAAACAAGCGAGAGGTTGCTATGACCCCAACACTCCAGCACTTGATGCTGCGCTGGTGTATGACCGGCCAACTCAAGACTGAATGTTCACTGAAAACAGATGAAACTCCCACTTGATCCACCATAACTGTGCCTCACTTTAATCTAGTTTCTTTATGCCACTTTTTTTTTTTTTTTTAATCTTGTAGATGCCAGAGAGCATGTTTTAGGCTCAAATTCACTACTGCATGCACAAGAACAGCAATGAGACTGAATGTAGAGTTCTTTATATGATATTTTTAATATTAAACTGTATATAAAGTATCTGCGATATTTATTTTTATCTTCACTAAATATGGAAGTATAGATTCACAAGTTTTGCAGTATACAAATGATTTTTGGAGGCCTGGGTAAACAAAAATCACAGCAGAGGTCTGAAGCAACAAGAGCCCTGACAGAAGATATAGGAGGTTTACTTACATAGTGCCTTCTAGGAGTGTTGGGAAAAGGCAGATGTTTGAGCTCCTATGAAAAACGTGTGAACTCCGCATTGTTTTTTATACCACATGATTATTTTAAACTGTACAGAGATTAATTATTTGGTATGGTTACTGTGTTTTACTGTAGTAAACTATCTGAAATGTAAAGTGATGTACAGTAGTTTTTGGAGAGTAACAAATAAAAAATATAAAATATACGCATGATTAATGCTTCTGCTTCCTCTGTGTTTATTTTATAGTTTTGAGGCAGGGGCGTTTAACATACAGAGAATAACTACTTCAAGTTATATTATATTATATTATATTATATTATATTATATTATATTATATACACATAATTAAAATTATTTACACAGCGGCCATTTGCCGTTCACAGTCTCCGCCACTAGATGGCCCCCGAAAGGAGTCAAGCACGGGGGGCGTGGCTTAATGTGGTCATGGCTCCACGTTGAGGCACGCCCCGATCTGCGGGTGGCAGCCAGGGGCTCTCTGCGTCACGCGGTCAGTGACGTCGGCGGCAGCGTAACGGACGCAGATGTGTGCAACACATGCAACAACCGGCTCTCATTTTTTTTTTAGCATTTATACCGTGAGTGGACCTGAGTGACACCTGGACCGTCATCTTTGGAGTACTGTACGACCGCCGCGTTTGAATTAAACGGTTTCGGGGGACAGGCTAATGAAGCTACGAGTGATTAGCTTAGCTGACGTTAGCATAGCTGGTGAACTTTTCACTCACTGACGTTCAACTTGAGCGAGCTAGCCGGGCAGGTGAAGCTATCAGCTAAAGACAAGGACGGACTCTGAACTTCCACAAGGGCAAGAATATCAGCTAAAGAGGTGCTAACAGACAGGGCGGCACTGGCTAACTAGCCTGTCCGACTTCCTTGTGTCGTTCGAGGTCGTTCTGCGCGACGTCCATCCGATAGCCAGCTGTTCTCCGGGGGGGAAACTAGTCATGAAGAGCCTCCCGTATTTCTGCCGGGGAGAGGTCATTCGGGGCTTCGGGAGAGGGAGCAAAGAGCTGGGGATTCCCACAGGTGAGTTATTAACGTGCCATTTATTTAACATTTGTTTTTTTTATTATTATTAATGAGCTATAGCCCCAGCCTACGAAGATGGCGTTAGCTGCGTCTGAATCGGTCTTATTAACGTAAAGCCACGAGTAACGTCAGATGATCAACACTGGAAGTCTGTCAGATGATTGTTCATTCATACTCACTGTTACCAAAGATTGTCTGTTGCGATTCACTCTGATGATGACACATTTTTGGTTTTTTTTGGTTTGTTTTTTGTGCGTCGACAATGCGTCATTTACCGAAATGATGCCTTGTATTATTTAAGGACTGAAGTTTCTAGAAAGAGAGAGAGTCCTGTCTTGATCACAGTGTCAGGGGCGAAAACATGCCAATGAATGAATGAAGTTAATTACCTAACGTTGGCACATAAAGAATATTAAAGTTTAAAGACGTTTCCCTCAAGTAACAAATTCATTTCTAATAATGATTGAAGATTTTGTGGATGAATTTCTCTCTGAGCATATTTTAAGAACCGGTGAAGGTTTTTTCTAAATAGAAAACTGTCTTCATTGAGGACAAAGTAGACGACTTAATTTCAGGAGATGGTTCCCGACCTGCCACACACAAAAGAATAACAGAGTCAGGTGTGATGTCTTTGTTTCCTGATGTTGTTTCACTCGTTTTCACATCTTCTCGCCACAAATGACACATTCTGACCGAAGCCTGTCCCATCCTTCAGTAAAACTCAAAGTTAAAGTAACTCTGGAGATATTACCTTCGTTTCTTTTTCTGTACTGCTGAGTCCACAGCGTTTCATTCACAAAATAGTGACGCTCTGACTGCAGGAAAAACAAGGATGGGCTGGCTGGCTGACCCGATGAAACTGATAGAGAGTGCAGGTCACAGAGGTTGAGAGGTCCCAGAGTTGTGGCCTGTGAAGTAGCCTACTAGTTGTGAGGACAAAAAATGTGTTTTTAAATAGTTTTATACAGAGATTTTTGTATAAATTATCCAGCAAGTGTGTGATGATTGATGATTTTAGTTAAGATAATGTGCAACTCAGAGCAGGTTGCTGTAGATGACCTCACATGTTGACATTTTTTCCTCCTTTCTGACTCTTCCTTCCATCTCAAGCTAACTTCCCTGACTCGGTGGTGGACAATCTTCCAGCAGATATCAGCACAGGGATCTACTATGGCTGGGCCTGCGTCGGTAATGGTGACGTGTACAAAATGGTGATGAGCATCGGGTGGAATCCATACTACAAAAATACCAAGAAATCCATGGTTAGTCCACGTAAACTGCGTCTTGTTTTCTCTGTTTATAGAACGTCACAGCGTTCTCTCTGTGTCCGGTGAAATGTGTTTGGCATTAAGCTTAAAAGAGGGGACAAATATCAATATTATATTGATATTATTAAGTATTTGATTTGATTTTAGACCCTACAATATGCATTTATGCTGTGCTTTTTTAAAATGATGAAGATATTCTTGTAGATTTCATTCACACTCCCTAATTTTTACTAATTTCAGATTCAAAGCAGGACTTCTACTATTCTAGTACATTCTGGTTTGTTAACATAACAAGAGAAATGTGTCATGTTACATTACATTAAACATTTTATTAATTAGGGCCCGAGCACGCTGTGCTGTGCGAAGCCCTATTGTATTTCGAATGTTTTTTATTTTTTTTTTTATTATTATTTTTATTTTTTTTCTTTTTCTTCCCCAAAGTAAATCGCTTTTTAGACGGCCTAAATGTACTGAAATCACTTAGAATTTGCTCACTCCCAAAGCCAGGCGAAATTACGATGGGGGGTCTCGCGTATGGGCGCACAAACGCTCTACAGCGCCACCTAGGTTTATGTTTTCGGAGGCCCTCGAGGACGGTCTCCATGCACGTGTACGAAATTTGAAGGAGTATAACACACGAGACACACAAAAAGTCTCTTGGTGACCTGGGCTACAGCGGCTTGACGCGCCCATTTCCTCTTGTTTCAGTTGGCGTCGTGTTTTTGGGGTCATTTCCAGGGGTCGTATTTGAACTTAACCTCCTAGGGCTTTCTATCCTATCTGTTTGAACCCATGTGGTGTGTTCTAAGGTCTCTGACAATGAAAAAATTATCAAAATCGTGAGTTTTGGATTTACTGTGTGGGAGGGGCGGCCACGAAATTTGCTGTGAGCCATGAAATTTCGACGCATAACTTTGCCAAAAATACTCCAATTCTTCCCAAACCTCTGATATAATGGCAGTCTGGCTGAGAACACATTTCCGATAACAACGGTGATTACAGCGCCACCTGTTGGCGATGGTGGAAGTGTCCATTTTACTTGACGCATATTTCTCCAAAGTTTTTTGTTATATTCACCCCAAACTAGTGATGTTGTCAAGGTCTGGCTTTGACATCGAGGCACTTCAACTTTCATCAGAGTGGTGTGGCTGTGGCGGCCCGTCAAAAGTCAACAGTGCCGATTTTTTCGATAAAATCTGAACTCCATTGACTTTTGGCTGATTTTCAGCAAAAGTGTTGGCTTCATATACTTCAGAGCTGTCTGAAACTTCTTGTGGTTGATACACCAATGTTATGCAAAATCGGCTGCATAATTAATTAGGGCGGGCAAATCGCCTATAGCGCCCCTTGAACTTTCTTTGAAAAGCCTCCCGCCTGACCAAAGTTTTGGACACATGCTGGTGAAATCCTAGCTGACTGTGACTGGCGGGAAGACCTACAAAAAGTCTCTTGGAGCAATGGGCTAAAATCAACAGGAAACTAGATATTTAAGAATGAAAATCACCGCTTGGTGTTTCGGCTGGTTGAGAAGGGGGCCATTGAAAGAACTCCTCCCAGGGAATTTTATCCACTGACTTCAAACTTGGTAGGTGTGTTCATATAGACTTCCTGAGTAAAAGTATCAAATGTGAATTCTTTGGATGAAACGGTGTGGGCGTGGCGATCCATCAAATTTGAGTTTGATACAGAATGCGAACTCCATTGACTTTGGCTGGTTTTGGCGCAAAAGTGTTTTGGGTTTCATACTTAGAGCTGTCTGAAACTTCTTGGTTATTAAAACCAATGTTATGCAAAAATTCGGCTACATAATTAACAGGGCGGGGGCGCAATCGTTTCATAGCGCCCCTCTTGAACTTTTCTTTTGAGGCAGCCCCACCACATTTTGGACACAGAGTTATGAAACTTAGCCGACTTAGATCATGGAGGACCTACAAAAAAGTCTCTTGGAGCAATGGGCTAAAATTAACAGGAAGTGAGATATTTAAGAATGAAAATCACCTTTTTTGGTGTTGCAGGCTCTTTGAGAAGGGGTCCTATTTGAACGAACTCCTCCTAGGGATTCTGGTCCAATTGACTTAAATCCCAGTAGGTCTTGTCCATAGAGGCTCCTGATTAAAAGTAGTCAAATTATGAATTTTGAGAAACGGTGTGGGCGTGATGATCCCATCAAATTTGACGCTTTGATCCAGAATGCGAACTCCATTGACTTTTTGGCTGGTTTTTAAGGCAAAAGTGTTGGGCTGTCATATACTTTCTCCGAGCTGTCTGAAACTTCTTGTGGTTATTAAGACCCATGTTATGCAAATTTCTGGCTACATAAATACTAGGGCGGGCAAAATCGTTCTATAGCGCCCCTTGAACTTTCTTTATAGCCCCGCCACAGTTTTGGACACAGAATTATGAAACTGAGAATTGTAGATCAAGGGAAGACCTACAAAAGTCTCTGGAGCAATGGGCTAAAATCAACAGAAGCAGATATTCTAAGAATGAAAATCACAATTTTAGCGTTATGGGCTGGCTGGAGAAGGTCCTATTTGAACGAATCTCCTCCAGGGATTTTATCCAATTGACTTCAAACTTGGTAGGTGTGTTCCGGACAGACTTCCTGAAAGTTATCAAAATTATGAATTTTGGATGAAAACGTGTGGGCGTGGCGTCCACACATTTGACCATTTCACCCAGTTCTGCGCGTGTGGTCACTGAAGGTGCACTTCAAGCGGCTTCAAGGTTTGTGTAGCCCACCTGGTGCCCCCTGCAGTTGACTCCTCCCACGGCTGAGAGGTGCGAGGGCCTGTCCAATGCTGCTTGCAGTTTAATTTCTTATTTTTTTTTCTTTTCTTCCCCAAAGTAAATCGCGACGGCCTAAATGTACCTAAAAACTCACGGTAATTTGCCTGCCTCAAAGTCAGGCGTAAAATTACGATGAAGGTCTCGCATGGGCGCACAAAATGGCTCACAGCGCCACCCAGAGAAGAGCAGCCGAGGGGCCCCAGACGGTTCCATGCACTGTATCGCAATTGAAGGGAGTATGTAATATACCGGCCACACAAAAAGTCTCTTGGTGACCTGGGCTACAGTGTGCCGCACGCCCATTTTGTTTTGTGCTGGCGTTGCTTTTGGGGTCATTTCAGGGTCGACGGAACTAACCTCCTAGGGCTTTCATCCTATCTGTTTGAAATGGCGCAGTGTTCTTAAGGGGCTCTACTAAATGAAAAATTATCAAACGGGAGTTGATTTACTGTGTGGGAGGGGCGGGCCACTAAATTTGATGCACGCGAAATTTCGGGACGTATGGAGTACCTGCCAAAAATACTCCAATCTTCCACAAACCTCTGATATATAATGGCAGTCTGGCCTTAGAACACATTTCATGACAACATTTGGTGATTTTCACAGCGCCACTGTTACGACAGGAAAGGTCCATTTTATTTGACGATAGTTTTCTCTGAAAGTTTTTGAGTATATCCACGCCAAACTAGTGTGATGCTTAAGTCAAGGCCTGGCTTTGACATTTGAGAAAGAATTCAACTTTCATCAGAGGGCGCGGTCAGGCGTTCATCAAAGTCAACAGGCCGATTTTTCTATAAAATCTTGAACTCATTGGACTTTTTGCTGATTTTCAGGCAAAAGTGTTAAGCCATATACTTTCAGAGCTGTCTGAAACTTCTTGTGGTTATTAAGACCAATGTTATGCAAATCGGCTGCATAATTAATTAGGGCGGGGCAAAATCGCCTTATAGCGCCCTGAGTCTTTTGAGGCGCCCCACACAAAGTTTTGGACACACAGTTATGAAACTGAACATCAGATCATAAAGACCTATGCAAAGTTCTGGAGTAATGTAAATAAAATCAACAGGAAGCTAGATATATAAAGAATTGAAAATCACTATTTTACGCCATATGGCTGGTTGAGAAGTGGTCCATTTGAACGAATCCCCTCCCTGTGGGATTTCAATTCAATGACTTCAAACTTGGTATCTGTTCATATAGACTTCTGAGTAAAAGCACAAAAATTATGAATTTTTGATGAAACGGTGTGGGCGCATGCATCCATCAAATTTGAGCCTGATATTTAGAATGCTAACCCATTGACTTTTACGGGTTTTAAGGCAAACTGGGCTTTCATATACTTTCTTAGAGCTGTCTGAAACTTCTTGTGGTTATTAAAACCAATGTTATGCAAAACGCTACATAATTAATTAGGGCGGGGCAAATCGCTCTATAGCGCCTTGAACTTTTTCTTTTTTGAGGCAGCCTCACCACAGTTTTGGACACAGAGTTATGAAATTTCTAGCGATCAGTAGATCATGGGAGGACCTACAAAAAGTCTCTTGGGAGCAATGGGCTAAAATTAACAGAAGTGAGATACTTGGGCACGAAAATCAGCTTGGTGTTGCAGGCTCTTTGAGAAGGGTTCCTATTTGAACTTAACCTCCCAGGGATTTTATCCAATTGGACTTCAAACTTGGGCAGGTCGTCCATAGAGACTTCCTGGGATTAAAAGACAAAATTATGAATTTAAAGAAACGGTGTGGGCGTGGCTTATCCATCAAATTTGGACGCTGATCCAGAACGCAACCCATTGACTTTTGGCTGGTTTTATAAAAAGTGTTGGGCTTTCTATACTTTCCAAGCTAAATTGAAACTTGTGGTTATTAAGACCCTTGTTATGCAAATTGGCCACATAAATAATTAGTGGGGCAAATTGTTCTATAGCGCCCCCTTGAACTTTTCTTTTGAGGCAGCCCTCACAGTTTTGGACACAGAATTATGAAACCCAGGAATTGTAGATCAAGGGAAGACCTACAAATCTCTCGGAGCAATGGGCTAAAATCAACAGGAAGTAGATATTTTAAGAATGAAAATCACAATTTTTAGCTGCTAGGGCTGGCTGGAGAAGGGTCCTATTTGAACTAACCTCCTAGGATTTTATCCAATTGACTTCAAACTTGGTAGGTGTGTCTGACAGACTTCCTGAGGAGTATCAAAATTATGAATTTTGATGAAACGGTGGGCGTGGCGTCCGGGTCACACTGACCATTTCACCAGTTCTGCACGTGTGTGGCTCACTGAACAAAGTACTTCGGCTTCAAGGTTTGCACTGCAGGCTCTTTTGAGAAGGGTCCTATTTGAACGAACTCCTCCTAGGACTTTATCCAATTGACTTCAAACTTGGTAGGTCTGTTCATATAGACTTCTGAGTAGTTAATAAAATTATAAATTTTGAGGAAACTGTGTGGGCGTATGACCATCAAATTTGACCCTTTTGATCCAGAATTTGAACCCATTGACTTTTTGGCTGGTTTTTAAGGCAAAAGTGTTGGGCTTTCATATACTTTCTCCGAGCTGTCTGAAACTTCTTGTGGTTATTAAGACCAATGTTATGCAAATTTCTGGCTGTATAAATACCAGGGCGGGGGCAAAATCGTTCTGCGTAGCCTTGAACTTTCTTTGAGCGGTCTCATTTCACAGCGTCAGGACACACAGATATGAAACCTCAGCCACCAGGTGAACATGCCAAGACCTACGAAGAAGTCTCCTGGAGCAATGGGCTAAAATCAACAGGAAGCGAGATATTTAAGAATGAAAATCACAATTTTAGCGTTATGCTGGCTGAGAAGGGGGTCCTATTTGAAATCAACCTCCTGTGATTTTATCCAATTGACTTCAAACTTGGTAGGTGTGTTCACAGACTTCCTGAGTAAAAATTATCAAAATTATGAATTCTGATGAAACGGTGGGCGTATATTCATCACATTTGACCATTTCACCCAGTTCTTGCTAATGTGTGTGGTCAATTGAACAAAGTACTGCTACTTCAAGGTTTGTGTAGCCCACCTGGTGCCCCTTATGTGCCACCCTCCCCGACGGGCACGGAGGTGCGAGGGCCCGTCCAATGCTGCTTGCAGCTTTAATTATTTTATTTTTTTCTTTTCTTCCCCAAAGTAAATCGCTTAGACGGCCTAAATGTACCGAAAACTCACTTAAAATTTGGCTCAAGTTCCAAAAGCTCAAAGGTAAAAATTACGATTTTGGGGTCTCACGCATGGGCGTACAAAAATGGCCCACAGCGCCACCTAGGTTTATAGCCGGAAACTCTCGAGACGGTTCCATGAATGCAGTACGAAATTTGAAGGAGTATGTAACATACCGAGCCACACAAAAAGCCCTCTTGGTGACCCACTACAGTGAAGCCGCACGGGCCCATTTTGTTTCAAAGTTGGCGTTGAGCCAAATAGCTCAGGGTCGACGGAACTAACTCCCTAGGGCTTTCATCCTATCTGTTTGAAACTTGGCGGTGTGTTCTAAGGCCGACAATGAAAATTAGTCAAAATCGTGAGTTTTGGATTTACTGGAGGGCGGGCCATAAATTTGGCGAGTTTTTCATGAAATTTCACTGCCATAATCCTTTGCCAAAAATACTCCAATCTTCCACAAACCTCTGATATATAATGGCAGTCTGGCTCTTAGAACACATTTCCATGACAACATTTGGTGATTACAGCACAATTCGTTGGCGACAGGAAGTGTCCATTTTATTTGACGCATAGCTTTCTCCAAAGCTTGAGTATATCCACGCCAAACTAGGTGTGATGTTGTCAAGGCCTTGGTTTTGAGCATTTGAGAAAGAATTTCAACTTTTCATCAGAGGGCGTGGTCAAAGGGCGGCCCGGGTCAAAGTCAACAGTGCCGATTTTTTCGATAAAAATCTGAACTCCATTGACTTTTTGGCTGATTTTCAGGCAAAGTGTTGGGCTTTCATATACTTTCTCAGAGCTGTCTGAAACTTCTGTGTTATTAAGACCAATGTTATGCAAAAATCGGCTGCATACTAATTATTAGGGCGGGGCAAAAAATCGCTCTATAGCGCCCCTTGAACTTCTTCTTTTCTTTGAGGCATCCCACACAGTTTTGGACACACAGTTATGAAACTTAATGACTTGTAGATCAAGGGAAGACCTAAGCAAAAAGTCTCTGGAGTAATACTAAAATCAACAGGAAGCGATATATAAGAAATGAAAATCACCATTTTGGCGTTGCGGCTGGTTGAGAAGGGGTCCTATTTGAACGAACTCCTCCTAGGGATTTCATCCAATTGACTTCAAACTTGCTAGGTCTGTTCATATAGACTTCCTGAAAAGTTATCGTACCAGGAATTTTGATGAAACGGTGTATGCATGTATCCATCAAATTTGAGCCTTTGATACAGAATGCTTAACTCCATTGACTTTTGGCTGGTTTTAGCGCAAAACTGTTGGGCTTTCATATACTTTCTTAGAGCTGTCTGAAACTTCTTGTGGTTATTAAAACCAATGTTATGCAAAATTCGGCTACATAATTAATTAGCGGGCGGGGCAAAATCGCTCTATAGCGCCCCCTTGAACTTTTCTTTTGAGGCAGCCTCACCACAGTTTTGGACACAGAGTTATGAAACTTAGCCGGACTTGTAGATCAAGTGGAGGACCTACAAAAGTCTCTTGGAGCAATGGGCACTAACAGGAAGTGAGATATTTAAGAATGAAAATCAGCTTTTTGGTGTTGCAGGCTCTTTGAGAAGGGTTCCTATTTAACGAACCTCCTAGGGATTTTATCCAATTGACTTCAAACTTGGTAGGTCTGTCCATAGAGACTTCCTGATTAAAAGTTATCAAAATTATGAATTTGAAGAAACGTGTGGGCGTGGCGATCCATCAAATTCTGATTTGATCCAGAATGCACCCATTGACTTTTGGCTGGTTTTTAAGGCAAAAGTGTTGGGCTTTCATATACTTTCTCCAAGCTGTCTGAAACTTCTTGTGGTTATTAAGACCCTTGTTATGCAAATTTCGGCTACATAAATAATTAGGGCGGGCAAATGTTCTATAGCTGCTCCTTGAACTTTTCTTTGAGGCAGCCCCGCCACAGTTTTGGACACAGAATTAAGAAACTTAGAGGAATTGTAGATCAAGGGAAGACCTACAAAAAGTCTCTTTGAGCAATGGCCAAAAATCAACAGGAACAGATATTTAAGAATGAAAATCACAATTTTTAGCGTTGTAGCTGGCTGAGAAGGGGTCCTATTTGAACTAATTCTCCTAGGATTTTATCCAATTGACTTCAAATCCTGGTAGGTGTGTTCGGCAGACTTCTGAGTAAAAGCATATCAAAATTGCGAATTTTGATGAAACGGTGTGGGCGTGAGCGCCTGGTCACATTTGGACCATTTCACCCAGTTCTGCTAATGTGTGTGGTCAATTGAACAAAGTACTCTTCAAGGCTTCACATTTGGTGTTGCAGGCTCTTGGAGAAGGGTCCTATTTGAACGAACTCTCCTAGGATTTCCATCCAATTGACTTCAAACTTGGTAGGTCTTACCATATAGACTTCCTGGTAAAGTATCAAAATTATGAATTTTGAGGAAACTGTGGGCGTGGCGATCCATCAAATTTGGACCCTTGATCCAGAATTTGAACTCCATTGACTTTTGGCTGGTTTTAAGGCAAAAGTGTTGGGCTTTCTATATACTTTCCGAGCTGTTTTGAAACTTCTTTGTGGTTATTAAGACCAATGTTATGCAAATTTCGGCTGCATAAATAATTAGGGGCGGGCAAATCGTTCTATAGCGCCCTTGAACTTTTCTTTGAGGCAGCCCCGACACAGTTGTGACACAGATATGAAACCTCAGCCAAATTGTAGAACATGCCAAGACCTACGCCAGTTCTGAGCAATGGGCAAAATCAACAGGAAGCGATATTTAAGAATGAAAATCACAATTTTTAGCGTTATGCACATGAGAAGGGGTCCCATTTGACCTAACTCTCCTAGGGATTTATCCAATTGACTTCTCAAACTTGGTAGGTGTGTTCCGGTTGTGACTTCCTGAGTAAAAATTATCAAAATTATGAATTCTGATGAAACGGTGTGGGCGTGATACCTGGTCACATTTTGATCATTTCACCCAGCTCTTGCTAATGTGTGTGGCTTCAATTGAACAAAGCATCAAGGCTTCAAGGCTGTGTGTTTTCCACCTGGTGCCCCATGTGCCACTCCCTCCGACGGGCGCGAGGTGCAGGGTCCGCCCAATGCTGCTTGCAGCTTTAATTAGGGCCCGAGCACGCTGTGCGAGGCCCTATTGTATTTCGAATGTTTTTTATTTTTTTTTTTATTATTAGGGCCCTAGCACGCTAAAGTAAGCCCTATTGTATTTTAATGTTTTTTTATTTTTTTTATTATTTTTTTTTTATTATTATTAGGCCCGAGCACGCTGTGTGCTGTGCTAAGCCCTATTGTATTTCGAATGTTTTTTATTTTTTTATTATTTTTATTTTTTTCTTTTCTTCCCAGTGCAAATCGCTTTAGACGGCCTAAATAAAATTAAAAACTCACGAAATTTCTGCCTGCCCCCAAAGTCAGGGCGAAATTACGATTTTGGGGTCTCGCGATAATACAAAAATGGCTCTACAGCGCCCACCTAGGTTTATGTTTCTGAGGCCTCGAGACGGTTCCATGCACGTAATGAAATTTGAAGGGAGTATAACATACCGAAAGCCACACAAAAAGTCTTTGGTGACCTGGCTACAGGAAGCGCATTTACGCCCATTTTGTTTCAAAGTTGGCGCTGTTTTTGGGGTCATTTCCAGGGTCGACGAACGAATCTCCTAGGGCTTTCATCCTATCTGTTTGAAACTTGCGGTGTGTTCTTAAGGCCCTCGATAATGAAAATTATCAAAATCGCGAGTTTTGGATTTACTGTGTGGGAGGGGCGGGGCCAATGTAAATTTCCATGTTTTCATGAAATTTCACGCTATAACTTCTACAAAATACTCCACCTTCCACAAACTCTGATATATAATGGCAGTCTGGCCTAGAACACATTTCCATGACAACATTTGGTGATTTTCACAGCGCCACCTGTTGGCGACAGGAAGTGTCCATTTTATTTGACGATAGCTTTCTCCAAAGTTTTTGGAGTTCAAACTAGGTGTGGATGTTGTCAAGGCCTTGGTTTTGACATTTGAGAAAGAATTTCAACTTTTCATCAGAGGGCGTGGCCGTGGCGGCCCGTCAAAGTCAACAGTGCCGATTTTTTCGATAAAATCTGGAACTCCATTGACTTTTTGGCTGATTTTCAGGCAAAAGTGTTGGGCTTTCATATACTTTCTCAGAGCTGTCTGAAACTTCTTGTGGTTATTAAGACCAATGTTATGCAAAAATCGGCTGCATAATTAATTAGGGGGCGGGGCAAAATCGCTCTATAGCGCCCCCTTGAACTTTTCTTTGAGGCAGCCCCGCCACAGTTTTGGACACACAGTTATGAAACTTAGCCGACTTGTAGATCAAGGGAAGACCTACAAAAAAGTCTCTTGGAGTAATGGGCTAAAATCAACAGGAAGCGAGATATATAAGAATGAAAATCACCATTTTTGGCGTTGCGGGCTGGTTGAGAAGGGGTCATATTTGAACGAACTCCTCCTAGGGATTTCATCCAATTGACTTCAAACTTGGTAGGTCTGTTCATATAGACTTCCTGAGTAAAAGTTATCAAAATTATGAATTTTGATGAAACGGTGTGGGCGTGGCGATCCATCAAATTTGAGCCTTTGATACAGAATGCGAACTCCATTGACTTTTTGGCTGGTTTTTAAGGCAAAACTGTTGGGCTTTCATATACTTTCTTAGAGCTGTCTGAAACTTCTTGTGGTTATTAAAACCAATGTTATGCAAAATTCGGCTACATAATTAATTAGGGGGCGGGGCAAAATCGCTCTATAGCGCCCCCTTGAACTTTTCTTTGAGGCAGCCCCACCACAGTTTTGGACACAGAGTTATGAAACTTAGCCGACTTGTAGATCATGGGAGGACCTACAAAAAAGTCTCTTGGAGCAATGGGCTAAAATTAACAGGAAGTGAGATATTTAAGAATGAAAATCAGCTTTTTTTGGTGTTGCAGGCTCTTTGAGAAGGGTTCCTATTTGAACGAACTCCTCCTAGGGATTTTATCCAATTGACTTCAAACTTGGTAGGTCTGTCCATAGAGACTTCCTGATTAAAAGTTATCAAAATTATGAATTTTGAGGAAACGGTGTGGGCGTGGCGATCCATCAAATTTGACGCTTTGATCCAGAATGCGAACTCCATTGACTTTTTGGCTGGTTTTTAAGGCAAAAGTGTTGGGCTTTCATATACTTTCTCCAAGCTGTCTGAAACTTCTTGTGGTTATTAAGACCCTTGTTATGCAAATTTCGGCTACATAAATAATTAGGGGGCGGGGCAAAATCGTTCTATAGCGCCCCCTTGAACTTTTCTTTGAGGCAGCCCCGCCACAGTTTTGGACACAGAATTATGAAACTTAGAGGAATTGTAGATCAAGGGAAGACCTACAAAAAAGTCTCTTGGAGCAATGGGCTAAAATCAACAGGAAGCGAGATATTTAAGAATGAAAATCACAATTTTTAGCGTTGTGGGCTGGCTGAGAAGGGGTCCTATTTGAACGAACTCCTCCTAGGGATTTTATCCAATTGACTTCAAACTTGGTAGGTGTGTTCCGACAGACTTCCTGAGTAAAAGTTATCAAAATTATGAATTTTGATGAAACGGTGTGGGCGTGGCGCTCCGTCACATTTGACCATTTCACCCAGTTCTTGCTAATGTGTGTGGTCAATTGAACAAAGTACTTCGAAGGCTTCGAAGGTTTGTGTGTTTTCCACCTGGTGCCCCCTTACGTGCCACCCTCCCCGACGGGCGCGGAGGTGCGAGGGCCCGTCCAATGCTGCTTGCAGCTTTAATTAATAATTAATTTTTCTCTCCTTGTTTTAGGAGACCCATGTCATTCACACATTCAAAGAGGACTTTTACGGGGAGATCCTCAGTGTCGTCATGGTGGGCTACATCCGTCCGGAGAGAAGCTACGACTCACTTGGTATGACAACTTTGTCTCACTCATACATACACACAAACTCCCATCTTTGCCTGGTCTCAATGATCTGATCTTTCCCAAGCTTCCACATTTGATCTTACTATTTTTCCTCTTGATTTACCACAACTCCCATGTTATTATCCACATTATACGCTCACTATTCTGACATTGCTCTTGCCTTCGACATTTCATACACACTCTTTGTGTCTTCTCTGATGGCTTTTCTGCATGTCTTCATCTCTCTTCCTAGTAGAAGCCCTCATTACAGCCATCAGCAATGACATTGAAGAGGCCAAGGCCAAGCTGGAGCTCCCAGAGCATCTCAAACTGAGAAAGGACAACTTCTTCACGAGCGCTCCCAGCTCCTCGTCAGCCGCGCCCTCCACTGCCGCATCCACGTCCCAGACTATTATGAATGGCCACTGACATCTGGCTATGACTACAGCAGCTGTTGTATGTGCACACACACACACTGTATACGCACAGGTGCGTGTGTATGTACCTATTAAAATGCACAGCCTCATTCTGAGATCTGCTTGCTGTCGCCATGGCTGCGCACGGACGCAAACATAACGAATCGATCTTTTTTTTAACGTGTTTTTTCTTTTACTTTGTCAGTGTGTCTGTTTAACTTCTGTTATTGGTTTGTTGCAGACATCCAGTCCCTTAATAGATCACGTTTATTTGTATAATGCTCGCACCAGATTGCCTGCAGCTCTTGGGTCTCAGTAGCCGTCTTTCCATCAATGCATTTTTATGCGCATTTTTGAAGTATTGCATTAGAAAAGGTTGATGGAAACGTCAAATTTCAAAACAGACTTCCTCAGGTTTGTCAGAATTTTTGCTCACGCTTGAGGTTAGTTCTGCAGGTTAATGCACTTAATCAGAGATGGAAACAAATCTGATGTAGCGAACATTTTACACACATAATTGATTTCTGCTCCAACGGTCTTCTTATCGCTCACATGGCTCTATAATATTTCCACAATTGTTCCATATAGATATGACCTAAATTTTCTCACATTAATACATGGAACAAACAAAAATGTCACAATTTTATTAATCATCATCATCATATAGACAAACGATGAGACACAGCATGATGACAAAGAGTGAAAGGGAAGAAGGAAATAAATAAAATAAAATAAAATAAAAAGACTTGGTGTTAAATAAAGGTCCTGGGACATTGTACTAAGTTTAAAAAAAAAAATACTTCCAGTTGTTATTAACTATAACAACTAAAATATGTAATCATGGATTGCCATCTGGCGAAATATTTCTCTGTGGAGCCTTATAATGTGTACTTGATTTTCTCATGTTTAAGAAACATCAAGATTACCATGACATTAGTGTCCTCCTGCGTGCCAAGAGGAAGGAGAATATCTATTGTGTTTTCTGTTTGACTGGCACTTTTAATTATGTCATCTTGGTGGAAGGGGTTCGGGTTAGGGGGTTAGGGTTAGGGCTATTCTCTTTTGCAGATCTACTCGAAATTCAGTTCAACATGACTACTAGTACGACTGTATATTTTGAATCTTTTTATGTGAGAAGGTACCTAAAGATATTTTGGGATGAGGGAAACCACAAAACACAGTTTGTAACAACCTGTACATAAAGATTACAGATCTCATAGACTAGAAACTCTGGAACTCTGTGAACACTACTTAGACGAGGCTTTTAGTCCTTTTCTGTTGCAGTTTGTTTCTGTATCACATAGTTAGAAAGAAAGTCTGGGCATTATTCATTATTATATCTGTAACAATACACTATATGAGACTATATGCAACAATATGGCTGAATGCAATGCAAATCTGTGTGAAGACAGGGAGATTAAATTATGAAATTGTGTAAGATTTAGTGGTATTAAAGTATCCTTGCTTTATTTTCTACCACTCTTTTCTTTTCCTTTTCTTTTTTTAACACAAACCCTCTCCTGTTTATCACTGCCCAAAAAAGGAACGGTCCTATTACACTGGACTGATGGGATTTGGATTTTTTGATGCATTATGCAGATAAAAGCTTGTAGACTGGAAACATGGTTATTTATTTAAGAACTGTGTACAAAAACATCACCCTTTGGATTTGAATGGTACTGTCTGAACACTTTTAACTGCATTTTCATTGTCAGCCAAGTAAGTTCTTATGCACACCGGTTAAGTTTTTTGCATTTTTCAGTGCAGCTTGCCTGCTGCTCTGTCTTCCTCTCTGGGGTTGTTCCAGATAGTAAAACATGGATGATGAGATGAGACAAAGAAGCATGATGGCCACAGCTCCTGTTCCCTGCTCTGATATGTTTTTTTTAAAGATTATTTTTTGGCTTTTTCCCAGCTTTATTGATAGAGACAGCTGAAGAGTGACAGGAAATGTGGGGAGAGAGATGGGGAATGACATGCAGCAAAGGGCCACAGGTCGGGACTCAAACCCAGGCCGGCCTTCGCATATGGGGCGGCCGCCCTACCGACTGAGCTAAGCGCCGCCCCCTGCTCTGATATTTACAAAGGACAACAGTTATTGAAGTGCATGAACACAAATGTGTAAGACAAAAATATGAAAGAATGATCAAACAGAAAATCCTACAATACACATTGTTTATTTAGTTTATGGGGTCCTTTTAAAATTCTTTCGAAATGTTTGTCTCCAACAGTTATATTCAAAAATTGTTGACCAAGGGTAGTAGATCTGTGTGTGTGTGTGTGTGTGTGTGTGTGTGTGTGTGTGTGTGTGTGTGTGTGGTGTGTGGTGTGTGTGTGTGTGTGTGTGTGTGTGTGTGTGTGTGTGTGTGTGTGTGTGTGCCTGCAGCTGTTTCGCTCTTACAAAGAAAATTATATGAAACTTTCTAATATACAAACACAGTAAGCTTTTTTAAACCCTTGTAAAATATTGTTTTAAATGTCTGAAATCTGAGTCTGTCTATGTGATTTGGGGCTTTAAGTTTGTATTGTAATTTAATTTTTTTTTAAATATTTTAGAGCAATATGAATGTTGACATTTATCATGCAACTATAGCTCTGACCCAAGAAGAGTTTAGCCGTTTTCCATTCTTTTTACAGTCTGGTAGTTTTTGTTTGTTTTCATGGATTTAAAGTCTCTAACAGCCTGAAAATGGTTTTCATTAAGGTCAACTGAAAGAATGAAAGACCCGATACAGAAAGTAGTACTTCACTGTAATTATGTTTTTAAAAATTCACTGCTATATAAAGCTTTTCTTTTGTGTTTAATGCTATGTTATCCATTATATTCATCCTCTAAAGCACTTAATGTACAGAAGAAATCTCACTGTAACTTTGAATTGTAATGTGCTGCTTCTTCAAACCAGACTTTCTGAAGTAGGGTCAAATGTTTTCCAGGCTCATTTGTTGCAGTTACTTGTAATAGTTTACACCGGGACCAGGGTTACTGCATGTATAGTTCTCATTCTTGTGTTATATATAATTTAATCAAATAAATAGTTTGATCAAGCCTCTAGCCTGATACCTACCTCAATGTTATTGTCCTAATAGTCAATGATGCACCCCAATAAATCCTGCACAGATGAAGTGGGCATAAACACAACAGTAATTTCATATTAAGCCTCTAAATATCAGACTAAAGTCTAAGTGTTAGTTTTACTAAGTGACTAATGTTAAGGCTCAGGAAAGACACCAATGTCAACGTTTAGACAACATGTATAAAGAAGGACCAGTTGCAGATTACCTGGAGTCAGTGTTGTGTCTATTTGTTGAGTTTAGTACAAGATAAGACACTGGAGTCAACCTGTTCTGCTGGAGTTCAGGGTAAACACATTACTAAGTGCCAGGTTGATGTTAGATAACATTGTAAGTACACTAGTATTTAGTGATTTCAAATTCAATTCTAAAACCAACTCCACTTTCTTCCATAACAGTCACACAGCAGCATGAACATGTTACTAAGCTCAACATTTAGAGGCGATGGCAACACAACACTCTCCTGTGGGTCGATTTCATGCAGTTTTTTCCCCAGATCCACTGCAACTCACCTCTGTGCAACAGCACATCTACAGGTTAATTTATAACACGCATTTTCACCAAAATACAGGCACACTCACGACGAGAACTCAAAGTCCAACTTTATTATGAAACAATTCACATTCACAGCACATTTCACCTCAACCAAGTGCAAAGAAAATGTATTTACTTTTCACACTTTCCGGTTAGTGGGATGCAGACCTGTTATTAACGCAGAGATGCAGCAATATGACCCAAATGTACAAACCTGAAG
This sequence comes from Protonibea diacanthus, assembly GCA_028641955.1. NCBI lineage: Eukaryota > Metazoa > Chordata > Actinopteri > Sciaenidae > Protonibea > Protonibea diacanthus. The sequence goes on along the minus strand of CM053985.1, from coordinate 18,238,166 downwards.
TCCAAACATTAAGGCAGAGCTAATAGTAGTGAGAAAACATCCTGATAAATCACCTCTCCAGCAACTTCATGCTGTGTTTTGAATAGAAATAAGGACACGTGCAGATGCTAGCATTGTGACACAGCAAGTACTGCCAGTAATATCCCAACAGCCATGTCCTTTAAAGCAGATGATGCAGAAATGTATATTATATTAGCATTTTGTCAAAATCTCTCTGAGTAATATAAGTGGACATTAACTATAATTGTTGTAAACAAACAATATTTTCTACAAATGAAATTAGTTGTTCTAGAAAATGTAGACAAACACACAAATCTGATTGTCAGTGCACTCGCAGCTACTCCTGAGGTTTGTGAAAAAGAAATCAATATGTCTATTTGAAAAGCTCAATCAAAGGAACAGGCTGCGTAAACCCAAAGTGAAGCAAAAGACGAAGAAGAGAAGAGAAGTCAACATCCAAATTGAGCCATATGTGTCTAAGATAATATTGATTGAATTTAGATGACCTTTGCAGGTCTACTGACTAATTTAAGACTGGCACTAGTGATTTGATTGTGTATTTCTGTGCTAGATTTATTATATTATTATTATTTATTATTTATTATATCGATTCTTAGTTCCGTGCAATCTTCTCAGATTTCCATCTCTCAGTGTGAGTTGTGATATCACCCTTAAAGCTGCTAAGACAACAACAACAGCCATTCACACTAAAAGAAAGTTATCAGTGGTCACGACACACAGGTCTGCCGGCTGTCATCAACTCTATCTGCATGCTGTCAACAAACTAGTAGCAAGATATCTGGTTGGAGATGGTCTGACGTTATTTATCATAAAGAAAAATCAAGAAATAATCGAAATGCTGGAAAGAAAGGAAACAACCAGCACGAATATGATAAGAAAATGTAACCACAGATGACAAACTGTCTTGATCAGTGCCACCAATACAGCCAAATAAAATTTATGGGGCCTGTATAAATATGGCTAGAGGAGAGTTAAACAGGAAGATGTTGATTATACCACAATAATCAGGTTTCAAAATATTAGTTGCGCCTATAATTGTTGTCTAAACTTTCAGTTGCAGCCATCATATATATCAAAATATTAACATTGATTGGTAATTGGCTGGTTTGGCTGGCAGATTGTGTCATTTAAAATATTCTGCGCACTGAATCGTTGCACATTACCTGGCAAATACTTACACACATTCAGCTCTCGTGTGTACAGCTCTTTATATTTTAAAACATATTGTATATATAATTATATTGTTTATATGTTTTAATACTTTTTTTTACTTTTTTTTATCTTCCTTATATTTTACTTAATGTTGGTTATGCAACAATAACACCAAGACAAATTACTTGTAAGTGAAATTAAATAACAGTAATAACAAGAAATCTGATTCTGAATCCTAATAACATTTTGGTTTAATTAAAGTGTGCGCTTGTTGCCCTTCATCACCCACGACTGCTCCACTTGCTAATCGTGCTAAGGTGGTCTGATGAAGAGTGATCAGCCCCCCCTCTGTTTTAAGCACTGCAATGATACATAGAGAAGAGCTTCTAGTTTCCGGTCGGGTCTTTTGCACTTTTTCATCTGTAGGAGTAGCTCTCATCATCGTACTCCATCTCAATCTCATCATCTTCCAAGAGTCCGTACTTGAACTTCCGATACACCGTCCCGTCTTGTCCCATGTACACAATATCCTCATCACCATCGTCTTCCTCATCTTCCTCACAGTCAATGATTCGGTCGCTGTACTCTCCAAATGAAGATGTGGTGGGTTTTGAGATAATCTCTGTATTAGTGTCCAGTTGCTGGTAACCTCCAGGTTTGGTTTTGGGTGCCATAGCGACTGATTTCGACCGAGCATTGAGGAAGAGGAAGATCCCTCCACCCACAATGATGACAAGTAGAACATAGACAGTGACAAAGTTTTTGGCAGCGCTCTTTTCTGTCTCAGCATCCGTCATCATAAAGTTGACACCCATGATGCACTCCTCTGTGAAGAAGGAGATGGAGCAGACCATGAGTTTATGTTATGACAAAAGAAATCTGTTAACAGAGTTTGTTTCTGATGAATCTCTATCTGGCATGAATGTGTTTCACAAGACTTTTTAATGAAACACAGTCTTGTCTGTGATGACCAGAGGCTAAGACAGCTTGGAAAATTCCTCATAAAAGGATCAGATTTTTTTCTTTCATTCTAAAATACATAGAAACTCCTGTTTGGTTTGAGACTCTTTGAAACTCATGCATACACGGTGGCAAAACTATCAATTAGATGAATTATATAGATGAAAGATGCCCTGAAAGAGCATGATTGATGACTCATGCAGACTTAAACACTGTTTTCCAGGAAGGAGTCTCAATACAGTGATCTGTTTGTGTGTTGCTGGAACCCAGTGTGGTTTCTTGGTTACCTCGTGAGGCCGTACAGTCACAGCAATCCATGGATATTGGTTTATCATCGTTGCGTTTCTCATCCCCACAGCAGGACAAGCAGCGGCCATCATCAGACCGGATCTGGAGTGCGGGGCATACTGTGCAGTTCCACATGCTGGGACCTCTGCAGTCCACGCAGGATGGATCACACGCCTTGCAGATTGCCTCATCGCTCTTGTCCTGGGGCAGCAAAAGAGTTTGATACATAGCAACTGCTCAACACTTACAGAACCTTGCCAAACTGCAGCTCTAGCTCTGATGGGTCATTCATCTATTCATGAGACAAAAAAGTTTGTAAAATGAGTAAGCTCTCTGTCACCTGTGAAATACCGTAGAAGCCTACGAGACACTGGGATTCACAGATGCCCCTCATGAACGTGAAGCCTTCATAACAGGACTGACAGGTCAGTGCACCGCCGCCTTCACAGAGAGAGATATCACACAGTAGCAAATCAAATGTCAGTGTCATCACATGGCTGAAATGGAGACATCAAAAGGCACAGCAGATTATGTCATGGCTAAGCTAGATAAGTAATCATAATATCATAATAGCACTATGACACACATGATTATTTGAGAAGATATCTCGAGATGTTGTGCCTGGGCCTTTATCCCAGGAGATTTGTTTCAATATTATGTCTTGGATATTCATTTTAAATGATCAGATACAGGCCTACTGTATATATTTTTAAGTTTTCTTTAAAAATCAAAAAGGCTTCACGTCAGCCCATGAAGCTTTGGCGACCCCTAGTGGGATATGGGACCCTGACCATGTAATTACCTTAGAGTCTAGCCAGTATCCTTAATTACATACATTTCTCCCCTTATCTGTCAGCTCTCAACTGTACTCTCTAATAAAAAGGTAAAAATTAAAAAAAAAAAAGCATGTACTTTAATTTCTTTCTTTTTTGTGGACTCTTTAATCTTGGTCTGTGTTCCCAAAAATATATCACTATAATAGAAATCGTTATTCTTGTGACCGTTTGAGAACAAAGAGATCTTATTTGGGGACAAATCTGTCTATAACCACCACAACCCATATTGCACATTTACACAGTCGTCGCCCATTAAAGATAAGTTTTGTGACTCGTGAAATCCAATATAAACACAAGTGCAGAAATAACTCTAGAAATTTACTCTGATTTTTATGTCACTGTAAAATCCAAAAATACACACACACAATTCACGTGAAATCACACAAAGGCCAAATAAGCCATAACAGGCTTCCATTACCGCTGCAGGTCTTGCAGGTGGGGTGACACATGTGACAGGTCTTAGACCAGCTGTCTTGGTAGTAGTTTGGAGGGCAGCTCTGCAGGCACTGTCCCCACTGCTTCACATATACATAGTCATGCCGACAGCTCAGACAGTTTCTGTTACCACGACCCCAACACTGGCTACAAGAGGGGTCACATCGCTCGCAAACCATGGTGGAGGTGTTGCCAAAGTGACTGAAAAAGAGAGAGGATGTTTAGTTTGTGGTGTTATTTAATGAGAAAACGACAGGCGATGCGTGTGTGAGTGTGTTATTCTAACCCCTCTGAACAGAATTTGACACAGCTGCTTCCCTGCTTGAAGAATCCAGTTTTACAGGTGACACACTGCACACTGTGATGACCGGCACACGACTGACAGCTGAAGTGACAGCGCTCACACACACGTTCATCCCTATCCTCGCCGTAGTAACCCACAGGACACGTCTGCACACATGTGTTGTCTGATGGACACAGATATACAAAGAGAAGTTTCAGTTTGGTGGATAAGAAGCATAAGAGTTACCACAGAGTAATCAAAAATACTTTTATCAACTTACTTAGTAGGAAGTTTGGCTCATCGCAGCTGAGGCAGTGGTCTTGACCAGGCCCAGAACAGCGATGGCAAGATTTGTGACACGGTTTGCATTCCAATTTCTGGTCCATATATGACAGCATGGGGCACTCCATGAACCACACACAGTGTCCACTGGCATCTATACGCCTGTTGACATCACAGCTGAGGCAGGATGAGGGTTCATGGCCTGAGCAGGTCAGACATGACCTGTCACAGCCTGGAACAATGAAGACATGGTCAAGAATTTCATTCATTGTATACACCATCATTTTATTTTGCACGATTAAAAACAAACTTCCAGCTTTCCTACCTCTGCATTCATTGGTAGTCTCATCATAATATGTGTTGTTGGGACACTGATGTAGACACTCTCCGTTGTAGCGGACAGCTTTCGGGTTTTTACACACATCACAGTCATCAGAGTCTGGTCCGTCGCACGAGAAACAGTCCGCATGGCATTGCACACACTCGTGTTGTGTCTCGCTGGCAAAGTAGCCATCAGGACAATCGTCCATGCACTCATCCACATGGAGGAAGTAGTAATCTTCACACACTAGGAGACAGACAGAGAGAGACACGAATAATGAGTCATTTAAATACATTTTGTTTCACTTGACTTAATTGCCCTTAAGCTCTTATAAACAATTGAATGGCAACCGGCAACCAACAAACTTAAACCTATGTTAAATGTTTAAGTATTAAAAGTAACTTTGGTCGTTATGGTTCTTTTGCACTACACAACTCTAGTTGTTTACTAGGATGAAAGAAAGGATGGCTGTATACACAAAATGTGCCAGGATGTGGGTTAGTGCTTAGGTGTAGTGTATATCATAAAATTCAGTCATAAGGATGCACAACCCGACCTTGATAAATGTTGGTTTTACCTCTTTTATCTTTTGTTATTTTCCTCACTTCCTTTACTCTTCCAACTCTTGGCTGAACCATTTGCAGTCCAGTGAGCAAAGAAGGAGCTCTCTGAATTTCCTATCGTTATGCCGTCTGCATCGCCTCCTCATCCTCTTCTTCCTCCTCCTCAATACTAAACTGAGTCACCGTTCAAAACACACATTTCTTTAATCCTCTCCACAGCTTCCATTTCTCTACTCTTGTTGACCGCTCCACCCAGCGTACTTACTCTTACATAGGCCATCTTGATTGCACTCTTTACAGTGAGCTGGACAGTGATGGCAATCTGTCCCTTTGGCGTAATAGCCGTCCGGACAGTGTGACATGCAGGAGTGATCCAGCAGCAAATATTGTGTCTCACAGCTCAGACAGTGAGAGGAATTCCCCTTGCAGGATGTACACTCTGGGGCACATGGCTGGCATGCACCATCTTGAGGAAACCCCCTGGGAAAAGGGGGCAGAGAGAGGATAAAATGATGTATCATTGATGTGTTATGATGGTGTGCATTCATGTGCAAGTCAAGAAATGATAAAAGCGCAAAAGCACCTTTGACACTCCACCACACACACTCCATTCTCCAGGTAAAGTCCACTGCGACAGCCCTGGCACTGCTGGGCGTCCTGGCACGTGACACAGCCCTTCGAACAACCTTCACACTTGTTGGACGACTTGTTGGCAAATGTACCATGTAGGCAATGAGTCACGCAGGTCTGTCGGGCAGTCAAAAAACGACCTGGAGACAGAAAGACAAGTCACACCACTGATACAAGAAAAATAATGAAGCACACAAAGTTTGTCCGTGGTTTAAATGTAAGATTCTTTATCATCCTTTCTAGAAAAAACAAGCTCACTCTAATGGTGCATACAGACAACAAATGTTTACCTGAGTAGCAGCTACTGCAGTTCTCCCTCCCTGAATCATAGCAAGCCTTACAGGACGAGTGACACAGACCACAATCACCCATTCCTGATGGTAAACAAAAAACAGGAAAAAGTGATGTAGACACAAATGACAGGAGACAGGAAGAAATGAGGAGACGACCCTCACAAGACGTCATACTAAAACTTACTAAAAAGTCTGAGGATGGTTTGTTGAGTTTTGGAAAAAAAAAAGAAAAGGTTTCTTAAAGCGTAGGAAATCATTCACATCCACCCAAAATGAAAGGTTAGAGGTGGGTGGTGTTAATACAGAGGTTAAAATAAATATTTGCCGTACGGTTTCGGAATTGTTTCTCAGGGCAGGGAGTGAGCTGTTTGGCCTCTAAACACTCCCCGTTCTTCAGCGTGAATTCGTCCTCACAGGAGTCACAGTCATCATATCGGGGCCCTCCACAGGTACGACAGCTGCGGTGACAAGGCTCACATTCCCGACTCTCCTCATCCACAAAGAAACCTTCTCTACAGTGACTCACACACTCTCCATCTGTACACACAAAGATTTTGTGAGAAGAAGAAAAGAAATTATTTGTCATCTCTGACATTTTTTTTGTACTTGGACTGCTTTTAATCACGGAGGCCGACAGATGGTGACTTTTACTGTGATGTATGCACTTTTTTTAAATTTATTTTTTTTTAAATACCATCTGGGATATTAACTAAATTACAATATTTTATATCAAAATCAGATTCAGATCACAGTTTCCTCATCTTATTCTGGTCCCAGGAGTTTATCGGCTGATATTCACACCATTAAAATGATATATACATACCTAACACGTAGAATCTGTCTTCACACCAGTAGCACAGGGAATGGTCACAGATTACGCATTTCTTGTCTTCACACGGAGTACACACCATGCCGTCGTCCACATTATAGGTGCGATCTGGACAGGACTGATGGCAGTCTGTGCCTAACCTGACAAACAAACGGACAGTATGAATATGAGGACATATGAATATAACTCCATACTACTCCATAAAAACTATGAGACAAAGAGACTTACTTGTAGTAACTATCCTCACATTCGAGGCAAACTGTTCCTTGTGTCTGATCTCCTGAATCCTCTGTGATGATGAGAAATTATAATGAATAATTAACAACAGATCAGGCAGATTTTGAATTCAGGATTCGGTGGAATGGTTTGCAAAGCAAGACCAAAAAAGAGTTTAGTTGTTGCCTTTTATGCACTGACATGAGTAGAGGTGAAGCAGCAATCTTTGTTTGACGGATTTCAGACGTTTTTCACTCCATACAAAACATGACAAAATAAGATAAAGATAAAAAACACTGTGGTAATAAATGTCACTAGATGTTGGTTTATGTAGTTAAAATGTGGAAAAAATCTATCTTTCATCCCATCTCATCTACCGTGCACCCAGTTTCCTTTAACACCAGCAGGAGGCACTCTGGCAACACACAACAAATGTGTTCACACACTTCACTGTAGTATTGAATGGCACTCTCACATCAATCACCAGCTGAGTGTGATCAATGTAGAACTAGCAAACAAATTAAACCCAGAAGTCTTCAAACAAATGTAAACGTCAAAGAGTCTCTACAGGCATTTCAGTTCACATTTATAACGTCTTTCGTCTTCAAGAGGTCAGAGTTAGATGCTGCTGCTCTGTTGAAATGTGTGTGTGTGTGTGTGTGTGTGTGTGTGTGTGTGTGTGTGTGTGTGTGTTTCGGTGCAGCTTGCACTGCAGGTGTACTTTTGCTGAGCGACACAAAAACAAGCATAATGTGAGTGACAGCTTATGTAAAACTTGCTGTTAATGTGTTTTTTTTTCTGTTTGTTTTGGTTTTTGTTATTGGAGACAGGGGGGGTCTTATGCAGGAGGTTATTAATAAGTAATTCAGGTGAGTGTGTGAGAAAGACATGCAAAGGCAAAGGAGAAAGTTAATTCCTCCTCCAAATTAATTAATTCATGCTGTCAATCAAAACCATCCAACTGGTAACTAAAAAAAGAGCTACGCTGTCATCCTTTAGTCCAACGATGTCAAAATATCTCCAAGGACAGAGGGAACAAGGAGGGGGGCAAGAGTCAGAGAAAGAAAGAATCAGACAGGAAGAACAAAGAGAGAGGAGGTAAAGGAGTGTTAGAAGAGATGGAAATAACTACTAAAAAGCACCTTCTGCAGACTTTCCCTTGGGACATTCATCCTCTCCAGAAAAGCCTCCATCGACCCCCACACCCCATTCCTCTCTCTGTTTCCTTCCAGCACCCACAACTTAACACTGCACTGGTTTGCACTTCAATGCGGTCGACAAGCCACTACCTGTGAAAGCAATTACTCATACAGAGAGGGACTGGGAGAAAGGAAAGGTGGGAGGGACAGAGGAGCCGGAAATCATGCCTTCAGGCTGTGTCTATGTGAAGAGAGAAAATAGCGCCCGCATAAATATTAACTGTGCAAGCCAGGGGATGGGGGATTTCAACAGAATTTATACTGGCATAGACATCCTCAAGTATGCACTTGTGGAATGTGCAAGCACTCATACAAACACATTTACAGTCTACGTACACTCACAAGCTACATGTATATACACACACACAATAAAGTAATGAGCACTCAGTACCAGTAAAAAGTGGGTAGGGATGAATGGAGTTGTCGCTTGCGTGTTTATCAAGATGCTTTTGAGAAGAGAATAGATGTGTGAATATAATGAACATTCATGAGAAGCTCAGGAATGTGCTGCGCAGCATCAAAACAGCTGAACACTGGAGGTGAGATGAGCTCAAGTGTGCCAATAGCCTCTGAGCAGCGAGAGTGGTGAAATGGTGCATTGTCTGTGTAAATCATCTTGTCTGGAACAATGAAGGTCAAAGAGAAAAAGTGTTTAGCAGCCCTCAACAATGAAAAAAGAAAAAAAAACATCTTGAAATGTTGTAAGCAAAGGAATGAAAGAAGTAGGAACACAGATGATTTTCGGAAAAAAAAAAAAAAAACTTTCAGCACACAACTGATTAGAGATCAGCAGCATTGTCCCTTAACAAAGGAAGCCATAGCACCATGTGCCAAGGAGGAGGCCCAAGATAATTAAGTTTTGTTTTTTTTTTTATCTCAGGTAAAAAGACATCTTCTCTTATCACCGAGCTACACAAGACATGTTCATCAACACCGTTCCCCGAGTTACACGGAGCCAACACAAATGCTGGAACATGACTAATCCATCCATCCATCCATCCTTCCTTCCATTATCTGTGATTGCTTATCCTCATCAGGGTCACGGTGAGGCTGGAGCCTATCCCCGCTGACTTCGGGCGAAAAGCGGGGCACACGCAGGACACGTCGTCAGCTTATCGCAGGGTACAAAGAAACAAACAACCAGACTAATCCAATAATAAAAAAACGTCCAGCCCTTACTCATTCATCCTGATTAAGAAGTATAGTATGCAGAGAGGATTAAACTGATGATGGGTTAAAAAGAAGTACTGAAGTCATTTAACAGGGGAGATAGGACTGAGTAAGGTGCTGCTGCATCTTATCACACACTGTCAGACTGCTGATAGATCTTAAACAAAAGCACACACACACACGCACACACACACAGCTCATTTACAAACTTGTAAACTTAATCTTAGATGTATAATTAAAGCCAAATTAAACAAAACCTCAAGTGCAAATGTTTGGAACCAGTAACCAGCTGGTGCAGTGTTTTTATAAGCAAGTCTGAAGAGATAAAGATAACATTTTGGTGTGAAGTTTTCATTTTACTGCATGTGTTAATCCTAATCTATATGTAATCCTACTTTTGATTTAAGAACTACACCCAAATCCTAACCTAAAAGTGTGTGTGTGTGTTGCCACAGATCCCAAAAATGTCTTCACATTACTGTAAATGTCTAAAACTGGCAACACAAGCGTATAATCCATACTGTAAGCACGCACACGCACACGCACACACACACACACACACACATATTAGATGCCAGTCTCAGACACTGCAAGTTCTGTTTCATCTTCACTTTAGCCCGTAGCATCGCGTCACAGGGCCAATCATCTCAGATCTCTAATCTGCTGACTGACTTGTTTAGCTTGCAGAATTGTGATTACTAAGAGCAAGTGGGTGTCGGGGAGGCTGTGGTGGTGGTGGTGGGGGGGTGAGAGTGAAAAAAGATATTCCACCCAGAATGCATAATGACATAATAACAGCCCGTCTCCACCTCAGACTAGTTCAGCACAACAACAACTTTCTGTGGTATGTTGGTAACCATCTCTGGGTGAATCGTCTTGTACTGACAGGGTGAGGTGTGAGACTCATGCTGCATGCTTTACTCTGTACAATGTGAACAAAAACAACAACATTCATTTTAGTGTCCCGTTTGCTGTGTACGAAGCTACGTCGATTTTTGATATTTATTAACAGTATGAAGGGAAACAGCAGGGGAAGGACAAATAGTTACCGGCAGCATTTGCCCAGGAGTGGAAAATCAAATTTTTTTTAACTCTTTGCGGGATATATAATGTCTGCCTCTGAACATAAATTAGATTCCAGGTAGTTTTCCTTGTGGACTGATGATTATTTTTGTTGCAAAAAGGGGAAAAAATATCAGATTTTATGCACTGATGTGAGCCCAAAGTAGCAGATGTGGCTGATAATTAAGAACATTTGTTCCAGAGATCATTTATGTTTGTCCAAATGACTTCCCTAATGAATGAGGCTTATTGGAATGACTGTGCGCTAACAAACATTAACTGTGATATTTTAATAACTATAAACGTTGTCGTAGTAATAGAGAGCCCACAGCTAAAGAGTCAGGTGCAGCAACAGTCAATGACAGCATCATTAGTAAATGCAGGCACCAAACCTTACAGCTACACTTATCTTGTCTTTTATTTGGTGTCATGTTTTGGTTACAAGCAATCCTGACATCTCTCTCTTACTTCTGTCTTACTTCTAAGGATCGAGGTGATAAAAGTCTTAACATTTTTTTCATCTACAGTCACTTTTAACCCAAACATGTTTCATGCAGCTACAGTATTCTGAAGCTGATGCTGAAGCTTGTACGTGCACTTGTTTTTTTTCTCCAAGAATTTGATCTACGAGGAAGATGAAAGAGGTCGGAAAAGTGAAAGTGAGGAGTGAGAGGAAGATGTGTTCTACTTACTGCGTTTACATGTCTTGCAGCCCTCGTCACAGGGGAGACAGGCATCATTCTCTGCATCTGTGACCTCACCTGAAGAGAAGAGCAGATAAAATAGTGGAGATGGTGCTGAAATGACATGTAGAAGATCCAACAAAAGTCATTTGGATTCAATATGTTATGTGTCCAATTTGAGTTCATGTTCAGCCGTGGATGAAAAAGAAGTTACATATATTTAAAGCAACTTTTCACTGCTGTTTTTCATAAATTAGTCAGAGTTTTTTTCTATTGGAGTGCAGTATATCTTACATAAATGACAATTAAAATACCACTGTAATGTTAATGGAGAGAAGAGAAGAGAAGAGAAGAGAAGAGAAGAGAAGAGAAGAGAAGAGAAGAGAAGAGAAGAGAAGAGAAGAGAAGAGAAGAGAAGAGAAGAGAAGAGAAGAGAAGAGAAGAGAAGATGAATTCGATGATGAAGACCGCCAAATTAATAGCCGCCTGGCCAAACAAGTACAAAGTGACAAATCCCACCATCATCCATACCAGCTAAAGTTTCGCCTTCTCCAGAGTTCAAGCCATCTCCTGTTGAGACCTGCCTGTCTCATATGATAAGAATTTCGTCTCATCCTCCCACTCGTACACTTTATATCTCCACATACAAACATTGTCATGTTTACTCGTCACGTCCACATCCGCCTCACATTGAATGTAGTGAAGCTGTAACCTCTCCTCCTTGTCTCAGAAACATCTCACTCAGAACATTTCAGTGTTTTTCAGTCCTCCTTTGGCTGGCAATCATGTTTCATCTCGTGCGATACGAGACGAAGCACAATGTGTTCATATTTCACAATTTATCTGAGGATTAAAATAGATTCAGCAAATGTTCTTTAGTTGAACAGATTAAGAACAGAAAGTAGAAGCAACAACACGTTGGCATGAAGATAGCAGTCATTGACTGTTTCATACAGTATTTTGCTTAAGCAGCAGACATAATGTTTTTGTGTTTTGAGTGTTTTTGTATTTCAGTTTTGGCGTTTATGCTTTGTTGAAATGAGTTTCATGGCCACATATTATTTATAGTTACTTATAAATATCAAAAGCACCGTAGAAATCGATTATTTACGTTCAGAAGCTTAAAATTCCTCCTCTTAACTGCACATTTTTCACACCTGACACCGAAATCCAAATACTTTTAGTACCACAGTGTACGAGTTCAAAGCCAGTCCAAAGAATAGTTCCCTATTCTCAGAGCCCTGTGTGTTGGCATATTTTGAATTTGAATTTTAATACTTGCTTTAAAATGAGGTCACTGTGCTACATGTGTGTTCCCTGAGGTAATGTTTGCCAAATTCAGCCCAGCTCTGTGACAGTGGTAGTGAGCATTAGTGGCAGCTATTATAAAATCCTTCCAAAACTCTTCATTTATTCATCGATGGTAAGAGGTGGATGACATATTTTTAATTCCTGCTTTTATTTTTCTCTGCAGAAGTCACCCACCCTGCTCAGCATGCTTTACATCACAATCAGTAACAAAGTCTTCGTTGATTGCACCAGCATCTCTCACCTGCGCTGCACTCCAACGGGACACACTGCCCATTTTTGAGCCTGTGTCCTGGGCTGCAGCGGAGGCAGCGATCTTCTGCCGTACAGATGAGGCACTCTGAAGGACAGGGTTCACATTGTTTCCTTAGAGAGTGGAAGTGCCCCTCTGGACAGGCATCCCGACACTGACCCTTAAAGAGGTACCGGGCCACCCCAAACTTATCTGGAAGGAGGTAGAAGAAAAGAAGAACAAAGACTCACACAGAAACATCAAAACATATGTTGGTGTGTCTCTAATTGTCAAAAACGTCTGTGCTAGTGTGTGTGACTGTAATTTCATACATGTCTGGGCCTGTGTGTGTGTCAGTGTTTTGAAATGGACACTTTCAGATTTCTGATTAGCCATCTCTTCTTCCTTTGTTCCCTGTTACGCTCCTTCTGCAGGTCTTTCTTTTTTTTTACACCCTCCAGAGACAGCAGGGGTGTAAAAAGCATTACTATCAGCGGTCAGCATCAAGAATTGCCTACACCAGTATACGTGTGTGTGTGTGATTGGCCAAGATAAGAGAGGTTGTTTTGAGAGAGAAATGACACAGAGAGAGACAGATGGAGGGTCTCTTCATGTTATTATTGTTATGTCTCATTGAGCTTTCAGACAGACCTGCAATTAAATGGAACCACATTTGCAAACAGTCTGACAAACTTGCCAGCTAATTGAGAGTGTGTGTGCGTAGGTGTGTGTGTGTGTGTGTGTGTGTGTGTGTGTGAGATGAGAGAGTGAGTGTAAGGAGGGGAAATCTGGTGTTAATCTTCTCCTTGGCTGTCTGGTATCTTAAAGTGTGCGTGTAACAGAATCTCCCTAGTGTAAATACATTCATTCTGACAGCCATAATACTGTCTGTCACACTGTGATAAACACAGTTATTAGTACCACCTATTTCTTCAGCTGTGAGCCTCTAATGACGTCCAGGTTTTATCATAACGATTGTTTTCACATTGATGAAAAAGACTTTTTTTTTAAGGACTTTGGATTGGCTGCAAAACTTACCAGAAGATTTTTTTTTTTTTAAAGGAGGTAAATGTAGTCATCAAATCCAGACACAGCTTGAGCTAAAATCTAAGAGGTGTGCAGTGACCTCAGCGTGAGGATACAACGAACAAATGACCGATTTCCCCCTTTTAACACATCTATCAGGAGGCTTTGGCTGAATTACTGCTTTAATTAGCTTCATTTACTTTTAGAGGATTGATTGGTGGAGTGTGGCACCAATGAGCCTTGGGCTTGATCCATGCGATGTGTAACGAAAAAGCACGATTTCACTTAGATTCCAGTCACAGCTAGATGGATGGGTTTTTAAGGTGAACACCGTGCACCTCTGCAAAAAGCAACCTGTGTCACTTCACAGGCTGAGAGCGTGCAGGGTTTATAGAGGGAATCGTTCAGATACATAAGATGGTACTTATGGTTTGTTCATGCTTCATCCTGTCATATTTGAGAAATATACAAATGCTTGGTTAAATGTGCATTCAAATCTTAACCCAGCTTCAGTACCTCTGTCACAGCTGGTGCAGTTGTCAGGCCCCTCATCAGTACACTCCTGGCAGGTGTGGTGACAGAGATGGCACTGCCTGCCTGTGGCATAACGCCCCTTCTTACAGCGGAGGTCACAGCGTCCATCATCAAAGAACCTGCAGGGGAGGATGTGGTGTCTTTAGTGTTTGTATAAATGATATTGTACATACAAGACGGATTAAAAATGCTGCTACTGAAACAGTTTAATTTAAAGCCACCACATGATTTTTTGGTCATTATTCATTTTCTGATCGTATGCGGGCTGCTTGCATTGGAATACAGCAACAGCACCTCCTCAGCAGTATTACTTTGCATCTTTTGAATATAGATGTTTGCATGGCAGTGGTTCTCACCATGATTTAGGGCAGCTGGTGCAGTCCTCTCTCTCCGGACCCGTGCACTGCATACAGGTAGCGTCACACATGTGGCACTTTCTATGTTGACTCAAGTATTCTCCTGCAAACGGAGAGAGCAACAGTGAACAAACATGACCTCACATCTGCCTCGGAAAAAAGACTCATATCTCATAACTCTGTGCTGTGTTTGCTCCATGCTTTTATTATTATTATTATTATTTGTTCACAAGTTTCGTTTTGTGTTTGCTGATTTCTTTTTTTCTTTGCTTGAATGACTTTAGTCGATGCTGTCATGTCCTAGTTGCACCAATTATAACAAACACTTTTCATTTCATTGAAGGTTTCAGCTCATTATCCTCTGGCTTCCGACATGTCCTGCACAATAACAGCGATATCTCTGTTTGTTGACTTTTTCTCTTTGTCTTCTTTTTTTATAGTGATTTCACAGGTCTAAAATCATCTTTGAAAACTGCAAATATGAAAAATGAAAAATGTCAGCTTCTTCTTTGTTGCAGAGAACTTCTATAAAAGATATGATTTGATGTGTTTGATGAAGAATTTGTAATCAAAAAGACTAGGACTTTTTATCATGAGCACGAAGCTACAAATTTTTACTCCAGAGATAACAGAAACATACCGACATCTTCTTTGAACTAACAATGATATAGTGTTGTAGAAAATGTACTGTGTCTCTACATTGTTATGATTAACTGATCCTGGCTCTGCCAAGCATGTGAAGAGGTTCAGACTGTCTGTTTGGAAACATTATAGGACCTTGGGGTATCTCTGTTCCTTGATATGTTGGATGGAAACTGGAGCTAAGGAGAGTCACACACACATCTATTTGCCTGTTTCCCGTTAACAGTTATTGTGAATATATTAATTCTAAGACATCAGAGACTAATGAGGCTGTTTTATTCATCATATAGCCACAACAAAAACGGTTTTAAGTTTGCCAGAAAGCTCATACGTGAGTTCAAACCATTTGTGTGTGCGCTATGTTCTCTCCATGTTTGTGCAGATTCCTGCCACAGTCAAGAGACATGCGGTTTACGTCAACCGAGTTAAACATGAATGAATTTGTCTGTTGCACCCTGCCTCCTAGGGGTTACTGGAGCTTTTCTCAGACCTTGAACAGAACAAGCTTGGATGACGGTTAGAAAATACTTGTTTTGTGTAAACCAAAGACTTCCATAAGCAATACTTTTAACGGGCTGTACTTGTGACAGTGGCAAAATCGGCTTCACGTTCAACATCTTTTATATCAACTTGCTGGTGTTTTACACTTGAGAACAAAATGCCTTCCTGCAGCCCTATGGCTACACCCTACACTGTCGAAAATGCTGAAAATGTGTGTAGGTTTTGGGAGGTCGGAAAGTTTTTGTTGCAGGCTGGAAATTGAGTTTTGGGTGCCAGAAATCTCCGCACCTGGCAAAGCAATTGTTGAGTCACTCACACTGATCATCAACAGCATTATCACACTCCAGATATATATATATTGTACATTATCGTCTGCCCTGGACATACTGCACTTGTAACATTATTAATAAATCCTATTTAACAAATTGTATTTTTTTTGCACATTGATTGAGGTTTAGGTAAACTTTGATCACACTCACCCGGGACACACGTAATATGCTAATATAAGCTGTTGTGTCCAACGCTGTTGAAGGATTGAGAAAGAAACTTAAAGAAAACAACATCAACCTTCAGCTTCACACTTGGCAGCATTGAAAAGAGCCGTAACAAAAGAGGCATAAACAATGTCTCCTATCCCACCTTTGTATTAGACAAAGGTGACAGACACTGGCTCAGGCATAAGGATGTAGCTCTGTGTGTGTGTGTGTGTGTGTGTGTGTGTGTGTGAGCATCCTTCAAGGCAGCGGCGAGGTTGTCTGTGCTCTCTGGCTTTCTGTGAAAAGCTCAATTGTTCCTTTCAAAACAAAAGAGCTTCTTTGTGTACAAACACAACAGGCGGTTGCTTCCCATTCAGTAGAGCTCTGCAGAAACCATTCAAACAGCCCCCGAATAAACGCCGTCACTCTCCCTCACACACATACACACACGCACACGCACACACACACACACAAATTGTCTCCCTGTCTTTCTGTTTGTCTCCCC
The DNA here is from genome assembly GCA_028641955.1 of Protonibea diacanthus. Lineage (NCBI taxonomy): Eukaryota > Metazoa > Chordata > Actinopteri > Sciaenidae > Protonibea > Protonibea diacanthus. The sequence goes on along the minus strand of CM053985.1, from coordinate 18,221,362 downwards.
CTCACTCACGCACACAAACAAACAGGGAGCCAAGTTCTCAAGGGACGGAAGGCCGTGCAACTGCACTCAGCAAAAGCAGACACTTTGGACTCCCACTGCCAGACGGGAGAAGAATGGAGCGGAGAAGAAAGAGAGCCTGTCACTCAGGGGAGTAAAACTTTTCCTCTGTTATGGACTCAGCTGACCTTGCAAGGACATTGACAGTCTACTGCGTTAGGAGAGAGAGCTCTGTTGGCAGATATCACACTGACATCCACCACACCTGGTCCTGAATCCCAATTCCCCGGCCCATCCACCTCCTGATACCTGCACAGACGTGGTCCAAAAAAGTAGGAAAAACAGGTATATTTACTCCAACCCGCAGCTGGTCAAGAGAATATTAACTACACTGTTTCTAATAGTGTGTATTTATTAACACAGAGACGTGCTCTTCCTTCTTAACCTGAGTTATACATTATTAATCCATGCAGGGAAATGTATCCTCAGTATTTCACCTATCCTAACTATTAAGTAAGCCAATGGGTTCAAGGGTAATGTCAAGATTATTACCTAACATCCACGTCTTTTGGAGTGGGAAAACACTTTCTGACAACTACTGAGCCACAGCTCTGCCAGTTCAACAGAATAAACTAAGATTTTCATGGCTCCCCACAGGATGGAGCCAACAATTATGGCCAAAATCAGAACTAGAGAGAGTTCAAGCCATGACAAGACATAGACTGAAGAGAAACAGTGTTTGTTGCGAGTTTGGTGAGGATTGAAATCCACATATATGTGCAAGATATTGAATTTTATATTACTTTAAAATAAATTAGCCTATAAAGTTCAAGAAAATGTTTTTTTTTCTTCTTCTAGGATTCACAGAAAATTGGGCAGAAAATCATTTAATCGAAAAAAGAAAATAAAGGTTTAAAAATTGTACTGTAGGGTTGATCTCACACAAACTGTTCACAAACCTGTGTGTGCAGCTGTATTAATTGTATGTCCTGCGAATTACCTGTACAGAGTCGCTCAAATCAGTGCGTAAAACAAGTTTTTCCCTTCTCCAGTGAGAAAGAAACATGACAGCGAAACCTTAACAGCATCAATGATCACATCAAAACTCCTGCGTAAACACAATGTTATACATAATATACCAGTTCCACAACATGTATAGAAACAAAACATTCAAAAATATTTGTATGAGCGGTGACAGGGTGTGTGGCTACAGTTATAAATCACCTGATTTATTGTATAAATTTACAAAAATCTAAATATCTTATGGGTTAAAGTACAACTAATTTGTGATCTTTTCCCTCCTCAAACAGGACTGGAGTAGAATATGATGACTTTATTTGTATTATAGACCTGCAGTTGTTGATACCTACTCCTACAATATTAATTTCTGCTGTATGGCAAGAATAAAACTCAAAGAGTAACTAGAAAGGTTCTACATTCAGACCCACGTTATCCACCTCATGAATGTAAAATAGTTTCGACTAAATCCACATAAGACAATGAGGTTTGCACAGATAAAATTAAAAAAAAAAAAAAAAAAAAAAGCATCGAAACCTTAATGCTGACCTGTTTTTAACTCCCATCTAATTGTCAGTGAGTGCACATGTCTCCCTCTAAGTGCTCTGCCCGGGGCATGTGGAACTTTCATTTAATCAATCAGATGGAGTGCCGAAAAACTAAAAGTTTCTGCAAGAAACGATTTGAATTTCAATGATGTTATTCCCTTTCATGAATTTGCAAAAAAAAAAAAAAAAAAAAAAAAAAAATTAAATTAGAAATTCATCAGAGAGTGAAAACAGCGAGCTTAATATTTAGAAAGGATGTGAAACTGATGAGATAAAAACTAATGGATGAAATAACACTGATTAATACACTGTCAACAAACAGTAATTAAAACAGTGTATTAATGAGAACTTAAAAGAAAACAAAAACATGAACAGATTAAACATTTTAATAAGAACACTTAAGTAAAAAAAAAGATTTTCAAAACTAGGACTTTGAGTAACATTAATAATGCATTGTCACAGATATGTCACAGGTACACAATAAAAACAGCTTTTATACGAGGGGTGTGTGCGTGCGTCTACTACCACACAATCTAAAAGTCAATTCAAGTCATCTTAAACAATGACCAAGAATAAGTTTTTGTTAACCAAAACAGGGGAGTCATCAATCTTTATTACAAATCATCAAGAACCATAACCAGTTGACAGTACAACAATTCATCTAATACTGTAAATGCTCAAGCTGCAGGTTTGAAAAACCCGCACAAATGGAATAAGAATCTTAATCATTATATTTTCTGCTCTTTATTAGAAACCAGCACCACCAGGAATAACCTTTGAGTTTCATCGGGTAAGGCTCCGAGACAGACAGACAGACACAAGCAGAGTTTTGGCTCGATATGATTTAACGTTTCTGACATATTCGTGATTCAGCAGTGATGTTGTCTGTTCACTTTCAGCTCTAACAATAATTATAAAAAAAAAAAAAAATTGATTGCCTCATTGTGTTTCTCTGCCGATTTTTCTTGGGTTGACTGAACAAATATGATTTCTGTATCTAAAATGTTCAACAAAAATCCCTTTTATGAAAATAACTGAAAGCAAAAACCGTCACAGCTCTGATTTGCGCCACGTCTGTCTGCCTGTCGAAGACCATTACCTGCGTATGAAAGCTTGATAATGACAGAATATTTTCTGTGCCGATCATTGACCTTCTGTGTTGAAAGTGTAGAGCAATACTTCAGTTGATATGCATTGCCATTACGATGGAATGACGAAGAGTAGAAACTTCTAAAACTCTATTTTTTTTTATTTTGAGAACAGTAACATGAAGGGATGCACCGATACAGATAAAATATAATCATTGGACAAAATTCCCTTTATTTGGGGGGTGGAGGGGTGGGGGGTTACATACATATGGCATGTGGAAAATCAAAGCAACACACAAGAAGAAATGCAGTTCCCTGTAACAAATATGAGTTAAATTATTTTATCCAGTGACAACAAAGTAATGGTGGAGCTTTAAATTGTTCAGTCACAGTGATGGATGGAATCAATACTCAGTTTTGGGCAAAAGTTTAGTATCCAGAATCTGCATCATGAGTGAAAAATGGGCATCGGTGCATCCCCAGTACCACAAATTCATTATAACTCACTGCAGCTTTTCCTTCCCTGCAGAAAGCTCCAGAAGGAATGACTATCGACTCGTCTTGTAGTACCTCTGGAATGAATCAATGCTGTCTGGGCTTACATTAAGAATTAATGGCATTCTCCTACACACACACACACACACACACACACACTCACACGCACCAAAAAAAGACAAACACACACACACACTATTCAGAGGGCAGGTTTATGTTTTTTAAATAAATGAAATGAGGTGATTTTGGTCAGCAATGTGCATCAGTCTTGGGAAATGGTGACACTGTAGCATCTAACTTCAAGTGGTGGCTGATTTATGAGTCTGAGTTCATGTATATGTATATGTGTGTATGTGTATGTGTGTGGTACATACATATCTTTGTCAGTGTGTGTGTGAATTTGTCTTCCCTCCCCTAAAACAGCCAAAGTCAGCCCAGACAGACATTTTCACATTACTGAGTGAGCTTCTTTTTTTTTTTTTTCTTTTCCCTTTGACGTATATTTACAGGCAGAAAACCAGGGCCTTTCCTACTGTATGTTCACTTTCCATCTGTTTATCGTTAACACTGGAAAGAGAGGAGGAAGAGGAGCCAAAATAAAAATGCACACAGACTTATTCAGAGATTCACAGGCTGAGTGGCTCCTGTTTTAAGCTATGCTTCCTACACTGGCAACAAAAAAGAAGGTTCAATTATTTTGGCATCGATGCTTTGGTCACAAAATACCGACACTTTTATTCTTTTGTATGTTTTCACTTTTGTTTTCATTTGCTCGTTTGTTCTTGAAATAAGTCCCAGTCATTTTACACCCTGACCACATGTGTGTGTCCCAGTACAGAAAAAAGGTAGGTTTGTTGTAGTCCTGCCATCGCACCTCCGATGCAGTCCCTTTAAGAGGCACAGATTCTCTTATAAATTATGTGACTGTGAATGAGTGGGCATGGGGGTGTGTGGGGGGTTTGAGAAGGAGGGATGCCCCCTGTGCTCCTGCATCCCGCCCACCGCACTCCCTTTACGCCCAGTGAGTACGTCCCATCACCCCTTTTGCGAGCACGTTCTGCAGCACAGTTGCTGCAGCACTTTCCTCTGGCAAAGATTGTTCTTTTTAACAAGCACGCAGAAACTGCCTTCCGCCCAAGATTCTTCATTTGCTTTCCACAGACCAGGAAGAAGAAATACAGGGGAAGTTTGGGGAGACGGGGAAGAGGTGGGGAGGAGGGGCACACACACATAAATACACGTGGAAACACACACACACACGCACACACACACACACACACACACACACACACACACACACACACACACAGGGCAGAACCATTAGAAATGGTTGAATGGCAGGCAGAGCCGTGTGATTGGTCAGGAGAGGGGTTCAGATGACAGGAAGAGTTTTTTGATCCAATCACAGGTGATGTTCATCGAGGTGGAAAATGATTGTAGTCCGGTAGAGTGATTGGATCCATGTCAGCAGAGAGGAAAAACAGATTCAGGAGAAAAAACAAAGAAAGACAGAGAGAGAGAGAAAGAGAGAGAGAGAGAGAGAAAGAAAAAAAACAAACATCACACAATTAGCAAATTGAAGGTATTTGAAATTCACAACTTGTGTCAGGAAACTTAAAATGAACCACCAGTCTGTAGAAACTGTAAGCCAGTTCTTTCATTTATCAACAGTCGCTTTTGAGCTGCCAATCAGAGTTTCACCAATATGAAACCCTTTGCTTTGTGAAGGTTAGCAACAGACTGAGTGTGCACTTTAAGCAAAGTACTCATCATCAACAGGAAGGTCACACAGTAAAGACTTTTTTCTCTTCTTGACTTTAACTAGAAGGCCCTGACTAGAGCAGCAAATCACAGGCTGCAGTCGAAGCCTCTTAATCACACCGTCACCTCAGCTGGTTAGTGAGAAACAAGACAATTTGCACTAAATAAGGTGCGTAAGCCAAACATGCATAATTTGGAGAAGATGACACCAAACGGGAAATCAAGTACGTGCAGGTAAAGGTAAAGTAGAGGAGAGAGGAGATCATATGGAACACAAAGAGTAAGTAGATGCTTTTAAGAAACAATGTTCAAGTTCAGAAAAGAACAACCAGCAAAAGAGTGAGTTTACATTAGGAAAGCTACAAGAAATGTGAGTGTGTAATCCCAGAAATATTTTATATATTAGTAATATGCAGAACATGAATGAGACCGTTTGATAAAGAGCACAAAAGGTCAAAAGCGAGGGCAGACCACCGTTTTGTTCTGAAGCTACAACACTGAGCAGTTTGATTCGAGACGTTAGTACAAAGCTCAAAAATAATGAAATTAAAAGGCCACAGGTGAATCCTTAGCTTGCACTTAATAAAGCTACCTTGTGCATTCATTTTTATACACCCTGTGGGATTTAACACAATTGAATTCATCTGAAGATGCAAAATAGTCTCAGAGAGAGTTGGGATGTAAATCAGCACCTCTGAGGCTTTTGTTCAGTCAAGAATTTGTATACATTTGCATTTGATATTTTGCAAAACTATTGTAAATCAAACACATTGTAAAGCTTGTTTGTCTCCTGACACGAGCCTGTCCAATTCAGCTCGTATCTATACAGTCTTTATAGCAAATGCAATGCAAGTTCAAGTATAAAACAAACACACTGACGCTATGTTGTAGATAAGAAAGCTGACAACTCACCATCTTTGCAGATGGTGCTGACCACGCAGGCTCCTGACTCCAGATTGTAACCACTGACACAGCTGCTGCAGTTTCTTTCACCGGGCCCCAAGCACTCGTAGCAGCTATGGTCACACCTGTCAATGGTTGTATGAAGAATTAGATACTAGCCGATGCAGCAGTACACTGTGCTCACATACTGGAGCTGTTCTTTTAGAGAGTTTTGAAAAGAAATTTACTAAAACAATGCAAACCGTGGCGTTCAACTATACTACAGTATTTTAGAACTGTGAGCTATAATTCGAATAATATACAGTCATATCAAATTTTGCGTATCTCAGCTGCAAAGATAAAACATTTAAGCATGTATGATTGCGTCCTGGTGTCCATCAAGAACTGCTGAAGTGTTTAAAACACAACTAGGGACGAAAGAGAGACCTACCAAAGTAATAAATACTTTGTATTTACACTTATATGATCGATTTAAAACGATTATTAACAGCTGTAGTTCATAGCTTTGGTCTTTTCAGCATGGAAGCTTTAAAGTGGTGATAAATGTTGAACTTTATCACAACAAAAACTGGATGAGAAAAAACGGAGAATTAAGAAATCACGTAAGGTAAAGGGTCAAGTGAGCGATAAATAATTCAAGGTGGGAGAGAAAAACAACAGTTAGGCAAGTCAACCTCAAGGAAGGATAAGAGGAGCAGACAAGATGTCTGACTCTGTGGAGGAGTTTGACTGCGGGTGTGATAGGAGACAAAGTAGTCATCAAACTGTCATCGAACATAGAAAACACAGTCCTCCTTTTTCTCCTCATCCAGGTTAACATTAGTGAAGAGGGAGGCAGCAGAGCGGTTTGTGGGAAAACTGCACACATCTATCTTTAAGATAGAAACACTGACGACACCAAAGGGCAGCTTGTCTGAGTCAGAAACAGTCTGAAACAGTGAGGAGCACCAGTCTCGTGCTTTTTCCAGCGAACTCCAAATGAGTCCAAGTCCTCCATTGAAGGTTTTTCCCGTTAACAGTGACTGATTTTAATTTTGTTGAGTCCAAGTTTTAAATACAGGTATAGTGCAACAAAATGTCTGTTTCATAGGACATGTTGGTGTCTGAATAATCTGCTGCCGCCTCTTTCTTAAAATGTTACATGGACAACCGGTAACGTAACATGATATAAAACAGAATACTTCTCAAATGGTCCAAATCAAACTACAAAAATAAGATATGTGCAAAAAAGGTGAATGGCTTCAAATGCTGTATGTTGTCTATAAATTCGCAGGCACATCAGTGCTGAATTTTTTATGCTGCCTGCACCTTTTGGCCTTTAAATGCAGTGCTTCTTATAAAGATTCTGCATGTGCTCTCACGCACATATAGCAGCAATTAACCCATTATCAACTTGAGGAGGTAAGGAGATAAAAATACAACCCTATATACAGAGAAAAGACAGACAGGTGCTGATTCTGGCAATATATTTAAACATTTAAATATCCTCGATTATATGAATCATAATCTTTATCGTGCTGTAATATTATTTCCACCAAAGTTTCACATTAAACTACAGAAAATTAACTACTGAAAATACGTTCCTGCGTGCCTCGCAGTGCAAAAAAAAAAAAAAAAAGATCAATTATGTTGGGTAAAGGGCTAAACTGAAAGTTTAAAAAAAAAAAAGGAAATTTGCACTTCACTCGCTGAAGGTCTAGATGTCTTTCTTTACCTCTGCAGACTAGAGATCTAAAAGTTTTTCACTGTGGTGCGAGGTGTTGGCAGGCATGCTGACTCACTTCTTACAGGACCTCTGCAGCTGCCCGTTATCTGAGGTCTGCTCTGACAGGTAGTAGCCGGTGCTGCATGTTGACACACAGCGCCAGTCCTCAAGGAAGTAGCCATCTGCACACTTTGTGCACGCCTCTATTCCTGTGCCTGAAAAACATGCAAACACACACTTCAGGGATGTTTTTTCAGGATATATTCATTATGTTTGCTGAACAACAAAAAAAAAACACTCTGACCTTCATAATAAATGTAATTCTAATAGTTAATTGTTGAAAATCTTATGGCTTCCTACCTGCACATGTAGCACAGGCCCGATGACATGGCTCACAAGTCCTTCTGTGGCCATTGTAATAAGTCCCTGGGTCACAGGTCATCTGACACTTGTTTCCTTGTAGACTGGAAATGGAAATTAAAAAAAAAAAGATACATATTCATACCTTCATAGTAAACACTGGGGAAAAACAATGGCTTTAAATGTGTGAAAGCACTCTCATATTTCCAAACTGCAAATCAATTCAAGTTCGCCTGTTAGAAACCAGCTGCTACTGAACAATTTCTTCAGAAATTTCTCTCTGGGTAAATATTTAGAAAGAATAGAAAAAACAACTGCAGTGCCACTGATACTGTGTCAGTGTACACATTAGCGGCTGGCCTTTAGTTTAGCCTTTCACTGACACACAGCCGTGTGGTGTATTCTCCATTTGAGTGTAGTCAAAGTGAATTTGTTGTTTCGACCAATATGTACACAAGAGACTTTGCAAGTGCCGGACGTAGGGGGTAGAGGTTAGTTAGGAAGTAGGTTTGGAGGTTATAAAGTCAGATCTGTGAAGTCACAGCAAGGACAAGTTGGTGAGCTCGCTGCACTAAGCTGAAAAACAGCTGGTCTGTGTTAGCTAACGTTTCCCAGAAACGATCTCGTCTGGTCCTCTCTTCCTCCTCGGCTCCTAACCGACCATGAATGGTGAACTGAATGTGTGTGCGTGTGTGTGTGTGTGTGAGAGAGAGAGGGAGAGAAAAAGCACGTGTCTTACTGTGGTCTCGGAGGAAATTATGGCTTACAAGTGTCCCCACCTCCACCTCTGGCTACACTGAACACTTAAAGCCGGGTTCAAGACCGCAATATGTTTTAAACGCTTCACAAGCGCTTCTTTCACGACCTATCAGGAATCTGAAACACCCTCTATCTTCCATCAGGTCAAGTGTAGTTGGGGTAGTTTGAAGAGGCTGCTGTGGAAGTGGCCGCTGTGGAAGTGGCCAGTAAATGAACTGGAACATGTCTACATGGATGATTAAATGGTTTAGATCAGAAGTTCTTCAAAGTGAGGATCACAACCTAAAATGGGCAACGGGCTCCACTTCTTGCAGGTCTCCGCGTGACACGAGCATACGTGGGCTTTAATAAGCCTGGGTCACAGGGTGAAACTCTGTTTACTTCATTTGGATCGTAAGCGGAAAACAGTTGGGAAGCCCTGGTTTCACTGGTTCATGCAGCAAAACCAAAAACCACAGTGTAACACAATGCGCTGGTCTTAATTAGCAACACAAAAGATTTTTTTATCCTGAAACCACAACACTGACATTCAAGTCAAATTGGGGTAAAAAAAAGACAAAACCTGAGCTATCTGTACTTGTATGACTGTAATGGTAGACCTACACATGAACAAGCTGTGGCTTCTACCTGCAGGTCTGGTAGCAGCAGGCTCACAATTATACTAAATGTTAAAGGCTTTTTTTCCATGAACACAGCACCACAGTCATGGACACCATGTTGCTAACATTTGAATAGAAAATTCAAGCTGTGTAAGAACCAAAATGGTTCGAATACATGGAGGACAATGTGGCTCAGGAGGTTTGGGCAAATGAGAGGCACACTGTAAAACACTTTGGATAAAAGAGCTTTTAACATCAGGCTAAAGGTATGTTTCAAAGCAACAGCGGACATGTTTTTAGCTGGTCCAAACAGTCGCACTTGAAGAAAAAAAAAAGAAAAAACTCGCCTGCAGACTCTCTCCCTCAAGTGTTGCTTTTGGTTGTATATACAAAAAGCACAATGGAGCCATCACACACCTCAGACCAATCCTCTAAACTCTTTTCTGTGTTTGTTCTTACTAATTCTTACTATACCGTTATTGTAGTAAAACATATGAACTCCAAGGTATGAGATGAAGCCTTCACAAGGGGTTTTAAACTCTACTCAGTGCCTCTGGTTAGGTATTGTCAGCGTGGCTTCCAGCTTACCTCATCCTAGGTTTACATTCTGTGCAGATACTCGAGATGGTGCACCTCTTACAGTTCTCTGGACATCTCCTGCAAATGTTGGAGTCTGAAAGACAAAAAAAAAAAAGGGTGAGCCAGTCATACACAGTGGCTAATAGGAACCAGAACTCTAGTTGCATTTGAAATGACGAAAGGGAGCGGAGGAGGAAGGACAATTATGAAGAGGAGAAGGGGTAAAGTGAGGAGAGGAAAAGTGGGGGAGAGAAGGAGAGAGGATAAGTAGAAGAAGGGGCAGTTGAACAAAACAGCAGGACAAAAGGCAGCGGGAGGAGATGGCAAGAGAGGAGGGGGAAGAACTGAAATGTCAAAAGGCGAAGCTGCAGGGATGAAAAAGAAGATTGTAGTGTTGGTGAGGGAGGATAGGAATGTAGATGAATATTTAAAAAGGCAGACTAAAGGCAATGACACGCTTTGACTAAATGCACATGGACACCGCTGCCTTCAGCAGCGACGAGGACTGACAAAAAGATATGTGAATAACGTGTTTTATTATTCCTGGGAAACCGCAGGGTAGACTACGACTACTATCAGTTTTATTAAAATACATAATATAGAGATCAATCATAAAGAGACATAGCTATTTGTTGTGAAGCTGACTGAAATGTCTTTTGGGTCTGTGACATTGTCTACACTCTGGGCTGACCTTGCCCTGAATTACTTTTTGAAGTCATTACATGAACGTGCCCATGTGTTAATAAAGGCAGGAATTCACCTCGGCTCTCCGTCAGACTGACAAAGAGAAAATAAACTCTAGATAGCTCATTTAACACAACACAAAACTCAGCGGTGCCAACATTTCAAAAGAAAAAAGTATCCACTACATTTTGGCCTGTTGAAATGTTATGATTGAACTTGGATCAGATGACATCAGATCTGCTGCCAGACACTCTCAGAGCTGCCAGGACTTACACTGCCTTGGCTGCAAACCAATATATAGACATAATTATAAGATATACATAGATTCAGTCTTTCATTCCTGCTTTACTTTCATCCAGGCTGGCATACATGTTGAACATAAGACAAACCAGTGCATACAGTCCAAGCTGTGTGTTAACACCGCTGCACGACTCCGTTTATTATAAACCGGCGGTCAACACAAAGAAAACAAGCTGACTTCTCGTAAACATAATCCATAGACAATCCTCCTGTAGATCTGTTTTATTTCATGATTTATTCCACATTACACTGATGAAATAACACAAACTTTCCAGTCCTGTTCGGTTCAGCAAGTGCATGAAAATAAACAACTGGCTAGACGTTACATCAAGGACACAACGCCATCATTCTGAGGTAGTGAATGAAAGCAAATTTTTTGATGTGGATAACTTTCCCCATTGAGGGTGATAAATTTAGCTGTTGTTTAATCTTAGGAGCTTCATACAAATCACTGACCCTGTGTCAGCTGAGCCTGATTTTGTGTTGCTGGAGGCATTTTTGCTACAGCATACCCAGAAACTGTTAAGTTCATTTAGGCTTAAATGTCATTTGTTGAACTATAAGAACGCTATTAAAGTCAGAAAATGCTTATTAAAAATGGAGCAATGAAAGAAAATGTTTGGAAACAAACTCTTGCCTGCATGCTGTGCGATTGTGTGTGTGTACTCAATGAGTGTGTACTTTGTCCAGCCAGTTTGGCCAGCGGTGGAGCGTACCTTGATCGAGGTAGAAGCCGTCGGCACAGTTGGCAACGCACGTGTTGGTGCCCTCGTTGAGGTGGAAGCCATTCCTGCATGTGGTGCACTGGTCGCTACGGCTACCGACACAGGCATCACACGACGAGGAGCACTTTTTGCAGCGCTTTCTGTCATCACGGAAAAAGCCACTGGGGCACTCCGACACGCACATCCTGGAGAGAGGGGCGATTTAAGGGAGAGAAAGCGGGGGACACGGGGTGAGAGAGAGCGTCTCGTATGACCAAAGTGGAAGACAAAGGAGAGACAATTTGTATTTCTTACAGACAAATTCAAGTTTAGTTCAGTCTGCTTGAACAACATAATAAATCAGCCTCATTGTGCCAATCTCTATAGCTCAGTATTATGTAAACAGGTTCAAAATGTAGAACACATGTCTGATAAAAAGCATATGCCTGTGTAAAAATATTATTGTGAGCAATTATAACTATAAGCTCAAGTAAACTATAGTTTTATGGGACTAAAGCAGAACTAGATTTTCATAATTACCCATTGTGAATGCGCTTATGTGACATGTCTCCATAGTACATAACGATCTGGACAAACAGACGAGTGTGTGCGTGCGGGTGCTATGTGGTGAACAGGTGCAACATCTGCTGGATAACTTCACAGCCCTCCGTCAACCCCTCATTTCACCCTGAGGCTCCTTCCTAAGGTGAAAAATCTCTCCAAAATCCTCACGAGCGCAAAATACACACACACACACGCACACACACATACCACTTAAGCCTTATTCACACACTGCAGAGTTTTCTGCCAAGAAACACATACTGCACGTGTGAAACACACAATCCACATGTGCACATACACACCGCCGTGCGCTCGTCCTCCGACTTCAGTACCGTTTCTCTGCTATGCTGCCGAAACGATTATTTAAGCAATAAAGATTATAAAAACACTATAATGCAATGGACACCGCTGAATGTGAGAAAAACTTTAAAACAGCATTTTTTTCTGACCACACTGTCAGAGCAAACAGATGTCAGTGACTGAAGCAATTTAAAAGGAGGTTTTCCCCCCCTAACATGCCTCTTATTTTTGTATTTTTGGACACCAGTCCCATCAGTTATGATTATGTTTAATTCATTACGACGATGTGGGGATGTGGCAACATTTGCTTCAGCAGTGTAAGAAACACAAGCTAACAGACAGAAACTTTTGCCATTTTTAGTGTATATTAAACCAGAAGTGAGCAGTAGCCCTTCATGCAGATAAAGCACACCGATACAGACAGTTTTCTACTTTACACATGCACGGGCTGTAGCTAAGATTGAGGACATCCATCCACTCTCTGTAACTGCTTATCCTAATCAGGGTTGTAGAGGGCTGGAGCCAATCCCAGCAGGCATTGGACAAGAAGCAGGGTACACGCTGGACAAGTCCCATTGAAGGCGAAGTCCTTGTAAAAATGTGAATATGATGCACTTCATATTTTTTCATTTAAAGTCACACATGTTTTTTTTTTTTAGAGGTTCTTAGAAGGTGGGTATTAATATTTTTTAGACTTCTTGTTAAATTTGACCATTTATATTCAAATAGGTAGATGCAAAATATAGAAAAATACACCAATTAAATGATGTTTCCCACTAGATCTATTTTAAGAATGGTCTGGGATACGCAATTATTATTTTTTGAATAAATTACTAATTAAAAATTGTCACAATAAAATGTAATAAAGTTCAAGTTCCTTTAAAATGATCTGTGGACGAGATTGGTAGACGTGCTACCTACAACGTTTCAAAGACGGACACACACCTTTTTGTGAGTCTAGACCATCAAACACATATGTAGGGATGTAATTATCTGAACATTAAACACCACCGCCATCCCACCTCCTTCCTCCCACCACTCCCCCCAATCTTCATTCATCAATTGCTCCCTGTGGTGGCAGAAAAGGGCAGCACACCTCTAAAGTGGGCTAATGATAAGGCAGCGCCTAAGCTTGCACATTCTCGTGCACCTGCATTGGTTTGCCTTTTATTAGTGCAGAGACTCGCCGACACAAAGGCAATTACAACAGACTTTGATCCTAATGGGATCCTAAGGGCACACACAAATGTGCACACACAAATTCAAAGTCACACACACACAGGCACGCACGCGGAGACGTACACACACTTTTAACAGGAGGAAGGGAGACACCGAACGTGTGATATGGCTGACAGGAAACAGCGTCTCTGTTATCAGAGAGTCAAGGTGAAATTAATCAGGACACCACCTGCACTGTTCCTTAACCGTATTCGCATTAAGCTCGCCAAATAACAGGGGAAAGCATTGACCTGTGACCTTAACAGGTGACACAAAGGAAATGTGTTGAATTCAAAATGAACCACAGCGAGTTATCGCAACAAGCAAAAGTGGTTGCATGCTAAAGGGTCAAAATGTGACTTTGTAAAATTCAGAACACAAATTAAACTAAGACGAGACTCGGAGTCAGGAAATTACAACAAGCTAGAGAATATTAGATGTAGTTGTGAAACTAAACAGAGAATATAACAGCAACATGGTACTGTCATTAACTGCGTACCTTTGAAGTTATGGCTCCTGCTGCGGAAACCTTTAAAAAGCTACACCCGCCTGTTTACTCTATACTTTATTTATCACTTTTATATTGTGTCTTTATGTCTCTCACATTTGGAAATGTCTAATCTAGAAAGGAGCTGCAGTAAGCACTGCAAATAAATGTGAGCCTTTGTCACCTTAATGTAAGATAAACTCTGAATGATTGTTTTTATTATCGATTAATCTGTTGACCATTGTCTCGATTAATCAATTAGTTTTCTGGTCCAGAAAATGTTCGAAAATTGTGAAAAGTGTTGAACATTGTTTCTCAGAGCCCATGGTGACATCCTGAAATATTTTGTTAATCAATTTACTGTCACAGAGGACTAAAGAAACCAAAATGTTCACATCTGAGAAGCTAAAATCAGATAATTTGGGCATTTTCTTCTTTAAGAAATGACTCAAAGTGACTAATTATTGCAGCTGTAGAGTCTTAATGTTCATGCATGCTCCTTAAAAACAACAAAATATGAGATAAAAAAAAGAAAAAGAAAAGAAAAAAAAATGTTGTTTTTGCTCTTTGTGGTTTCTTTGAGGCCTGTAAACACAATCCAAATATTACCTCGAGCGGATTAAATCCAGTTATCGGTGGATTGGTATGCACCAACATTCACTTTACCTTTGTGAAACTTTCTGATTGAAAGCCCCTCAGCTAATATTGATTCCTCTCTTTATTCTGTGAACTCTCGGAGGACTTCTCACTCTTCAGCGCAATCAGGAATCGCATACGATCTATTTGTAGCTTTGTAGCTCACATGCAGTTTTTAAATTAAGAGAAAAGAAATCAAATTTGCTCTGGTGGCGTCCACAGAGCATTGACTTCACATCTTCATGTATACTTTGAGAAGTTAAAATATGAACAATAGGTGCAAAATAAAAACTTTTGAATTTGATGCTCTACAACACAAAGAACAACAAGAACTTTACTTAACGCTGATTTCTTTGGAAGTCTGACCTGGTGTTGTTCTTGAATTTGAGGAAGTAGTGGAGGCAGTTTATGCAGTGATGTGGACCAGGACCTTCACAGCCATTCTCATTGCATTCAGAGTCACAGGGGCCTGGAGACGCACAGAAGTAACAGTACAAAGAGGTGATGACCATAGGTTTTATAGTCTAATAACCTTGTCATTATTACCTGACTTTATGGGATTATTAACTGTAATTTATTACACCCTGTAATAAGTACAACTTATCATCATTGTGACAGGACAGTAAAAAATAGCAGGTGCCAGAGAAATAGTTATTAGAGTTACTTTTGTGCCTATGTTGCTGCTGTCTGTGTCCAGCTATGGATTTATCACCTACCGTTGTACTCCTCAGTGAACTCCTCTGTGAAGTCTTCCGGGCTGCGGGGCTTTTCATTGTGCGAAGTGTACGGGTGCACAGAGGTGCCGTACAGCACCAGTGACCACTCCTTCAGCTTACCTGAGGAAACAAAAAGCAGTGGAAAACTCATCTTGAACCTGGATCCGGCAGCTGAATATACTTTGACGCAAACAGCCTGAAGTGTAATGCCGCGTAGCTGTGCAGGGTTCTTCTTTTTCCGACAACACGTTAAGTGAAAGAGAGCAGTTCGACCGTCTTTCAACAGAAAGAGCGAGAACCTCGTCATCTAAATTATTCTCTATTTTCAGCCACCATGAGTAGAATGTGTTACATTAAACTCTTAATGATAGACGCGAGAAAACTAGGCACACAGGATTATAGTGATCGACGTACCAGCTTCCTAGAAACTGCTACTCTCCATTTTAAACTTTATTATGCTGTTAAATTAGTGGGTCATTTGAGCAGTTAGGTTCACTGCCTCCAGAGCAACATGTGCTCCTGTTGGTCTTACACTCAAACGAGACAAAACTTTATCCTATATCTTCTGTTTCTATTGTTTCTGTACATTAAATCATATAAAAAAAAAAACATAAACGTGCATGTAGACTGGTGATCCTTCTTTTTTTTTTTTTTTTTTTTTTGAAATTAAAGACATTAGTCTCATACCGGGTACTTTCTGGCTGCGGAGTTGAGAAGGTGAATCATAGATCTCTAGGACCCAGTCGCCTGTTGCCTTCTCTCCCCAGCAGTGGGTGGTCATAAACTCCCAGTTCTTAAAACCCTCCATGGAGTGATCAAACAACCTGCACACACACATACAAATCCCACAAAAGGTATCAGATGAGGAAACAACTCAAGTATTACAAATACCACTATAAACAATCTGAACCACTCAACCGAGTGTAATCACAGTCTCTAATGAACTGTGTATAAACACTGTACAGGACTGTGGTTTATTTGAGGTGAATGTAGACTAGGTACACCACATTCAGGATCCGCTAGAGGTTACAATGTGCAACAAATAAAAATAATTTCCTAGCAAGCAGAGACTTGTGAATCCATTCTCGATCTGCCAGTAAAGAGCAGTATCATACAGCTACTGTAAATATTTAACCCTGTGAGTCACAATACTTCTAATAAACTTTCCCTTGTCATGCAGAGAACATCTCACAACTTGTACTTTACCTGTTGGCAAGCAGTTGAGACTTGGTCCCTGAGGGTGAGGTCAGGTTGATTGATAGGTCCCCACGGCGAGGGTGTGTGATTGTAATACGTACGACCACATGCTCCAGGTACATCACGTGGTGGTTGGAGTTGTCAGTGCATCCAGTCGCCTTGTACACAGACCGGACGACATGCTCTGGACGGATGGTTCTGGAGGACAGGATGGGAACCAGACATGAGGAGAAGATATACACCGTTTGTGGGAGAACGGATGAGTTGATGCATCGATTAAAGACAACATTGGTCGCACACGTCAATTATTTTAAGACACACAAGACTCACAATCAGTGGGAAAATCAAATTTACTGAAATTGCGGCATTAATGGAGGACGTCTTGTTGCAGCAAACAATCAACAATAAAAAAGAAACAAAAGTAACATGCCCAATCAGTTTAAAACTGTGTTATGTATATAGATAAGTTACATATCACTTCAAATAAAATAGGGGTTTCGATGAGCATTAGGAAATATACTTGTCTTTCAATCTGAGGTGTGCATTTAAAGCTCCTAATTAGTGAGAGCTCTCATCTTTCCATTTACAGGCTGGAACCAGACTGTTGGTTAAAGTTAAGTAAAAGTGCCCATCATCTTCAAAAACAGAATTAATCTGCTGAATGCCACTCGGTGTGCCCTCAGCCATGATGTATCTGTACCTGTAGCCTGAGGTTGTGGCTGTCTCCTTACACTAAAGACACTCTGTCCAAAAATCCTGTTAGTGACTGATATAACATTTAATATCAAGTTTCAATAGCCCCAAAAGCAATCACATGTACTTCTTTTTGATTTAACCTCCTCCACAAACCAAAGAGCATGCACAAAAGTCCATATTAAGGTTTTCCATTTCCTAAACCTCAACCAGCCAAAGAAACCAAGAACCATGAGCGTGATAAGAAAGACAAAGAACATTATTTGTTCTGTATGCTATGCACAGCTCAGCAGCAGAAAGATCACCTAACAGCCAACACAAACATCTAATGACCCCTTGAATAACATCTGTGGAATGATCTAATAAAATAGTGAAACAATAACAAAAACAGTAAAAACATGTACAGGACCAGTGCAGGGGACAATGAATACCATGTTGCCAGAACAAGGCTTAGGAGAAAGGCTGTACATGGAGCAGCTGACACAACTGGACACATAAACAGGAGCGGCCGTGGCACAGGAGGTAGAGTGGGATGCCCACTGATTACAGGGTTGATCCCCAGCTTCTCCTGACAACATGCTGAAGTGTCCTTGGGCAAAACACTGAACCCCAAATTGCTCCTGATGGTCAGGCCAACACTTTCATGCTCGCTACCACTGGTGTGTGAATGGGCGAAGAACAGGTTTGCATAAAAGCGCTTACACTCACTGCATTGCGTTACATACAAAAGGATCACTATCGGTCTTTGTCGCAGGGTGGAGAGTTAAAAGACAATTATCCAGCGACTTACGCTGTCTGATCCTGTATTAGAAACCGTTTTCTTCGATTTCCCGTCGTCAGGGTTACAAACACAGCAATGACATTTTTAGGGCCTAAGTGATACAGCACAGATGTTCATCATTAAGAGGAAAATGAACTCTAAGCAATTATCAGCTTGTGAAGATAGTCTTTAGCAGTGCGATGAAGATGAAACCTTTTTCTCGGAACAACGTATTCCTCACACTTTTCAGCCCACTGATTACTAATTACTTCTTAACTTGGTAAAAACTAATTTACCTGTCTCGTGACAAAGAGACAGGTAAATTCTTTCTGAAAGAAGTGAGAGCGGTTTAGGATCATTCAACGCAGCATATTCATCCTTTGACTCCATCTCAGATCAATCAGTAGTCAGTATACACACTTTACATTAAAGCCACTAAAAACAGATGAATGAATAAACGAGGACAAAACACTGATCGTATCTTTCGTAAGTCGCCGATGACTGTTTGGAAAGTGGACAGCAGTAATGGCTGGGGAGACTAGGGCTGATATCACAGCTCTGGCTTCTCTATGACAACACAGATAACTGAACCATACGCATGGGACCGACCAGAGCAGATGCACAGCTGATTACCACCAGCCTGATTGCGCACAGATCAGGCAGTTTTTCCTGGTGCGTGCTCCAAGTGGAGTGAGGCGAGTGATAACAGACAGACATTACCAAGCGCAGTCAGAGGGGCCAGCCAGAGGGTGTGTGGGAACACAGCGGTGAGGTGACGGCTGCGCTCGTGTAGCAAGTTGGAAACATAGAAAACACGCACAAACGTGCCAACAAAGGAGAAGAGACCCTTATTGACCTGCTTCCAAAACACATTACAATCTATAAACATGATCAACAGACATGTTATACTGCGCTACAAAGTGATTTGTTAAGGGAAAAGAGTGTTTCTGGGGCAATGTGAAAATTCAGTTTTGAACTGTTACACATAAAACTTTCATGACTTTTTTTGCCTTCGTTCCAAAAACAAAACAAAGCCTTTTGTTTCCTGGTGACTGCCTACTTTCTTTGCAAGCCTGTCATTTGGCCGGATGAACGAAGGGTAATTCTGTTTATAAACAAGACTTAAGCTCCCAGAAACTGGACGAACGTATGACTGACCATTACACACATCTCCGAGGCCGCCTGTAAATACACTGCACATGGAAAAAGAAGGCTTAAACGACCGGGTTGTTTTTATTTCTCTTTACACAACAACAGTGGAAATCTCTCCATAAGCCAACACACATTACATGAGTATAGATGCCTGAGCTTGACTGCCTCTGACACAAGCCGGACTTTACATAAGCCTCATATGGACTGACTTGTGCACCGGAGCAGAACAGACAGAATGACACTGATAATGCTGCAGTCGCTGGCCACCGAGCCTTCGACTGAAAGCAAACCAGTTCAGGGCCCAAGTTCAGCCAGCCAGCCTAACACAGAACAGTGCTCAGGCTTCCAGCTGCATCAAGAATAACAAGCTGTGAAGCCTTGGCTCTATGTGTGTGTGTGTGTGTGTGTGAGTGTGTGTGCGTAGTAAAGGTCTTATGTGAGAACCACCCTGCCAGAACTAATGCTTGGCCCCCATCAAGGTACAGCTTGCACAACCGTACTCTCAAACACATGCTGGTGCGTAAAACACCAGGGAAAGAAAAAAAAAAAGAGAGAGGAAAAAAATCAAAAAAATCTGAAAACTCAATTGTCACATATGTTGGTCTGAAAGTATCTGGTATTTCATTTTAAACTTACAAAGCATGAGATGTCTTTATGTTAACCACAGCGAGTACAATTAATAAACCTGGCACAGCGGTAGATTTCCAAGAGTTGTTTTAGGTGGACACTCCAGTCCACATGTTTGGTCCCTTTAGGTCTAATTAAAGGAAATGTTAATGCTCCGGCATGCACTGATACTTCACACAATAGAGTCATTCCAACTCTGTAGCAACAACTTTGAGCATGGGGAAAGACCTTTCCCTAAAGTATCATGAAGAATGTGTGTGGTAGAACATGACTTGCTTGCATAGAGCCCTAACCTCAGCTCCACTGAACACCTTTGGGAAGAGCTGAAACACCAACCACTACAAGCCTGGTCTTATCACCCAAAATCAGTGACAGACTTCACTAACGCTCCTGTGGCTGAATAGGAGCAAATCCCCGTAAGATAGATCCAAAATGTGGAGTGGAGGCTGGTATAGTGGTATATTAATTCCTCTGGTGAGACAGCTGTGTAATCCCTGATTGTCCACACACTTTTAGCCATGTAGTGTATGTTAAAATGCCAAAACAGACTCACGGTGTGTGTGTGTGTGTGTGTGTTTTCTACCTGATCTGTCGGTCTGCGCTCTCCACACAGACGTGCTGAGGGGGCACATGCTTCCATTGCTCTGCCTCCTTCACCATCGCCTCAGCGTCCATCAGACCGAAGCCGTACAGGTGGCTGACTGTAGGAAACGGCGTAAAGTCCGTACCAATCAAAGCTCAATGAAAAAAGGCTGTTTATAGGTGAAATTCCTAAGCAACATTTTGCACATGCAGCCGCCAAATATAATATGAAATAGAGGATCAGATGAAGGATCAGTGGACAAGACCTGTAATCATCCTTAGAGGCATCTTAGGTATCGTTCTGTTTACAGAGGCACAGGGTATTCTCTACTTATGAAGCACTGAGGACATATATGGTGGTTGTCTAAAGATTAAAAAGAAAGTTTGTAAACTACTCGACTTATGGGTACAGCAGCTCAAATATGAATTCCTTCCATACTTCCCCTCCTCCCTCCCCTTCCCTGTTCTGTTTCTCTTTAGTTCCTCTTTGAAAAAACAGTCACTTGGAAAATCTCCAGGCACACTGGGCCTGCAGCCTGGCTGACCCCTAGTTCTCACTCTCTTGGTTTCTCTCCCACACACACACACACACACACACACACACACACACACACACACACACACACACACACACACACACACACACACACACACACACACACAGACAGACACACACACACACACACACACACACACACACACAGGTATGCATACACACTTAAGCACGCACTCACAAAAAACAGCAACCACCACATGGACTCTGACAGATGGCAGCTGGCGGCACAGTAGTTAAGCAAGAAGGAACATTTTTGGAAACTGCTCATCACCACTCTTTGGACAGAAGAGAATATAATTCTGGAGTCGGGATAATGCATGTTGATTTCCCTGTGAGTGTTTTGGATTTTTTTTTTTTTCCTTCTTTCAAACACGCTATATCCCAGCATGAATCATAAATGCAACTGTTGCTTAATTGATGAGTTGCTGAGAAATATGCCAACCCACAGCATCATCCACACGGTGACCCCGCATCCAAACTGATCTGAGAGATTTTGCTTTTCTTTTAATATTGATCATGACGGTTACAATCTATCTAGATCAGATATTTTGGGACACTTTATTATAAAGAGTTTTTTTTATTTGTTTTTTGGTGAAACGCAAAGAGGATGTACAGATTTATAGCAGTGAATGAAAAGCCCCAAAGAAATATCAGACAACTATCTAATACATCGGATAGCTTTAGGTGTGTGTGTGTGTGTGTGTGTTTGTGTACCGTTGTAACCAGCAGCGTTGGTCTTCCAGTCAGGAGCACTGAGATGTCCGGCTCTGGAGGTCTTTACAATGATGTGCTGAACGTCTCTCCATGTTAAGTGAGGACTAGCAGAAGAAAACACACACAAACACACTGATGATTAATTCATTTATCGTAAATGAATAAAAAATGAACGAATAAAAATGAGTATGAAAACGTTTCTATAGGAACACAGAACCGAGCAGAAATTGAGTAAATAAGAAAGTGACATAAAGGAAACTCAAACAGCATGAATTTTAAATAACAAATGTGTAAATCTACACTCATGCACATAAATAAATAACAATATCAGGCAGTACTGATGATGTAAATATGGAAAACAGGGAGGCAAAGAGATATATCTTATCTATGTGTGTAAATTTAGATGTAGAGGATAGGTGGATGAAAGAGGGACATTAAAAGTTTAAGATAAAGTGAAAGGAGGTTAAAAAAAGGAGGAAGACAGAGGATGAAATGCAAACCAAGGTAAAGAAAATATAGTAATATACAAGAGTGGAAGGCTATTAAGAGAGGAAAATTACAGAGAGGCATATATGGAAAGTATGGATGCCCGTTCCTCCGTCCCTAGTTTCTCAGATCTCACGTGAGATCCATTACGAGATGGCAGCCATGTGTCTCACTTCTTTGATGTCCTAACGCTACATTAAAAAGGGAAAAAACGGGAAGAAGTGGGTCACTAAGTTTCCTGGGATTCCCTTCCATCTCATATGCCGGCCAGATGCTTCGTTTCCTCCCCTCATGTCACTCCCTCGCCATCTGAGACCTCCAGAATCTACACCACTCTGAAGCAGTTGACCTAAAACTAATATTTAAAGGTTTGCAACCGATCGTTCGGACTTTAAAATTCAAGAAGGTACACTGGTATGACGTGACAGGGAGAAAGAAAGAGAGTGAGTGGCAGCAAAATGAATCCAACCTGAACATTGTGTGCCTTTGCTTGTTGAGCCACTGGCATAACAGCAGGTTCTTTCACAGCTTCCTGTGATCTCCTAAAACAGAAACGCACTAGAGGACTTCTAAAATCCTTAACATCTGTGAAGTCTCAGCATCATACATTTAGCCACTGACCTTAACAGCTTACAGACAGAAGAGCCCTTCACATATGCATTTTATTCAGTAAATGTTCTGTCAATTTTATGTGTATCTGTAGAGTAGTACTACTGGGTCGAGGATCATCGGGGCTGTGTTTGGTTTGGTTTTCTATCTTGTCGTTATCATATTATTCCGTGCATCTGTTACGCGTTTTTAAGCTTTAATGTAAAACACATTGAAGAAATGCCCTGCTTTCTTCCTTCCATTTGTTTTCAGGGTTGCACATGCGGAAAAGAAAAATAAATAATCTAAGCAGTTATACCATGTGTGTTAAAGAGTCAGATCTGTTCTGCTGAGTATCACTGGTTTAGAAAGTAGAAAGAAAGATGTATCCGTGACGTCACCCACAAGTTTCTAGGGAGCTGTTTTAAAGCTGAGAGTGTGGTGCTCTCAGTACAGTTGTCATGAACAGCGAAACTAGCTATAGCGATCAAAACACTTGTTTATTTCTGCTGTGAAGTTGGACATTTTAACATGAGGGCTGACTTGAGAGATTGACTCCTGTAGGACGTTTGAGGAACTGCAGTTTTTCGGCACTTCCGCATTGGCTTCACTTCACAGACATGGAGGCTGACGTTCAGTTTACGTAGACCTTTGGTGGGATTTCAATCAAGGTCAAGCTACGGCATTACATTCAGATTAGCCAAACTAACGTGTCAGATCATTTCTGATGGTTGACGTAAGAACTTTGATTCCTAAACTTTTGCAAACTTGCGTGCTGTGTCCTCACTGGCCTACCCCATTTGTCATAGACCAGTGCAAGTTCTCTGTGGTTTTGAAAAGCCAGCCATCGTGGCGAAATCAGACTCAACAAAAGTTCAGCTTCGCTGAAAGCTGGCCATCAATCTCTTGCAGGACTAAGAGCCTTGACAAGAGGTAACCTTTTTACATTAGCTGTCCATCATTCCTCTGCTTTTAAAGGGAAGTAAGCATATTGACATAATGGAGTGCTGGGTCAGCCTTTCTGCAGCTATCAGGGTCAAGACAAGCTGCGTTCTGATATTAAGAATGAGATCAAGATTAGACCTAAAAAAAAAAAAGGACAATTTAGATGGAAAGATGAATTCATCTTTTTATGCAGTGAACCCAAAATGATGCCCAGAACAGTTGCTAAGACATTAGCACATGTTCCAAATTTCACTAATGCCCTCACTGAGCCCACACTTATTAAATCCAACTAAAGAACATGGACTAAATAGCTGAAAATAAAATATCGAGTAAAAAATAATTAAAAGGATGGTAGCACAGATAAGTGCTATGAAAAGTCAGAATAATTAATGTTCAGATCAATATTAATAGGCTTAGCTGCCACTGTGTAATTATGGTTCCATAAATGTTTTATGGTCATTAATTAAATGTGACTTTGGCATCGTTATCTAGGCCAAAACAGCCTTTCCATAAACAAGCCAATACTAATTAATGGAGTAGCTTGCATACTGGGGGAAAACCAGAAGCAATTCAGTATGTCTAATATAGGTTTCCTTGGTGCTTTTCTCTAGTGTAATTATGGGTGAAGAAACACATGGCTAATCTGCAGGGAGGAAGCAAAGTGGGAAGTGAAAGGGGAAAATGAAGAAGTCAAACACTGAAGCAGGCCGTGTCCATCTCACCTTGGTTCAGTCCAGTGATGGAAGATTACCCACTAACTATCATCATCATTTTTCACTCTCAAACGTGCCTCTTGAGTTTGAATTTTAAAGCAGACCGAAGAGGGAAGAAATAAAGTTCTCTTTTCACTCATCTGTGCCTGCTTTGGTTTCTTGAAACCTCCCAGTAGATGAGGTTCTTATGGCTATCCTTGCTCATTTCTTTTTTATCCTCCTAATTTCCTCACTGAAGTCTCCTCTCTCCATGTTCACTCACTTTTCCATTTCCTCACTCACTCACCAAGGACAAAAAGAAACGAATAAAAGTTTCTGAAGCTCTAAAACGTTGCCGCTTGCCGTGCTGGAGTCTAGCTCATAAAGAGATAAATCATGTGCAGACTTAAAACATCTTAAACTTGGCAAAATCTACAGAGAACAAAGCAAGGGACAGTCTTCTGAAGTAACATGTTCCATACCAAGGGAAAAGACCTCACAACAGAGAGTTTAGTGAAGTCTAGCGTAATGGCGTCTTGACATGTTTATCACAGAAAGTTTGGTCGCTTTCATTCATCAGATAAGAGCAGATACAAATCAGCATAGCACAGTTTGTCTAAACTTTTTCCCTTTCATCCTCTCCCCTCTGCCTGCGTGTGCATGCATGCAAGTTTATCCATGTGAGAAACTGAATGAATGGATAGAAGGAAAGAAAGAACGTTTGCCTTGGAGGAAAGAGGGGGAAAAAAGACCGTTGTGACAGCGGTGGAGGCACGACAGACAGGAGGTGAGAGCGAGCAGAAGAGAAGAAAGCAGGCAGGCAAGAAGCAGTGTGTGATAATCTTGTTGAGGAAACAGGCTTATGTGCCCAGCACTGCCTGGAAACAGAGAATATTTTCTACAGTGAGGATTTGGTTTGGATTATCCAGGTTAAATGAAGTGACCTCAGCTAACCGATCCGCTCAACATGCGATGATGGGGTAAAGCCCAATTCAGAGTCTCCGCACCTGCACTGCACTCTTTCCAATTCATGAATTTAATCACAAATAAAAGCACAGCAACAAGTTGTGAAGAGGCATCTGCAGTGGCTCACACATAAAGCATCTGGATGGAATAAGGGCAGAAAGGACATTGAAACCAATTGAGAGTAAAATGCTTTTAAAATCTGTCTGTCTTTCTTCTCTTTGAAAGTGCCAACTTTGAAACTGGCACCCCCGACCCTTCTAGCAGAAATGTTTGGCATCAAAGCACCCGGCCTCAAACTGTCTGTGGATAGCCCTGCATGCTGCAGACAGCATGAAAGTCTGCCACAAAGGACATCTTGAAACCAAGATCTAAATGGTTTTATGTTTAAAAGCCTCAAAGAGGGGAATAAATATAAAAATAGTTTGCACACAATAACAATAACGTCACCATACAAGTGATTTGGTAGTAAGAGATATATTTGTAGACAACCATGCGTGATACATCAATTTTGAGGACATGAATGGGACAATATGTTCTTCAAAAAATTGCACATCTATGCACTATGTTATAAAGGAGCTTTCCGTTTTATAGGCAGCTGAGATGACGCACTGTGTGCCAAGGTGCATGAAATATCTTTTTCTCAGCACACGTGAGGAGCCATAAACCGAAGAAACGGAAAGCAGAACAGTTCAGAGTTCAAATGTCTGCACTAAAGGAGGCGAACTATCTCAAGACGGCGTTGCGATATTTGTGATAATCCGAATATACTGTGATAAAATGATATGCATCATCCCAGGTAAGACAGGTTACAGTATGTACACACTAAAATAAAGCATTCAGTGGTGACAACAACCCCCATATAGCTTCAAAGTTCAAGCAGAGTTCACCGCTGAGTCCACACACAGTTTATCATTTACTGAAAATGTACTGACTTAAATGCATCCCGACTCACCTGAAACCCTCTCAGAAAGTGCACTGGAGGTCCAGATACAGCTGGCATTCAGCTATTAAAATTATTTTAACACTCAAACCTACTTTGGAGGAATCAGACGGACCTTTAAGACAACCTGCCTCCAGCAGTTCGTTTACAAACAGGAGGCTGATATGTGCACATCTCCTGCAAACATAGTCAAGTTGTCCCAAACGTCAGTAGAATCCTCTGAAACCCTGAATGTTTTTGGTATGTCTCTGCACAATATTTAAAGTATCTCCACTGCTGACTTGACAACGATGTATTTGTGTGAAAATTCATCACGTGTTTCCCCTCATAGATCGCTGAAGCCAGAGGACAAGAGGGCATTAGAAGGTAAGCATGGGGGCAAAGGGATGAAGTGAAAGGATGAGGTTAAGTGGATCTTACTTTGCCTCCAGGGCCAGAGCAATAATGGCAGCAGCCATGGGAGCCGAGGCTGAAGTCCCTGTGTGACTGTCTGTGCAGCGATGTCTCAGGTCTGTCGTGATCTGTAGAAAGAGGAGAGGAGACAGAGTCAGTGGTGGGAAGAGAGATGAAGAGGAATCACAGAAAAGGGGCAAAAATGGTGGAGTTAGAGAAGAGAGGATGAAAAAGTGACAGCGATGGCAGGAAGGGAGGGAGTAAGACAAACAGACAGAGAGAGAGACGGATTGAAGTCATGAGGATCAGCAGGATCCAGACACACCTGAAACTCCTGATGCAACGCCTCGCTACAGATAACACCCGCAGACACTCAAATACAAGTACACAAATGACCAGTTTACCCAAGAATTCAAGGATTCAACCAAGGAGAAACAAATGATAAAGAAAAAAAAAAACTTGTTGTTAAAGCGCTGTACGTTCCCTTTGATTGTATGGAGTTTAGACAGCCAACTAGTCGGACAGCTTGACAGTGAGTCAGCCAAGAAAAGCTTGGCTAACTTCCCGCCTGAGTCCTCATCAAAGACCTTTCCTGAACCAAAAAGTTTGAAGGATTATCTGAAGACACACACGCTCGCACACACACACGCACACACACACACACACAGTGTATCTGAAATTGTTCAGTAAAAAGTGAAAGTGCTCCAGCATTTAAATAGACAGGACAGTATGTCCTCAAGTAGATTAGACTGACATTCAGATATATGAGGTTCTACAAGTGTACAAAGCCGGAGGGAAACTGTAAAGAATGTGTGTGTGTGTGTGTGTGTGTGTGTGTGTGTGTGTGTGTGTGTGCGCGCGCATCTGTAGCATCAGTATGAGGAATGTAGTAAGACACTGCCAGACAAGTTAGCTCACAGTAGACAACTGTCACTGTCCATCATGGGAGTGATTTGGCCGATTTGGGTCAAACCAGGCCACATCACTGCACCCACAAGTTTATACACATAAGCCGAGTAAATGCTAAATTGCATCATGCTGTATTCAAGTGCTCTTCTCAAGAAATAACACTTCAATCCTTACAATCTTTCTGTCGTAGTTCTCCCCGCTGCTGTAGGTGGTTGTCAGTGTGGACGAGCACTCCTCCAGGTACCATGGCTTTCGTCCGCTCTCGGCTGTGCTGGAGATCGAGATGGTGTAAATGGAGTTGGTGTAGCCGTCGCAGGAGCAGTGGTCTCTGCTGCGCCCGCCGTTGCCTGAAGCCCACACGAAGATGGATCCGCGGCCCTTCCTCCCCTGACAAGGAAAAGATTCAGAGAGGATACAGTAAGAGGCTGCGGATTTGTCCTAGTACTTAAAAAGGGTAATTACACCTCGCCAGACTTTGTTTTGGCTTAATGTTTTAAATGTACTTTTAATGTCTGTCCAAAGGGGAGTAACTGGCTTTGTGTTCACTGTGCTGAAATGACTGTACAAAGAAGAAGAGATCAACACCAGCAACAGTGAAAGAGCCAGAAAAGAGTACACAGCATGAGCCTTGAGCAGTCCTGTGAGTGTCTGGCAACAGATCTGATGTGATTTGATCCAAGTTCAGTAATCATTATGTTTCAACTGGGCAAAATACAGCGAAGTTTTTTTTCCCCCCTTTGAAAAGTTGGCATGGCGGAGTACTATGCTGTGTCGGTGAGTTTTTTTTCCATGCAGCACAAGACACATTTACTGACTAACATCAGATTTAATGTATTACTAGAACCGATACCGTCTCATAAATAAGTAATAAGTCAGATACAGGACATTACTTAAAATGAGGTTTGTTTACATTTCATTCCACCACATCTGATGCTTCAATTTAGCTTTACTTCTTCCACTGGTAGGAAGACAGATTGTTTGCACATTGTACTGGAACGGGAGTTGAAAATGATTAAATAATCTCTACACTTTTTACTTGTTTTATATTCTTGAAGGGAACAGCTGCGTCAGCTCTTAAAATCAATTTTTAAGCTTACTCTTACCGTAAGACCATTTTCTACTCTTTGACTCCAATTTACTTGTTTGTGCTCTTATTTCCGTCTGTCTGCCCGTCTAGTCATTCAATATTTTCATTTTTGTTACATCTTTGAGGTTGCGACATTGAGTTTACTCTGTTCTATTTGTTTTTTTGTTTTTTTTTGTATTATCTGGCTGTTTTTCTGAATCCTTTTAAGCTTGTAGATTTATTGAAGTTGTTGCATAAACAATGGTATTATCTGTATTTTAGGAATGACAGTAAAGCATCAAAAGACCAGTAACTGACTTGATTGTACACAAATATGAAAGTAATAAAAATGCATGTAAAGGCAAGACTGTTTTCCAAAATATATAGTTATTGTACACATATGGACATTTGTTATAACTGAGGCTTATTACATGTGCAGCCGGGCAGCCGTTTAATATTCAAATCTAGGTTTCTAGACGAGGTTACAGAGTGCGTTAAAGAAAAAAAAAACATCCCAGATGTATTCAGAAGATCTCGCTAATTAAGAGGCCACGGCCAGCTCGCAGTGAGCTTCACATCGACTTTAAAGTGTGAATAAAGACACCAATTGTTTTACTAATACAGTATTCAATCTCTATTATTTTTCCCTGGAAACATTCCCAAGCCAAATGCCTTTGACTATTAAATTAGATATTGTCCTTCCAGAATTGGCCGGGGCTGAAAATGATCTAAAGCCAGGCATGGCGGAGACACACTGAGGGAGTTACAGTGCTGGTGATGACCAACTGAGTTGTAAAAGCGAGAGTTCAGCCAGGAGTCAGCTAAAAAGACATCTGATGAACTGACTGACACTGCGTTTCACACTGTTTGTCAAGACACACACTCATAACGCTTGCGCACGCGCCCACACACGCACAGATATATATAAAGGGAATAAAAGGTGGAATGGACTTCTCCAAAAGGGGGCTTCTGTCAGGCAGCGATAAGTGAGTGGAGCCCTTCTGACTGAGAGGGGGGGATCAGTCAGGAGCAAATGCTGACAGACGAGGGTGATGTGAGAAAAATAAGGGAAGGGAAAAGAGGAAAGAGGACGAGGGGCAAAGAAGGGGAGAGAGGAGAAACACGATGTGAGACTGATGAACAGTGATCATCATCAAAAGGTTGAAAGAGGGCAAAGGAGAAAAAAAAGGAGAAATGATTTATTGCTCAAACAAACTGACAAAAGATTAAGGACATTAATATACAACGGCAAACATATATTCAGGTTTTGAACAAAAATACACAAATTCTGGCTAAAAACACACACACACACACACACACACACACACACAAAAAAACATGTCACACACTCCTGCAGCATACACATACAGCAACACACAAGTCCATCCCTTTCCACAGCTGTCAGTGGTATCTCTAACACTTCAGCTCTCTGTGATAAACTATCTCTTCAGAGTGTCACACAGGTACATGTTACACTCACAAGCATGCCATCTCCACTCAGCTTCACAAACACACACAGACATACAACAGTGGGAGGGCATGCAAGCACACACACACATGCCCAACTCGTACCAGTTGGCAGATATCTCCCTCACCTCTGTCATCTTAAAAGGCCAGCCCGTCAGGGGCGACAAAGACTCTCTTCTACTCACACTCCCGACCTGTCCGTCCGTTTTCTTTCCTTCTTTTTTGATCACATACCACAGGCTCTCAACTTTCCAGTCAGTTTTTCTGTCTCACCTCCTCAAAGGTCTACGTCTGCTTAACCAAATGACCAGCTGTAGCAAACTTTGTGAATGTGTGGAGATATACGTGTGTGTTTGAGACAAGACCAGAAAATGACTTGACCCCTCTTAACCTCTGTTATAGCTTTTTCACTCCACTCATCCAACAACACAGCGCCAGCTTGTCGTTATGCAAAAAAGCTATGAATATGTAAATGAATATATGCAAATCAACTCAGGCTGCTCTCTAATGTCCGGAGGAGCTTAACAGGTAGAGATAGCCAGGCAGGACTTTGGGACCCGAATATATGAGCATGAAATACACACATCTGCTTAGAGTTTGTGTTTATAGCTTTGTACCATATGAATACTAATGTCAAAGTCTTGGCTGAGCAATGATGCACATGTGTGTAAATGTGTATGTACGCGTGCATGTGCCCACCATGCGGATGCCATTCTCGAAGGCCTGCCTGGCCAAAGACGCCGGTCCATCCACGGTCTTTCCATCATCGTCAGGTCCCCAGCTGGCGCTGTAGATGTCGATGTGCTGCGGCTGGAGGCTCAGAGACCTGGCCTCCACCATGTCTGTTACATCTCCGTCCAGCATTCTGACACCTGATGCACAAACACAGAGATAACACATGCAAAAACACCTGAATCTATCTTCTATGCATTTATGCAGAAGTAGAAAGCTTAAAAATAGCTCAGCTGGCTGCTTAATGGCATAATAACTGTAATAAATAAAACACAGTCAAGCAAATCAAGTCATTAATTAAGAAGTGTTTTCATGTCAGTGTGCTTGTAACACCTGGTTGGTTGACAAACTTAATCTCCAAGCATGAGAAATTACACTTAAATAAAATCTTTGGCTCCTCTCTAATAGGCATCATTTCTGAAACAAGATCCAAAATCTAAATCAGATCATCAGCTGTGAAGTAAAATTAAAGCTTCTATCACATTTTTTTAGCCACTGAGTTCATAGTAATCCAAATGCTCAGAGTTCAGACGCCACATGATGACATGTCAGTCATTTCACGATGGATGAACTTCAGAGGACATGAATTAAACCGTACTGGTGGAATAGTTTCACATAGGTTGATGAAAATCAGCATCAGGAACAGACAATAAATGTTCAGCAGTGGTGGCTGTCAGAATTTTCAGCATCCTATTAGACTGTCAGTGTTCTTTCAAATGTCATACGTCAGCTTTTGTCGGGCCAAGAACCCCATAGCTGACGGAGCAGCGACACAGATTGTGTTGCATAATAAACTGGGTCTCCCATAGCGACCTGTAGAACTAACTCAAGATTCATGTTTAATGTGGATTAACATAAAAGTGTAAAAAAAAATGCACACGAATGATCAAAACACAACGTGGCTGCAAACGTGTAGTCACTCTGAGGACACCCTAGAGGTCACAAACCACCTGCTGACCCAGGCCAGACATTAATGGATACCAACCTTAAATTACACTAATATAAGTCACTATACAGGTCTGTTGATTAAACAGAAAGGTGTCAAGTCACTCACCTCCTATTCTGGCATTGTAGGCAATTCCCACAATGCAGTGGGAGTTGTTTGCGGCTGCAGCAACTTCGCCCGCACACCGTGTCCCATGTCTGAGGAGAAAGCAGGAATAGACAGCTCACTACACAAATCTAAAAGAACACATCTGTATACCCACACAAACAAACTACCAGATAAACATGCAGCGTTTGAAGTGGAAAGCAAGGATACGGACACGTAAACACATATTTTTTACAGATAAATGTGTACATGACTGTTGAAGCAATCCTAAACAAAATAGTTTAAAGTGTAACAAGTGTTACAAATGTACACGGTAAATATTTCTACAGTTCCTGCTTTTTCCTCAGAGAAAGGAAGATGAGGTAGTCCAGAATTTGTAATGCTGTCAGGACAAATATGTTTGTCGAGTTCCTCGAGGCCAATGATCCCCAAATGTAGAGGCACAGGTTGGACCTTTTTTTTTCAGTCCACATAGACACACACAAAAAGAAGGATAGCTGAAACAATGTCCAACATCATTTGGTGATAAGTTATACTAGTCACACTACTCTAAACACACACACACACACACACACACACACACACCAGGGTAACATTCCTCCAGTAACTGCAGTGGTGACAATCGGCCCGGGTCAGCAACCAGCGTAAACAAACATTAGTGTGTTTGTGTCTGCCGCCTCCACAAAAACACCACTTTCTCGAATCGGCACAAAACACACTCGCGCGCACACACACACACACACACACACACACCTCCTGCAGAGAACATCTGCATCATAACACCCCCCGGAAACCAGTTTGACCGCTGCCATGGAAACCCAGCATCTAGCTATCAACCCCCCCCCCACCCCCATCCCCTTTGGGGAAGTCCAGGGAAGCACTCAGACCGAGGAAAATCCGTTTCACAGTAACCTGATGATTTCAGGTTAACATTTATTTGACAACACGATCAAAGGATTACAAAAATATATTGGAGGCATCGCTGCCCTCACTTAGCTTAGGTGCATACCACAGCATTCATACTCGGTAACTTCATCAAAAACAGTTATCCTCCTCATCTCTTTCTACTACTTTTAAGTTAAATAAATCATAAATAAAGCAGGCCTTCTACATTTCAGCAATGCAAAACAAAAGCACAGTAAAAAGCACAACATGTTTAGTTCTAAGCACTTTCTGTAAACTTACAGAAAGTACATAACCCCTCTGTCAAAACATGTTTTGTTCTTACACTTTTTGTACGCATCAAACAATGAAGAAATATTTTGTTAATGCTCAAGTTTTATAGGTAGGAGATTGTCTTCCGCCAAACACAGGCTAGCTGTTTCTCCGTTTATAGCTAAGCTAAGATATGTGGAAACCTTTCAACTGTCGAGTTGCACTGACCTCACAAGCTTACAGAAAAGTGAACACGAATGAAACCGTGTGGGTTAACGTATAACATATTAAATAGCTGCAAATCACTGATAGGCCCCCTTTATCACAGTTAATGAGCCAAACTGCTGGCTCATTCTTTAAAAACGCTTCAACAGTCTTCACTCAGTTCACTTCACTCCACTAATCCATAAAATTGTCTGTCTGGCCGTCTTTCCAGTCTTTGTGTTTGCCTGCATTTTCCATTTTTTACACATCTGTGTCGCAGTCACTCAGAGATCTCTCCTTGTTTCAACCAGAACCACATAACGTTTGCGCAATGGATAATAGTCAATGCATTAGTAATTAATACACGCACACGCAGTAATAATTCAAATGCAAACACTTTTTAACTTTGTGAAACTTGAAAAAGTCACGATTAACTCTCTCCGGTACACGTCAGATTTTCTTTAAGCTGTGTCTGTTGGTTGGTTGTGAAGTAGGTTTACTATCATTTCAGACATGTTAAATCCATCTACAACATCTGTATACGTGCTAACAGATCTGCTACTTTCAAAGAGCAACAATGACAAAAATGTGAGAGAGTTCAGGGACGTCTGACTGAGACATAACCAGAGTTTCCACAATTTGTTTTGAAATATTGTCCTTTCAAATCTAGGTTGGGTAGGACAGATGATCTGTGGACAGCACTTAAAAGTCGGCAGACAAAGCAAAAGATGCTGGTGCATCCAAATGCGCGACTTCAGAGAGCCGTATGGGGAGATTGATGCAGTGATAATGTACTTGCTTTCTTCCTCCTGCTTAAATTCAAAGCACAGCTGTTAGCTCTGCTCGTACTCATTGACAACGGCAGATTAAAATCCCCAAGCATTACATCATTCTTGTTGCTATACTACGCAAAGTTTGACAACAATCTACAGTAAAGGTAGGTAGGTAAAGCTTGCGTTATTCCTCAGAAATCTAACAGACTGTGCGCTTTGTGCCTTTCAGGCATGATGACCAGTTTTGACTTGCTGGCCACCTCACACCATACTTTTACATCCTCTCAGTTCCCATGGGAGACTGTCGTGTTTTGATTCAACTAGAATGATCTCCAGTTTGTAAATCCCACCAGAGAATAATGTTTATACACACAGTATGTACTGCAGTTTTTCAGTCCACACACATAACATCATAGCCATCTATGAATTCAGCCTCAAAAGGAAACCAGCTCATTAAGCTGCATCTGTAGGCCTCATGTCTCTTTAAGACAATGCATTACCAGCAGGGACTGAGCTACTGCCAAGGCACTTGGGCTGCTGCAGCCAAGCACACATACACACACCAAAAATCACTCACCAAGCCAAACTGGCACAAGACAAGTGCCTGGACAAGCAAGACTCTCTTTTTTTTCCTTTTACACACACAAACACGCACATCAACTCTTCCCAACAGAAAAACCACAACCCATCCACAAATGTCACAATCAAATACACTAATGTAACTCATCGCACCCACAACAAGGTCAGGACAAAGCAAATACAAACATATTGAGGCACAGAGCTTCTGGTAAAAATCAATCAGAAACGTACTGAAGAACAGAAGAGCGTTTGGCTGACTGTAACTCCAAAACACTAAAGCGACATCCAAATTGTCATCTAATAACCTTCATGTATCCGTTACAATTTTCTCTCTAATTAGATGTGGGATAGATTTTTTTTTTTTTTTTTCATACTTGTTCTCGTTGGTTGCATCATATCGGGGCATGGGGTCTGGATCGTTGCCGTTGACATCATAGCTGGCTTGAGGGTCCTGGAGGAGACATGGAGGTCAAAACAAGTACATCAAACACCAAATTGACAAATTCATGAGAAAAGTAGGTCCAACACTACCCGTGTGCAGGAGTGTGTGTTTGTGTGTGTAAAGACCTGTAGAACGCCAAAAAGCTTCTCTAACCCAATCAAACAGTTCACATTAGCATCACTCACAACAATTTTGTAAATCGAATGCAATCAGAGCTAACTCAACCTGCTGCACCGCTCGCCCTTCGGCATAAACAAATCCGGGCATTAAGAGTAGCTAATAACAGCAGCGCAGGCGCTGTCAAACAGGGTGTGAATCATTTTATCTGCACGGCTGATTGATGGCCTTACCTGCTGCCTCAGGCCAAGAAGTAGCTCTAACTATCTGGCCTTGGTCTGAGGTAGACATACCGCGGCATGCACATAAAGTATGTAACCACCACAGACAAATAAACATGTACACACAGCATACCTGCGCACCCACAGGTCTGAGGAAGCTTCCCTTCAAAATGTAATCCATGACGCATGATTATCTGTTCCAAATTACAGTATCAGAGTCTAGTGGATTATTCGCTTTCTGTAAAACGACTTAGGAACACACTAAAAATGGACGACTAATTCCTACTTACAAAATATAATTTCTGTTATTATAAATCATCATAATCTATTTAAATCCTGTTAAACATGTGACTTGCTAATCCTGAATCCGGCACAGACACTCACTTCATACATTAACGCGATAATTTAGCCGACTGACAACATGCGCACATACATCCTGCCGCTCATAGCCGCCCTACACGCGCATACATACACACTCACGTAGTTCTGAAAGAGGTCTGGGTGGCTCCTCTCGATGCCGTCGTCTAGTATGGTCACCACCACGTCTTTACCCGTGTAGCCTCTCTTCCACGCTCCCATGATGTTCATGTCCGACTGGCAGTTATGGACGTCGTCGTTGCAGTGCTGAAAGACATGAGGAACAGTACAATGTATTAACATCCTGTTGATGCACAACTGGAAATTACCTTAACTTACAGCAAGTGTGTATATTTTTTTTAATTTATTGAATGATGTACAGTGAGATCCAATACAAAGGTTTATTTATTTTACAGCCTTTCCTCCCACTGTCCCTTTAACTGGTAAATAAGCAAAGGTGCCAACTCTTAGTTGGCTCGTAACCAGTAACAACACGTGTCCACGTCAATTAAAACAACTGAGCTATTGTGTGATACCTGATTTATCTTTATATGTCATGTTATTGGGAATCTGATTAAGTTTGATATCGGCAGTCAGGCATCCTTTACTGCAAACTGTTGTCTGTTTGCATGCCAAACATTTTCAGTTTCCATGTCCAAAAGCCAAGTTATGTACGACAATTTGCATTCAGCTTTAGTGTGATTCAAACTCATGTCTAAGTCAGTGATACTGATTCACCTCCACTGTTTTTCATGAATCAAATGAGAAGAAATCTGGGCTCTTAAATAGGTCTCCGGATTCATTTCAAATAAGGTACAAAAATATGCAAATGAACAAACTGACAAAAACATTTCACTAACAAAATCTGTTCAGCGGCAAGCTGTGTCAGGTGTTTTGTTGCCTGGAGGAAGCTTTTACTTCTCTGTAAACTTGAAAACAAGCATCAAGTTCAGAGAGTTCTGACCTACAGCTAGAAAAATATGTTTAAAACCTCTGGCCAAAGTATTAAGAGTTATCTATCGGAGTTAACAATTGGCAGAGCTGAGGACATTCAACCACACATACACACACACACGAATACACAACTAAGAGAGCAATGATCTGAGGGTGTATGCAAACACTTGTGATAAGCCTGCAAATCTCAGCAATGTGAATTTGAATGTACTGAGTGTATGTGTGTGTGTGTGTGCGCACGTGTGTAAACGACACTGCCAAACACGGAGAAATGATTTCGAAACGCAGGAACACAGAGAATTATATATATTCCTACCTCTGTGGACTGCCCTGTGACATATATTTATGAACAACAAATGGATGTCTTGCCTTGACCTCAAATTGTCTCTTTTTAAATTGAAGAACAGAAAAAATGTCATCAATATGGCTCTTACATTCAGTAAAAAACACACACACACACACACACACACAAATCCCTCAACTCCACCGACCCTGCAATAATCAGGATCATGCCTCGACCTCGGCTGACCTTTGACCCACAAACTGGATAAATGTGGGCAAATAACAGGACACGATCCTCCAAGAAGAATACACAAACACAGTGTAAAAACAGGCCCACACTATACTGAGCATGAGTCCTCTCTGAACTTTTGATGTTTAGGTGCAGTATCGAGTATCGGTGTACTCACAATGTACCACATACTGCTCCACTTGGCGTCATTATAGAATATGTTGTTCTGGGCCGGATTGCTGTGGGCGGGGCTTGACTGGGAAAGGGGCGGGGCTGGCTTGTAATCCCTCTTGATCCTCCTCTTCACCACCTGCTGCTGTATCCACTCCACCTAAAAAAACCCACAGACATAGACAGGAGACAGCAGGAACTCAGTAGGCATCAAGTTACACTTCACACGTAGTACAATAAGTCAACAGGTGGAATTTCATTCTTGGAAATTGTGTGTTCAAGATATCACAATGTTTAGGGAAAATCCAGGAAAACCTGTGATCTTCAGTAGAAAAAAAAAAGTCCAAATACAGTCATGACATTTCTTCTTCTTTGCCTTTTGTGATAAACTCTCACATACAAAGACTTAGACCACCTCCAGAGAGAAGATATGGTTTGTATAACTTTGCACAATAGACAGCAGCAGAAAGAGAGCTTTTATTATGGGTGAACCATGAGTGCAGACTGTTGTAAAGGTGATTTGTACTTCAAAGAAAAATCATTTTCAAAAGGTGACAACGCTCAGCCATAAAGTAATCTCAGCCATATGGATCATCTGTAAATCTCCCTGTTTAAATAAATCAGGCTTTATTTGTCCAGCAATTTTCATGCAAACAAAGTGCTTCACACAATAAAATAATAACCGCCAACCCCTCAAATGTAGCAAAGGTGAACGAATTAAGACGACTACATCAAGACGACCACTAATTTCAGGCTCCAAAAAAGCCTGAAATTAAGCAGCGTCACCGGCATCTTGATGTACTGTTTGCAACGTGCTGCTACTTTTTGTACAAAACTTCGGTAAACCCTGTCTGTGAAAATGCTATCAACTGCTACAGCACCAGGACTGATACTCCACAATACCCCTATATACACTGTACATGTCACTTCACTCTGACTTTCTGTAGTTCAACTAGTGTAATACATTCATAGATACATACAGTGATACTTCTCCTTGAAATACTGGTATATACTTGACATAACCTTTTGTATGCACATTTGTACAGTGTATAGTACACTTACACATTTTATACTTAAAATCTTATTGTATTCTATCGTTCTTGTCTACTGCTGTTATCACAACTAGTTCTACCTCTTAATGCTGACCTGTCCTTCTCGTCCAACGCATCTCATTGTACTGTTGACCTCTTGGTTAAACTACATATGACAAATAAGCCTGAAAACTGTACTTTTAGCCATCTAGAAGTACTCTTTCAATGCATTTCGCTGCAAGTCTAGCAGAGATTTTAGGCGGACACATTTTTTTTTTCTCCATCAGTTAATTTCTCCCCGTCTGCAAAATGGACAGACTAACACACGCACATATGCTCCGAAGACATAAATGTCTCTCAGGTAACATCAATCTCTCAAATGTTATGGGCTTGCTTCAAGGCGCAAGGCATTCCTTGGCAGGAATCTCACTCCGCTTTTCAGACGGAATTTTCCGATTTCAAAATCAGCATTGTTGGATCTGAACAAGAGGGCTGGACCCACTTGGCCCCGGTCACCTCTTTTTAAAACCCTGAAATCTTGTGTTTAGTCTAGTCGAAGTCCTGCAGACTTCATCTGTCTAAAAAGACTCCATGAGGCATTTGCATGTAGCAGCAATGATGACCACACAAAAAACAGAGGGCAGCTACATGAAAGCATCCTGGGATGGATTCTTCAGATTGAAGTATGCACATAAACATGTTTGCTTGACAGACTATATTATATATTTCAATTTATTTCAGCTACTGCTTATTTATACGCTATCTTCAAAGCGTGCACTCCTCTTTAAATGATCGCCACACCATCGACTGTGAACTCAAAGAGTCGAGCTGTATGTATGATGTACAGACAAAGAAACCCTGCTCATAACAGATAATCAATAGAATAATTTTCACAGTGAAAAACTGTTTTTGCTTTGTTGCTCCAGATCAAGAATCCCGAGGTTTTTAGTAAACAATGTCCAACTGCAAAGATGAGGCATTTCTCCACATCAATACAGCTCCAGCAGAGCTCGAGGAGAGGAGAAGAGAGAAAAGCTGACAAAATGACTGCAGAGTGATTATCTGGTCTCATGCACTGAAACAATCTGCCAGGCTCTCCAGAGAGTTGGAGAGGGAGGCAACGAGACAAGATAAGACGAGAGAAGGGGAGGTGATAAAGAGCTGAGGAGAACAAGTCCCAGGAGAGTCAATAAAAAAAGACCAAGCTGGAAGGGGAGGGAAGTGAAAACAAATAACAAGTGAGACCAAAAGACAGCAAGTGAAGAGAGGAAGATTGATTTTATAAATAACATTGATTTAATATCTCAAGTATGTAGCTCTTTATAGATCGTAAAGGAGGGAGAGGAAAAAAGCGATTCTGTAGGTGACGTAATTTAATAACTCCAGAGAATAGACCTCCCTTTTAAGAGAGTAAGATATGGGAGAAATGGAAAATGGCAAACTGGTGCAAAGACGGAGACAAAAGCGTAAAAAAAAAAAAAAAGAAATGCGAGATATTTCGTTTTAGCCTGGTGCTCCTCCGTCTGCCGAGGTCTCAGCTCATTTCACTCCAAGTTCTGTCAGGACCATCAGCTTCAAAGCAACCGTTTACACACGCCATTAGCCTCAAAACAACACTGTCATCAGGAATTGTGAGTGTGTGTCTGTGCCAAACCACTGGTGTATCATTACAATTTGCATATATTAGCATAGCATCAACCTCAATCTTTGATCAGCAGTGTAACTCCTTAACTGCTCTTAACTTTCCAGGAAGGTCTGACGATGAATGCGTCACCACTTCTCATCTCACCCCCAATCTTCTCCGCCATTAGTTCTTCTCCAGACTGACGAGACAGAGCAAATGGTGTAATTTACAGACGGTGTAAAAAGGAAACCATTTTGCTCAAGTTAGATCCCAATTAGTGTGAGGCTCACTTGAGATGTCTCTCCGGCAAGACCCGAGAATTTAAAAGGATCCTAGAACACTGAACTCGGCTAATGAACAAAGACATCAACCGAAGATACTGAAGAGTCTTTGAGCCAGACACTGCGTCCACGTCTCCTCCGTCATGTGCTGCCTTTTAGCTAACGATAACCTCAACCCTCCCTAAGCAGGTG
Source organism: Protonibea diacanthus (assembly GCA_028641955.1). Classification (NCBI taxonomy): domain Eukaryota; kingdom Metazoa; phylum Chordata; class Actinopteri; family Sciaenidae; genus Protonibea; species Protonibea diacanthus. The sequence continues at coordinate 18,180,817 of CM053985.1, read as the reverse complement.
GTGAGTGAAGAGATTTAGGATCATGGGTGTAACAGGTATTTTTGTTGCCATATACTATTATCCTACATCATAAAAGGATGTCTTATGTTCATCTGCCTTATGCAGTTAAGTCTAGATGAGACTGATTTGCCTTCTGAGCTTTGCTCAGCTTTCTGTCCTCGGGTTTTTCATCTGATCTTCGGGATGCAAAATAATCTGAATTTCATGAGAAAACATCAACACAGATATAGATGTTAAAAAGTCAGATATTACATTTGTAAAGTAGAAATATGTCGTCGTCGGTCTCCCTCTGAAGTAGTCTGAAACAGATTCAGCAGCTGTGCAGCGTGAGTTTCTGTAAGGATCTCCCGTTGATCATCAATGTCCTCATTTCACCACATCTCACTGTCACAACTGCATGAGCAAACCGTGACCAGTAATATCAACGAGGACAAAGGCAAAGGAAATATAAATAAATCCAGCGGCAATGTGGGTGATGCTGACATTTATATCATGATATCCAAAATACTCTCATTCCCTTCTTTATTTGCGGATTAATGGTATTCAACAGCTTTTTTTCTAAAACTATCATCCTTTGTTTTCCCTGCTAAAAAAAACCAAAAATCACTCACTGGTAACAGCCTTCAGTTATCCACATCAATTGTGTTAGTGCCTACCCAAACAATGACAATATTGCTCTCTGCTATTGCCTCTAAAACTTGCCCACGTATCACTGGCTTTGTTTCAGTGCCAATTCGCTGGCAAGCTCTGGGGCATGACGATTGGATCTGCTCCATTCTTTTAAAATCCATCTTGGTGGAGCAGAGGAATGACCTGCTAGCACCTGTACCTCTCCGTCACTGTCCTTTTTTGTCTTTTCTCCCTCTCTAACTACCTCTCCTGTCTCGCTCTTTCACTTTTCCTATCACTTTCCCTCGTCTGCTTCTTCCTTGCCGTCTCGCCTTTGTCGCATTTCAGGTCTTCTTCTCCGCAAATGCCCATTTTTCCCTCTGAGATCGGCTGTCTTTCTCTCTCGTTCCCACTCCAACCCCCTTCCTCCCTCCCTCCGTCTCTCTCATTGACTCTCTGTGTAAGGGTTTGCAGGTGGCTCTTGCTGGCTGGGTCAGTAACTAGGGGAAACTGGGGAAGAGTTCACTTCAATAGAACAAATGGGAACAAATTGATCCACTTTCACTGCTGTTTTTGAGACGCTGTTTGAGTTTCAGGCAAAAGAACTGAGAGCTGGGAGTTTTAAAAAAGGTCAAAGGCTAGTGGAGCAGGACACCCATAACAACCTTTGGACAGACAGGAGAAGCCAATTCCTCTGCTCTCTGGTCCAAACACGGCACACGGTCGCGCCACTCAGGACATCAACTAATGGATCATCTGTTAAAATGTCATACTAGCATCCTGGCTTTATGGAAATCTGTACCAGGGTGTGTGTGGAGTCTCATAATACATGTGCATATGCATGTACCTGACAGGTACACAAGCTTCATCTGTGTTGTCTTCTTGATGCTTCCACACGTTCATGAATACAGCGAGCTCTCTAATGGCAGTAAGATGATGAAAAAACTTCTATGAGCCATAGCGGGTTAATATTTAACAGACTTTTTAACAATTTAATAATTGGATTTGAGTATTTTCCTTTTGTGGCATGACTTCTAGAAGCCTGCTACTCATAAATACCACAAAATACTGAAATTTCATTGTCATTACAGCCATTTTGCATTTCAGTGTATCCCGGCGAGGATTCAGCTGCGGACCACACCTGGCTCTCAGTTTTCCTGCACGTCTGGATAAATGACTTCAAGTAAACATGAGTCTCGCTAAGTGAAACCGGCTGGAAACATCATGCTCCTGCAACAGAACACCACGGACAGACTGCCGCGGAGGCGTTCAGCAGTTGTTTCTCTCTACTACTAATCTCTGCACAGACTTCAAAAGGGCATTATAAAAAAAGAAAAAAAAAAAAAAAAGAGAGAGAGAAACAACCACCGTAGTACTCTAATTGTTGTTTACAGTAAACTTGAAATTGCTGGAAATAGATTTCAAACAAAGAAGACTGAATATACTTGAACTCATTTCACACCAAAAACTAATAACAGTGCAGAGCTACACCAAAAAAAAAAAAAAAAAAAGCCTGTGGCTGTCCAAAATCTCTTGGAACTCCCAGTATGAATGAGTCATGGACGTACGTCAGCATAGCTGTGCAAGGTGCAAGCTGCTTAAGAAACAAAGAGAAGATCTCCTAACTAACTAACTAACGTATCCGCATACGTTCATATACGTCGATTTAATCGGCACCACAGCATGTTTCATCACTTTGTCTTCCTCATACCAATTTGTAGGGACACAAAGCTAAACTCAAACTGCAACTTTAGTTAGTTAGACTGCTCAGTAGGTGATGAAATACTATGATGACAATTGGAGACACGCAGCGATCAAGGTGAAGACACATCTCCAATGCCAACGGGCCTTGGCAGAGTCATTCACCAGCTTGGAGATATAAGTGGTCTTTGACCTGAGAGGCAAGTGACACTGCAGTTAGGCGGATGCCATAAAGCCGTAATCTGTGCTGTGCTGCATCACCATGGTAACATGCGTGCCAATGAGTACTGTGGATGGCAGGGTGCGCCTTTCATGGCACCGCTACACCCATCTGACTCACTCACACACAAACACACACGGCTGTCATTATTACAAAACCTGATTGCAAAACATCATTAGCAGTATGCCAGACTGAGCCGGTGCCAAACTAGCCGTCATGTGGATCCCAAACCCACAGACAGGTCCGCAGATTATGCTGAAAGCATAGCCAGCCGGGGAGGGGGTGGGGGGGGGGGCAATGACAGCTCCATTCCTCTCCACTCCGCTTTTCCTTTATTTGGTTTCTCTAATCCATCTTTCCCCTCTTCTACTCGCCTTCTGTTGTAATAGCTCCTTTTCCCTTTTCTGTCCTTAACCTCTCCTCTCTGATCTAGTCTTCTAAAATCTCAGTCGCTCAGCCAGCTGGCATCAGGACACAAACCTTCTTCCACCATGGCACAGTGTCAGGCCCGAGAGGCAAAGAGAACCAAAGACGAAGGGAGGGAGACGAGTACGCTGAAAGCAACAGTGATAAAAGGAGGTAGGAGAGGGAGTCCGAGGAAGAGACATGAAAAGGGATGACAGGTAAGGACAGCAGGTGGACAAAACAAGCTGAGTGGGCCGAAAAACAAGTGCAGAAAGGGAAGAAAATGGAAAAGAAACACGACAGCGAGATAAGTGGCTAACAGAAGGTGACAGGTACTGTCTTACATTTTCTTTCAGTTTAGCTCACTGTTTGTGTTCTCTTCTTCTCGTTTCATCTTCTATAATTATGCTGATAAATCATCATTCCTCAGCCGTCAGCAGGCAAAGATACAAACAAACTTACATGCACTTGAGTCTACTGTTCAAAACACACACACACACACACACACACACACACACACACACACACACACACACACACACACACACACACACACACACACTAAAAGCTGCTGCTGGATGAAAATCCCTGAATCTCCAAACAGACAATATTTTTCATAACTGTCATGAACGGGATATTTTAAGTTTCACTCTAATGGATCTGGGAAGTTTCGTTTTCCCAGGATCATCAGGATCAAACAGAAAAACAAGTAAAGTTTATGTCAGATAAAAAAAAAAAAGACAGATTATAGATTTTGATGGCATGATTATAGTCTGAGGGAAAATCCCAGTTTCAAGAGTTTAATCCATTTAATTTATTTCACAACATGACAGATGAGCATTAAATTTAAACGGTGCAATACTCCTTTTCCTGCTTTGTCGCTGTGCACTTTTACACTGAAAGCCAGACTCTTAACTCACTGCTGATTCAAGTGACAGAAACCCCTCAATGTTTGCTGAGCCTTTCCGGATACAAAACTGTGACGTTTATCAGTGTTATCAGTTCATCGCTGAATCCCGAGTTTTCACGTGTCAAGAATGAGACATTTCCACATACCGTCTTGTCCTTGAAACCCATTTAAAGCTATCTACTTTAACCCTCTATATATGTACATCTAAACAAGTTAAAAAAAACTACACCGTGAGCTCCTATCAAACAATCCTCCCAAGTTTGATTCAGCAGCACGTTCTGTTTATTTCAGTGAAGTTCAGAGTGGTGTGAGGTTCAGGCTTCATTAATAATCCAGCCATGGTTTGATGACCTGGTGCTGTGATAAAAGAAGCACTGACAGGACAAGAGTTTACCTTAGGTCAAACTCACGTTTGATGAGCAAGTTCACTCAAATCACAAGAACAGTATTAAGTTGATGCAGTATTAAGTCTATATTTAAGACTGCATAACCTTGATGGAGTAAAAACACTGTTTCATCCTGGTTTAAAGGTTGTGTCATCAGTTCTGTCCATCGGTAAAGGGTTCAAGTTTGAAACACAGCGTGGGTGCGCTTGTTAAAATGAAGTTGACCTGCCGTGTAGCAGGTTACGTTCAGGGAATCAGCTGCCATGATAACAGACACACCCATTCGGTAAACTTGAGTTTCTGGGACTTTGCTCTTCTACTTGAAAGGTAAAAATCCAGGATTTCCCTCAATTTTGATTTAACAAAAGTCAGTCCTTGTTTCTGGGACACCTCCCTGTCCACTAAGTGGCCTTGTGCACCTCACATCTCTCTGGCAGGGTGAAGGCAGACTGGAAGACTGCACCTATTCAAGGTACCCACACCTCTCTGCGGACTAAAGGCTGGATTTAGTTTCTGCACATAATTAACAGAAACACGGTTACAAAAGAAGATTAATGGGTCGGGCGCCCGGGTTGCTCACCTGGTAGAGCTTGTGCCACGTATCAAAGATCAAGTCTGGCTCAAGTCTACCACAGGTTCAAGTCTGGCCCGGGCCCTTTCCTGTCTGTCTCTACTGTACTGTCAAATAAAACAAAATGCCAAAAAATATTTTAAAAGAAAAGATTAGTTAGAAGATTAATGGGTAGAACTTGCAAATTTTTTTAAAAATTAAATTCTGTTTTCAATTACACTCGTTGGCCAGTGATGTTCGTCCCCTTAAAAGTGGGCATGGCTTAACCAAATCCAGCATTTGTTTTGTGCAACTCTTTTATAATGTGTGGTGTAACAAAGCAGCATTTAGAAGTTGTTGACAGGGCTCAAATTTATATTGCAAACATGTTTTTTCCCACTTCTAAACCTATCCATCTAATCCATTTGATGTGTTTGTGGAACAGAAAAGTAGCGCAATGGGCTTCATTTATCCAGACTGTGATCAGAGCAGCATGAAATCCTGCAATGTAACAGTTCATGTTCCCTCATAAACACTGTGTCCATGCAAATAACCCATTTTGTGTGCAGGTCTTGTTTGCAATAACAAGGAGAAGAAAGAGAAGTAAACTGAGTTTACAGAGTTGGTGTAAAAAAGTTCACAAGTGTGCGTCAAATACAGCTGGGAACTGATTGTAAAGCAGTCATCAACTTTTTGTACAATTTACTTGCAGATGATTATACTGTAATGACATATTTCATAAACAAATATACTATATACACATGATGAATCGGGCCCTAAAACGGTCTCAGGAAAGCATCTGTCAGAAAAACCCATCTAAAAGTCCGCCAATTTTAAGACATTTGGCAAGATCGTAAAATTGTCTCCTGTGTGAGCATTAAAGTTTATTTTATACCCTGGAAATAGAAGTTTGACAAAAAAAAAATCATAACTCAAAGTCCACTTGCCAGCATTCGCCAGGCCTTTCAACTGCATCAGACTGCATTCATTAGGAGATGGAGTTCCACACTTTGGTCAGGACCCCACCGGACACATCTCTGCCAGGTCGTGGCTACGCCGCTGTTTTGGTCCGTTCTCCATGTGGCTTCAAACACCACCAGGAGCATTTCAGACTTTGTTAACTTGCTCAGATTTAGTCGTTTTTCTTTAGTTTGTGTGTTTCTTTCATGACCAAGTAGCTTACATAGTTTTTTTCCCCCTTTTGTCCAGTTTTATGATCACACAGAATGTTTCATTTTGAAAATCGACTGGATTCTCTATGCCGTTTCATTTGATTGACACGGCCATGTATTCAGCCGCGTATTCTCCACAGAGCAGAGCAGAGAGCCACACTTCTGAGACATGTCATAGCGCTTCTGGTGGGCTTACAAATATTGACTAGAATGGCGACAATCAGCTCCGGCTGTCGCGGCGCAGCCGTGTCTGGTTGAACTTAGCTGTTAGGACACATGATTAAAACTGATCATCTCCACGACAACTGAGCAAACGTCATGTATTGCTGAATGCCATAAGGTATCCAGGAAAAGCTAGTGGACCTTGTGTTATGGTTGGTTTGTCTCAAGCATCACTTAAAAGCACAAGAAACACAAACTCTAAACTTTGATACCACAAAACAGTAGAACAGGCTTACCTTGGGCTCCATGGAGATGAAACTATGGCGACCACGGCTGGACAAAGTCGACCTTTTGATGGTCCGGCTATGGAAGAAGTGATAGTGGTCTTTGAGATCCCCAATCTGCAGAAACATGAATACAAACTTATTATTAATATTCATTTATTCCATAACCCTTTCTACCTCACCACAACTCATCAGTGTAACTATAAAAAGACCCAAACAATATCATGAATAACTGCGCTGGCATTTTTATTCTTGTAGAGGTTTTTCGACTCCGCAGGTTATACACATCAGACAGATGTACTGTGTACACATCATACAAACACAACATTAGAGGTTAGCGCAGGCTCACGTTATAAGTGACAACTACTGCTCGAAAAGTTCTTTAAAATACTTTCAGAGAAGTTCCTTCTCTGTTGTAACACTGTTCAGTTTTTTCGATTTATTATACATAAGATTGAGCACTTAAAAACTCTCAGAGAAAAAGACAAGTCAAACAAAAACAGACTGAAAGTCAGACAAATGTACAGACACAAACAGCCAAAGACTTTAAGTGACGCAGCGATGGGACAGAGGATCCGCAGACAGACAATGACAGACAGACGGCAAGCTGCTGGACGGTGATTAGTTTTAATAATTGATAAAGACCATACAATCCCTCAGATGATCAAACTGTCATGGCTGCCAAGGGTCCTATGGTGCGTCACTGATCCATGGCTGAGCTCCACCACCACAGAGCCCATTAGATCAGCTTTCAGCTCAATGCTCATGCACATAGACGCATTCAGGCCAACAGAATGAGAAACAAAAAAAAGTGCCAATAGGACTAGCTGGATCATCCTTCAGCAAACATCAAGGACTTAAGCAATCATATTAAAAAAAAAAAAAAGCATTCTACATACTAACAAAATGTTTCCATAATAGGCGGCTACCATTTTGGATGCTTCTCATAGTGTAAACAGGTCTCAACATATCGTGCTTCCACTGTCTATTTAATCTACCCAACATCTGCACTGCCATTAAGCAGGCCACCCTTCCCCTCGAGGAGTGTCTGAAAATGGGAAGCTGCAGGAAAGAGCTCTACAGATTTTAAAAATCTAAAGCTGATGTCCCGCTGTTCCTTTCAAAACCATCTACAGTCTTTATTTTTCAAAAATCAAACATTTCAGACCAGTTACACTCATCAAAGCTTCAACACCTTTTCAGGTTGTACTTATTCTCATATTCGATGTGGAGCTTTCTATCCTAAACTCTAGTTTATATGTATGGCGAGAGTTGTTACTGTTATGACTACACATGAACTTATGGAAATGTTATGTCAGCTTAACATTCATTCTGATGCAATAAACCGCAAAGTGAATTGCAGCTTCAGCATAACCTGTGGCTGCTGGGAAATATGTTGTAACAAACTTTTAAGTGAAACCACGTCTGTGATTAACGATGTCTTGCATCACAGATGTTTTCATTAGAAAATTCCATGTAACCTGACACAGAATCCAACAAGGGATTGCTAAGAAGAAAAAAAAAAGAAAAGAAAGCGATAAGGTTGGAAATGGAAATTATTCAGACTTTGGATCAGACTGTGAACTACAAGTTAAAGTTTTGTCTGAATAAGCGTGATACACGCTCGCTGTCGGGACACAAAACTGGCATCACTCTGCAGCAGCGCCTCCAGAAGGGTGAGCTGAAATACAAAACACAGATCTTCTAACTTCTTGCTACACGGTGCAGCTGCTATTAAAGCCACATTGTTGAAGTTGGTACTGATATTTATTTCATTTATTTGTATTTGCACGCAAATGTGGATAGACAGGGGCAAGCTGATACTGAGATTTTCTTTAATCTGTTCCACAATGTTCAGCAGTGTCACACTATCCTCATCCCTATCCTCTAAACCCCATAACCCCGTAGCTGGGCCAGAAGAAGAATTAAGATCATCAACTCTAATCTTTGAGACAGCAAAAAGTATAATAAATGAATTACTGATTGTTTTTCTCACATTACACACACAGGATGAGTAGCTTGGATAAAAATGTGGGGTATTTGCGAGATGTTACCCTTGATACCTTACTTCAGCATAACATACTTTCCAATAACAACACTCTGTTGGCCTGGTGTTACAGTACAACTTGCTCATAACTTGTTATTGATGCAACCACCTCCAGTTCACGTCTGGCTACAGATCATCACCCTCCCTCTCCCTTCTCAGTGGCTCCAAATCCTCTCCCATCGCTCTTCAAAAACACCACTTTGAACAGATATCCACATCTACAGCCTTGTCAGCTGATTTTGACTCAATTTGGACCAGTGTCTTAGTCTGGGAAGGGGGCTCCATGGTTAAGAGGATTACCCAGAATTCCCCAACGAGGTGCTCTCTCACTCCATGCCAACTCTTTTCATCCATCCGTCCATCTATCGTCCCTTATTTTGCTCCCTCCTCCTTCCATCTCCCAGTGTGTGGTTATCTTTGTCTGTTCTCCTCTTTCCACCCCTGTCAAGAAGACTATATTGTCCCTGTGTCACATGTTTTCTCTACCCATCCCCCTTTTTTCTCTCTTTAAATACTCCGCTGTCCCTTCACAACTTAAAACGTCTTCTCGTTTAGCAGTCATATCCCCAAATCATTCATCGCAAACAGCCCAGTGCTTATGAATAGGTCCAAGGAAACTTAATTAAATTGAAAAACACTGACAGATTATCTATCTTGATAGCATCAAACCACGCGAAAAAATGTTGCAGTAAGTCATCTCTCGTGATAAGTTTCATTTAATTCTCCAAAAACATACGTGCCGCGAGGATATAAGAGGGAGGGGGTTGATGATGGGGATGTCAAAGTTCACATTAGGAAACCAGAGTGTGCTGTTATCGCTCCCATGGGAGCGGCTTTCAGCTGACCCCAAAACCAGGAAGTGAAGTAAAACTCTTGTCTATGAGGTGTCAAAGTCCAATGAACGCTCCATATTGAGATGGAAATTAGGGCGACTGGAGGGGGTTGGGGGGCGACACTGCACTCCACAGGGGAATTCCTATTGGGGGCTGGTATGGAAAGGGGGGGAGGACTCCACACATTAGTTCCCGTCAAAGAGAGGGGATAAACGAGGCCATTAAGGCCTGCTCTCTGGGGAGTATAGTGGGTGGGCGGGCTGGATAAGGCGAGGAGGGAAGAGGGGGGTTCAATAGCTGTTGACTAGGCTACCCCACAACAACCTGTCAGAATGCCCCCCTCTGTTCCACGCTGTCTTCACGTCGAGCACTGGCAAGTGCAGGCTTGAACTGCCCACGTATTTTGGTCACGATACTCTGGAGTATGTGTGGGGTCCACGTTTGTGTGGCGTATTTTCTTTTGTCCACAAAAGGACACAGGATTTCTCTTTAAACTTTGTCAAAACACATTTTCAAGTGACCAATTAAAGCCCTCCTCCTGGACCTGTGCAGACTGGTGTTGATTAAGAAAATGACATAATGCGAAGAGAGACAGACAAATCTCACACAAGTGTTTCCCCTCTTCTGTATAAGTATATTGTTTACAGCTGTGTGATTTATTTTACACATCGCTGGCCCTACGTTTGGCCTTAAAGAGTCTGACACAGAGGCATGCTGATTTGAAATGAAAGCTGGGAAATCATATGAAATATGACATGCTTATTTTAACATTTTCCCCTGCAGCGACGCTTCATCATAACTCAAGAAACCCAGAAGAAAAGGTTTCACCCCATCAATCTGTGATTACTCACAGAAAACTATGCGAGCATCCACCGAAGAATTCATCCTGAATGTAAACAGTGGTGTTTTATAACAGCTGACACAGTGGGCCTACTTATGAGCAAGTCCAGATTACACTCAAATGGAGGAACATAAGCAGAGAAGTCCATCTCTTCCTCTGTGTCATGTTAAAAATGTAAATGTTGCCAAGTAAAGCCGGACCAGTCCGAGGTCCTATATATGGCACGAATACTACAAGAACAACATGAGATTCTGTTGAACTGTGGATCTTTTGATGTCACTTCCAAAGACCATTAACCAAACAGCACTAGCTGTCTCACAGGAGTGTCAAAAGAACCAAGCACATGAGACTGCTGTGGCTGTGCGAGGCTGATAGTGAGCTCTGTGAGCTCCAGCCTGCAAACTGAACATGATCCTCGGAAACACAGCGAGGAGGCACCTGTTGTGCCATCCTGCTCCTGGTTCTCCTTTATTTGTTTCCCCGCAGCTCAGCTTCTTCTCTCCTTGTCTCGGACTGAGTTAGAGAAGCGCAGAGAAGGTTCACGGCTTCGGGTTTGGACTTCAGACCTTTGACGTTTGACCCCGTCTCGTTTGTCTGCCGCTAAAGGGATAATACGCACCGTGGCATGCCCCACTTTAAAGAGTTGACAAAAAAACAAGACAACAGGCACACAAATAAGAGGTAACTTTGGACGGAGCAAGGGGTGACCTACCTGTCCCATGTTCCTATAGCCATATTTTTCTGCTATCCGCTCGGCCACATCGGGTCCACCGCCTATCCTGACTGCCCAGTGGTTGGTGTAAATCCGAGCATTGCACGGCGGGGACGCAAAGCCGAGACTGAGCGCCAGGACGCACAGCAAGCTTCTTCTCCAAGCGGCGTTGCGGACCATCTTCCCCCACTTTTAACCCGACTCTTCTTCTCCTCCTCCTCCTCCTCAGCCGACCAGGCAAACAACCAAACTTCTCTTCTCGCCGAGCAAGACTCTCATAGAAACACAACTATCCGGGCAAAAACACTGAGAGAGAGAGAGAGACAGAGAGACAGAAAGAGAGGGAGAGAGGGGGAAGGAACGGAGCCCCGGAGGAGGAAAATATATACCTTATCCTCAAACCTCTGCTTTCCACATGGGAGAGTTGGAAGTTTGCGTTTCGTGTGCCCTCTCTCTCTCTTTTTTCCACCGAGGAGGAGGAGGAGGAAGTGTACGTGTCTGCGCGCCGTGCGTCTTTGCGCGCGAGTCCGTGTACGCCTCCTGTGTGCGCGCGGAGCTCCTCAAAGCTGATTCCTCTTCTCCGCGAACAACTCGGATGTTGGTCGTTCAGCTCATCGGGCTTTCATGTGGCGAAATGGCTACAGCGCCTCCCCACAAATAACTAGCTGACACTCTGGAGAGTAGAAACAACTAAAGCCGCGGGGTTTCCCTGCTGCTCCGCTGGGTCTTAAAGACACTCTTCTAGGATCCACCACTGACCGCCTGAACGCCAGACACAGCACATGGGAGGAGGAGGAGGGGGGTGGTGGTGGTGGTGGTGGTGGTGGGGAGGGAGGGGTCAAACTGGCGGCCAGGGAGCCACTTGGAGGGAGGGGGGCCCAGCTTTAAGGAGAGCCCCTGGGTAACATGAAGAATGATTCATACTTCTAAACCCAACAGGCTGGAAGTTATTCCAGTGTGGCAATATCAAAGAATTATTGTGGTTTCATACAACTCTTAAAACAATGTGTGTACTCTGCAGTAAACATTTTCATCCTCTGTGTTGCTTCTACTTCCATAAAAAGGAGGCATTATCACCCAGCAGATCTCCGTGGATGTGTATTTCCACAAACCATGTTTAACCCTGACCCTATTTAACCCTGCTCGAAAGTTATTCCTAACCCCAGATACCAAATATAGATGCACAAGGAACAGAACACGGTCATGATATTTGCCAAACATTATGGAAAATATGTAGGGGAACACGGTTATTTCTCAAATATGATGAAATATTTGGTTTGACATCATGTAACCGGCTACATTTTTAGCCTGCAGTTTACTGTAAAAACATCTTGAACTGATGTAGAAATCTTAGATAATTATAGCATATTTCTTATTTTGGGGGGTTTTGATTGTAGACTCCATGTATTGCTTTCAAGGTTTTATTGAGAAAGCAGAGCTGTTTTCTTAGCCGTCAACAATTGTGCAAGTTTTTCAGTGAGAGACTGACATGTTTTATATGTTTTCTAGCTGCTGATGCAAACTGCTGTACAGGAATTTCCCTCCCCTTTAAAAAAAAAAAAGTCAACCAGTTAACAAGTGGATGCATTACATTTTGGAGACTACTCCCCCTTCATACACCTTGAAATCTGCTGTTGAATGCAAGCCTTGTCAGTCTCCTGGGCAATATTGACATAGACATACCAATGTAAAGTTGGGTAAACTATGACCTCCACCTCAGTCATCATCCAATGAGAAACAGCCACATACATAAAAAAAAACAGAACTATTATATACTCAGAAAACATTGAATTATTCTGGTTCCCGTAAAACACTTAACCTTATTCTGACTGATTGTCATGATTTTTGGCGGATACCTCTGGGCATGAGCTGAACTCAGGTGTGTTCAACACTGCCGTGTTGTTACCAACCTCACAGATAACTTTACTGTATGTTATGTCCACCGCTGTCACGCAGGCCTGCTACCCTTTCCTGCATATTTCCCCTTAATGAATGAAGCTCTAGATGTCATGCCCCCCATCGCAACACAGGTCACAGCTGACTAAACGCTGTCATTATGGAATGTGCCCGGTATTATCTGCAGTTGAGCCTTTCATTCAAGGCCTTTGTTGATTGATGGGTTTTTGTTTTGCAGCAGTTTCCCGGGGATGTCTCTGTGCACAGCGAAAACTCTGTTCTGCATGGGACACAAGTGAAAATCAGCATAATTGCACTAATTGCAGCCAATTTCTCACTGAATGGACCCCGCTGTCACATCTCACAACAAGCGGGGGGACAAGAACATCTCATGGTCCCCCAGATGGAGATGAAAGGGAATGGAGGAAAAAAAAAACCCCACACACATCCAGTGATCGTTTTCCATTCAAGCCTGATGGAAGGGCTTGTAATTTAAAGAAGAAGGGAAAAAAAGGAGAGGAGACGTCACACAGCAGAAATTGATTTGAGGATCCAAATCAAGTACCCAGGTCACAAGGTTACCTTGAGCACCAGGGCCCCCAATTTCCATTTCAGATCTGAAATGTCGCGATATCCTGCGCAACAGCCTCGCAGCTACCCGAGTGTCTCCAGGGAGTGAACCGAGTGAACCCCAATAAAACGTCTTTGTCAACATCTGAGAGCCATGATCATGAGTGTCAACAAACACTCGGAGGGGCATTCCTGCGTGCATTCCTGTGCCTCTTCAATAAAATAACAGGGTGCATCGTGCGTATGAGCCAAACACAACTTTAAAAAACTCCACACAACCCCCATGATACAACACAATGGAAGGCCCCGAATAGGAAACTGCAGCCAACAAGCTTTATTCACAGAGGACACAGCTAATTTGTTCATTCAGTATCAAGCCCAACATTTCCAGAAGGGAACCTCCCACATGATTTTCTTGTCCCATCAAGACAGGGGCGTTATCAAACATGTGCACCTCTCGTGCTTTTAAACTCATCTTGCAATTACTGCAATTACAAATCTACCACTGCTTATCCACAACCCCCTCATGCTTTCCTTTCCTATTTTTTGTTTTTATATTTTTTGACCTGTGCTGCATCTTGTCTTTACTCCTCGTCCTTTCCTTCATGCACCTTTCTGTTCCTTTAGTTATTTCCTTGAGCCCATCGCACTCTCTGACCCCTCCTTATCTATATTTCTCACTGGGTGGGCTTCCTGGGAGTTAAGGTTGACCTCTCAACTTCACTTTGACCTTTGACCTTGTTGCTGTAGGCTCCTGCACTTGGGCCACAATAGCACCTGCCACTCACCGACTTTCCATCCTCTCTGCTCTGTATCCCACCCTCCCATCACCACCCTTCTCTCTTTTGTCAGGCACATACCAGGGTTATATAGACTATTCTCGAAGCGCACACACACACACTCTACATTCAGCAGAGAGAGATGAAGGGGAAAAACAGAGAGTGTTATAGTCAAGCAGAACTTTGGGTTTCTGCATCTGCGGGGAATGTGAATTTTAATCTGCAGTCAGTATAGCATTGGTTATCAATCAAACACTTCCACCATGCATTTTTGTAAAGAGGTCATCACATAATTGTTCGATTGGTTGGTTTACAGTCTGTGTTTACTTGTGTCCCAAATATGACTTAGATTTGTGCATTTCATTAGTGCCCAGGCTATACAGTCTAAATATCTTCTAATATGCAAATGAAAGAAAGATGATTTATTGTCTGAGTTCCTGTGAGCTGTGACCCACCTGGTCTGGCCTCCTGTATGTGGTATATAGACCCAGCGATCGACTTTGTAAGACACAGCTACATATTGCCATCTGGTGCTGACTGATAAGATTACACAAAGAAAAATTGCAGGTGAATTCAAGTTCATTTACACTTTTACAGGTGAGAATGACTCTTTATCTCTTCATAAACATAACATCTGTCCTAAAATGAAACATTTCACTGTTGTATTTATTATAGAGGCTTTCATCGCACAACATAGACAGAAGTCAGGTCAAATAAGATTTTATTCATATAGGCCAAAATCACAAATCACAATTGACTTCAGAGGACTTTATAATACAGTGTGTAACTCCCTCTGTCCTTAGACCTTCAATTCGGAAGGAAAAAATCATTTTAATACAGAAAAAAGAAGAAGAAAACCACAGGAGGACCCACAGAGGAATCCTTCTCTCCGGATGGACAGACATGTATTAGATATCATATGCACAGAACAACCAACAAAATCAATCATCAGAAATAAATATAATGATGATGTTTAGTTCTCACACGAGCAGTGTCTGACTATAAAACTGCATTTCAAAATCTAAATCATCATGTTGCCACACAATGTAACAGCAGCATTTGGATGAATGAGATGCAGAGTAACGAGGCTGTGTACTTCCTGAGCAGATTTAATGTTTTCCCCCGTTTACCCGTCTCCATCCTGCATTACTGCTTCTTTCAAAATGGGACTGACAGTCTAAAACTGACAGTCTAAAATACATGCTATTGTCCTTCCACATCTATTCATCCATGTTCTGCATGGCTGCATATCTGTTTCATCTTAATGAATGTGACTGTGCTGAATAAGTTCAGTACAATCACATGGTCCGACTGTACTGTTCTTTTCATGTTTAAACTAAAAGTTTGTGATGTGCTGAGTCACGAGCCAAGGAACAAATTCATTTAAATTTAAATTTTAAGTGCATTTTTTATTATTAAAAGCATGAATGAATTTTTGCATTTAATGGGAAAATAGGGGTCTAATGATGCATTCACTGTAATCAGAGAACCACCGTGTGTCTCACTCAAGCAAAGTTTCCAGATGGCCGACTGGCCTAAAATAGTATTAAAGAGAGTTACAGTTACGGCAATCAGATTACAGAAAATTAATTTCAGTTTCAGCAAATTACTAAAAAACTTTCTTTTGCCGTATATGCAGCTCTGTCCTGGACTGCCCCCTAGACTTCATAGAGGAAGTGGGGAAGAGGAGGATGTTAGCAAGGCAAGAACAACTTCTTTCACCCCCTGCATGAGACTGTGGAGGCCTTAAACAGCTCCTTCAGACTGCTATTCCCACCATGTAAGATGTATATTTCTTATTTATGAGTAATTTTTTTATCCACCTCGTGTATATGAGCTGCTGTGACGAGTGAATTTCCCCCATGTGGGATCATTAAAGTCTAACTTATCTTATTTTAAAGGAAAATCAATGTGAACATCCCGCCAGAACAGCTTAAGTGCACCGTGGCAGCGATTTTAGAAGCTTCTGGGCGTCTACTGGAATGGATAAAATATTTTCTTCAAAACGTATTCCCTCATTTGGTGTTATGATGATGGTAGTGTGAGTCCAAAATCTCCAATGGTATATGATTCACATCCTTTTCATACTCATCAAACCATTCAGTAGCCCCCCACCCCTCGTGCCATCTGTGTTGAGTCATTGTCATCCATCCATCCACTCTAATCAGGATAGAAATAAAGGAAATCACTCAGAACAACTCTATATGGACTTGGAGGACAAATGTCCCCACAGCATAACAGAGCCACTGGCTCAAACGCTCAAGCCTGAACCGCCTTAGTGTACAGCACGCATGCACTCGCCCACTTGTTTTGAATAACATCACTTTTTCCACATCTCTATAGACCAGTGCCTTCAAGATGCATTCATCTTTTTAATGAGGGGTTTATGCAATGTAACCCTTTTATAGTATCTCTCGCTGTGTAATTGTCAGCAGACTGTTCTTGCTCTACAAGCATCACGGTCATCAGATGTGTGCTATCGACCACGATGTCTGACCCTGTTTACTGATCCCATACATCTAAACGCAGACGTGACTTCAGTCACCGCTCCCACTGAAACGCGAGCCAGTCGAGCAGTCTTTGTGACTGAAGCGCCTGCAATTCTTGGCTCAACAATGAATCATCTTTCAAACTCACTTAGATCTTTTCCTCTTGATCTTTTCATCCTGATCTTGAGTCAGCTGGGCCTGCTCAGCATTTCTATACATGCCAGCAGAGCATGACTGGATGCTAATTGCTTAGCCTGCAGTGCACCTGCATTCATTCATTATGTTTGTCCACTCATTTATCCAGGTTTATGATTTCTACAATTTCCATTTCAGCCATGATTGATATGTATACCAAAATAACTTTGGCAAAGATAAATGAGATGTCACCAGTTTTACTTTCCAATGATGACAGAAGTAGCTGTACATTTTCACTGAAAACGTCAGTCTAGAAGTCTAGACAAACATGTGAAAAACAAACATACAAAAAGACTCAGACAAGTCAGAGTTCCAACTGCTCAGAACTTTTATTTTGAGGGAAATCAGGGTTAAAATTAAATTAAAATATAAAATTTTAGATAGGCAGGTCTGTCTTTAAAGGGAAGGTGTTGACACAAGGAGAGTGCGTAGCCCTCCAGAGGAAAGGAGAGGGAGAGAGGCAGGAGGGGAAAGACAGGAAGCTACAAAATGAAGTTTTTTTGGGGGGGAGATGAGCCTGGTCATTCAGGAAGTTATGTATAAAAAAAGAAAAGAAAGATGAGACAGATGCAGTTAGTTATTATAAACCCCACCCCCATCTGAAATGTCCTCATATGCAATCAGTGCTATAGCTCTCTTTTTCCTTTTTCTGGTTTCTTACAGGAAGTTTTAGATCATTTATCTTCTTCACTCGCTCGCTCACCATCGTTATCATCTCATTCTGTCTTAATGTAACATGTTTTCCTGCAGTTTTGAAAAAGTAAACAAAAAGTCCTTCAAAAATAAAATGCAGCAACCACATTTCATGTTCTACTATTACATATACAGTATATATATATAAATACATACATAAATATCTTACATGTACAACCAATTTTGAAAAGGGGCGGGAAGAGAGAACCCAAAAGACTTATGAGGACTTGTGGAGGTGGGGGGAGCAGGGCAAGGAAGCCCAAGGTTGCTCATTGTGAGGGTAGTGTGTCTTTTTTTCTGCTTTAGCTTTACACACGCACGCACACAGCCTTTTGGGGGAAGAGGGGAAGTGGGAAGCATTCCTCAGTTGGCCCAGTAGGGGGAGCTGCCGTAGCTGGACTTGCTGCCTTGGGTCTTCTGCTGCATGCTGCTGGACTGACTGCGCTGACCAGGACCACCCTGCAGGAACAAGTCCAATTAGTCAACCATGTAAGACCAAGAAATTACCCAACATGTTAATTTTATTTCCACTGAGCTTTGTTCGCTTTACTCGATATAGCGCGGTTGCTGACGCCTGAATATTTCTTTGTGTCTGACTTTAGGTCTCGGGACTACTTGGACTTGCAGGGCAAGCTTGTTTTATTGTTCACCTATGTCAGAAAACACAGGTGTCTAACACACTGAGCAAAATAACGAGCAAAACAAACACCAGGACTTTTGTGAAACCTTGTGTGGGCAAACAGTGACGTACGCATAGGCACTTCAGTTTACCTGTCCGTCCTGTGTGAGGTGATGGTGCAGCAGTTGGGAGTGGGGCTGTTGGTGCGGTGGCAGGATGTGCAGGAAGGGAGCAGGGGCGTAACCAGGAGCACCCCCAGGGTTCAGGGGCCCTGTTCCACCCAGTGCTGAAGGCAGGCTGAAGGGAGGTGGTGTCCCCGTGTGGAAGCCCTGCTTGTCAAATGACTGAGGAGAACCAAGAGAAGGAGCAAGAGGTTAGGAATACAAATACAAGTCAACTTGATCAAGCTTAATTTCTAACTTTATAAGTTAAATGGTTGTTTAAGACGATGTGTGGTTGATGTGTAAACATTTTAATGTTTTCATTAAGGTCACTCAACAAGTCACTGACCTGAGTTTTGCTGTAGATTGAACCTCCCATGTCAGGTACTCCTCCACTGGTACCTGACCCTGACAGTCCTGGTGCTTAGAGGAAGAAGAAGAGGGAGCAGGAAAAGAGATAAAGAAAAAGTTTGGAATTTAAGAGGGAAGGGGGACAGCAAAAAAAGAGAAGAACGATAGAGAAGAAAGGGGAAAAAAAAATAAATCAAGGGATTAAGGGGGGAAAGAGAACAACTGTCACTTCACTGATGAGTGAATATTAAGCACAGAATGTTCATTTTCACTGTTAGTAGGAGGGGGGCCAGCCAGTAGGAAGAAGCGTATTAAGTGAGGAGGTGCAGAGGCATGTTTCTCACTTTTCCACCCCTTTGCATGTATCCGTTTATGTGCACATCAAAGTACAATCACACACGTGCATATACACACCTTTCTCCAGAACACTCTTGACTGTAGAATCATCTGCAATTGTGAGTACATCCATTTTTCCCACAGGAAAATGCCCACTGACTTTGTGTGTTGTTAGAGTGTGCGCACATGTGTTGTGTGTGTACCTTTCCCTGGGCCGCTGCCCGCTGACTTGGCCTGTGACTGGGCCGAGCCTCCGTACCCTCCCTTATTGTACTCCCCGTGGGCTTGAGACAGGTCATCAAAGGCTGAAGGAGGATGAGGAGGAGTACAGAAGAGGAGGAGGAGGAGGAGGCAGAGCGAGCAGAGGAGAGAGACGGGGGTAGGGTAGGAGAAAGGAGAAGAGGAACAGATGAGGTGAAGAGAGGAACAGAGATGGGGAGAAGAGAAGAGAGAGAGGTGGGGGGGGCAAGGGAGAGAGAGGCAGTAAGGTAACCTGACTAGAATGGCAGCGGTGTCTATATTGAGCCGTGTCCAACTTCAGCAGGGGGTTTAAGCTATGCATGCAGCACAAGCAAAAAAACACACCCACAGGCCCAATTCCACACGCACATGCAGCATTTTGTGTACATGTATAAAGGGTTGGAAGTTTCACTTTTGCCTCTTTTGACACTCTCCACACCTAATTTATGCCACGGTCCACTTATCCAGATACTGTCGCTGTCACAATACACGTACTTGTTAAATGCAGCTGTACCAAACTGTAGCTATACATGAGACACTGGCAGTAATATAGTGTTGTAGCTTGTGTACTTCAAAACATTAAAACACAGATAGAAAATCCACTACTGTCACCATCACTACTCCCAACTGTTGAAAATCGATCAAAGTAACCTTCTCGAATCATTTTCGCGGCAAGTTGCTGTGACAGTTTGTAGTACTCTGATAGTCTGGCTGTAATTTAACCTGTGCGGTCATACTTCAAATAGACACGCACAGGGCTCAAGTCAGTTATTTCAAAATCTAAATTAAACCTGCTGGATATAAACTTTTTACCATCGCTTGACTCAAACAATTTATCGGGAGAGCAATGCCCAACTAAGCCTTCCTTCTTCCGTCCTGGTCTTACCTGTGCCATACGCATGCTGTCCATAACTGGGCTGATGCTGTTGGTGGTACTGATTGGAAGGGTTTGCAAGGCCCATTGCAGGTTGTTTGGCCGAAGCAGGAGGCACAAAGACGGTGGGGCCGTACTGGAAGGCTGAGGGAACCCCCGGCACACCAGCATAGTACGGCAGACCTGTAAGATGGCGAGTTAGAAAAATAAGCAGCTTTACTTGCAGAAGTAGTTAAAGGGGTAAATGCTAAGTGTACAGATGACTTCACTGGAAATACATGAGTAAAATCCTCATGATTTAACACAACTCGGCTTTTCCTTACCAGTGTATCCGTAGCCAGGGGGCAGAGGTGGGTTGAGGAAGGCCTGGTTCTGTGTTTGCTGACCCTGGCTCTGTCCCTGGCCCTGCCCCTGTGTTCCTGCCTGTGGAGCCTGCTGGGGCTGGGACTGAACCCCGGCTGTAGACAGGCTGGTTGGGGGAGCTGGAGATGAAGAGTCATTCCTGCCGAACTTCGTCGCCTCACCTGGACAGAAAACGATGGTAAAGACAAAACTGCAGTTGAAAAAAAAATGCTAAACTTCTTTGCTGACCTGTTCAACAGCTGACATGAATTAGTACTTTGTCACGAATACGATTGAAAATGTAGTATGATCAGACAGATATGTAGTTTTATAAAAGTGGTTAACAAATCATAGAAAGAAAGGTCAGTATATTAACTCAGAATCATCCAGTTCAACATGAAGTCTGACTTACCAGAGTATGGATTATTGGCTAGGCCATCTCTTCCGGGCATAGTGGCCGTAGTACCAGGGAATGTTACACCATAATAGTCCTGTGCAGCAAGAGAATAATGCACCGTTTAATGTGAAACGCAGTCCTCCCCTTGTTGATGCTTTTTGAATCAGTGCATCTTAAAACAGCCACTTTCGAAATTTGTGAATATAGGATATGATATAGTAATATGCAGCAGGGTATATGAGTTTAAAAAAAACAAACAAACACAAGAGACTCACCATAGGAAGGCGAGACTGCAGCATTTGCAAGTCCTCGTACCCATAGATCTGCTGTTGAAATGAAGATAACAGAGGGAAGGAATAGTGATTAGTTAGTGCCATGTTGGAGTCTCTAATAACCCTCACTGTTGCCTGCAACCTACTGACATCATATCTGGTCAGAACCTACTAAATCACAGTCGCTGTATGAATTACAGAGTGAACTCACTGTCAGATGTTCATAATTCATCATATTCATTCATTATTACAAAAAGATTGATGAACAAATGAAGATGCTAAACAGTTCTGTGTAGGTTAGTCCCTTGAGAAAGATACCAACCCTTCTTTCTCTTTAACCCCCTCCCAAAGGACTAATTAATACACAAACAAATAATTAGTAAGCATATAGTTACCGGGTAAGCAGGGAGCAAGCCACCAGGGCCCATGATGTACTGGTTGGCCAGGAGAGGTGGCACTCCTTGGGCCAAGTTGGGAGGAGCTTTACCTGGGGAGGGGGAGAAACAAAGACCCGACTCAGTTCCTGTATTTTAGTGACGTGATTCCTGTGTGGACTATTGAGCCTACCGGAAGTGTTGGTGAGCAGGGGAGCTGTGCGGCCGCCTGCAGCTGAGAGTGTTGTGTTTGTGCCATTAGGGGTTAGTCCTGGTGCTCCAGATGGGTGCAGGCCATTGGTGGTTGAGCTGCTGACAGCCTGGGGAACTGAAGGACTGGGATTGACAGCTTGGCTGGTTGACGATGATGAAAAGGCGTGGAGGTTGCCACTACTGCTGCTCTCCTCATTACTTATCTGATGAAACGGGAAAAGGGCAGAGACAGTTTGTGAGAAGAGAACCAGGAACTGTTTTGTAGGTCAAGGCATGGATAGGCAAAACTGTAAAATGTTTTCCTCAGAGCTTTGAAAGTCCAGCACTTACTTAATTAATCCAACTGTCTCAATTTTTCAGCAAATATGTCATACTTACAGTCAAGGAGGAGCTTGTGGCGAGGGCTGATCCAGATGAGTGAGTATTGGTCACGTGACTAGAAAGAAAGTAAAATGATTCTGTCAGCCTGCTTTAACCTGATGCAACAGTAGTACTTCAACCAGGACGATGGGAGATTCAGTCAAAGATACTTCCACATAAAAAGATTAAGATATGTGCTTGTAACCATCATTATCTCCAGACATGAAGGAGACACTATGAAAATGAAACGTCCCTTACCTGCTGAGCGAGGGGATGGGTGTTGAATGGGAAGGTGTAACTGCAGGGGAGGGGATGTGGTGGCTGGGGCCGCTGTCACTCGTCATGATGGGGGAGTCTGTTTTGACAGTTCTTGACGTAGATGACGTAGCTGGTTTAAAAAAAAAAGAAAGAAAGAAAGAAAGAAAGAGGATTAGGAGAACAAAGCAGAAAAAATAAAACTAAGTTAAATGATTAAGCTCATCTCTAACCTCATCCTCTTTCACTGAAAGGACTCTTTCCACTTCCTATCGGATGCATTTATCAATCAGTAATCATTATTTGGAGAGTACTTACTGTCCTGTGTACTCTGCGTCTTCATGCCACTGTAGCCATTCTATGAGACGAAGAAATGATCAGAGTCTTAGTTTTCTCATTCTGCTTTTTGTCAGGTTTAAAGCAAATATTCAGCTTTTGGGAGATGACAGTGAAATCAGAGATCCCTTAAAGAAAGAGGTTTCTCCTCACCGTGAGAGCAGCAGCTGAGGGGACATCTTTGCTCTGAGAGAAGCCCAGGTGAGGTGGCAGGGACCTTGGGCCACTGTTATCCACACGACTGGCTGCTGTAGGGGCTGTAGAAGAGGGTGGAGTGGCTGCACTGGGAAGACCAAGGGAGGGAGAAGGTGTGGCACTGGGCAAGCCCAGGGATGGTGAAGGGAAGCTGGGATCCGATACGGCTGAAGGTAGAGTGGGTAAGCTGCTCATGTGTTCACTATTGACAGGACAGAGAGAAAGGAAGGTGGAAAGATAAATACACATACTGAATAATAAAAAAAGACAAAGCCATCACTTAAAAAAACAACAACAGACAAACCTGTGCCTCACACAACAACTCATACACTCACCTCATAGATCCTGGCTTGGAGAACACGCTGCTCTGTGGCTGCTGTGTGGGAACAGCTGTAGGGACAGGCATGGCCGCAGGAGCTGAAGCCTGAGCTGGGGCTTGCTCCCTGACTGACTCCGCCTGCGCCATGTCTACCGATCCACTAGCAGCCTCAGACCCAAAGTCAAGAGCTCCAAACTGAACATTGAGGCCAGATATATCTGCTGAGCCCGGCATCTCCACTGCTGACGACGGTATCTGAGTAAACCAAGAGTGGAAAAAGTCAATCTTTTGTACTACGTGTAAAATGTTTAATTTATGGAAATCAATTTTAAGTGTGTACATATAAGTTGTTTTCCATCAAAATGAAATTAGTAGCAATTTAGACAACAGTCTAGTGAACTGTTACATGAATGTGTTACAGTATGAACTGCCATAACTTTAGAAGCTGACAAGGAAGCTCTGGTAGCAAACACATGTCTGAGATTGATAAACTGCAAGATGACTATATACTTCTTTGTGCACTTTGTTGACAAGATATTACTGCAGATTTCAAGAGTCAGCTTGCTGGCTTGTCTGATCAAGAAAGTGAAAGTGGATAAATTATTGAGCAAACTTTCATTTTCTACTTGGTCTTGCAAGTAATACTGCTCTTTTGTTATCTTTGCATTGGAGCTGACACATTTTGTCAGATAAAAAAGGTTGAGGCACCAGAAGAACTTACCTTTGTGGGAGGAGGTACTCTGCGTCTCTGCGTCTTTAGCTGCCGCTGAGGGGGTTCTGTGATGGGAGGCTCCATGCCTGACAGCTTCATTCCCGGAGAAGCTCCATCTCTTACAGGAGCCATGGAGGACTCATGACCTGAACAAGATTGAGGCAGCAGTCCCATTCACACAGTTATTAAAAATCACAGCACAAAGAGAAAGATAATTGTCAGGAAAAGACTTAATGAATATGGTGATACTGCTATGATCTTAATGCACAGATCTTGTAAGGGCAGTGACTCAATTAGACTTTTTGATACACATTTGTATTTGATATCAGCTCTGTAACCATGATCATCTCATCTTTTTTTTTTTATAGTCGACATAAGGCCAACATTTTTGTGATTGCTTGCTTATCTTCTATTGTGGTTACTACACAGCTCATACAGCACAATCTGCTGCTGGTGGTTTTCTTACCCATTTATTAACAATATTAAATTCTGAATGTTCTGCAGTCCTACCTGGCGGTGTGGGGACCTGTGGAGCATGCAACTGAGACAGGCCCAGAGGCTCTGTGGTGGAAAGGATGGAGGACTGTTGCCTCTGGGCCAGCTGGCTGAGCACTGCTGATGGCTCGGGCTGAAGCTTCATCTCCACTGCAGCACAGGAATAAAACACATACAGTATATTAACATAACCATTATACTACCATGCTCTGTGCCCTTTGTGTGGTTGTCATGATGTATTTTTTTCATTTCCTTGAGATAAACTTACAGTGTTGGGCAGTAACAGGGCCGTTGTCAACTCTCTGAGCCTTGGCTTCAACAGAGGGAGAGCAGGCAGGAACAGGGTTCTGTATTGGTGGTGGCCCTGCATCTTTGGAAACTGCACTGTTGCTGGTGGTAGCCAACGTCTGACTGGCTCTCTGACCAAGCCGAGGCCCATTGAGCTGATCTGGTGTCCTCATGTCAGAGGCAGGCGAATGCTTAGGTGCATTCAGGGACCCAAAACCAGAACCCAGAACTGAGGACTGAAAATGATAACCGAAGCAAAACAAGAAATGAATACACTAATACCATATATAAAGTGTTTGCACATGTCTAAGTGTATGTGTGTATATATTAGGCTGTTTGTACCAGTGCAGCATGCGCGTAGGTGGTACCAGCAGAGGCGGCATGGGCATAGCTGTTGGCTGTGGCGTGTGCGTAGCTGTGTGTTGCAGTGCGTCCATTGTGGTGGGAATTGGTAAACACCAGGCTTTGGCCTAAATCCTCAGCTGAGGGGCCATCAACTATCGCCCCCAAATCAGAGTCCATAGAACCCGGTACACCCACACCAGCTTTAGGCAGTAAGCTAGCCAAGTCCACACTGAGGAGAAGAAGAGTGGGCAGTTATTGGTGTATGTATTTATTGTGTTTTAATTGTAGATCAATGAAAATGGGGGCATATCATCATTGATTCCTTGAGATTTTGATAAAAGTTCCATGAATGGATCTTGGGCAGGGTGGCTTACTTGTGTCCAGGTGTGATGTGGTTTGCTGGAGCAGAAGAGGCAGTGAATACTTTGGTCTCAGACAACTGTGAGAAAGGAAAGTACAAACAGTCATCCATCAGAAAAATAAAAGACTACTGTAAATAAACAACATTCAGAGCCAACTGTGAACCAATAGTGTTTTAGTAAAGTTAACGCCAGTAGCCAATAACACTAGACATTGGGTGGGCAGATGCAGATTTAAAGTAATGTACAGCCGCATTGCAAATCCCTTTTAGAGCATTAAAAGTGATGTCTTACATCTTCATTCCAGTCCTCTGAAGTCCAGTCTTCCAGATTGCCTCCCCATGTTCCTAGGAAAATAAAACACAACACCAGCCAAGTAATTATTGCCATGTCCACACATGCTCATGTTCCCAGCAACAATCAGTCTTCTCCAAAGCAGGAAAAATACAGCACAAAGAATTAGAGCCCAACGTATAGGTAGGCCGACAGATATATTATTCAGAGTATGTTTTGTCGGATACACAGATATGAAACCTTTTAAAAATAAATAAAAAGATGCTTGAGGCAAGTTAGATGTTTAAGGAATCATTGCCAAAAAAAAATGTTTCTTATATAGAATATCAACCAATGTACTGATTTCGGAATTTATTACTCGACAATATCAGTAACTGAAATCTCCCCATGTGACTCCAATGTCTTTGTATCCAAGGTTTGTAATTTGAACAAAGTGCAGCAGACTTCAAATTGGATAAGAGTAATGTTAACAGAAACAATTTTAACATATTACTTTGAGAAGTACAGATGACACGCTAGCGCCCACACCGCACTGTCACTCTAACTGGGTGTGCTCTGATAAATTCTGACCAGGCAGCACAGTCTGCATTACAATACAAACCAAAAACCCCACCAAAACTTCCAAATCCAATTTTTATGACCTGTCTAACTCACTGTCTAACACACATTTTAGACTCAAACACTAAAATTATAAACCCTTGAATTTGAAATTTATTTGTTAACGTTAGCATGCTTTTATTTGGCATGCATTAGCCTGAACCTGGAAATTTGGGAAATCTGGGAAAGCAAAGGCTAGACATGGCCAATTCTTTTAAGTTGAGTAAGAGTAAGAGTAAAAGTAAAAGTAAAAGAAGGAGTCAAAACACAACAGCTCATGTTCTGTTATTTTCCTTACCAGTTCCCTCAGCAGGTTCGTTGCCATCCCCTTCCCAGGTCTCCTGGCGAGCTCCAGAATTAGCCGTGTAGTCAGCAGGATTGAAGGTGCTGAAAGAAAAGACAACAGGATACGTGAAGAGACAGATTGGGAAGGTGAGCCAACAGAAACGGAAACTGAAGGGAAAATAATCTGGTCTGTTGTTGCTACTGAAAGAGGAGGTTCAGAAACTTAGTTTGTTCCACACATTTGTTTTTAAGATATGTGCTTGTAATCACCATCACCACCTCCTCAGCCTGCTTCAGGCTTAAGATTTTAAACAAACACATGTTCTTACCCCATTCCCTGGGAGGAGAACCTGTTACCAGCAGCTGCTCTTCCTCTACCGCGACCCCCTGCCCCTGAGGAGACACACACAAAAACAGCAAGATGACCTCAGCTGACCGGTCCATTTCAACCTTAAGTCACCGTTAAGCTCTCTCTTTAAAGATGGCATCAAACTTCTACACACACTCAGCAATGCGTTTACTGGGGGGGGCAAAAAAAAGTATTGTTTCATAGTCAGGCATTAGATTTAGATTCTGTTTTTTGTTTAACACAATTCTCGCTCTCGCATGTATCCAAGTTTCTTTTCTAGCACATTTTTATACCCAATTTTGTTCTAAAATGTGGCATTGCTTTAAGACTGTGCTCAATAAGAATGCTAGTAACACAGTGCACTGTTATAGGAACATCGCCACACACATTTGTGCTGTCAAATCACACATCAGGTAAGGAGGTAACAAACACACATGCTGTTTTAGGTCTCAATAGCCTAAGATCTGTTTATGGCCAGATAATATCTTCTAGTCAAGTTTTAAATTTGACTCAGACTTCAACATTTAACAGTTCATAATATAAGCAGCTATGAGAACATTTCTGTTTGTAAAGCACAAGTGGTCATCTAACAATTTCTTCCAGATCACACCCTGACTGACCTCACCATTCCTAGATTACTTGTTACAAAGTAAGCCAGCAAGTTCAGTCAAATTCTACTACTTTCCACCTCATTCGATCTCTATCTACTGACGACAATCCCCTGCCCACCGCACGCTCAAGCAGCTGCAGGGACTGAACACATTCCACACACGTTGAGTGGTGCAATACTATGCCTGCAGACACAAATAGATGTGCTGCCAGCTACATCACCAAAACATGTACAGTAACGTCTGGGCCAATTACTTATCTAAAGATAGCACTTAACAAAACAAAAAAACATTTTACAATTTGCTTAAACACACAGGCATGTTTGGGTAAACAGGGGCAGACTGTAGGGTTGTCTAAAGTAGACACCTACACATACCAAAAAAATAAATAAATAAAATAAAGGACCCGTGTATACCAGTTATATTCAGTATATGTAAACCCAATCTGATTTTCCTAGGAAATGTTTACTGGACAAACTTTATGTTTCTTTCAAGGAACTTTTTGGAAAACTGAAGTAACGTTTAGTCATAGATACCACCCCCTTTGTGCTTAGATTCATAGCTAACAAAATGACAATGTGTTATACAATGAGCTTTGAAGGGGTGTCATTTTCTGTATTGCTCACCTCTGCCTCGCCCCCTACGTCCACGGTCTCCCCCTCTCTCTCCAGGAGCCACCTCAAACCCATTCTCCTCTATCCGACCTAGAATCAACCAAGAAACAAAAGGGACGATGAGGTTAAGACATTAAAAACTCATACATACATTATTAAGACTGAACTGGGATTAAGACCTCTGAGTCTTTTTAATTAAAACTGCAGGGAAAACAAAATCAAACAAAACAGGTTGATAATTTCATACACTCAGGATACTTTTATCAATAAAATGTCTTCAACAGGATAAACATCTTTTGTCCCCTTCTTACCTTCACGCCCTCGGCTGATGCCTCTGCCCCTCCTGTTGGAGCCCCCACGTCCACGACTGGCCTCCCTATCTCCTCCTCTCTTCTCTCTGCTCTCTTTTATCTCTGAGGGTCCTCCTTCTTTCCCAAGGCTCCGCTTCTTCCCCACAGTCTCCCAGGAGTTCTGTGAAAGGTTAACCAAAGAATGGGTTTGACTCAAATACACTATGTGTGATAAAAATTTCTTAAGACGTGTGAACACCAGTTCAACATATATATGGAAATGGTATTTTCGTGTGTGTATATAGACTTACTGTGTCAGAGGTGCTCTCCAGCAGGAAATTGATGGCTCTGTTTACATCTTCGTTGCAGTCATGCAGGGCTACCATGCACTCATCTTGAGTCTTGCCAGTTACCTCAATCAGCTGTGAGAGTGCAAAACATGGAGTGTTAAGTATCAGGAAGATAAGTTGACATGTCTGTCTAAACATGTGCATATGTACCAACATATTACCTGTTTGACTTTATCTTCAAAGTCAGCATCATTTTTGTCGTAGATCATTTGGGCTAAACGAATCTGTTCTGCTGTGGCCTGGTAAACAAAGAGAGTTCAGTAAAAAACACAAAAGAACCATTAGACCACAAGACACTTGGCTTTATTTACTCATTTCAAGTAGACAATACAGTCCTGATGAAGGTACACTGTGTAGTTACCAACAAATTAATTTTCAGGTGTTTACACATTAATAAAAATGCATATTATATTACATTTCTGCCAAGTAAACAGAGCCCTCGAAATCACAACACACTGGACCTTTAGGAGTGTGAAATTACATTTAATATTACTTTCAATACAAACATAATACCAGGTACCAAGAGGAATAAAAAGTTAAACATTACATTATAATTTAGCAGGACAACGATGTTAACTAACCTGTATCTGTTTCTGTGGCTGTGTTGTTTGTGTGGTGGTGGGCAGCGTTCTGTCCCGAGTCCCCCGGGCTTGATTGCTGACCACTGAAGTCATCATATACAGTATATACAAAACAATGTATGTACAAAATAGAAAAATCTGTGGGGGAGGAAGAGGAAACAGACACAGAGTGAAACGACAGCCACCTGTGAGATGATTACAGCACATCACAATACTGAATAAATGTAACGCAAGTACATTATACTGAATCCAAGCAGGCCGAGACTCACTGTTGTCAAGTATACCATGTAAGACTATAACCCCATCTGTCGCCCCCCACCTCCCCGGTTAAATTTAGCCAGCCAAGAGGGGACTGTCCGGGTGTCAACTTACAACCCTCAGAGTCTCACAAACACACACACTCACAAAATCGAGTATATGTTCAAAGGTAGCATGATTTATTACAGTTTTTCCTCATCGACGATGGAAGGATAGCGACGGCCATTTGGCATTTGATTAAAACTAATGAGTAACCACAAAGAAGCCTGGGCTTTCAGCCAGGCTAAAAGGCGTCCGAGGAAACCGAAAGTATATAAACCCACCCTGGTTAGATCACATTACATACAGTATCTGTTTTTTTTTTTTAAGCTTATAACAGTAATGTCACCAAGTGACAACTTGTCAGCGTGGAAACAACAAATAACAGCCACCGACTGTGATCATACTATTGTCTGACAAACTGACAGAAACACGTTAATCACCAAGACACTGTTAACTGTAAAGGATATCTCACGTTATCGGCGATTTTAAGTCGCTGGTATCTAACGTGTGTATTAAATAAATCGTAGTTTTAAATCGGTTAACGTTAAAAGAACATCGACGGAAATGTGACACCGGCTAACGTTCGCGTTAGGTCGCCGCTCGCGCGAGCTAACGTTAGCCCGGCTAACCGTCTTTGTTCCGTGTGCGATACTAACTTGATTCCCTCCGTCAAAACTCAACATTTTACCGGATTTATAACATCAAAGTAACCACAAAATTAGTTAACCTGTCTGCCAGTGTGACTGGGGTTCGTTTAACCGCTCCGACACGGGAATAAACAAGCGTGACAACTACGAAGATGTACCCTTTTGTGTAAACCACGATACGCTAACGTTAGTCACTTTACGTAGATTTAAGCTAAAGTTAGCGAAACTGAAACGTAAAAACGCCGCGTGTTGACGTTACCTAATCATTTACATCGACCGGTGCCCAATACTTTAGTACTAGGAGGTGTGGTGCGGGTGTGCGGGAGAGAAAAGTTAGCGAAAAACGCGTGGCCCGTTGATGTTGAGCCCGCATACAATGCAGCACTAGTGTGGCAGCTAGCTCGCTAACTAGCCAGTTTGTTAGCCAACCGCCGAACAGGACGGACGGGTTCTCCGCGTGCGTCGATCGGTTTTCGGTTAAGACTAATTCAAAATCTATACAATACGAGTCTTGGGAAGTTGAAGCCGATTTTAAATCGATAACATTAACATAATAAATCTTTATTCTTTCGTTTACCTGCTAACACGCTTCGCTCAGCCAGCAGCAGCAGATGCTGTCACGTGACCCACCGCGCCGTTGTTCAACGTTGTGAAGCCGGATCCGCCAATCAAAACCCGCCGAGCAGGGTCAGGTGGTTAACACCGTAGCCGTGACGTACGTGTCCCCTTCTCTGGGAACGCGATTCGCTGTCATGGTTGTATTTATGTTCGCTGTATGTTTGCAGCCTGAAATACTCTGCACAAAGAGTTAATGTGGTGACTTATATTTAGCACGCATAAGAACATATCTAATCCTGGAATAGAGATTAAATTTAAATGTGATGGGCTTTTGATTTGTGTGTCTACTGAAGAGTTAAAAATAAATCAGTTTTATTCATGAGTCAAAACAGGTTGTTTTGTTCAAGTATTTAATGATGATGTAATCGGCTATACTACAAAACACATCACCACACATCAAGGCAAATTTAATTCAATCTTAAAACCTTAAAACTGTTTAAAAAACAACAACTAGCCAACATAACTCAGGTCATTTGCTTTACAAAAATCGCAATCTTTCATGAGAAGCCTGGACATTATTTCAATTTTTATAAAAACATGTAGCACCAGGAAACAGTTTGCCACCTACCAAGTAATCCAAGAAATTCGAAACAGGCTAGCAAAATATAAGTTGTGCATCTTTGGTTCAGTGTTTCGTCATTGCAGAGTCAAAGTTTTAGTGAAGACTATAGCAATCAGGCTGGGCTGGTCTCTGCAGAGTCTGTTGGGGTGTTAGTAGGCTAAAGATAAGATAAGATAGATTTTAATGAACCCACATCCCCAATACTGGACCAAGGCTGGGTTTACAACCCTGCTAGATAATTTTAAATGAAAAGATACAGTAGAATTTTCTGCATAGTAGCTGTGCCTCAGGAAGTGTAGCTACTGTTACAATACAGTAGCTACCATTACAATACAGTGGCTACTGTTACAATACTGTGGCTAATGGCGATCTAAATAAAACCAAAAAGCATACTAATATTATACAGTACATAAATAGCAATTTCTTAAATAACTTAATTAATACCAGACATTCAAGTTTCTTCAGTAGTGTTAAACAGTTCCATCTTAAAATTAAATTCTGATTCAAAGAACTAAATGTGGATGAATTTTATAATATACTATATACACACACACATCTTTATCAGCATGTGACTGAGGATCAAAGAGCAAAAAAAAAAAAAAAAACTCATGCAAAACACACAAGCCACACACCACAATACTAATATCGACCCATACCGTATTCAGCGCACTTATAAGCAGCATGGATTTGCATAACTCATATTTCTTCAGTGTATAGATTGCACTTAAAAATGCAAATACTAGTGCTTAATGACTCTAGTTTATTAGTTTATTCAAGTAATTTGATCATGATTATCCTCTGCTTAGTTCTGTGGTTTGTTTATATGACTTGTCGTAAGATATGGCTGCAGCTGAGCTATCATGCTGTGGACACACCGAGCTTTTCTCTCCATAATCTCCCCCAGCTTGTGGACATACTCCCCAAATGCCTGTTAAGACAGAGACAGAGAGTGAATACAGGCAAAAAAAAGTGTGTAATTAGATTAAAATGCACAAAAAGGAATAAGCTAAGCAGAGTTATTCTGACCATATCAGGCTGCTGGCATAGAAGTGTCCCCTCTTTACGACATAAGTTTTCCATCTCTTCTAGCTGCTCCCAGTGGGCCTGGACAACACGCCACCTAAAGTTGGATTGAGTTGGAGAAAGAGGGGGGAAAAAAAGACAAATCTGAAGCAAATCAAAGCGGTCTCGATGATTTCTGTATCATGTCTGTATGATTAATGTGTAACCAGATAGTTTAGGATGATTGTGTAAGCAAAATGATTCTGGTACTTACTGGTCGTGATACAAGTCTTCCAGCATAGACAGACGGATTATGGGTCTAATTTGCATTTTGCTGGTGTTATCTTCACTTTTTAATTCTGTAGGAACAGTTGGTTGGAGTGCGATGTTTGAGTTTTTGTCTTGGTTTGAATGAACTGTGTGACAGTGCTTTGGCAATGTGTTCAACTGGCCTGGGACACTTTCTGACTGTGGTGTTGAAATGGAAAAAGCAAGGCCGTTGGGCACATTGTGTGCATATTCTGGTGGCAGATTGTGTGAGCTGGGCAAGCCAGTTTTCTCAAGGTGCTGGACAGAAACACTTGTAGAGGGTTTAGGTGGGGACACAGAGGCTTTGTTATCCAGGACTTCGATATCTGGTGTGGTTTGTAGTTTCTGATTGTTGTCGTGACCTATTCCACAATGTTCATATGTGGCAAAACACATGTCTTTTCTTGGCTCAGAGTTAGTAGCTGCCATAGTTTCAGACATGGGAGAGCGGGTCTTTGCTTTTGGCAGCTCCAAAAGCGACAGACGAAATTCCTCATCCTCATTCCCTACATTTTTATTTGCCATCTTGGCACACGTGAGATGCTCTTTTTCTGCGTCCCTTCTCTTATCTTCTTCCCTTTCATACTCAAGCAGACAGAGTGAGGTGTTGTTCTGTTCTCCTTGGAGGAACGAAGCTGTGGCGACTTGTTGGTCCACAGCAAGCAAGGAGATGCTGAGGGGGTCCATAATGTAGCTGAGAGAATCTGTAGAAGTCTCTCCTTGAGCTAACACAGATGTGTTGGCTTTGGCCTGTGGGTGACTGTGGGTATGAGCTGCATTTTCAGATAAGTTAAGGGGCTCAGCAGGTATTTTACGTCCATTTTGTGTGATGGGAGTACGGGGAGGTAGTGTGGCCGATTGAGAATTGAAATATTCTCTTCTGTTAGCATTAGTAGCAAGCCATGGCTCCTTCTCTTTATGGCTGCTTGATGCCACTCCCTGTTGGACATTTCGCAATGGTAGAGGCAGGATGTTTGAGGTGCGTCTGGTATGTTCACTGAGTTTATTAGGGGTCAGGAGTGTGTTGCTATGTTCACAGGGCGGGGAGAGGGGTCGTTCTGCCGGAGCTCGTTGATGGGTTGGATCAAAAGGAGGGTGGTTAAAGAGGCTGTTGCTGTTATTGTTGCTGTGGGTGGACAATAAATCATAGCCATCAGCTCCTTCTTGCTCCTCAGTACTCCATAATCCATTAGATGGAACATCTGAGGCATCTAGTCCTTCCTCACCCACGTCTGAATCACAGTTGCCTGACACTGATGCCTCTACTTCAGCTGGCCCTGCACCTGTCACCCTGTCTGCCTGTTCTGTCCCTGTTTTTGGCATCCAAGCCCACCTCCTCTCTCCTCCTCCTCCTTCCACCTTAGCTGGCCTCCAGCCTTCCCTCTTTACTCTCACCTCTCCTTCACCTCTTGCCTTCTGTGACCTCTTCTCCTCCCTTTTACCTCTGTTGTGTCCAAATCCTGCCTCCGTTCCCTCCTGAGATACCCTCCAATCTTCACTAACACCACCTGAGTCACCATGATCAACCTCATCATTATTTTTACTGTGTCTTGGAGATGTGCCAGTTTGTAAGCAAATCTCTCCACTGGAGGAGGAAGATGACTGTCCTCTGTAACCATCAGTCCTAACCGCAACCCTGGCAACCCCATATGCATTTAAGACATCTTCCAAACCATGACACGTAAGGGCAGAAACTGAGATGCGGGAAGAATGTTGGAGAGAAGAAGAGGAAGATGGGGAGAGAGAGGCCTGATTAGAGGAAGAGAAAGACAGACATGCAGAGGGTGAAAAGTGATGGTCAGACGAAGACGTAGAGGAGGGCATAAACTGCTGCAGCTGCTGGTGATACTTTCTCAGATGCCTCACCCTCTCATTATCGCTTTCAACCTTTTGTAAATCTCTCTCCCTAAGTCTCTCTACATCACTACATGTGTCTGTACTGCTTTCCACTTGTCTTCTCTGTTCTATCCATCTTCTTTCCACCTCTAGTCCCCCTATCGCCCTCTCATCCACCTTTCCACCCATGCTTTGCTGGTTCTCTCTTTCTCTGTGGTGAAATCCAGATTCCCTCGGCACCTCCCACAAGTGAAGGTGCTCACCTGGCCTCGTGGCTCTTTGGTCACCTTCACTTTCAGTTCCTCCATACTTTTCTCTTCTTCTACCTATCCTCCCATCTGCTCTTTCCCTCGTATCACCTGTTCCCAGCGAACCTCTGATTGGTGTAATCTGTTCAAGTCCAAACCCATTTCTAGCTATTGCACCTGTTTCCTCTCCTCTTCCTCTGTCCTTCTTTGGTGTGGAACAGAGAACTGCACCATCTGTGGCCAGTCTCGAGGCAGGTGATGCGGGGCTAAAAGCTTCTTTTTGTCTCCCTAACTTTGGCTTTTTAGGGGGACTTTTTCCACGGGTGGCAACACTGCTGCCTCCTCTGCTGCTGCTGCCATTGGACAGGTTACGTTTTGGGGAGGGTATTGTCTTGCTTCTTCTTCCTCCTCTTAGTCCTCCTTGTCCCCTCAACTCCTTCACACTATGAAAAATCGAGCAGGTGTAACATTACAAACATCACTTTTAAAATGAGAAACTAATATGCCACACATATTGTACACACACACACACACACACTTACCGATCTGCATATCTCAGTGTATTAAGCGTGTGTTCAGTTGCTAAGTGACCAGGTGAAATGTTGGCAATCATGCATGTCATGGAGTCCCCAACAAACGAGTCTTTCAAAACCTAGAATAAGAACAATGTAAGCCAAAAGAAAGGAGAGATTTTTATGCACCAACACATACACACAACAGAACAAGTGAAAATCAGCAGGCACAAATACCATAGTACCTGAGTAAGTTTGCTCTGTCTGAAAGGTGTGTGTGACTGCTCTTGATCAAGGGACCGGATACATTCTTTAAGCTGAGAAAGAAAAATAAAATGTACATATAAAATGTAAAAATCCCACCATACTTCCAAAAGTGTGCACGTGTGTGTGTGTGTAGCTTACAGCCAACAGACTCTGGTTGATCTCAGCTCCTTCCATACGACTCTGCCTGTCTGGTTCTTTTGTATCAGATGCCCTCTCACTCCCTGCCAGGTCCACAAACCACATTCTGCAGGCACACCTTTCTTAATTCAGTCATTTTACACCAGTACTACTGGGCTTACTTTATCTACACTACTACACAATAACCCAAGCAGTGCTTTAAGTGTAATATGCTGACAATATAATAAAACCCGTTGTCACTCACCTACCAGCTATCTGCTGGTTTGGACCTCGTAGCTGTATTTGAAGCAAGGCATGGGAACGAGAGGAGAGTGGATTCACTCCACTCATCCCCTGTGTGCGCTCCTCTGTACCCTGTGAAATCACCTTGAGATTTCAAAAGATGAGAGAGGGAGATTCAGTAGTCACTACTTCAAACAAGCAAAATCATATAATTCTTCTTGTCAGGTAATATTTCAAGTAGTCTGCCGGTACATCTACAAGGATGTAAGCACAGAATTAGCCAACCTGAAGTGCTAGATAGGGCTGATATTGAGACATAGTATGTACTATATGTATCAAAGTATGTTTACTGTTGTACTCCACTGAATACTAAGACTTGAAAGTACTACTGAGTGTTTCTTGCAACAACTTAAACATAAAGAAATAAGTTAGATTTAACAGCAAATTGTCTTTTTTAAATGGTTTATATCTGATTTTGGAATCACGATCTTCACGTTAATGTGCTCTAAAACTTGGGGTGCTAGTCAGAACACCAGCTCTGGACAACACAAAAAAGGGCCAAACCTCCAGCAGTGAGCTGACTGAGTCCACTCTGACATGTTGGAGTCCAGCAATGTGAACAACTTTCTGTCCATCTTCCCTGGCAAATAATCTAATAAGGAAGAAGGAAGAAATAAGAAATTGAGATAGTAGAAAAACTCTTATTATAAATCTGGGTATTAGAAGAGGACATTGTGGTTCATTTGGATGATGACATTACCAAAAAATAATGTAACTAATGGTAAAACTGGTGCAATGATGACACAACATGTAATTAATAAATATCTGATATATTTTATATATACAATATTATACAATTAAATCCATACAAGTATATTAACTGGTGGCTACATAAATATGCAACTGATAATTATTTTTGTGTCTGATAGTGACACAAACACACACCTTTTCCTGTGGTCCAACAGGTCATACAGATGCCCACAGTAGATTTCAAAGAAACTGACATACACCAGCAAGGGTGAGTGTGTCCGCGTGGTGGAAAGTTGTGCAAAAATGTCCCGGACAGCCAGTGCATACAACCCCGGTCTCCCAGGAGATGAACCCAACATGGTGTGAGTCTTGCCTGCGCCTGTTTGGCCATATGCAAAGCAGGTGGCCTTGCCTCTATGGACGTAAACACAACAGAAATATTGATAGCGAGAGCAGACAGAAATACACAATGCCTACAAGCACTGGATTCTGATTGAAACGATGATATGATGGCAACATATGCACCTCCATAAGTTCTACTTCATCAATGCTACCCTACCCATTGAGCATGTGCTGCACCAGAGGATACGCTGTTTTTCGATACACATCCTCATTTGAGCTCTCCTCACCAAAAACCTGGTCAAAGTAGAACCTGTGCTGCAGGGACAAAAGAACAAGGGGCAAGGCATGACGTTGTAGACCCTCTGTGCTTCTCATTAAACAAAAATTGTACACACAGAAGAGATGCATGACAAAACATTGATCTGTCATTGTCTCCTCTCTGGAGACTATATCTACCTGTAGTATATACTGTGTGAGATCCACAGCCTCTTTGCTTTCATGAACAGTCACACACTCTCCACCTGGAGTTGTCACAACATCTGCCTCCCCTCGCCTGCACTCTGTATGTGTCAGAGGTCTTTTCCTCACACACACACTGATACGTTGTCCGTCTGGTTGCCTGCAACACACACACACACACACACACACACACACAATCAGGATGCACATGTGTAAAGGAAACAATGCTCCCATGCAAACTTCATGCAAATGTCATTATTTGAAGAGACATGATCATAAAAAGCATGTAAATTATTAAAATATTGTGCATGCACAGAAAACCTTGCCTCGGCGCAAGTGCTGTAGCCATTTGAGTACTTTATCCTACGTTGTCTTTCATGTTCAATGAATGTATTTTACATATTGCATTTGTAAATACAGAGCAAGCAGCGAGGACAATACAAACCACCGGCACTCACTTTTTTTGGGGGCTAGGAGGGGAACTCAGTGGTAGTCCATAGTTGTAGCCACCTGTTCTCTTTGGTTCATAAACAGGTGTTGCTTTAGTCGTGTGCTCAGAAGCTGTGTTACGGCTTATTTCTGCATAGAGTTTTTCCTTCCTAGAGATTCCTTTTCTGTCTTTGTACCCATTCAGTTTGTTGCTAGAACTATTTGATGCCACTGTTGCAGGTGTGGGTTTTGGACTGTGGGATGAGACACACTTTGGTGATAATCTGGTGTGAGAGTTGTTGATTGAGATTCCTTCCACAATGTCAGGCTTGGCGTTTGCTCCTGTGCGATGATCTGATAGATGACTATGGACATCCAACTTGTGGTTGTTGTTCCCTCTGCAGCTACATACCACAGGATTTTCGGTGTCAAGATCAAGTTGCACAGAAATGGCTGATCCTTTGCTCTGACCTGACTCATTATTTCTGTTATGACTTGTGTAGACATGAACAGTGCGTACTGGAAGAGGAAGTAGCTTCTGGTGATGATCGCTGGTCTCACAACTGAAATCAAGTCGTCTGCAAACACGTGATGGTTTGGAAAAACTACTCACAGCATCATCGTTCTCATCTACATCATCGTATTCATCTTCATCAGGCTCTCCACAACCATCATAAGTAATGCTACTATCCGCTATAGCGTAGCCTTCATCACCATGATCATAATCGTTGTCATCATCACGATCTTCATATTCAAGGCTCTCCAGGTCAAGAGTTTTGACCATTTGGACCAGATGGAAGAGTCGAGTCCTGTCCTCCATAGAACGGATTCCCAGGTTGTGATAGTCCTCCATGGTGAGCCCTGAAAGGTGGGCCACACGACGAACACCCACTGAGGTGAACCTGAAGGAGACAGGTGGTCAGAGGAGGAGTGCACAGGGCAGGTGTGAGTTTGGATGTAGTATGAG
This sequence comes from Protonibea diacanthus, assembly GCA_028641955.1. NCBI lineage: Eukaryota > Metazoa > Chordata > Actinopteri > Sciaenidae > Protonibea > Protonibea diacanthus. The sequence continues at coordinate 18,141,944 of CM053985.1, read as the reverse complement.
TGAGTGAGCTTACCTGGCATAGTGACACTGCAGCCCAACCGCTCTCAGACACTCGTACAGGCAAAGTGCCATTTCCTCCTCTTCCCTTTCTCTCTCTTTTCTTTCTCTTCTTTTGCCTTGGGAGTGGCAGACATAACGCTTTAGTCTCTCCATCCGTCACTCACAGCAAGCAAAGCAGGAATTACTGTACAATTAGACTAATTCTGTGACAATGGACTAAACTTATACAGAAAATGACTGAAAACTTGAATCACCACTGCACTGCTTTTTACAAGTCAGTGTGTTCTTGCCGCTTTCTCTCCCTCAGTGACTTCTGTCAGAGACTGATGGCCAGTGGTCTCGTCAGTCATACTATTACCACCACACTGCACTGTTGTGGTGGCAGGCAAAGCACAGGACGCTGTCTATGATGCTGAAATTCGACACTCGGTCAGGACGGGCCCAGAGTGAAGTCATGTCACACATTTGTGTAATGCAGCAAATATGATAAATTTAGCAGACACAGCTGTGCAACTGTTGCTCTATTTGACTTACAGTAGATTGGCTGACAGCTGCAACAGTCCTGCCATATGGCGCTTGAACGAGACCCTCTTCATATGCATGCATAAGGTAAAACGGGTGTTGGTTACTGTGTTTATGAAACAGTACACTGTTTCAAATCATCCCACTCCTAGAGGTCCATATTTCCTTCATGCTGAGCCACAGTACAGTAAACAGTGCAGTAAACCTGACAGTAAGCACATTTTAAGTGTCAACAACTGCTAAATTCAACCTGCAGTGGAGTCTAAATTACATTTATTGCAGCTTTAGCTGCGGAGCATACAAGTGCAGTAGGTTGTTTACACCTGCTCATTGCAGGAATGATCTCAAATAAATAAAAGGTTTGCTTTAAAGTTATTAATTATCACAACTTACCTGACTCAGACCCGCAAAAAAAGACAAATAAATGCACACGTCGGTTTATCTGAGCGAACAAACTGAACTGACATTAATTTTTCACAAAGTTGCCAGCTTGAGTAGTATCACCATTTCCGTACACAGACTTGGTCTCCATGACGACGAAAACGGTTTGGGGAGTGCGCGTTGTTTTCCCGCCGCTCCTGTTCCGACAGGTAGACCTTACAGGTGATACAAAGTCTAACAAATTTTTTATCAAACGTTAAACGTAAAAAAAAAAAAAAAAGAAGCAGAAAGACAGCCGGTCGTATTACGCTCACTTCAGCATGAAAGATAGAGATAATCCCTCAGAGGGCTTAATGCCCACCAACAAACCTGCTAAGACATAAAGCCTCCCAGACTAAACCCTTGAGACATTTGCCCACAAACAGTCTTGTATTTATATATTTATATACCTTAACAGTATATAATTATATAAATAACAGTGCATTTTGAATTCAGTAAAATTAAGTTTTAATTGAAAACAATAAAAAGAAAAAAAAGGAATCCTGTTCATCCGCCCGTGTTTCACTGCGGACAACATTAGGCGTAACACACAACATTGGCTCTTCCTCGTACAGGCTCTTCAGGTATACTGGCGGTCTTTGGTTCACATTTTAAAGTTTTATAAATGTCCAGATAAATATAGCACGTCTGTTTTATACAGATAAGGTACTAGAACATTCGTGTGTGTAGTTTGAGCCAAAATACCACCATCATCATCATCAGATTGCCATGGTAACCAACTACAGAAGTTAAGATAGAGGATAGATGTAAACAGGCTAAATGAAAGGTAAGTTTATTTAATGTTTTTTTAATGAGCAGTTCATTATAAACCTGTATGAACTATTAAACCTCATGAATGTCACGTGTTCATTCGTTTAAGAAATAAATTAAGTGGATGTTAAAAACATCTGGGAGCAATTGCATTACTCTGGCTTAGATTTGGTTACATTGCCATTAAAAAAAAAAAAGATAATTGTGACAATGAAAACAAAATAGTTACAGAACATTTGTATATAACTTTTATTGGTAATTTTTTCATTTTAAAATGTTAGTATTGTTATTGTTATTTCACCTGCAGTTGCTGCTGCCGCTTATACTGTATATATCCTATAACATATTCATGTTTATACCTGCACTATATTTATATACTATACTTTACTACTTCTGGTTAGACGCTAAACTGTATTTCCTTGTCGAAATACTTGGACTTTGTGCAATGACAAGAAACTTGAATCTAATCGAATCTAAAAATGTGAAGCATTAGATTAAACAGCATACAATGACATGATAGTATAACGTATAATATTCTAACAATCACAGGGACTGTTTGTCTGCATGATAAATCATTTAATTCTAAGTTAATTTAGCTGATATTCTTTTACTTACGTGAGATTTTGAATGCAGGGTTTTTGCCTGTAATTGAGCATTTTTACAGGATTGTACTGCTACTTATACTTAGGTGAATGCTGGGAGTATTCTTCTTGATCAGGCAAAGTGTAAACACCTGCTGGCACAGCAGAAACTACAGATTCAAGTAAAATGTGGTAATGAAGGTAAGGAAAAGGAGCAGGAGTATCTATTTTGTTACTGATCATGTTCTAAATACTAAAATCACTTTTAAAATGTATTCATAGCAGGAAAGCTGCTCTGAGAAGTGATCAACATGTCGTCTGAGGAGGAGACTTCTCAGACTTCTTCTTCTTCCCCTCCCTCCTCCTCCTCATCACCTCCCCCTGCCTCCCACTTCATCGCAAAGAAGGAGGATATTGTCAAGGCGGGACGCATGACCAAGCTGGTGAATGGATGCCGAGATGTACTCGTCCTTTACCACCAAGGGCAGTTTCATGCAATGGACATGCGCTGCTACCGTAAGCTCTTTGTTTATTAATTTATTTGCAGTTTTTACGTTCTGTAAATGTGTTGTGTTTGAGACACTGCTGTCTATAATGACACTCATTTTCACACCAATAGATTCAGGTGGTGCATTGCAGTATGGAGACATTGAGGTATGTTGTGTACTATTTTCAAAGCAAAGCTCTTGTTCAAGCTTCCCTGTGTATACAATAGCTTTTCTAAAGTTTTTGTGTAAGACTGCCAGTACAGCTGCTATGGTCTTGTCTCTCTAATCACCTTCATGCTGCATCAACATCAGGAGTTTAATGGGCGACAGTGTATCGTGTGTCCGTGGCACAAGTACAAGATCACACTGGCAGAAGGGGAAGGCCTTTACCAAGCTGTGGACAACCCTACGGCCAAACCTCTGAGAACTCACTGGCGCTCCAAGGGTGTCAAACAGAGGATTCACAAGGTCACTGAGGTCAACGGGGATGTATATGTAACACTGAACGACTCCAGCGAGGCCATTGAGTCAGATGTCTACCAAACTGAGAAATATAGGACCACTCAAGGCCCAGCCAAAACCTAATCCTAAGACATAACCCGGCACTCAAGGATTTTTTTTTTGTTTGATGATTGAACCAAAAACAATAAAAAAGGATGATTTTTAATAATGATATTCTGTTTTCTTTCACTCACTAGTTGTTTGTTGTTGCTTGTTTTAGGATGATCAGAAACTGACTTATTGTAACGCCTGGGTTTGCAGTTTTTGAAGAGAACAGGGACTGTGGCAGAATATTGTGGTTTAAAATAATTGAATGTGTACAAATAAAGTTTATTCATGGTAAATATGAGTAATATTAATATCTGCCATTTGTCAATATATACACTGTATTGTTTATAAGTCTGATGTACTGTGTGTCAGCATTATTATGAGGTGTAGTACTTTATTTGAGTGCTTCCATTTTATGTTACTTAACACTTGTTCCACTCAAACAAACCAAATCCAACATGTTCATCATTCCAAGTCTTAGGTACTGATTTGCATAATTTAGATCTCTTGTCAGAGTTTGAGCTAGTCTTTATGCCAAGCTACGCTACGTTAACCATGTCCTGTCCGTTATTTGATTTTGATGAGTAAAACATGAGATGGGCTTTGAAAAGGCAAAATTTAAATTCATTTTTATAGATTATCTAGTGGCATATAGATGCATCTAGTGGTTTAATGGCTGCATTGCAATCTCCTCACATCACCCCCACCAAAAGGATACTTTTTAAGTAACAAAAACAAAAATATTCTTATTTTCAGGTGATTATACACACATTAAATCATAGTTATGAATATTATGTGTCTGCCTTATTCTGAAAATAAAGGCCCCAGATCTTACACACTGCACCTTTAAACATAAATAAATGATGGGAGTATTTCTCTTGATCGGGTCTAGTCAGGCAAAGTGAAAACAGAGACTACACTACAGGAAGACAGACGCTAGGGGGCAGCAGTGTACCTTGTGTCCGCTATGAGAATAAAACGAATACTTTTACTTTTACGTTTTTTATTATTATTTTTATTTTTTTTAAGTTATAATGTTGTTTCATGACTATCAAATTAATAAACAAAGTACTGTAACACTTGTAAATAAAATAAAATAAAATAAATTTTTAAAAAAAAGCAGAAAGACAGCCGGTCGTATTACGCTCACTTCAACATGAAAGATAGAGATAATCCCTCAGAGGGCTTAATGCCCACCAACAAACCTGCTAAGACATAAAGCCTCCCAGACTAAACCATTGGGACATTTGCCCACAAACACTCTTGTATTTATATATTTATATACCTTAACAGTATAGAAATATATAAATATATAAATAACAGTGCATTTTAATTCAGTAAAATTAAGTTTTAATTGAAAACAATAAAAAGAAAAAAAAGGAATCCTGTTCATCCGCTGGTTAAGATTTGTATCAACTTCAAGTTTAACATATTCCATATTATTCTGTGTTATCTGACTCCAGATGTGAAAGAAAGGAAGAACTGGTTTTTAGATTTGTTCACGCCTGATTGGCTTAGATTTGGTTACATTGCCATTAAAAAAAATGATAATTGTGACAATGAAAACAAAATAGTTACAGAACATTTGTATATAACTTTTATTGGTAATTTTTTCATTTTAAAATGTTAGTATTGTTATTGTTATTTCACCTGCAATTGCTGCCGCCGCTTATACTGTATATATCCTATAACATATTCATGTTTATACCTGCACTAAGCTATCAATACACACAAGGTAGAAGAGACATGGTGCAAGGCCAACAACCTCCAAGGAGCTAACCCTATGCAGGGTTCTTGTCTTCCTTTCTTTATTTCTGATATAGCCGTGTTTTTTCTCACATTTCTGCAGTTACTTTCACAATGCAGTGTTGGGTTAATGTTCACTGTCCATGCATCCTACTGTGTGTGTTTTAGGTGTTGGAGAGTTTGCAGCAATGCCTAGATGAGATATACAAGAAGGTTAAGGAAGTGGCGGAGTTACTCTCGGGTTTTGATATGTTTCTCAAGGTACCATTTTACACATGACTCCTGTACTAGACTGTACGTGTTGGATTTCAGATTCACTTGACAGCAAAAAACTAAATCTTTTATCTCCCTCTGTGTAGGATGATGATGCTGATCAAGCTGCAGAGAAGGTGAGTAAAGAGAAGCTTCAAAAGGAGGCAGAGATAAGGAGGCTGAAGGAGGAGGATGCTGAACTGATGGAGAGGAAACAGAAGCTACAGCGCCGGGTGCAGAGGCACTCTGTGTATCAAGACTTCATGGACCGAGTGGTCAAAATGACTAGGTACTAGTAAGGATTTTCACCTGGGAAAGCAATAAGTGACTAAATTTGTTTATCACATAGGTATAGTCAGTTCTGTCTGTCAGTATCTTTTAGTTGAAAGCCAGCAAAGCACCACCTAAAATGTCAAACAGGTTCATGCACACAACCCCTCAAAAGTAAGTGTGATGTGACTGAAAAATTGAACCGAGGGTCCAAGTTATTTTGACTTATGATAAGCCAGATTTTGTGCTTGATGATGGCATAAACACCAACAGCCAAAATCATTAAATATATGACATTGTTATGTGAGATGTGTGACTCTTTCCTCCTACAGCTTAAAATTTTAACAAACAAAAGATGTTAGCAGGGGTGATCATTCTCTTGAAAAACCCTGACAATAAAGTAGTTTCTTTTTTGGGTTATCCCATTTTGTGTTACAGTGAAAGAAAAGAGCATCGCAACTCACCATAAAAAAGTCTAATTGTCAGTGACATAAGGTAGTTACAATGGGCCCCAATGCAAACTATCATGATGGACAATAGCTACTGCTATAGATACTGACACTGGACAACATTGCATATCTGTATATGACAAAAATACCAAAGAAACTCATACAATATTTTGTTTCAGATACTACTACTGCTACTGACCATTTTACAAAAAAGTGGAAGCCATGTTAGAGATGGATTTGCTATAAATAGCAAATGGCACCATTTTTCATTTAACACAAGTTCTTCTTTGAACACAGGCGTATTTTACATTGGAGGGAGAGCTTGTTCACCCTACAGCCTCCCTAATCCACAGGCTCCAGTGCAACAGCACCATGTGCTGCTCCATGCTGCTTTCAAAACTGAATTCACCAAACCAGTTCTGAATGGTGAAGTTAAAGGTTTGTTCATTAGTTATTTTAATGTAAACTCAGCGAGTTAACAAACGTCAATAAACTTAAAGTCATGTAAAATAAGAATAAATATGTGTTCTGAGTTTGTCCAAAGAAGAGAAGCCACCTCTGTTAGCATTGTGGTTAAGCGCTAAAACACGTGACAAGAATGTCACAACTAAAATTAGTCCTGCAGATTTGAGGTCAAACATGTGACCCATGAACTAAACAGGGTTTGTAATTGTCAGGAATTGATAATACGTTCTATAACTATTCTAATGGTGGTATACTGTAAACACTGTATGTATATCTAGTTGCAGTATCAGGTAACTTATACTGCTGGTGGTTCAATCCTGGGCTGCTGCATGACTGAAGCAAACACAAGTTCCTGTACTACCACCTTGTGGCAGTTGAAAGAACTGGCATACCCAATGAATCTGTCCCTGTTTGAACTTATTGAATTATTTGACAAAAACAGAAAATGCAAAACAGACTGTTTGTCTCCATGACAACTGAGGTTGAGGATTATGGGCAGTGTACTATCCATAACATTAACTTAACATTAACTTATCATATTGTTGAATTATCAGGGACACTTGTGTGTGGCTGTGTTGAGAAATGTTCCCTTGTAGATTCTTCACCGCCTTTGTTGTTATAATTAATCTGAATTTCATAAAATAAATAAGGTTGTTATTTATTATTATTATTATTTATTGTTGTAACATTTGCATATTGCATGTTTTAGTGAGAATACCTTGTAATAACCCCTCCTCCACCATTATTAAATGGTGAAGTACAAGCAGTAGGTAATATGAAAAGAAAGTATCTGAGTAAAGTACAGTTTGCTCAAATCTGTAACTAAGTACAGTGAGTTAATATTTTTTTAGGAATTCTAAAATTGTTTGCCATGTGATTTTTTTTTGTGTGTGTGTAATGATGTTTCTGTCCTTTACACCCATGCTAATGTTACAGGAATTTGCTGGTGGGCATACAAGACTATGGAAGCCCTGAGTGGGCTGTATCCATGTATTTTATTTCCTCCATTTTCTTGTGATAACAAAACTTTGTTTTCTCAAGGTAATGAATCAGACATGATAGTTGTGACGCCATGCTGACTGATGGATGTGAAGCACCGATATATACTCCTGTTCCTCTGATATTGCTACATTGAATGAAGCTTCCTGTAATAATTTGATATACTACTATCCTTTTGATTTCTCAAGATGTCATATTAATTATGTCATTATCCCAGTGTTTTTGTTCAGTTTGTTTTACTGAAAAAAATAGCAATAAAAAGTTTGGACTTGTTTTGGACACATTAATTGCATTACATTCTTGAATATACTTTTCAAGTAAAATTAACTTCAGATGTTAAAAATTAAAGTTAGGAACAGTGCAACAACATACATATAGAGTATACTTTATATGTTTTTTTTCTTTATATCATTTCAGGCGATGTGCCTGTACTGTAAGCATACATTAAAATTGAACCCATGAAGCAATTTTTTTTTTTTTTCTTTTTAATTCATTTCGTAAAGAGTTTTTAGGAGAAACCGGAGCACCCGGAGTAAACCATTACAAACATATGATTGAAAAAAAAAAAAAGATTAAAAATGGTGGTCTTGGTAGGATAAGTTGGGTCTGGGGCCAAGGGAGGGATTTTTTTTTTTTTTTTTAAATTCATAGAGAGTTTTTAGGAGAAACCGGAGCACCCGGAGTAAACCATTACAAACATATGATTGAAAAAAAATATGATTAAAAATGGTGGTCTTGGTAGGATGAGTTGGGTCTGGGGCCAAGGGAGGGATTTTTTTTTTTTTTTTTCATAGAGAGTTTTTAGGAGAAACCGGAGCACCCGGAGTAAACCATTACAAACATATGATTGAAAAAAAAAATGATTAAAAATGGTGGTCTTGGTATGATTGAGTTGGGTCTAAATAAAGGGAGGATTTTTTTTTTTTTTTTTTAAATTCATAGAGAGTTTGTTGGAGAAACCGAGCACCTCGAGTAAACCATTACAAACACCCATATTTAAACAGAGTGGAAATAAAAATCGCACGCTTTGATGTTTGCTTTGGATCTCTGCTTGCTCATAGTGTTTGGCTTGAAGATACCACCTTAAGTATCTGCCTGCCGAAGTCTTAAGCATTTCATGTCTGGGACCTAGGCTGGTTCTGAGGAGAGTTTTGTTTAAGGTCAGTACCAATCCTGACACGTGGGGTCTGTGGTGCCAATGGTTCCAACTGATCTGGATGACTTGTCAGCCGCTGAACTTTTTGTTGCATGGATGGAGGTACATGCTGTGATGTTTGCTCAGGCCCCTGCTTGCCTCGCACAGTGTTTCTGGTTTTTTGGGACATCACATTTTAATGTGTCTGTCTGCGGTTCCTAAGTACACGTCTATTTAGTTTTTCCCAGTCTGGTTCAGAGGATAGCTTTTGTCCAACTTCATGCTCAGTGCCATCTCTGACACGTGGGGTCTGGAGGACTGTAAAATTTGAACTGATTCTGACTCTGTGTGGGCTGCTCCTGCTCAACCACATCAGCAGATTGCTGCATGTGCAGTGAGCTCTTCATGTCAGTGCCACCCGTGGTGAGCGAGATCTGTGGTGCCAATGGTTCCAACTGTGTCTGATGACTTGCCAGCTGAACTTTATGTTGCATGGATGGAGAGTATACATGCTGTGATGTTTGCTCAAGCCCCTGCTCGCCTCGAACGGTGTTTGGTTTTGGGACATCACATTTTAATGTGTCTGTCATGGGTTCCTAAGCACATCACCATATTTAGTTTTCCTGGTCTGGGTCAGAGGATAGCTTTGTCCGTTCATGCTCAGTGCCATCTCTGGACATCGCAATTGAGGAGGTGTGGCTTGAACTGATTCTGACTCTGTGTGGCTGTTCCTGTCAACCACATCAGCAGATTGCTGCATGCAGTGAGCTCTTCATGTCAGTGCCACCCGTGGTGAGCGAGAGATCTGTGGTTCCAATTGTTCAACTGTCTACGACTTGTCAGCTGAACTTTATGTTGCATGGATGGAGAGTATACATGTTGTGACGCTTTGCTCAGGCCCTGCTTGCCTCGAACGGTGCTTGGTTTTGGGACATCACATTTAATGTGTCTGTCTGCGGGTTCCTGCAGCACATGTCCATATTTAGTTTTCCCAGTCTGGTTCAGAGGATAGCTTAATCAACTTCATGCTCAGTGCCATCTCTGGACACGTGGGTCTGACGGTATGGTTGAACTGATTCTGACTCTGTGTGGGCTGCTCCTGCTCAACCACATCAGCAGATTGCTGCATGTGCAGCAGCCTTCATGTCAGTGCCACCCGTGGTGAGCGAGATCTGTGGTTCCAATGGTTCCAACTGTGTCTGGATGACTTGTCAGCTGAACTTTATGTTGCATGGATGAGAGGGCAGATGCTGCGATGTTTGCTCAGGCCCCTGCTCGCTCGGAGCGGTAAGCTTGGTTTGGGACATCACACGCACGTGTCTGTTCGCGGTTCCTGGCACACGGTCCATATTTAGTTTTCCTGGTCTGGGTCAGAGGATAGCTTTGTCCAACTTCATACCAGTGCCATTCCTGACACGTGGGGTCTGGAGGAGGGTGTGGTTGAACTGATTCTGACTCTGTGTGGGCTGTTCCTGCTCAACCACATCAGCAGATTGCTGCATGTGCAGTGAGCTCTTCATGTCAGGTGCCAAATTGCAGAGCGAGATCTGTGGTTCCAATGGTTCCAACTGTGTCTGATGACTTGTCAGCTGAACTTCTTTATGTTGCATGGATGGAGTATACATGCTGTGATGCTTGCTCAGGCCCCTGCTTGCCTCAACGGCAAGCTTGGTTTTGGGGACATCACATTTAATGTGTCTGTTCAAGGGTTCCTGGGCACACGTCCATATTTAGTTTTCCTGGTCTGGGTCAGAGGATAGCTTTGTCCAACTTCATGCTCAGTGCCATCTCTGACACGTGGGGTCTGAGGACTGTATGGCTATTTAAACTGATTCTGACTCCCAGGTGGCTGCTTCCTGCTCAACCACATCAGCAGATTGCTGCATGTGCAGTGAGCTCTTTCATGTCAGTGCAAGCCACCCGTGGTGAGCGAGATCTGTGGTTCCAATGGTTCCAACTGTCTGATGACTTGTCAGCTGAACTTTATGTTGCATGGATGGAGAGGATACATGCTGCGATGTTTGTCAGGCCCTGCTCGCCTCGAGCGGTAAGCTTGGTTTTGGGACATCACATTTAATGTGTCTGTTCATGGTTCCACATCACCATTAGTTTTCCTGGTTCGGGTCAGGAGGATAGCGAACCAACTTCATGCTCAGTGCCACCCTGACACGGGGTCTAAGGAGGGTGTGGCTTGAACTGATTTTCTGACTCTGTGTGTGGCTTTGAACTCTACCAACCACATCAGCAGATTGCTGCATGTGCAGTGAGCTCTTCATGTCAGTGCCGTTCCGTGGTGAGCGAGATCGTGGTTCCAATGGTTCAACTGTGTCTGATGACTTGTCAGCTGAACTTATGTTGCATGGATGGAGAGTACACATGCTGTGATGTTTGCTCAGGCCCCTGCTTGCCTCGAACGGTGTTTGGTTTGGATCATCAACATTTTAATGTGTCTGTCTGGGCGGTTCCTGGCACACGTCCATATTTAGTTTTCTGGTCTGGGTCAGAGGATAGCTTGTCCAAGTTCATGCTCAGTGCCATCTCTGACACGTGGGTCTGGAGTGAGGTGTGGCTTGAACTTACCCTGACTCTGTGTGGGCTGTTCCTGCCAACCAATATCAGCAGATTGCTGCATGTGCAGTGAGCTTCATGTCAGTGCCAATTCGTGGTGAGCGATCTGTGGTTCCAATGACTCCAACTGTGTCTGATGACTTTGTCTGAACTTTATGTTGCATGGACAGAGTATACATGCTGTGATGTTTGCTCAGGCCCCTGCTTGCCTCGAACGGTGTTTGGTTTTGGGACATCACATTTTAATGTGTCTGTCTGCGGGTTCCTAAGTACACGTCCATATGGTTTTTCCTGGTCTGGGTCAGAGGAGGCTTTGTCCAACTTCATGCTCAGTGCCATCTCTGACACGTGGGGTCTGAGGAGGGCTTGAACTGATTCTGACTTGTACTGTTCTGCTCAACCAATATCAGCAGATTGCTGCATGTGCAGTGAGCTCTTTCATATCAGTGCCACCGTGGTGAGCTTAGATCTGTGGTTCCAATGGTTCCAACTGTGCCTGATGACCTGTCAGCTGAACTTTTTGTGAAATGGATGAAAGCGCATGCTGTGATGTTTGCTCAGGCATATAAGTGCCACCTCGTGCTGAGAGAGAGATCTGTCGTGGCAATGGTTCTAACTGTCTGACGAATTCGTCAGCTGAACGTTTTGTTGAATGGATGGAAAGCGCGATGCTTTGCGATGTCTTTCAGGCATATCAGTGCGCCACCCATGCTGAGAGATTCGTCGTGGCAATGGTTCCAACTGGGTTTGACGGTCAGCTGAACGTTTTGTGGAATGTATGGAAAGCTGCATACGTTGTGATGTTTGCTCAGGCCCCGTTTGCCTGGCAGGGTGTTTGTTTTTGGGACATCACATTTAATGTGTCTGTTCGCGGTTCCTTAAGTACACGCCCATATTCACTTTCCTAGTGTGGTTCAGGGAGAGTTGTCCAAGTCCACTCTCAGTGCCATCTCTGACACGTTGGGTCTGGAGGGTGTGGCTTAAACTGATCTCTGGACTATGTCTGTGCTGCTCTGCAAGATCACATCAGCAGATTGTCGCGAGGTGTCGTACCTCCTTCCAAAAGCCGTACAATTGCAGATTTCTTTTGTAGCAGGTCATCAGATGGATCGCCTCGATACAGTAGTAGTCCTCCAAGTAACGAAGATTACCTGTAAGGGTTGTTTTTGTTATCTCTTGTGTGTCTGGTCTGTCTAGTGTGTCTGGTGGTTCCATTTTCTGCACTCTGAATAGTAGCAGACCGGCACACAGGTGTTTTTTCGCACCTGTGCCCGGTCTGGCTAGTATGTCTGGTGGTTCTATTTTCTGCACCCGTCACATTCCCTCAGGGCTGACTTGCATAGCATCCCATTTGTCTTTCCCAAATAGGCCTATGTAGCAGCCTGTCTTGGTCCATAGTCGTGGACATTGCAGTCCAACCTCGTAGTAATTATTTTTTTGGTACATGCAGGGTCACACTTAACACTCACAAGTCCTGTGGTGTGAGCCATGAATGCAACAGAGGAGGTGGACGAGGACACATAGAGCTTTTTTGCATCCTCATGTAAGGCTTTTTGCTGGTCTGTGTTTTGTATCCAAAACACTGAATGTCCCACACATAAACCCGCTCTCAGTACTATCCCCAGTCAGTAATGTCTTTCATATTCATCAGTAGACATAGTGGTAATGACTGCACCTTCACCATTCACGTTCTGAACTTTACAATAGATGTCCTTGGGATGAACAGACCAGCATAGATGTAGCCATTTGCAGAAGTTAGCAGTATGGCTGGTGTTAGGAGGCTGTCCGGGTCTTCAGACATATAATTGGAAAATCAGATTTGAATTTTGTACATTTGTACACAACCCATCGTGTTTCTTCATTTCACTCACCCAACCTGTACAACCTTGATAATGTATGGCCAGACTCCCGTATTTTAGGCTCTTATTGATGTTGAAGCAGAAAGCACGTGAAGTTTCAATATCCCAGATAACATTTCATTGCTGGCGGCAGCACCGCTTGGTGTCATGCACATCCAATGAGGAAATGTCATTTAAATACTCATGTCTAAAATCTGTAGTCACATTCATTAATATTCAGGTCATATATGATCTTGGAGTTCCTTCAGACATAAACACTTATCTTCTGTGCAGACAATACATGTCACCTTATGCACGGTAATTTGGAAGAACCCAGCTCTTTCCGCTGTGTTAAAGTTCCACAGTTTCACTATCTCATCCTCAGAAAAACCGTGATTAGTTCATGCGCTAAGTCCATCAAATGAGATGGCAGTGAGCCCCACACACTCATCTGGACTGACCTTGAACTTCATGACAGCTTCTCCTGTTAAGATGTCCCACACGATCACCACACCATTTTGGCATATGGATGACCTGTTTGTAAATGCTGCATAGAGAGCATTGCACAGGGGCTTTTCATGAGATGTTAAAGAATTTGTAAAAACATCTGTGCCATAGCTGACAAGCTCCAATATTTATGTTTGCTACAACTAACTCATTGTTGAATGTGTTATAATATGCAGCTGAAAGTTTATCCGGTCCTAGTCCTTCTCAGCCTTGGAAGGTTTGCAAACAGCTCAAATCAGCCCATTACACATACCTGCTTGTCCTCAGACAAACTTACAAATACTCTCTTCCTGGGATTGAACATCACGTGTGTAATGGGTTTTTTATGTCCTTCTAATTCCCTTGCACATAACATATTGTGGGGATTCCACACCCGCAAAACACCATCTGTACCACCAGTCACCAGACTTTTAGACCAATCTGAGTAAGCAACACAGGTGAAAAACTTTTTACCGTGTCTTAAAATACTTCTTTTTTTTTTTGGAGACGTTGTTGGATACCTTTGGACAGGGAAACAAGAGCCATCATCTTAGAAGATTTACCACAGACAGCAAACAGTCAAGTGATGGAATGTAACTGATCTGTTTGCAAATATCATCAAAGATTGGGACTCTACACACAAATAATCTTTTGTTATTGTTTGAGCAGTTTTCTAACATAATAAGTTGGATAATCCTGCAGAGAGGGCTTTTCTCTCAAGTCTTTGTTGAATAGACCATTCACCTTATCTTCTTGAGATGAATATCGTGAAGACATCCATCATCATTTCCAAAGGAAAATATTCCTTTTGTTCCATTGGACCAGTAGTTCATGGTGGTGACACTATAATCAAACACTAAACCATAATGCAACACGAAATCATTAACCTGAGGAAAGCATTGTAGTTTAGAATAACAGCCAGCCTGCCAGCTGTGGAGATTGCCAGTTGTTTCAGTTCTCTGATGAACACCATGTCAGTAACAGATATTTTTGTCATATGACAGAGGGAGACTTTGATACTTGCACAAGTTAAGTGTGACAGTTGCTTTTAAATGTGTCACTCCAGACAGTGAGTATACCATTTGTGCTGATGGAGAGATAATGACCTTCCATTATGGGCGTCAAATTTTGTCTGTCACTTCTAGGGTCACAGGAGGTGCGCTTGATATCCTCGCCACCGACAGAATGTCAGAGCAGCAATTCTTCTGTACAATCCACAGGTACAATTTTTAAAAGGTTTCGAATACCTGGATCTTTAAACTGATGCATCTTCTGATCTAAGAAGAAGGTCGTTAATTCACCAAGGTCGATTTGGTTCCATCACAGTTTGTATCGACTCATGTGGAGGGCAATGAGTTTTCTTCATCAGTGACACACCCAACATCCGCTTCAGCAAAACGGAATTCATCTATGTCCAGTCCTCCACCCTCCATCGGCATTCGTTTCGACAAATATCTTTTCAATGTCTGCTAGACTTTCAGTGAACATGCGTTCTTGAAACACAGATTGATCCCCCATTACTACTTAAATATATATAATATATTATAGAATATATAATAATTATATAGAATATAAGCAGTGATATTTGTAGAACTGAGAGAGATCCTTATCGAAATTAAGGTCCAAAATTCTTCTTTTCCACCTTGTGTATACAAACTTCTGTAACAACTGAATGTCCTCAGTGTGAGATCAATCCTATATTTATAGTCATCAGAGATCAAAGCCCGGATCAGATCAAAGGAAAGTGGGCGGGCCTACTTTCAGTCACATGACAGGGCGGAGCCCTGGAGGGCAAAACAACATTCCAAGATGGCGGCCTTCAGCGGATACTCCGCGGAGAAGCTGAAGAGGACTGTACAACTAATGTTTATTTATATATATCACCTGAGCAAGACAACTCACATCAAGTTTTGTCCATTTGCGACCCCTACACGGTACCCGCCGCCGTATTTCTGAACCACTGAAAATAGCGAAGCCCCTGCCGGAGCTGGACTTTGGTGATGTCTACATTTATCCCCCCTCCCCTTACACCGCCACCGGGATGAAAGCGTACAAAAGTCCGGACAGTTATATTTTTGCTCTGGTTGGGTCAATACAGCTGTCGTTTGGGAGGTGAAGGACAAGCAGTTCTTCATCGTCAAAGCAAAGGTGAGTGGGTTAGCGAGCTAACTAACTTTGTTTGTTGTTAGGTTGAGAGTCAGTGTCGGCAGCGTTGTAAGGCTGTAGTGACAGGGCTGTATTATATTCTGTTTAGATTAACATAATATACAGTGCTTAATGTTACTGGCACCAAACCTGCGGTTATTTGGGACCAGCAGCAAGGGTTGTATACAGTCACTGCTCCTGCCCCTGAGGGGTATTGCACAAAACCAAGATAAGGGATTAAGCCGGGATATGTTGGTTATCCTGGCTGAATTTAGCCTCAAATCGGTTGCATGAAAGCAGCTCAAACTCAACCCGGCCAAGTGGTGATTTATTCTCTGCAGCTAGCCTGCTCCAGACCAGGCTAACAGCCAGGCTAAGATTAATACTAGTGATTCACCTGTATTTCCACCGTCAACCCTGTGAGGAATGAATGTGTTTTACAGCATGTCCAAGGTCTTTCTAAGTATGTTGCATCATTTTAATTATCCTGTTTTAAAATAAAACTAAAAATAAAATAAATAAAAATGAAACTTCTTTCGTTCTTTCTGCTTCTTTCTTCAGGCCATGAAGACGGTGGACACAGTGAATAATGAATGAGACACGTGTTTACATAATTTTGTTGTACACGTTGCCTTTAATTGTGATACATACATGTATATGTTATCATTTGTTTGAATATTTATCCCTTTACACCGATCAGCCATAACATTATGACCACTGATGATTTTGTTATCATGCCACATGGGATATATTAGACAGAAAGTGAACAGTTTGTTCTTTGTTGATGTGTTAGAAGCAGGAAAATGGGCACATGTAAGGATTTGAGCATCTTTGACTAGAGCTAAATTGTGATGACAAGACAACTCAGTCAGAAAATCTTTAAAACTCTTTTTTCTAAAACGCTCTTGTGGGGTCTTCCCACTCTGCAGATTGTACCTATCAAAAGTGGTCCAAGGACAGAAAAGCAGGGAACTGGTGACAGGGTCATGGGTGACCAAGACTCACTGATTCATGTGAGGAGCAAAGGCCCTATAGATGAGTTACTGTAGCTCAAACTGCTGAAAAAGTTCATGCTGGTTCTGATAGAAAGGGAAAAGTTTGAGGAACACAACAACAAATTCAAAATTATGACTTGGCCCACGGGTTCCCTAAATCTCAGTCTGATTGAGCATCAGTGGGATGTGCCACCCCGCATCTTACCATCATGAACTTACAGGACTTGAAGGATCTGCTGCAAATGTCGTGGGGCTAGATTCCACAGCACACCTTCAGAGGTCTAGTGGAGTCAATGCCTCGATAGGTCAGGACTGTTTTGGTGGCAAAAGGAGGACCTACACAATATTGGGCAGGTGGACATAAAGTTATGGTTGATTAGTGTATACTGTACATTTATTTTATTCTTATTTTGCAGCCTTAACATTGCAACAGAACACTATTTGTATGAGAAATAAAACTTTCACCCTTTGAGTACCTTGTCACACAGGCTGAACTCATGAACTCATCTTTTCAACAGGGGCAAACCAGTCTTGGGAGTTGAGGGTGCTCCAGCACCCCCTACAATCAGGCATAATAAAGCCCATCGGTTGAATTAATAATGACTTTCTCAGTCTTTTTTCTTTAAAAAAAAAAAACCTGATTAAGGCAAGACAGGCTGGTTCTATCACACATGAGCACACTGAGGTGTGTTAGTGAATTCAGAGTGTCCCACTGAATCAGCGTGACCAAAGATGTCTGGGCACATGGTCAGACCCAGAGAGTTCAACTCAGCCAGCTACAGATAGAGTTACTGTCATGTACAGTGACATATAAATTATTAGTACAAAAAGACATTTGACATAAAGTATGTTGATGTTCATGTTTGCTGTCTGCTTATAAAATTGTTATATGCCATCATTAAATAGACTAAGTTTGTAACTCTGTCTCCTCCTTGGGTCAAACATATTTCATATATTTCCTCTGCTCTGCTGCCATCTACTGGCTCCAGTTTGAAAGCTTTGATCAGCTGATATTTTCAGCACGAGCTGCGGAAGAGCTGACAAATATTTCAGGTTTATTCCTCTTTGTTTGAACAATACACTTGTCTCCAGATCTGTGCAGCAAGGACACCAAAACACCAAAATAAGAATCTGAGGGCATATTTGATCTAATAGTAGTGACCATAGAAGTCTTATCTATATATTTATATATTTATTTTCAGTTTTCAGTTGATCAACTTGTAGCTTACATTTATTATTAAAAACATTATGATAAAAAATATATATTTATATTTTAATATATTATTTGCTCCACAACGCATGTGCGTCACTGACAGCTGTTGTTCTGATTGGGTGCGACCGTCACCCTGCATTTCCGGTTTCGATCCGACAAACAGCAGAGCACTGATGTTGTATTAGACCACTCATCATCTGCGCTTCGTACCGTTTTGTTCCCCCCCTTCACATCATCATGTCAGCAGCCGGTCTCCTCCTGGCGATCTTCGCCGTGTCTGCGTGGCCCGGTAAGATGAAGATTTTACTGCATCACTGTCACCTGACAGGCCGCCATTAATTCTCCTGTCAAAGATCATAATAATAATAATAATAATAATAATATCAGTGCAAACAAAAGAGGCAGCTCTGTTATGGCTGCTTTAAATTTAAAATGCCCTCTTTGTCTCTGCATCATGTCTCTGTCTGTCTGCGGGTGTTAAGGAGAGTCCAGGTTCATCATAGACCCTGTGTCATTAATTAAACACAAATCTCTGGTAAGCCTCGCTTTTATTTCCTATGTTATCACACACACACACACACACACACACAGTCGCTGTACTTTGTCAATTCATGGTCATATGAACTGGATTTCTGGATCAATAAGGTGAGTCATGAGATTTACTCCAAACAACAACCTTCTGACTGATCTACCATGTCTTCTCTATAATATCAACCGTCTTCCTCTTTTATATGTAGTATGAGGATCTTAGTATAATGCTATGTGTGTATACAGCACAGTTATTTTTGTGAAATGGTCCATCATCCACAACAACATTTAGCATTCACTGCCAAGCTTTTACGCCTTGATCATCCTCTCTTTTACTTTTTATCTCCTGTGTTTACTCACCTAATACATTTTATTGGTTTTATTGCTGAACTGGTCCTTAATTTGTATGCAGTGTTCTTAAACGTATTTTTTTCTTTTTCCTTCTCTTTGGCTTTTATTTAATATGACATTTTAGAATTGTATTATAATTGTATAATTGCTCTGTGAAGCACTTTGGGCCGCATGTTTGCATGAAATTTGCATGTATGTAAATAAATGTTTGTGTTTGAGTTTACCTTTTGTATGCGAGTGGCTGAAACAAGTGAATTTCCCCATTGAAGGATTAATAAAGTCAGCCTTATCTTATAATTTCTAATGCAGCATGAGCACAATTAGACGTTACATTTAAATAATAATGTATTTAAATCAAGCACAGTTATGACACTGACGGTTAAGAAGAGGAGTCTGTCCTCTGGCCCTTAAAGTTTGCAGATTTCTAAACATTTGGGAGGTCAACAGGCTGTGTGAATTATATGAATTACTGTAGGAGAAATTGAAAATGAATTACATTTTCTTCTAATTATGGGTTAAGAAAATCTGTACTAAGTAAAACGTCTGAATACGTCAGTACTCCTCTGTAACGAGCAACGTCAGAATACAGAAATGTTTTGGTGCACTGACGATGATAGCTTGGAAAAAACATCAGGATGGTTTAATTATTTAGTATCATTTGTAATTTATGTTGTTTCTCTAAATAATGTTGTCTTGTAAGCCTGTTTAGGCTGAACATAACACTCACTAACACTTCACTCATTCGGATCAGCAACAAACGCTTCCTTATGTTAACTCTTTATTTTTAATTGCACACAACAATTTAATTCCACAACAACAGCGACAACTAATATTGTTGATATGAATGTGATTTTTTTTCTCCTGATTAGAGTTTGTGTTCAGAATGCAGCCAGATCATCCAACTGTCCGCCAACATGATTTCAAGCAGAGACACTAAGGTGAGAGCAACAGTGACTCACTCGACTGAACAGTTTCACTTCACTTTATTGACCGCATGTGCTGGAGTTGTGGAGTTGTCAGGGCGTTGAAAAGTTTCATCACAAACGTTTGGGCGTCTAATCACGTAGAAATAAACACATTTAACTGGTTTGACACCAGGTATTCTTGCCACGACATAGACAGCACACTAACTACTTTATTTTTGCAGGAAACTATGTATGAAATCTTGCATGCTCTGTGCCAAGTCCTCCCCAAAGAACAAGCGTCAGAGTGTGATTCACAGGTGAAGACGTATTTGCCCAAAGTCCTGCAGCAAACACCCGGTCACCTGGTGAGTTTAGCCTCTATTTAAGCTTCTTTGGCCCTTCAATGTTCACCTTTTAATGTAAGATAATGTGTTCATGTAGAAACCAGGAGATACCTGTGTGGTTTTCGGACTCTGTCCTGCCCACAAGGAGAAGGAATTGCTGAGACTTCCCAACCTTGCTACCGATAAAGACACATCCACTTCCGCACTCGGCACAGCCACCGACACCCGTGTGAGTATGAGAAAGCGGAAGTGGAAGTTAAAATGACACTTATTTAAACTTATTTTCATACTATAAACAGTCATCTTAACTTCTTATCCTTTCTCTAGAAGGTGTTCAATCCAGTTTGCACGCTGTGTTTGTTCATCATGAAGAAAGTAGAGTCCCTGTTGCCCACAAACGTAACTGAGGTGACTCTTTTTTTTTTTTTATCATTTCAAGCACATATCCCTCACTATAGACCATGTAAATGTCACTATCTCTTCTTTCCCTGCAGGATGCTTTGTTAAAGATCATGGAAGAGGTCTGTGATCTCGTACCACATAGCTATAAGGAGCAATGTGATGATTTTGTTGCCAAATATGGCACACAGATAGTCGAATTCCTCTTATCGTCTGCTGCACCGTACACAATATGTACTCTTTTGCACCTCTGTTTGCTCAACGCGCAGCCTGTTCCAGGTCAGTCACATTTTCGTAATGAATAACATCGTTTGTGCATTGATTTGACCTGACCCTCGCATTTCCTCCACTAAGTTAACGGTCTGATGATTACACAGAGGTGATCTTCCCGTCGGATTGCGAGTCGTGCCGTACACTAGCTGTGCTGAGCCGACTTCACCTGGGTCCCAACTCTACCGAACCTGTGACTTCCTCCTTCCTCCAGAGTGTGTGTGCCCATCACCCTAATGCCATCCCCAAGGTCTGACCCTCAGCTAACACTGATTGTCCCTCAGTAAGATCAGATCTAAAAACTGTTGAGTAACTCTGATGCTCTTTTCAGTGCGAGGCTTTCACCAGAATCTACGGCTCCCGTCTGCAGAAGGTTCTGGGAAACCAAATGGACGGTCCACATGCCTGTGAAGTAAGAAAAAGCTCTCATGCAGTATTACAGGCCCACGGGAGTCATCATCTGTAGTAAATGGCATAAATCAGGAGACATACTTGCAGGTGTGGTTCATTTTCTCAGGATCTTTTGTCCCATCTGCCCTACAGAGAGCTGATCTGTGTGTTGCCTCACACAAATCAGAACCGCTTGGAAGGAATCCTTGTACTTGGGGACCGAGTTACTGGTGCAAAAACATCCAAACTGCTCAGATGTGTGGCGTAAGTGAAACTCAATTATTACCTGTTTAGCCAATAAAAGTGATGCACAGGTCATCATGTATGTGTCACAACCCTGCACCCAGACATAGCTTTACTCATCTAGAGGACTTGATAAACTCACTTATATTGTTTATTTTAGGCCATTGATGAATTGCTCTTAACCTACATTAGTTTAGGTTAGAGTCAACAAAACGCAGTGCAGTTCAGGAAATAGTGATTTTGTGAATAATCCCAATTTCTGTGTCACACCCTTGTATTTGCAGAACCAGGCCTTCTGTAAGAAATACATGTGGAAGAAGTGAAACTGCCTCTGCAGCTCTGGAAATAGGTGCTCACCAAGAACTACTTTCTTTTTCCAAATCTATTATTACACTGATACACTCTTAAAGTTATAAATGCACTGATCAACTCTTTTTGTTTTTTTGACTTTTTTGGAGAAATGATCCGCTTCATATGCTGTATCAGTCAATCAGCCAAAAATATTTAACAAGAAATTCTCTGGTTTGCATGAAGTGTCACAAGACTGAGGCTGGGATTCAGTCTGGAACATTCGTTTCTGCAGGGGTTAACAGTTTTGTGAACGGTGCCATTCAGTACATTGCTATATGTGTGTGTTATTATGAATGTAGAAATGGCAAAAAAAACGTTGTCCATCATTACATAAGACCAGCTATTAAAGGCTTTTTGGACAACTGGCTACTCAACAGAGCTGCTGCTTCTTCTGTTACCTTATTGCTGTCATATGATCCTGTGGGCAAATAATGACAAACACATGAGAAACTCTAAATTAAATTCAGCAGTCTGTCAGGGACACATTCCTGAAGTGTGTTTGTTTATTTAGAAACTTCCACAGAGTAAAAAGATATAACAGTGAAAAAAAACAGACATCTATTTTTTTGTAGGTGTAAAGTAAAAGTCCTGATGCACTCTTAACACACTCATGTCATATTCTGTTGTTACTCTCGATCACTTAAATACCCAGTTCATTTCCACAATAGTGACAGCCGTCTGGCCATTTGCGCTGAAGAAAATCCTGCCTCACTTACGCCCCTGTGTGGTTGTTTGTGTCATCGTCACTCTCTTGTCTCTTCCAGATCTAGGAGAGAAAATAATCGCGTTACCAAAACAATACTTAACCATAACCTTTTAAACAGTAATACTGGCCTTTTTTATATTTGTTTTTCATATCACTACAATAGCTCCTAAACACTAGAAGTTAAATACTCTGCCATAATCAAAAGCTTTAACTGTCTGCTGCAATGTAGATTTGTCTTTAAAAGTTTGATACATCTGAGTGTTACTGTTAATGCCATCAGATGAAAGCTGATTTTTTTTTTCATGATGCACTGAAAAAGTGTCAAGACTCTGCAACATTTACATTTTCCAGCATCCAAGGAATACTTACCTGGATGTAGGCCTCTGAGAGCGTGATCATCTGGGGGAGAATGTCGGTCACCTGCAGGTCCTGCATCTCGTACCACTTCCCAGTTCCCTGATTAAACAAAAGAGATTATGACTGATGAAGTTTGTATTTGTTTAAGTTGTTACATCACAGGAAATCAGGAAAATTACATAAAATATCTGCCTGTAATTTACATGATGCAGAACATGTATCCTGTATGCTCCCTCGGTGGGTTTCCCATCATGCACTACGTTGGCAACGAGGTCATAAGTTGTGTTCTTCTCTGTAACTTGAGCTTCTTCTGTCAAGTACTCCCGAAGGTCTACATTCCTGTTGAATGGACAACATGTATGTGCATATTTATACTGGACAAAATACACACGACCTTGACATCCCTTCATACAAGACAATTATTCTAAAAAATAACAACAACAACAACAACAACAACTCGTTACTATCATCAACAGACACTTCATGGTTTTGTTGATCCAGGCTACATGTTTCATCTTACGGTATATGAACGGGACTTACGTGATAGGGAAGTTGACAATTGTAGGGTTCTTTTCCACAAAAAAGTTGTTCTTGGTGAATCTTTTGATGCAAAAGACGAGGTAAGGAGGCAGTTTGGTCAGCTGGAACCTTTTGAGAAAATTCTCTTTGTAGGTTTTGTATTCCTGGATGAAAATGAGACAGGAAAGTTTATTTATTTATTGTCTGTATTAAATATCTGTAATCTCTGTAATCTGCATCAACTGAACAGCTTTTCCGTCAAGATGTGAGTGAATTGGTACCTTCTCTGTGCTGCCATTGAACTTGCCCAGGATGTTAAACAGAGGGACCTGTGGGATGATAAGCTGCTCCTTCTCATCCTTGTACAGTGGAGCTGTTGGGAGGTCAAGGGTCAGGAACAGGAAGGTGGACTCAGACATCTGCTCCTGGTACTCCTCTGTAACAAGCAATGCTTCTTTCTCCTCCGGTAGCTGGAGAGTTAAAAAATAAATAAATAAATACCACAGTAAAGTAGACCATTAATTGACTGTTCTCAAAACCAAACTTAAATCAGAGAAAGTCTTAAGTAATGTATTCATCAAATCAGAAATCAGCTTTGAAACCCAAGCTTATATATCAGCACGATGATTTATAGTTGAGATCACCAGTTCTCAAACGATGGGATGTGTACTTCTGTATGTGACGTCCCTCTAATGGCATGTGGAGGAAATATTTTATACAATCATTTCATAGTGTGAAACTCCAAATGAAGGTAAATTATTGAAATCTAGAAAATACATGTACATACATGTTTTTACATTTTCAATGGTTAGTAGTCGAGTAGTAATTACAAGCTAAAATGTGACAACAAGATGGAGGTAAAATGAATAGTTGGATCAGGAGTACCCTTTTCCCACCAAATTAACACTGGTTCTAGAACCGGTTCCATTCAGGATTCAATTAAAGTCATGTACTTTGACAGTATAACATTTGTTAGAGTATAAGTTTGAGGAACACTGGTCTAGATGCAAAATTAATGATTTCATTTCAACACGAGCAGGAAACTCACTAAATCTGGGTGTGGAAGTTTCTTGGAGAAGATCCGCATGGAGCCTTGAAATGCTTTTGTAATGATTGCTATGAGGGCGCAAAGACAAACGAGAACAGAGGTGAATTCACACTTTTCAAACAATAATATATGAAACATTTTACATTCTCAAAATGTTAAACTTAATTCAACCTTAGTAAAAGGAAAAATGATTTGATATAAAACTGTCCCAAATACCTATCTGAATATCACATCCAAGACTTTAGCCGCATATATTATGACATAACAATTAACATTTTCCTACTCACATGGTTTTTTCTTTGTGCCTCCAAGAGCACCATGCAGAGCATTCAAGAACCACGTCATGAAGTCCACAGCATCTCCTGCAGAATAGAAAACAAATCGATCAGCACCACAACGTAGTCTCCATTGCATAGGACAGCATGTGTAAAATCCTACTTAAGATCTGGCAGCTAAAACGTTACCTTGTTTGGTAATTTGGAAGTTCTTCTTGCTGCACAGCACCACAGCCTGCAGCATCTCATGTGGAGACACATGGGCCTTGAAGTTTCTCGGATTCCAAAGTTTGCGCATCAGCTCACCAAACCTCTGCACCAAGAGGAACATGATATCTCCCGGTGGCCTGCGGATTCCCCTGTAGTTTTCCTCTTCCAGGAAGTAGTTTCGCAAAGGTGGAACATTGGAAAAAGCCTAGAGGGAAGAAGAAACAAATATCCAAGCAGGTTGGGATTATTTTAAAAATGTTTATGACCAAGCCCAGATAACGTCCAGTTTGTCATTTATTCATACCTGTAACACCACATTGGCGTAATCATTGGCTTTGATGTTGTTGAGCCCGACAATGCCTGGCAAGTAGGTCGTACCATCATAGGCTCGGTACAGTTTACCCTGCTTGTCCAGTCCTGCGATGTGCTGCTTGGTGAAAGTTGGCTTCAACACATACTGCAGACAAATAAGAAAGTGTCAAGAAATTAGTAACACAAAAGTACAGTTTGTACCATACAGACAATGTTATACTTTAAGTGTGACCCTTGGCGCACGATGGAGTCTCAGACAAAACAAAACCAAGCAAAGTATTGACTTGACTTTGGTACATTTAAGAAGGCCAGATGACGTTTAGGTCACATGCAATGTATACAATGCCAATATTATATTGATTGTTTACCTCTCGGCTCTAACCACAACATTCAATGTGGGATTTGTTTTGTTTTGTTTAAAGCATGCCATGAGCTTATAACACCATGGTTATTACTTACCGTGATGTCTTCTAGTGAAGAGTCAATGATCTCGTAGTTGTCTGGCAGGCAGTAAAACTTCAGAGTGTGCAGATTGAGGAACACGTGATGGGTAAACTGCACACTGTGAGTGTAAGCATGGGACTTGAGTCCTCTACCTTCAAGCAAACATACATGAGTGAATCAGTCCAAGCACAACAAAGGTGTTCGAGCCCTGCTCGATATGTCAGATAATTCACCTACCTTGGAAGTATTTCCCACATATAAGGCATGCGTAGACGTTGATGTGGGAGAGAGAGATGGAGCAGAGTTTCTCAAAGTCAAAGTCCAGCACACTCCTGGTGGATAAACACACAACACTGGGAATCAGCTGCAAAGCTACAGCGCTAGGATTTAGCACCAACACTAGCTATGCACAGTGAACTTGCCTGTTTATAGTGTCAAGGTAAGGACAGTGACGGCTCCTCCGGTCTTCTACCACACGCCCGCGGCTTGTTTTGGCTGCCACTGCAACGGAGAGTGACACAAAATTAACAGAATCCAACTAGATTGTGTTGAAACAGCTAAACATGCTAGCTAGCCTAGCGGTTATGTTTTTGAGATACGATAGATTTGATATACAGAGTAAATTGGAAGGGCGACACGTTTGTTTTAGCCGTTTAGTGTCCCGCGTATCTGTGTGCCTGGAGCGACCCGTGACTAAAATCGAACGCACTTTTCCGTCTAGGTTCCAGTAGCATTAGCCACCGGCTAACCAAACGTAGCACAGACGTTTGAAGTAAATAAAAGCACCTCTGTCTTCGTTATCATCGTCGTCCACGTCAACTTCTCTTTCCCGCTTCAGAGAAACCATCCCGGCAGCTAACATGTGAGCTTAACGTCAGAACAACAGACACAGTGTAACTTTATTTGGAGGAGATGAATGGGTCGAGCACCGCGCTCGTCGAAACTCGCGGCGGTTGTACGTCGCAAATAGGAGACCAAAACCTAAAACCTATTCCGGAGTTTGAAGCTAGCGACGTCGATCTTTTGAGTCGCTTATCGCCAAACCAAAGTTATTGTGCTGATTTTGACAGTAGCTTTTTTTTTTTTTATTCAACTCGACAATCTTTACATCTTAATCCTCCAAGGTTTCTCACTTGCAGAGGTCAATTTACTATCAAATTTAGGGGTGCCAAAGTATGGAATATCCTTTGCCACACTTTTATTTATTTGCACAGTTAAAATTAAACAGAAATGACAAGATAACA
Source organism: Protonibea diacanthus (assembly GCA_028641955.1). Classification (NCBI taxonomy): domain Eukaryota; kingdom Metazoa; phylum Chordata; class Actinopteri; family Sciaenidae; genus Protonibea; species Protonibea diacanthus. The sequence continues at coordinate 18,115,156 of CM053985.1, read as the reverse complement.
AATAATGTAAAGTGCAGGGAAAGGCAGAAAACCCAGATGGACTTATTTAAAGCCTCCACCTATATAATGACAAACTGGTAATAGAAAAAACATGTATAACATCAACAGCTAGTTGTAATGACAATAACAATAATAGCAATATAAAAAACAAAATATGAACATGATATAAAACAAACAAACAAACAAAAAAACACTGGTTTATATTTAATGTTTTGTAATGTATTATGCCATGGAGGGTTTTAATAAGGTGTCCCTTTAAAAAACAATGCGCCCTTATAAGCTATTATTATATATTATATCTTGTGTGTGTATATATATATATATATACACACACACATATTTATACATGTGTACATACTATATGTTGCAGCTATGTATGTATGCACACCTTGAACACAGGCTAAATATATGACACATTTCTATGTGTATCTCTATAGATATATTATTATTGTTGCTGTTGTTATATACTGTTATTATTATTTTATGATATTATTATTATATACTGTTGATATTATTATATACTGTTATTAACAATAATGCTATTATAATAATCACTGCACCTTATCTACCTATTTATCTTGTGTTTTTTAAGTCCTTGTCCTTGTCCTGGCTTATAATAACTTTTATATTTACTTTATTCACCTTTTACTTCAAGGTTAGATTAACCTATTAATTTAACATTACATATTAATGCTTGCAGTTTACTCATTATCATTTTTGTTATATTTTTTAATTCTCACGAATTATTTTGGTGAAAATTGTCCATTATTATGACCCCCCCTAGGGGTCACGAACCCCTGGTTGAAGACCCCTGATCTAGCTTTTAATGTGTAAACTCCGGGATTGTTATAATTGGACAACAAATTACCATTAGCTAGCATGTAGCTTTTTGTCAGTGTGTGTGTGAGAATCTGAGCGAGTCCTGTTGCAGTCATTAGCGTCATTAGCTCACAAATACTGTCACCGTGTTGGAGCCGTGTTTGTTGAAATGGATATTTTAAGGGACGACGAAGCGCATGAGCTGAAGTACAAACGAGGGGGTCGTTTGGACATGAGCCACGGCTTCCTGCACCATATCCGGAGGAACCAGATTGCTAGGTGAACAGTTAGCCGTCAGCTAATGCTAGAGGGTAGCACAATAGCTAGTTCAAACTATTTACAGCTGCAGCCACAGATGTTTTAGACATTTATTGATCGGAAGGTGGAAGAAGGTTCATTAATATGGCAAATGTATGCAACCCTTCGTAAAGTGAAAATGTGATGAAAGGTCGCACAGGCCTGTTGGCCAATGCTATCCTTGTTTCAGGTCTCTGGAGGAAAAACAACATGTAGTCAGCTGTTTATTGAATATATATTGTGTATAACAAGTTACAGGTTTGTTTCCGTATCACTCAGTGCTGTAGTCAGATGTACCATTAGCTGTCAAAGAAATGTTGATGAATGAGTTGGCAGAGCTTCCACGAGATACTGAATATTTTCTGTATTAATATTCCTGTGTACACATGTGACTATACTCTTACTATCAGTATTTTAAATAGTGTAATATATCCTATTTATACAGTAATACTTCTCAACACTTGAATATAGTTGACACAACCTTGTCACAGTGTATAGAACATTCACACATATTTTTCCTATTTTAGTATATTTTGTATTTTGTTTTATTGTTTTTTTTTTTTTTTTTTTAACCTAAAGTTTCTATAGTATTGTATTTTACTGCTTTAGCTTCAGTGGTGTCCAAACTTTTTTTTTTTAAAGAGGGCCAGATTGGAAGTGAAGATGGCCAGGGGCCACTACTTTTTTTTTTTTTTTTTTTTAATGAAAAAAAAACAAACAAAAAACAATAAAAGTTACATATGAACGCACTGTCATGTAACCATTTTGTTTTTGTTGTCACATTTTTTTAAATTTTATTTTAATGACAATGTAACCAAATCTAAGCCAATCAGGCGTGAACAAATCTAAAAACCAGTTCTTCCTTTCTTTCACATCTGGAGTCAGATAACAAAGAATAAATTGTATGGAATACGTTAAACTTGCACGAAGTTGATACAAATCTTAATCTCATGTTCATTTTAAACATTTAAGTTTAATATGTGTCACTCTTGCTCTTCTCTTTCCAAAATCATTCAGAAAGTAAGGTTTGTGTCACATCTACAGATATATAACACCAGCAGTTATGTCCTTAAAGGTTTGAATGCTTAATTATGTCATCCAAAAATAGCCAAATATTCCAGCCATACAGTATCTGACAATCCTAGCAGGCCATAAATAATATATTGTAAAAATTAAGCTTCAGGCTGCATGAAATCTGACCCGAGTCGGACTTTGCACATCCCTTGTTTAGCTTATTCAGATTCTTTATGTGTAGTGCTGTTTCACAGTTATTATGCTCTTAATGCTGACCTCTCTTCTTCTCGTCCAAGAAATTTCATTGCATCGTTGACCATGTGTTAACTTACATATGAAAAATAAACCCAAAACTTGAAATTTTAAACAAGTGAAAAGTACAAAGCACCTTTTACCTCATGTTCTGGTGTAAACATTATTTTTTCAATCTCTTCTAGTTGGTGGTGATTGTATTAGACTAACAAGAGAAGAGAAAAAGAAATGTAGATGTTTGTTTTAGGGGAACAGGATTTGAACGCCTCGTAATGTCTTAAGTTTCAGGTTTGTTTATCATATGTAGGTTAACACTGTATGCTTTTAACCAAGCGATAACAAAATGTTGATTTCGTGTCTCCTCAAGAGATGACTACGATAAGGAAGTGAAGCAAGCCAAAGAGCTTCAGCGGCGGAGGCACACCACAACCCCTAGACGGCCCCGTCGACCCGATATCCAAGTGTACCATCCTCGACGCAGACGTAAGTTTGATGCTTATTGTTGTTTTGCAGACAGTAAATCCAGTGAAGAAAAATACACATTGTGTGTGTGCTCATCTCGCAGATGGATCCGAGCCAGGAGCTGGTGCTGAGCCCGAAGAGTGGAATGAGAGTGGGTCAAGCACAGAGACGGAGATCCATGGAACTGAACTCTTCTGGCTCGACTATCAGGCGGACTCTGGGAGCATTACCTCCTTCCTTGTGCACAAGGTTAATGCACATCTCTTTGACTGATGTTTCTGGCTCTTTTGATCTGTTTTACTTTGCTTGGGTCTTAATTCCATCATGTTCTTTCTGTTTCTAAAGGAGGATAAGCCTGAGAAGGTGGTGGAACGTGTTGCAGAGAAGAACATCCTAGACTCGGCTATGAGGGCAGCTCTAGAGGCTCGAATTCGAAAGGAAATGGACAAGAGACGAGACAAACGCTGAGTGATATTCTCAAACAGGAGATTATCTTGACACAGAGGTCACAAAGAGGAGCAATACTTAATCTGCAGTTCTGTTATCCTCCAAAGCATCAGCGCTGTTGACGGTGTTGGAGGCATAATGACGACTCTGGGATCATGTACAGTGACTGGCAGCAGAGACTACATGACCCACTATCAAAGCCGTCTTCTGCTTTTAAAGGAGAAGAAACAGCAGTTATGATACACAGTATGGTTAAGGGTTAACTGTCAGGTTCATGTTTACTACACTTCACTCACCTTCAGCTGTTACCTCATACCCTGATTCATAACTTTGAGACACTTCAAGTTGACCGGACCTGGAAAATGATGCTGCTGTTTTCTAACAGTAAAGTTCAGAAAGAAGAAGGTACTCTTTGACAGAGAGCACTGTTAACCTTCCTCCTCTGTTGAAAATGTCCTCTGTTTCTTATGTTTACAAAGATCTAGTTTTATAAACAAGATTTATACTTATACAGATTTATACATCAGTCTATCAGCAAACTCATGTTTAGAAATGTGACAGTTTAGTTTCTTTTTGAGCTGGAGGAGTTTTTAGTGGATGTAGCCATGATGATGTGTTTGTGTGGCAACTGTGTTTTGTTGTTTTCAGTATTTTAATTTATTTTGCGTCCTTGAAATATTTTTATTTTTGATACTGTAATATTTTTTGAGGGAATAACTCTTTACATATAAAATGACATTCATAAAAGCCATTTATTACTGTCAAAATGTGTCTGGATGTGCAGTTGAACAGAATTGAACAGACATAAAATGTTGATTGATGTGTTGTAAAAACACTTAAATCTATGGGGAAAAATAACAGATCAACACTTTACCCACTTCTATCCTGAAATATACATCAGTGGAAATACATACAGCACCAGTCAAAAGTTTAGACACACCTTCTCATTCAGTAGTTTTTCTTTATTTTATTACGTAAGTAGCCACCTTTTGCTTTGACAACACTCTCTTGGTATTCTCTCACTCAGCTTCATGAGGTCGTCACCTAGATTGATGTGCCTTCTCAAAAGGTAATTAGTGGAAAATCTTGCCTTCTTAATGTGTTTGAGATCATCAGTTGTGTTCAGAGGTAGTGCTGCCATACAGTAAATGGCTCTGTTAAACTACTGTTGTATTTTATAAACAACAATCCATCATTGCTTTAAGACAGATCAAACACTTTGATGAAGCTGACCCTGCCCCAGGGAAGGAAGACCAAGAGTTATCTCTGCTGCAGAGAAGTTCATTACAGTTACCAGCCTCATAAATGAACAGTTAACGGGAACTCGGATTAGAGCCCACATAAATGCCTCAGCTTTTAAGTAGTAGACACGTTTCAGCATCAGCTGCAAAGAAACCGCTACTGAGGGAGACCAAGAAGAAGAAGAGAAATGTTTGAGCAAAGAAACTCAAGGAATGGACATCAGATCATTGGAAATCTGTAGTCAAATCTGAGGTTTTTGGTTCCAATTTCCATGTGAGGCAGAGAAGGTGAGTGTATGACATATCTGCATGTGTGGTTCCCCCTGTGAAGCATGAAGCATGGGATGTGATGGTGTGGAGGTGTTTTGCTGGTGACACTGTTGGCAATGTATTCAAAATCAAAGCTGCAGTTGACTAACGTGGCTACCATAGCGACAGAATGCTATCTATGCTATCTATACGAGAACTCGTATATGCTGGTGTGTCGTATATAGCGTCCCAGGTGACAACCCCATGAAGGTCACTGAGAGAATATCAAGAGTTTGCAAGGATGTCATCAAAGCAAAATGAGGCTACTTTGAAGAATCTGAAATATAAAACGTATTTTGCTTTGTTTGTTTGTTTGTTTACCACATAATTCCATGTTTTTTGATGTCTTCTAGTGTAAATCTATAACATAGAAAATACTAAAAATATAGAGAAAAAACACTGAATGAGAAGGTGTGTCCAAACTTAAACAGCAAAAAAAATACCCAATCCAGCACCAACTTCACTTGACAGAAGTGTTTCACATTATGTCCATCAGCAGGTGGCAGCATTATTCAGAGTTTCAACTCTGCAGGCCTGTCTTTTATGTGTCTCAGCTTTTGTTTTAATAATTAGTCAAATAACCTTTGGTGCATAGAAACAGTGTGTTCTGAATCTAAACACAAACAGTGTCTATACACATTAATAATTATTCATCATAGGCTCTTCTGTGTGTGAGTACAGTTCAGGCAATATGTGTTGAATTTGCACCACTTTTTATCCAAAAAGTAGAAACTGGACAGTTAAACCTTGAATTTGCAGAGTCACTGGCGGGTAATATTGTATGGTTCTTATCTAACAATGAACACTTCTTGGACTCAACTTTATACTCCAGATAAGAAGTCTTTTGTGTCTTAAACCAGGGCAAACTATCACGTAACAAACCAATTCAGAGTTAAACAAAGAGACATGCTACCAATAAGATACCATTACAAATTAGGTCAATATTTTGTTTAAAAACTTTATTTTGCAGTGCTACATCTTCAGACTTTAAACAGGAGCTGTCACTGATTGTACATCTCAGTATCTCAGGTGTGTTTCTGTTGATCTTGCATTTCATTCCGTGCCATTGTTTCATTTCTTTTCTCACCCTCCAGCCTGGAGGACTAGTTTGCTGTTGTTCGTTTTTCCACCTGGGACAAGCAAGTTCAAACCATCCAAGGGTGTACTTTATACTCATCATATCTTAGGAAAGTTTTATGAGCCGGGCACCTACATTAAGGTTCATGTAAAGCAGAGGGTGTCTAGGTGTGAATCATAAACGTTGAACCCTGGGACAGAGAATTAAGAAATAGTTCTTAAGAGGAGTAATATTACCTTTTAAAACTTAAAACTTATATACCAGCAGTAGTGCACAGGTTTAATGTGTCGGTGTCCCATCAAGCAGAATAACACACATTTTTCCATCCAAGCACTGAAAAGTGACACTTCCATCACCTGGCTGTGGAATAAAACCAAGCTGACCTGACACTTAACAAACAAGCTTGTGTTTCACACCCACAGTATTAGGCTAATTCATGGTTTTCATTAATCATTGCATATCAAATATGCAATCTTCATCCCCGTCCACATGGCAAGCCAAGTATTATGTAACGCCTTTTTGAAGGAGGAGTGGATCCTGCTCTGCTATTGGTGGAACAGAAACACTCCTCTCCTAGATTGCCAACGCCCACCTCCTGCTCACTTTTCATTCTTCGCTCAGCATGTGACTGAAATTTTTAAGGAGGAGAAACATTCCTATGTCACTTCTTCAGCTGCTTGCCACTTACCTCCCGTTTCACTAATTCTATTCTATTGGCTGAAATTCATCCAATCACAACTCAGCGCTGTACCATACCCCTCAGTGCAGTTTCACGTTAATTATAATGTACTGTACAACAAACAATCGGTGGTTTGGTTACCCGAAGGAAACACTTATAAATATTTTGAAAATATTACTGAGGGACCTGCTGTGACAGGCAGATTATTGGTGCCTGATGTGTTAGGTTACTTGTAATATACTCCCAATTCTATCTAATTAGATTGCATTGTGCCTATATTACACTCTTTTTTACTCATTTCTGAACGAACATAATATTATATCTATATAATATATTATATCTAGATAAAGATAACTGTGCGGCCATCATAAATCGTCTGTAGATGTTCATGTACATACCCAGTGTCCTCTCTTAACCCTGCTAACAAATTCCTTTCTCAAACTCTCTTCTTCAACAGTGGATATTCAAACAGGTTCAGCTGCTCACTTATCATTATTCATCACATCAATGTTCAGCACAAAAGCACATATTATCTGCCGTTAGTGAAGCCTACTTTGTAGGCAGAATGTACAAATTGATCAATGTTTTCTCTCTCGTGTCTCCCTGCATCATTTTTCATTGTTTCTTGATTCCTCTATAGCATTTTTTACAAGCAGCGATCTCTGTGGCTAAGATGTCAGGCTAACTTAGAAGTGCCGAAAACTGCATTTCCTTGAATGTCCACTTGAGAGTGGCTACAAAACAAATCAATCTCCATAAGCCCCCCGTATTGAAATGTCCAACTTCACAGCAGAAATAAACATGTTTACAGCCTGGTACAAAATGCGGTTTTGGTGCGTCTAGCTAGCTTGTTCATGACAGCTGTACTGAGGCTAAATTTCTACATATAATTCATCCATACAAACTAGATTTAAAGTTACGCATAATTGGTCGCTTTGTTTGACAGGTGGTTGCTGTTACAGGTGGCTTGTTTACCAGACTTCGTTCAGCCTGCCTCAGCTTCACCCACGCTTTGTGTCGGTGCCAACAACAGCTTTCCAAAAATCTATGGGTGACGTCATGGAAACTACATCGCATTTTCATTTGTGCATCTATAGTTTTAACTTGATTATTATGATTTTAATATGCTCGTGACAATATAGTGTAACAAAACACACATTTTGTAATAGGATGAACGCGTCTATCTCACATATATAACCGTTTTTGTGAGCAGCTCTTTAAGTTCTGTCGAATGTAGCAATCTCACAAACAGATGTTACGTAACGTGCTGTAGATTTTAGACTGGGTTGGGCACAAAGACAGAGTGTCTAATGCCACTTTAATAACAGCTATGATACACGTCTGAAACGTCTCCAGAACTAGGCCCACAGAAAGCATGTTTGCATAACTGCAGAGTTTACCGTGATGCAAGTTGATTCAAAGGTGCATTTGTAATCAGATGAACCTTATGACCCTCATTAGAACAGGAGATGATAAGGTGTTTTTTTTATTGAACACACCCAATTCCAGTGAAATAAAGACTAATAACTACTGGCTGAACATACTTAACCGCAGAAGTAACTGAGAAGCTCACAGCACGCTAACAGATCTGGGTGGGGGTGAAATATATGGTACCTTAGCCATAGCCTGTAATATCTAGGTAGTAATAATGAGACTAATTTGTGTATAAAAACGGCAAAGAAAGGATAATAATTGTTTTAGTGATAATGTGGTAAATGTAATGAACAAATTTGATGAAAAAGAAGGAAATAGAGGGGTAGACATATGGTATTGTATTAACAACAATGAATATTGATGTTTTTATAATACTTACGGTGTAATATCAGTGTCATAACGTCATACTTGAATAACTTCAGAACTACAACTACAATTCCCCCTTAAAATACATGTGTACATGATGTGACTTCTTATGATGTTTAATCATGCTGGATAAATACTGATGTACTGATGTAAACTCTTGTTCTAACACTTATCCTCGATCCCCGAACACTTACGTATTCTTCGATAATGTGTGCAAAGAGCAATGCGGGACCTTTTCAGGAAATGTACAGTAGAGCGATGGCAACATCCTGCAGATATTGCATCAGCTGTCACTTAATCCTGACAAGAAATCCTAGTGACCTCAGCCAAACAGCTGACCCTTTTCAACGTGACAAAACTCTCCACGGCTCTGTCCGTTTAGTGTGAATCACCTGTGAGAAAGTTAAAGGCATCTTTCAGCCCACAGCATTTGGTCTCAACATCACGCTCTGTTTTGGTGTCTAGTGTTTTGTTAGGTCTCATGGGTTGCACAGGTGGTGGTGCCCTCTGTGCTCTCTGTCGTGGGAAGATTCTCTTCTCTTTTTTTGTTTTGGGGAAACAAAGATATACAAAGCCAAACCTGCATCAAAGCTGTATGTGCCACACACTTCAAGCAAAAAGACTTTGATGGTGCAGTGCTGGAGGCCACAATCAATTAAATTTTGAAGCTTTATCAGCACATTGTCTCCTCAAAGATTTATTATAGAGGGGCGAGACTTGAGAAACACTTTCCCAGAATTTTATCATTTCTTCTCGGTGCATTTCAGGTGCAGTACCCTCCATCAGTGCTGTGATACTGGTGCAATGGTGAGTGATCTTGCCCATTCAAGGCTGTGGAAGTGTTCCCCAACAGAGCCTCCCACCATTCAGTTAAATATAGAGGCTTGACTGAGCCAGCGTGGTAGTGGAAATGCACAGCTGCTGTGGTCAAATTGCAGACAGACCTCGAGGTCTGAATCTGATGATGTTACTTGAGCATAAATATGACTCACAGCTTGATATACAATAACTGTAGTGATGTACTTTGTAAAACGAGCTGGGCCAGCTTTCGGAGACAAGGAGTACTTCCAGACATGTTTTAAGGTTATCAAATGCCACCAACTTAGTCCATAAGGAAGATTTGAAAAATAATATGGTTGGATATAAATATTTAGTAAACTCTCACATAGCACATGAGTTAGGGAAGGTTCTTCATGCATAGACGCAGTACCTTTCTACGCCATTACAATGCAACATTTCAAATGTACTAAGTAAAACAAATGGGCGCTGCCTTCTTTTAACGTCTTTTCTTGGTGTTGCCATGGGAGGAGCTCATGCTATGGTGCAGCAAACCACATGTTCAGATCACAAAATCCACTCATTAATTTGCAAAGCTGGAAGGATTTGTGTGCCACAGTAACAAAGTCAATTATAGTGAAAAAGCTCAACTGGATTACCAGTTCACTAAAAAAAGGCTCCAGAGAGACTTTGCTAGAACATGATTTGATGCTGGGTGTAAAATAAACATGCTGAAGCATTAGAGGAAGTGATCTTCAACCAATGCAAAGAAATTTGTAAGATTTAACGTATTTGTTGGTACCAGGATCAAAACAAACACAGACACTCCTGTGGCATTACAGTATAATAACGCTGTTTTGAAATTTCCTGTAACGGTATTTTCCCGCGGTCTTGTTTTTCTCAATATGAAAACATAGCAACCATCTTCGGATGCAACACCCTAAAGGTGCTGATTAAAGAGCACTGCCCAGACTTGTTTTATTAGATCGTTGTCACATCAGGTTTGAATAACCGGAGATGAACTGGCATCCTTGTATTTGTTTAATTTGACTCTTCATGTGTGACATTTATTTGTGTGAACCTTTTTTTTTTTTTTTTATCTAAAGGTTGAGTACACCACACAGACACACACACACAGATTTTTTATTGTTTTGTTTGCCTGCTAATAGAGAGAGTAGACTTTCAGAAAAACACATACCACAGACTACCATCAGTACAAGCATCTATAAATTCTGGATGATCACGGAGGCCCGAGGTTATGTTCATTTTGCACAGTATTATTTGAATAGCACAAACCTGCAGTTACCCTGTAATTAGTTCATCCTGGATTGCGTTTGCATTACCTGGCAGGTGTTGTGAGATTTATCAAGAGTTTGCTGTCATTACTGCTGAATTTACCCGTCATTCTTATTTTAACCCTGCTAAAGTGAACATACCATAACTTCAAATCCCGTTGGAACAACAGTGAAAGTAGTTACAAATTATTTAAGATTAGTGAGATTTACCTAAGATTTAATGAAGTACAAGCATGTTAGAAATGCATGTTAGGATTAAACGGGGTTAACATGTTCTTATTTAAAGCTCCATCAGCAGTATGTTAAGTTAGCTAGTGGGATTGTTTTATACCATGTAGTATTACATGTGTTTATTCTTCTCCTCTTTAAAATCTTATTTTGTGTATATTTTTATATATTTACCACATACTGTATCTCCATTTTTTTTGTTCAAGAGCACATCCATTGTGTCATGACGTTATACAAAGCTTGGAATAGTTTATGTAACTGTTGTGTGTGTGTCCACAGGAAAATCATACACGAGCAGCGCAAATTCAATATAGATAGACAAACTGTATAGGCTGTTTGAGGTCATTAATGTTATGTTTTAATATCTTTACTGTGTCAAGCTAAGGTAGGATAATGGACACAAACAGAATCATCTTTTTTGTTAACAATGGAAGTAATCTGGTAATTACTAATTAATGTAGAAGAATGTAGATGAAAAATACAATACTTATCACCATTGTCTTGTAAGACAGCAAAATAAACATTAATTGTATAAAGAAACTGAGAACTGTGTAAAGCACAAAAGCCAACTTGCTAAACAGTGTTGAAATATTTCATGGTTTTATGTGAAAATACTGATTTCTGATGTCTATGATGCTGATGGGAAACTAGCATAGATCTGTTTTGTTGATTTTAAGATGATAAGATTTGAGGAGGCGGCATCTGATCTTAAATGTCTGCATATTCACAAATCCTTTTCTACTAAGAGTCTTCTCCTTCACACTTTCTTGGTTTAGTGTCTAACTTGAGAAAATGCTTTCATCACACGTTGCCCCTTGTCCCATTTCCTGCATCCACATGCACAGTAGCATTGTTTTGTTATACAAAGATCAAGGCCTGCTAGATCGCCTTGTCCTTAGGTTACAATATCAAATGTGAACTGCCACACAGTCACAGAATAAGCATTTCTGTCCTGTTATGTCTAACCTCTGATATCAATTGAAGGTTCACATTGACATACGTGAATTCTCCTGTTTATCTAGATTAAGGTCACTCGTGAATCCTGTCATTCCTGAATGTTTGGCCTTAACTGAACACACCTGAAAGGAGATGGGAAAAAAGTGTGGGTGGATTTATACTGCGAGTGAATTTATACTCAGCCACTGGTGATTGCAGGTTCGCTTGGTCTGTAACTTGCCAATAAAACCTACATGTTTTTTTTAAATTATATAATTCTTTATTGACTATAAATCTTTAGGACAGAATATCTTCTTCAAAGCAGTCTTCTAAGTATGTTATACTTCTAAGTATGTTAATACGTGTTTGAAAATTATTTCTTAATTCTGCTAAGTAACTAGGATGGAAAATTTTGATGAGTGGATGGATATTGATTTCAATATCCATCCACTCATCAAAATTTTCCAAAGTTTCCAAAGTTTACTCAACGTTAATAATTATGTGGCTGTCTCATCTGTCTGTGAGTCAGTAATTACTGTAAATATCTGTAGCTAATGTTGATTTCACAATGATCCTTACTTCCCAAAGTCAAGCAGCAGACGTTAAGCGACAAAGTGCAAAAACTGGCTCCTTTTTGGTTGAGATGAAAATGTCCGATTAGACAGATAGGCTAACATATCACATGTCATGTCTATAACCCAGGGCATTTATCCTTTGTTCACCTCTGTTATTGGAACAGAAATATAATTAAATATGTCTAAATATGTACTTAATATGTGTGTTTTGAAAGCTATCCATTTGGAACAGAAACAAGCTTCTCCAGTTATGCAGTGCTGTTAGCGTGAGGCTGACTCGTTTTACTGTGTGGTCTGTTCCATCTCAGAAGGTGGTTGTTGAGTTTGAAAGGTTGGTAGTGGGAACCAAACACACTCCCAAATTTGATCCCAGTTACGTTTGTAAATATCAGTGTTGTAGTACTCGAGATTGCTTACTCGAGACACTTTTTGAAGGTCTCTGTCTCATCTCGGTCTCGGTCTCCATCACGGACAAAGAGGACTCAGGACAGTCCATAGTTTTAAACACCTGCGTGGCACAGAAAACTAAAGAGAGGACAGGAGAGGTCAGGTCAAGGTTCAACCACGCACCGACAGCTGAAAAGTTCTTCCAACAAATCAAACTCAGTATTTTATGACGTAGGCCATTAAAAATAAAGAATGAATTAGTTCAGTTTTATGTTTTACGTCTCTAAGAAATTGTTTGAGAGTTGCACATGTTGCCGGTCTTTCTAAAAGAGTTAATCTGTAAAACAGCATCCAAAAGAAAACACGCAGCAGTCTGACTGAGAAGGCTGGGAGGCGTCGGCCTCACTCAAGGAGATTTGGTGAATATTAGCTGCATGTTAGCTACCTAAATCGGCTATACATGTCTGGTCTTGGTCTTGACTTGATCTTGTCTCGTTTCGATAAACTTTGGTCTTGGTTTAGATATTATTCTTTAACAAATCTGAAATTCAGGGACACAGTTCAGCCCTATCATTGTCTCTTGCAACATCCGTTGTTGCCTCCACAAACAATGCAAACACAATATAACAACATCTCCGCTTTCACTGTACTTCTATCATCTAAACACCTTTAATAGGAAAAGCTAAGACTGCTTTACTTGCTTTGAAAGACGAGGCAGCTGACTGTGCTGTTAATCTCCAAGACCTATTATACCTGTCACATTGAAAGTATTCTGACCTTTTCATTAGGTACAGGCAGCTGTCAGAGGCCAATAAGAGAAGGTTTGGCTCGGGGTCAAACTCTGCAGGGAACTGACCAGGAGCAAGAGAAATACTCTACCTACAACCCTGCTGAACCCTGCGGTTTCTTACAAAACAGCTGCCAAACAAGCTAATTTTGAGCACTGGTAATACATCACAGATTAGCGTTTGCTTCTATGTTAGCTACCGAAATCGGCTGTTTGCTTCTATTCCCAATGAGCAGATGAAACACGGGTGAACATTATTGGAGCTGACAACTCCTTTAAGTGTAACATTATATGATATACTGAGGATTAACACAAACTGCACCAGCTGCTGTATTTGTATTACAAAACCTAGCTTCAGTAAGGAGCTAGCTGAAATGGCGGCAGCGCCAAAGGTATTTAGCAGTCAGCGGTGTCCATTGAGCTAATCGTACATTCATTCTCTGCAACTGCTTATCCTTAACAGGGCTGCAGTCAATCCCAGCTGACATTGGGCAAGAGATTGGATAGACCCTGGACAAGTCTATTAGTCTGACAGCATTTTTACTTATGTATTTAATTACTTGAGTTCAATGTACTTGTTTAGTCCAATCGATAAGCCAAAACATTTAATGTAAGATAGAGAAATCAATACACTGAATATTAGGTTTCTCTTACCTGCCAGTTCCCACTTTAAACCCCTGATCATAAAGGCTGTTATTGTATATAAGCACAGGTATAAAAAGGTGATACACCATCTGAAGCTGATGATGTTAATGGCATTATAATCCTTCCTTGTGTCTGGTTTTAAATGCTAATAACATTTTACTGTGTATCATTGATGAAGAAAATTCATGACACATGACAGAGGAGTGTGAGGAGTAGTCGTTTATTACAGAGCATACGGAAACTACCCAGTCTAGACATGAAGCATACAGTATGAGCTACTTGTTCCTCTGGAAGTTGAACGCATGTTGGAAGGAGGGGGACAAAAGTAAGAGGGGAGTAGAGGAAATAGAAAAGGCACTCTTAACACTTACTGTAGCCAACGGGATGATCTCCGGGTGGTAAAAGGGAACAAAACCAAAACTCGAAACTCTATCCAACACATGGGACGGCCGTGTAAACAAGGCTGGTTTCTCTGTACTACACCAACCAAATGTTGCCAGTCCATTAATGGAGGACAGGAGAGCCAAAGAATTGCACCGGACATTTTAAATGGGATTTCAAAACTAACCCACCTAAAAAAAAGATGATCGTCCACAAATAATAAAAAGGTTGTAAAATTGCCATTAACAGTAGCCAGCTGAGGCAGACCAAAGCTTTTCTGTACAACACTCTGGAGCCTCGAGCAAAACACTGAAAAATGGTCAAGTCAAAAGGAATTCGTGATTCAATAACCAAGTATGTTTAAAGCTGCCTTCTGAAAACTCAGCTTCTCTGTATCCACACCGAGTTTCAGAGAACAAATAAATAGTGTCGAGTCCTAGCCAATAAGACTTTGTGGCAAAGAACACACTCCACTAATTATAAAGATGGGAACCAGGTTTCTCTGTAGCTACACCTGCCATCAATATACTTAGGGAGTATAAAGGGCCTTTAGTCACATCAAACCATAAAAAAAAGCAAGTGAAACTACATTTAAAAAAAGGACTCATTAAAATTGAATTTCAATGCATAAACAATCCAATTTTATATCATCAAGTATAACCAATACCTCTGCAGACCAGAGCAGTGACATAGCAGCTTCTGACTTTTCTGTATTACGTCAGAAAACAGCAAAGGTCCGTAGAGGCATCTGAGGCTTTACGCTCATTTGAGAGCTTGAATAATTAGGATTTGGCTCGCCCCTTAGCCTGCAATGCATAGCATTTTTTGTGATAACAGCAACAACCCTTGAATTTTAATTGTGCCATTCTAGCGTCCTCCACAAAGACGAGGGGATAAAGCTAACAAAACAAGAAAGAAAAAGAACAGCGGGTCAGGGAACAATTGTACCAGATAGACAAAGGAGGAATGTTTAGAAAGAAGCTCAACTTGTTTGGAAAGATGCCAGATTAGAGGACCCTCCAACTATCAAATTATGCTTCTAAATGGACTTAGAAATGTCAGATGTTGCACAGACTCCTTACATCAGTAGCACCAGTAAATTAAGAGGGGTATCGCATATAGCCTAATATGCCACCGCCATGACACTGAATATAAGACTGACAATATTGACGGGTGTGAAGTGCCAAAAAGGGAGAACTGAAGGCTGCTATTCAATCACAATGAGGAGCATGGGAACCTCGAGACGTGGGAGAACATGAAGTACCATGGAGCATGAGTTCATGGAACCCATCCGATTCTTTAAAACATCAAATTTCTGAGGCATGCCTCCTATGACCCAGTATGATAGTGCAACCAACAGAAAAAACAGTAACAAGACAAAAAGGAGGGAAGTGGAGGGAGTGAGAGAGGGAGTCATGTGTTAAATGATACCATTATTATGAAAAGAGATAAGCGCATTTCACCCCCCGGAACCTTGGAGGCTTCTCTGTAGTATACACCAACAAGCCTGGGGGGGAAAAGCTTAACAGGTTTAGTATTTGAGTTTTTTGGGCACCTCCCATGGGAAGGAGTCTCGGCCAAAGTGGCCATAGGCTGCGGTCCTCTGATACAAGGGTTTCTTCAGATCCAGCTCCCTGGAATACATAATCAACATATTTAGCAGCAGTCACATCTCGGTGACCTCAAATGCACGCATACATACTTACACAGGCATACCAAACACATTTGCGATGGGGAGTGTCGGATAAAATAATAAAGTTAGACCAGCTGGTAAAGAGGGAAACGTGAAGCTTCGACACTTACCCTGCCAGCCCTGAGCAGTGTGTTGACTGCAGCTTGCAGATGGAAACCACACTCATCCAATTTACATAAGGACGCTTATCTAACTATGAGCTACAAACTTGATTATACCAGATATCATAAATGTCTCTGCTAATAAGTGATTTTTGCCCTCACTAATGCCCATGTGTTTAATCTTCAAACACTACGCCATGTGATTAAGTAGAAAGAGATAAGGCAAACACAGCGTTCGATCACAGAAGCTAAACAAAATGCCAGCTGTAGCAAAAAAAATGAAGAAAAAAAAAAAAAAAAAAAAGGGTACTGGCTCCGAGTTTCACGATACATTAATGGATTAAATTAACTCTTATAACCTGGGCGGGGCAACTAAATAAAAAGACAAAATTATGGCAAAGGAAATAGGAAGGAGTCAGGAGCAGGTGGTTTCAGAGGTTATATATTACCTGACAATGACTCCAGGACGGAGATCAAAGTTCCTCTTCACGATGTCCAGCAGCTCTCTCTCACTCTTGTTTGAGGTCCCGTAATGGAAGATGGAAATGGAAAGTGGGTGGGCAACTCCAATAGCATAGGACACCTTTAAAAAGAAAAAAAACCCACACACACACACACACACATTATAAAAAACAGAAAACTTCCAGGCGACTCTTTAGAGATACCAGTGAGTTTTGACCCTACCACTCACCTGGACCAACACTCTCCTGCAGAGCTCAGCCTTCACCAGAGACTTTGCAACCCAGCGTGCAGCATAAGCAGCAGATCGGTCCACCTTTGTGTAATCCTTTCCAGAGAAGGCACCGCCACCATGGGCTCCCCAGCCTCCGTAAGTGTCAACAATAATTTTACGGCCTGTCAGGCCAGCATCACCCTGGGGTGGAAGAACAGGTTACACATGTCAGTAACTCTCAGGTGAAATATATAGCACTCCTGAAAGCCACTCCGGCACATTTACCTGCGGGCCTCCAATAACAAATCGGCCACTTGGCTGCAGGTGGTAGATTGTGTCATCATCCAAATAGATGCATGGAACGACGGCTTTGATGACTTTCTCCTTCAGGGCGTCTCTCATCTCCTCCAGGCAGATGTCCTCATCGTGCTGAACAGAAACGACGATTGTGTGCACACGCACTGGAAGCATGGCACCACGGTCCTGGCGGTACTGAACAGTCACCTGCAAGGAACATGAATATAAATGAACTGGATACAACCCCAGAAATTAAATTTATAGGAGTCAATAGAAGCAAGTACGACAGCTCTACCTGTGTCTTTGAGTCTGGCCGGAGCCATGGAAGGGTGCCATCACGACGCAACTCTGCCATCTTAGCGTTCAGCTTGTGGGCAAGGACAATTGTCAGAGGCATGCACTCATCGGTCTCATCAGTGGCATATCCAAACATCAAGCCCTGCAGGGGAAGAGACATTTAGTCAGTGTTTAAGTAGTCATTTAAAGACAAGACCAGCAATCTGTAACATCAAAACACACATAAGATGCTGGCATGCACCGCTCACCTGATCCCCTGCTCCAATGTCCTCCTCGTTGCGGTCAATGTGAACACCCTGAGCGATGTCAGGAGACTGCTGCTCCAATGCCACAAGAACATTGCAGGTCTTATAGTCAAAGCCTGTGCAGGAGACAGACAGAAGCTCAAGACACCGTTCATAAATCAAACCCACAGACAGCACAAAGCAGAAAAAAAAAACAAACAGCATGCCACACCTTTGCAGGAGTCATCATATCCAATTTGGCGGATGGTGTCGCGGACAACTTTCTGGTAGTCCACTGTGGCACGAGATGTCACCTCACCAGCCAACAGGATCATTCCAGTCTTGGCAACGGTCTCTGCACCGAGGCAAAAAAAAAAAAAAAAAGACAGTCAATATAAACATCTGACGCAAGCCAACATAAACACAGAGAATATATCGTTCTTCTTACCACATGCAACTTTGGCATCGGGATCCTGCTTGAGATGGGCGTCGAGAACTGCATCGCTGATCTGATCACAGATCTTGTCTGTAAAAAACAACAAAAACAAAAAAAAAAAACAACGATGATGCAACTGAACACCGATATCAATTACAGACTGCAGCATGCAGCAAAACCAGATCACGGTGGAGGTGGAGGGGGTTGGTGGTGGGGGGCTGAATGTAAACTGTGGCACGCTTTTAGCACCACCGGCCCGGATCCTCCTTAGTGGGAGTGGCTCGGGGAGTCTTAAACAGTCGCCATTTCAGCATGTGGACATGTGGTGAGGAAGATAGCGCGCCTTACTTACCGGGGACAGGAAGGCGGGCATGACAAGCCGACATACACTTAACGGATTGCATCAGCCGTGGACATTATAAGACTATCTATCATGGTGCAGTGTAGCTCAGACAAGGGGAATAACGTGAAGTCATTGTGGCCGGCGTGCTTCAGGAGCAGCCCCGGCATGTTCAGGAAAACATCAACCAGCTCAAATATAATAAGTGTAATGAAAGGAGCACTCAGAGTAACGTGTAATAGAGCGTAAATAACGCTATATTTGTGTTTGCTGTCGACGGGAGCAGGCAGACACGCGACATCATCAGCATCACCTATTCGGCTAAGATTAGCTCGCTAACGTTAGCATGTAGCGCGTGTTCTCGAGACCGGCCCAGCCAACGTTCGAGTGGCGGAAAAGGCCCCGACGTTCACGTTTTAATTATGTTTATTCGTGTTTTGTTATTAACGAGATGGGTGAAATTATTCGGCACGAGACACAAGAAATGTCACAAAATTAGTTTAGAAATTTTAGCATTTTTTTTAAAGGTTAAGAAGAAAAAAAAAAAAAAAGGATGGCGTGTTTTAGTGGGTCTTACCGGGGTGTCCTTCTCCGACCGACTCTGAGGTGAACAAGAAGCAGTCCTCGTCAATGAAGGAGTTATGAAAACCGTTCATCTGTCCGTTCATTGTGGCTAACGGCGGCTGCTGCTGGTACGTAATGTTTAAAAAATGTTACGTTTGTTTTACAGTATTTCTTCTCGCTAAGCAGTGTCTCGGCGACGCGCCCGATCTCTCGCTGTTGATCCTTCAGCCTGAGCCTCATGGCGCAGAGCTCCACTATTTATCCTATCAAGTCAGACGCTCTGACGTCACGAGGAGGTGGACCATACCATTGAGACTACCCGAGGGGTGGGAGGGAGCATAACCGTAACCAGAAAAGCTTGCTGGATGTCAAAGTGACAGTCCAAACAAGTGTTATCAAACGTGTCTGTGACTTTAGAGCTTTGCCCTGTCAGCTCATTTTACCCGAAGCAATTACCTCATCACAGCTAAAGTGTGTATGTGTCAGTGTGTGGAACCCCCCCTCCAAATCATAAAGTTATTGATAGTATGAATTAGATTAGATTAGATTAGATTAGATTAGACTTTATTCATCCCACAAGGGGGAAATTCACTTATTACAGCAGTGAATAAGTGTGGGATGAATGAAAACAGCAGAATTTGAACCTTAAAGGTCCAGTGTGTGAGATATATTTTATTTTATTTTTACAAAATACAGCAAGAAATTAATATTCATTTTATTTAATTTGTTACGCTGGAATGATCATTTTATATCTGCAGAAGTTGTAAGTTCTTGTCTACAGAGTCCGCCATACTTCTAAAGGCCGACAAACAAACTAAATACTAGATCTGGATCTTGAAAGAGTCCTTTCCTCTTGTATTTAGCAACTTTTATAGTAGTTAAGCTTCCACATAGAAAGAGGAGGGTGTGGCGAGCTGTATTCACTTGGTTGCAACCAAGGACCATGGACCTTTAATCTCCACTGCTATGTCACTGTACACCATTACGCATCCTACAATGCAATACCTCAGTAATTACCCAAACACACATTTTAATTTAAATAAGTTTGGATTGGCCAAGATGTCCTTTCTTTGCAAAAACAAAACAAAAACACACCAAGATGTATGATTGTGAGTGTTTTCTGTGTGGATATGAGGATGTGGCCTGCATGTTTGACATTTGATGCTCCTCAGACTGACCATCCTTCACACTTTATGTCCTCTGCTGTATTTTAAGCAAGTGAAAGTAGAGCTGGTGAACTGTCATCGTGAATTCAGGAACATTCAAGTGTTCAGCAGTGCAAAGGTTATGATCAGCTTTTATTTAAACGATAAATAAAGATGTAAAAGGCCTAATAAATGTTAGGATGTCAGATATTATTTGCTTTGTAAACTATTCTTATGATGTCATATATATAAAACTCCTACTGTCCTTGTATGTGATGTGTATTTATCATCGACTTAAGTACCAGGCAACAAGCAAATGTTTCCTAGAAACCATTATTCCAGGTTAAAGCAACACTGCTCTAATCAATCTGGTAAATTGCTATCGCAAGAACATCAGAACATGCGCTTCCTTGGTGAAACAGCCAGATTAATCTGGACGTACGTCTGCAACAAAGTGAAGACTGGACAGTGGAGAGAAGAGCAGAGGCTGTGGATATTATATCGCGACATAATTTGATTATACTTTACTCAAAAAGCTCCCATCTCCCTCTCAGGCTTCAGGCCTCGTTGTCTAATAAAATCAAAAGCTATGATTGTGAACATGTTCTACGTTTGCAGGCAACAGATGGGTTTAATATTGTCTTGATAAGGTTTTATAATGGGTTTAGCCACAAAGCAAGGTCATTTTATTTATTTGTGAAGACAAACAGTCTGAAATATGGAGAAGTATCTCTAGTTTTGATTGGAGAATACTGCTTTTTTTTTTTGAAAAGTGGAAAAGTGCTTGTCATTGTGAATATCCAAGTTCCTGCATCTATTAATCACCTAATTTTTGTGATATCGCTGGCTAGAATACACGTGGCTTGTCACAGTGACAAAGCATATATGAAGGTGTGCAGCACAAAAACACACATCCACACAAAGCCAAGTGTTGCATCATTAAGCAGAGATCTTTCTAAATCCACAGTGAGGAGATATAACCAGCTCACCGTGCTCTGACTGAAGTTTATGGTCAGTCAGCCATGGTCCATGGTCAGTGAAGGTCTGATAACTTTACCAGTGGCTGCTGGGTATTTTTTATTATCATCATGTGAGATAAAGAATAATCGTATCATTGATATCCTACACTATAAAGATAGTTAAACACACGCGGCGGCTTATGCTGTAAACTAGAGGTCCACCCCGCACACATACATATTATTATTAATCTTCTGGTGGTAGAATCCAAAGAAAATACGAATTTAGACATTTTAATTTTGCCATTTTCATGGAAACAATAAAAACACTCTTTGCACTCATGACATTACAGGGGGTGATTACTAATGTCAGCCTCCACCCTTTTAGTCAGTTAATTTAATAATGTTTATTCGGGTATAGTTTCACTAAACCAAACAACTCAATCCCTGACCAGTGTTGCATCAGAGCAGTACAGTCACCATGAATTTGCATGATGGACACTTTCTTTTCACAGGGCAAAAGCATGATGCAAGATGCACCTGCTGTTGCCTTCAGCAGGATGTTCTGTTGTGCTTGTTGCCCACATTTATTGAGAGAGACAAAAATAGCACACAACTTCTACCTGTAACCACAGACTATGCTGAAGTTACCCATTTTTCAAGCATTGACAATAAATATGAAGAGACTCAGAAAACAGACAGCACAATTTGAAGGATAGTATATTATTTCTTTGGACAGTGTTGCACTAATTTTTGAGTTCGATAACAAAGCAAGCAACCCCTAAAAACCCTTCTCACCGCACAGATCAGATGATTTCAAACATTTTCATATACCGACAATAATTATCTTGCAGGCTTGCTAGATTTTTTTTTTTATCAATTTCATTCACAATTTACAAATACCTGTAGACTAAACAATCTACACTTTAGACAATAAAAGCAACATTTGAGCTGACTTTACTAAAATGAAAACTGGAGAAATCAAACTCTCTCTTTATAGTTCCTAATAGAAAAAGAAAATAATTATCAATAATATATTATTTCATTTTGACATTTCCATTGAAATAATGCTCCCTCACTGGCCAGCAGAATTCAGGCTCATTTAACAGTTAAATAAGAAAATAAATACATAATTCAAGTAAAATAATCTTTGTGGCATAGATTGTCTTCTATTACGTATTTTCTACCATACTTAATATTTGTTTTTTTACATAGATATTTCTTCTATTTTAGCCACAGCATTACAAAACAATAACATTCTGTAGACAGAGCATTTTCTTCATTAACATTTCACAATAGATAGTCAATAGTCATGACTGCAGAACTGATCGTACTTATCTAAATTACCTAAAGTAGGACAAAGTTGTACAATCGTTAACATTTTTTAAACACTCTACACAAAGTCCAATAGATTTTTCATTTAAAAATCAAGAATATACACAAATGCACCATGAAATGATTCAAACAAGTTCAGATTTATACAAGCAGAACTGTCTTGCATTTTCTTCACCTAACATTTATACTGAAATTTAAATTTTTATACTGTCCTTACCATGTTTTTCTAACAATTTTTCACAGCCACGATCATAACAAAGAGGAGTCAAAAACAGCACTTTACGGCACAAAAATCACAGTACCGGAATGTACAGTATGTCCAGCAGCAAACCATGCAAGCTCAGTCACACCCCCATTCATGCCACTGTTCGCTACACACACAAACAGGCACCCCACACCATCCCAAACACACACACACACACACACACGTCCATAAAAACATACACACACAAACTGATGACACACATACACACTGAGGTTACAGCTACAACAGTATACACTGTCCTACGCTAACAGCCCAAAAGTGTCTAAGATGGTGCATCAGAGGTCACACGGTAACAATGCAACACGACTATTGTGACTATTGTCACTGTCAGCTAATCACCAGGACCTGTAAAAGAGGATCTGAGTGAGAGAAAACACTGAACTGAAATAAAGCAAAACAAAAAGTCAAAATCAAAATAATCAAGAGATAAATAGGACAATTTTTATTTATTTGAAATATCACACAAGCATTGTGATATTTCACAATAGTGGAACATGTCAGCTTTGTATCATACTACTGTCAGTATAATGCAAAGCACTGTAGTAGCTCTACATAGTAGAGTTCCTGCTCACATTTGTCAGCGATATCCAGAGTTTTACTTCCTTTCACGTTAAAAACATCATGAAATCGAATAAAAACGAATACGTCATTTTTGTTTTCTGAGTAAATTATTTCGTTCCTGTGAAAGCTTAGATAAGGCCCATTAACTCACATGGCAAAGCAATATACTGCATGATTCCTGGCTCAGATATTGCTGTAGTTGTTACCAATGTAGCTGGCCCAGCATAATTAGTGGCCAGCAATTACTAGTGGACTAGCACTGGCAAAACAGCTATGTAGTATCAGCTGACAACCTACACCCATCACATCCCACTGTACTGATTTGGCGCTCTATTTAAAGGCCTTTACACTCAAATACACACTCTGTGCTGACGTGCTGCGCTGCTGCCATGGCTAGTGGCCGAGCCCCCCGGACCCCAGCCTCCACCTACTTAGGTTCTGCTCTGTTTTTATACACCCTGCAGGGACTTTTTTTCCCCCTTTGGTGGATCATTTGGACCTACGTGTTAAGTATTGTGTTGCCCTGTAATGCAAGCTGAATTTCCAAAGAGGGGAACATCCATAAGAGTAGAACCATGCCGCCATGGCTATCATCTCCATTTGCAGGTTTGCTAAAACTAATAATGTGAGTGATTGTTGACCGAGCTGGTGATGCTTTCATAGGCTGTTTTGGAATAAAATGCACTTTTCACTACGTCTCTAAGGTCCTCTTGGTCTGAGCAGATCTGTTTCATAACAGATACATGTTCCACAACTAAAGCAAACTAATGATTTGTGAGCAATGTCTGTGGCGAGTCATACTTCATATCTCAACAACGTTTTCCAACACCTGTATGCAGTCTGCTGACATGACTGATAGGTACATCAGTGCAGAGTTTCAAACACAGAAAATAGGAAGGATGGTTTGTAAAAAGTAATCACTCTTTTACTCTACATGACCATATTATCCTTGAGTATTTCCTAATGCAAGGTGTCAGCTCCCTGTACTGTCCACACCTGAGAACGGACAAAGATAGAAGAAACACAGGACAGAGTGAAAGGTTTACAAATAAAAAATATACAATGTGCACAGCTTAATAGAACAACTCAAGGCAAAGTAGCCTTCTGGACAAACCAGATGGCTGTTCCTGAAAAGGATGGCATCAGAGACTGTATATTGTCATTACAGAAAACATACAGCGTAGTGGATGTATTTAATAAAAGACACAACAGTTGGCTTTGTGACCTGTGACAACAGCAGGGCTTGGTTGTGCATCACAGCCCTGAACCCTTTCTGTCCTTTTCTTTCTCCTTGGGAGCAGACGCCTGGCTGCTGCTGCCCTCTGCTGGATGTTCTGCAGACTCACTCTTAGTTGTTGTAGTGTTGCTGGATGGAGAATCATCAGTGACATTGAGCGTTTTCATTCTGGCCTGCTCCGGGCTGCCAGAGCGGCTGCGGCTGTGACTTCGGCTGCCGCTGCGACGGCTGCGGTACTTGCTCTTGCGTGGACTGGGACTGCGGGACCTTGTTTTCATGAGGACAACAGTGCTGTCATCTTCGGAGCTGAAGTCAGAGCTGTCCGAAGAACTGTTGTCAAGACCTGAAGTGGGAAGCTGAATCTGAAGATGGATGAAAAAGAGGATAAGAGTGAGATGGAGGAGGTAGAATATGGAGAAAGAGCGGCCAAATGTCAGCAGTAGATGCAGATGTAAAGACTTCCTCTAAGAGATAATGCATTTGATTGTTTTAACCTCAAGAAAGAAATGCCAGAGTTATGATTACCTGGAATGGCTCTGTTACACCCACAATGGTGCTCATGTTGTTGCTATAGTAACCCAAGATAAAGTCCCCTGAGCCTTTGGGCAACTCCTCCTCAGTAAAGGTTACCTGGAAAACAGTTAGTCAGACCTCTATTAAATGTGAAAGAAAATTAGCTCTAGAGAGAATTCAGCATGCATCCAGATTACCTGATGTTCCTGTCGATGAAAATCAGCCTCCTCTTGCTTGGCCCACACATATCCCACATAGTCCTTATGGTGTTTGAAACCCACCTATGGGGGCAGTGCAACAATCACAGTACAACAACAGTACCTTGATCCAACGCACAGAAATATTTGTTATGCCAGTCGTGGATTCTTCAAACATTACATGTTATTTGGCCAGAAAAGGTAAGATGATATTCACCTTGTACAGTCCGATCCAGTCCCAGGAGCTGCGAGCAAAGTTGGGCACCATTTTGAATTTTGCTGTGGCATCAGCAACACTGTTCCACTCATCCTCCACTATGATTGTGACCAGGGGAATGTCCACCTTGTACGGAAACTACAGAGAACATTTATCATATAGAGAGCAAAAATACTGTGAGATGAGCTTAAAATGATAATAAGCACTGAGCACTGACTGAAATGAAACTTAACACAGATTGTTAAGTGTTAAAAGTTCACCAAATGCACATATGCTTCGTATTGTGTCCATAATATATATCCCAATTTAATTCACAACTTTGCTAAGTTTAGACTTCTTTTTACTCAAAGTTCTTGCACAGCAGTTAGATTCTCAAATTAAAGTGTTGAAAACAAACAAAGTATTGTATTATCACCATCTTTACATTGTACCCTGATGTGTCTCACCTGCAGGGTAAAGATGGAGGAGACTGGTTTGTGGTCACTGACAGTGTATTCCATGTAACTTCGGTAGTAGTGCTGTGTCACTTTGGTCCCGCTGGTCAGCCCTGAAATGGAGCTACGCTTCCCTGTGTTGACACCTGAGCCGGAAGGCGCAGTGGCTCTTAGGCGCCACAAGATCCGGTCGGTCCAAGCTGGTTTACGCTTCTTCCCACTTGGATGGGGGGCAGAAAGAGAGGGATGTAGATGAGAGAGAAGAAATCAGTACACGGAGGAGAAAAAAATGAGGCACTTTCATGCTCCCCCAGGCTAAGGTGGACCTTTCTTTGATATCTGGTCAGTGACCTTGAATTCAACAACAGCAGTCCTCCAGCATCACCAACCTTGTGTCATATGTATCTGTCCCAACGTCAAACTTGTAGGTGGGAGGGAATTTCAGTGGACCCTCATGGAAACCCTCCAACACTGTTTCACTGTCTTTGGCCATATTGAGCTGTAACAATGACAATCAGCAGACATTACTCACTGAGGATTTCTGTTTGGCATTTGACTGATGGCTCTTTTAAGAAGATGGTGTGTTTCTCTATTGCCCTCTAGTGGCATTACTTAGCACAGTGCATAACACGCAGGCAAACAAGGAAAGAAGACATTTTATCATGTACAGCCTGTCTTTTGTGAAATGTCTTCACAAGCACACTGATCTAGAGTTAAGATGAACAGCTGGATGAGAATTCAGCATCTACTTTTTCTCTTGATCACAAATTAACCTGATCAGCTGATTTGAATACATAGTTAAAAGTTGCACTCAGTGCTTCAGGATATTACATACGAAGGAGATGATTCATTTTCTTTATACAGCATATTAGACAACCTTTATTTTTTACCTGATCTTTTTCCCACAACATTGGAAGCTTGTTGTTATCAATGGCTGACTTCACCACTTGCATATCCAAGTCATCAATGCGGAAATTGAGATCCCCAAACCAGAACACCACACTGTGAAATAAAGGAGTCATTTCATGAATCTCTAATGAGGGAAGTACATAAATATTTTTGCAATGCTGATTGCAAAATTACTGCAACACAATTTCCCGTCTAAAACATGAATATGGAGAAATCTGGGATTATTTGTTATAGCTATATCCGAGTACAAAGGATCCAGATCCAGATTTGTTTAACTGCTTATTAGGCAGATACATAAAACTAAATACACGTGTCTGTATTTATGTATGCCTGTGCTTGTGCGCTGACTTACTCATGGTCAAGAACCCCGGTGGCAGCCTGACCCTCAAACTGCTGCTGCTGCAGGATGCTCTCAAAGTCCTCCATGCGCTGATCTGAGTTTTCCATGTGAGCCGGCAGGTGGCAGTTGAGGAAGCAGATGGTGTGGCCAAACACTGACATACGGGCACTCACACCACCTTTATTGCCCTGTAACATCCAGAAGAAGAGGGAAAGTTAAGTAATATTTAAGAGAGGAAGGAACACACTTGTGAACGAGAGACTTAGATGATTCGTATTGATTTTACTTTCATTTAATTTCAAATTGAAAAATTAAATGACTGAATGACATGAATTACACAGTGGATACACAGGATATGTCTGCATTGAGTGGTGCGTGCGCCTGTACCACAGAGACACAGGAAGTTTACTCATTAAGGACCAGTCATCAATACTTAATGCTAACAGTAAAGTGCACAGTGGGGGGACAGGATGAGTCTGCGGATTCCTTCCCGCTGTCCTCCCAACTGCTCTGAACCACTAAACCACAAAAGATGTGTCATTATAAAACCTGCAGAATGTGAAGAAGAGCTCATACAGACAGAATCTCACTTAAAACTGAGACTACGAGGCTTTTCAGATGTATTACGGCTCTCAATGATCAGGATAATGCATGCAGACATCCATTGTGTGCTTAGTTCTCAGGTTATTTTAACATGTTACAAAGAGAACTGGTGCTTGTATAGTTTTGTATATTTATATGTAGAGTATGTGTATATTTTCATAGCAATATAACCCCCTGTAGTTTGACCTTGGTTCATTTACATTTTCAACTGCTGACTGTGAGATAACAGTATCTATATCTTCATTCTCATAAAACCGGAGGAACATCATTTGAACAAGTAACAACATGGTTGGTTTGCAGTTGCTCCAGCCATTCATCTATATGTCATTTGCACCAGATTACCAACATATGCTCTGGATGAAGCAAACAACCTGCACTCTTTACAAAGCCATAGGAGCAAAAAGTAGTCAGGTATCTCTCGGGGTGTCAGTGACAGACATGTAAGCTTAGTCACGCCAACAGAGATGTCGTTCTGTGTAGAGCTAAGCTTCCACACGTGAAGTTTCCATATCGCAGCGCTGCTCAAAGAATGGTGTCAGTAGCCGTCTCACCCAGTAACCCCCCAGGCCAGTGCGGGTGGTTTCAGTCTGGACTCCGCGGAGGAAGGGCAGATGGAAGTACTTGGCAAAGACCAGCAGTAACAATCCCTGCATGCGCTGGGAGGTCACCTGAGAGAGACAGGTGAGGACAAACAGACAGAAAGATAAACCGAATGAATGAATAGACACACAGTGAGAGATGTGAAGAGGTGCTTTGCATAAACCTGAACAGAGAACAGCTATAAAGTTTATATGTATCTTTTTAACATGCACAAAAAATTTAATAAACAAATTCTCTCCGAGCTGAGCTGAGTCTGGTTTTCATGTGTGTCCGTTTCTGCTGCTCAGCTTCACTTTCTCCATTCTCTTTCACCTTACTTTCCCTCCATTGAATTTCCATTTCGCCCTGCAGGAGCCTGTGGCCCAGCTCTCCATTACTTTACACGAAGCACTGCACATTAAGGAGGCCATAGCTTGTGGTCTACCCTCTCTGTGGAAACAAACCACTTTGCAAAGGAAATGTGATGTACACACTGCAGGCACAGCAGGCACTGATGGTCCGACCATTCCTTTCTCCAAGCCCTCCACCATCATTTCAAGCACTTGCTTCTGGTTATGCATAACGATATGCAGATTTTGACATTAGTGCACCACTAGTTTAAAATAAGAAGTCTACATATATTTGTACTGTCTAAAAACGTTGCAAGCATGCGACACATGCATTTGTTAAATAAACAAGAGAAGATATTTGTATGGTATGTCAAGGCCCCTCAACAGATATTTACCACCCCCTCTCCCTATCTCCAGCGGTCCACGCATCCCAACCCCCAACTGGCAGGCCAAAGAAGCATAATCACACTCGGCCTGAAAGACCCTGAGGGCAGTAATGGAGGCACACATCTCCACGTGACATAAGACCCTCTCGCTTGTGTACTAACTGGCTATTTGAGCAACTTTGTTATGTAATGGATTCTACTGAACCGTGAAGTGTATTGACTTTATTTGTGGCGTGTGTGGACACAGACAGTGACTGTGAATATACCTTTGCCTGCATGTATTCAGCATCAGTGAACATTGGAAGAGCTCCTGAAGGCTGCCATGCTACATTTTGGCTAAGAACAGAAAAGATGTTTAATCCCAAAGACAGGTGTGTGTGTGTGTGTGTGCAGCAGTGTATGTTTGACCTTGTATTGCACACACATGACCGAAGAAATGAGCTGTGATGCTTGCAGGGCAGCATGGGAATCTGGAAGAAGTTCAGTGCAAAACAAAGCTCACTCGTTCAAGTCTTTAATACCGATGACCACAGAAACATCGGGGTCTTCTTCCACTGTTCATCCAAAACATGTTCAACTTAAAGTTAGATTGATTTATTGACATATGTGCTTAACAAGTCTTTTATATGAAAAACTGCATTAACTGCAGTAATTCCTTAATTTAATTTCACTTTTAATAAAAAGGCAGGTTACTGCAGCGTGATCTAACATGATCTAACCTAAATATTAATTATACATGTTTTAAAAATGATTGCATTTTACAGCCTCATGGTATCCAAAATGCACGTTTAGCTGCTTCATACTGAAATATTTAAACAAATCTGGAGAAAATGTCAATCCAATAAATCACACTGCATACAAAATGTGTGCATCTAAATTGAAGCTTACTATAACAGAAATGATGGTGATGCTCAGCAGGTGAATAGCCAGAAAAATGCCTTGTCGGCTCTGTGTTTCTACAGTGAAGGGCTGATGTGAGTGAGCTTTCTTGTGCTCGCAGCAGTCACAGCTGAACCTGACAATCAGTCTTGGTGATTAGACTATCACAGAGTGGAAAGAACCGATGGGGTGTCTTGTTACTTTGTGTCTGTCCACTATATCATGACTAGACAGATTCCCGCTGACACCATCGTCTGTCTTCCTACGCTCATGACAAACTCCGACTAACACATCCCTTTAACCTGCTCACAGCATTAATATCCACAACATGAAGTGTACAAAAAGGTCTCATCAGGATGATTTAAACGAGGTTTAAACTATCGTAGCCGACTCTGAGATAGCTGGGGGACAGCATCAGTCTCACTGTCAGAGGCCCATCAACACTGACAGCGACGTGATCCAAAAATAAAACAGTATCCTGGGAGACATTTGTCTAGCTCGACAGTTGATTCACACTCTCTGGCTCACCATGCCAACAGAGCCAAGATGCAGCCAGACGAACACCAAGCACAGCTATGGTATGCACCCTTACAAACATATAACATGTAAGATATTAACAGAGCAGACTGCTCCTTTAGAAATAAACATCTGTGTAGAAAGTATAGATGATATACTGATATACTGATGAAGGGAATGTTTGCTACATTTCATTCAATATGTGCAATGAGAGGCCCGTGTGCAGGCATTAAGGCACACAGATGGAGACCATGAGACAGAAGTGAGAGCTTGACTTTGTATTATGAGCTTAGCAGACAGCAGAAGATAGCAGATAGACTGACATTACACGGCTGTTACAAATTATCAGCCCCTCTGCTGCTCAGGGAAGAAAATGAACCAAAACAGCAGGAGGAAGCAGAGATCTCATCAGCGATTGTGTAATGCGTACAGTAGGAATCAAAGCTGTTTAGCATTTTACTATGAGAGTGTGCATATGTGTTGATAATAAAAGCCATTACTGACCAGCACATATCCAAAGGGGCTGAGTCTCTCCATGCAGACTTCGCTCCACTGGTCTGTGAAGAGGACATCTTTCAGCCTTTTGTTAATCATAGAGTTCACTTCCTGCAGCCTTGAAGATAAATGACACACAACAACACACAGGGGTCAACATCAGACAGCAGATGGAAGTCGAGCTGGTGAATGGGAGCTTTGATAATCTAACAGTGGATTCATAAATGGAAGAAGATCTTAGCCATAATGGGAGAGACATCGCTGTGGTTCAGACCGCTCATTAGCGGCATTGTCTGCAGTGCCGATGTGAGACAATTGAGCATAAATGGACACTTCAGCTTTTGAGTGGAACAAACTGTACCGCAGAGCACTCACCCGATAATGTACATGTCTGTGTTTCCATCGCCCACGTTCAGCCCCAGCAAGGAAGTGATGTCATCAGGTGGCGCAGCCGAACCCACATTCCACGTGATGATGTGCACCCTGTTGGGAAAGGGTGTTATATAATATCTCTGATAAACACACATCTCCTACACACCTCAGTGTCATAACCTACAGACTCAGAGTGAGACAGCAGAACCCCATGTATCTAACTTGATAACAATGACATCATCTTTTCCCTCAATTTCTTACCACAATGTCACAATTTGTCTTTCTGATATCATGTCAGTGTTTCTACCCATCATTTACTCCATTCTTATTAATTATTATGAAATTAATTAATTCATTCTTATTTATAATGACAGAAATATTAAGTAAAAACAACAGACGTTACAAACTGATGATACTGACTTCCAGCTGCTGTTAAATAGTGGCAGAAATTAGGGCAGTTACCAGGCAGCAAACCAAAGGTTGTACTAAAATAATTGTACATACACTTTTTATGTTGTTATGGGAGCAATCATGTAATGAGATTTCATATATAGAAGCTCAGCAGTTAGCAATGTCAAAAAGAACAAAAAGTCTTTGGTTAAAAGTTAACTCTGAACCACTCTGAAAATCCAAATCACCTATTTGAATGTGGATGAAAGGATGTGTTTGTCTGTTTAAACACGGTCTGTCTGAATTTGCCTCTAACCCAGCGTGCACACCGGGACGGGCTCCTACAATCCTGGATCCAGGACGTAATGATGGAATAAAAATGCACATCCCAACCTTCCTACACATGTTTAAGGGCCTACATTTAATGCTGTATTTGTAGTGTAAGGGAGAATGCATTGTGAATCTGAACGCAGCTCTTTATCTTTATCTGTTTAGTAGTGTACAGGAAGTGGAATGTTTAGGGGTCATTAAGTGCCAGTTGTTCCAAGGCACTTGTAGTTCAGCTCCTGAGAAAACTCCAGATATGTTCTATAAAAAGCAGCGCTTGCAGTGTTATTATTAGACTTTCCAAAAGACCCTTCTCACAGCCGCGGCATGTATAACACAGCTGTAGCTGATACAGTTAACAAAGCATACATGTTATCTAGGTTTTCTTGTTCATAAATGAGCTCAATCAGACTATTTTATGTT
Organism: Protonibea diacanthus; assembly: GCA_028641955.1. Lineage (NCBI taxonomy): Eukaryota > Metazoa > Chordata > Actinopteri > Sciaenidae > Protonibea > Protonibea diacanthus. Next base: position 18,082,693 of record CM053985.1, on the reverse strand, counting down.
GTTTTAACACTCTCAAGTATAAAAATAGGAGTTATGACTAAACATTCCTCCCTTTTCTTTACAAATCTCTAGAAATCCAGTTTACTGAAAAGTGGTTAACTACCTGATGATTCAGGCAGTGGTCAGAGACACACCCATTGAAAAGAAGTAACATCCAAAGGGAAAGAAAGACACAAGGTCATTTGTTTTAGTTTTAGTCCCTAATCAAATTCTGTAATTCAGGAAAACATTAAATGTATCCTGACAAACTTGGTGGTATTGGAGTGATTAATTTAAATCAGATGTATCCTGTTTAGAAAAAAGAAACATATAACTATAGTAAATAATTATGATAACTGTATTTAGCAAAAATAGCCACAGTTTGGTGACATGTTTGCTATATTCATGCAGCTTTGCACTGTTGACTATCTGTGTAAATAAATGCTGCATGTGCCAGGCTTATCTTTCACGACTATGTGGGAATGACAGTGTGGAGACGTGCTGAGACATGAATGCTGGAAGACACACAGATCTGGGAACTTGCCTGAAGTCTTCCACAATCTGGGCCTGTGTGTCAGCTGTGCCTGCTACAGAGAGGGCTCTCTGTGCATGAGGGTTGAGGTGAGGAGGCATGGGCTTGCTGGCAGGTGGGTGGGGGACTGAGGCAGCCCTAACTGGGTGGTGGCCTGGACCTTTAGGACCAGCCTTAATGTTGGGTTTGACTGCTGCAGGGTGAGATGGTTTGGGACAACTTGCCGCAGCGCCATCAGGACTGGACTCTCCATGATCAGCCACTGGAGCAGGTTCAGTTTTGGAGTCAGCTTTGTTTTCAGAGATGTCGACGGAGCCCTCTACTCTTGCGCTTCTCTGAGGCCGCCGCGGCCTGGCGGGAGCTGCAGGCTGAGCAGCAGCGGGATCAGTGGCTGGAGCTGCCCTATCTGGTGCTGGAGTTGTTGTTAAAGCTTCTGCTGCTCCATTTGGGTTGTCGTCTCGCGTCTGCCTTAGGCTTGGAGTATTTTGGTCCATCTCTTACGATTTCTGTGACAAAGAAAACAATAGGAATGTTTCCACCTGTAAGACCAAAGCACAGTTTCTGTGGCCATAGAGCAAGGAAGCATAGAGAGATTTCTACCACTGAAACTCGAACATGCAGCCTCTTTCACAAATGACAAGTCAATTCAGCTGATGAGTCATGAGACCCTATTGACCCAGCAGGACAACGGAGTGAGTCATCCAGGCTCTCACCATCGTGACTCTTCAATTACCTGCCTTCTCATGGCCTTAAAAACATATGAATACAGCTGCACCTATTGATAGGAGTAAACACTTGAAAGAACAAAATACATAAAAAACAATAGCTGGAGAGCAGGAAGAGCTTTTGGATGGAAGATTTGGAGTGGAGGGGGGGTTGCATGGTTTATCATCCTTTCTTCTTGTGCCTAAGCCGCCTGCCTGTCCTCCAGTAACCAGGGAGATGCTCAGTCAGTTCATATCAGCTCAGAGCACCTGCCACACAGTAACACAAGGAACTGCTGCACGGTCCAGAACAGCAAAAGTCAACAGCATGAAATAAACAACAACAGAGAGAGAGAGAGAGAGAGAGAGAGAGAGAGAGAGAGAGAGAGAGAGAGAGAGAGAGCTGTCTCTTATNCTCGTTTCCACTCTGCGCCCTGTATTCTTGCAGTATGTAACATGGTTGATCCTGGTGTTATCTCCTAAAAAGTAGCACTTAACAGTAACACCACCAACATTGCATTAGTTCACTGATTTTGGTAAATTTGGATGATACTTTATGGAGACCATGTGTTTTCTTTCTCATTTCCTCTGGCTGCTTTTCCTCAGCTCTCTTTCATTTACAGGGTTTCCTGATGGACAGTAAAGTAACTTCAACCCAGTTGGCTTTCTCAGAACAGTGGGGAAGTGTTGGTGTCTATTCTGGTAGCACAAGAGGTTTAGACCACTGGGAGGAGGAGTTGGGACAGGAATTTTTGTAGAAAGTGACCCCGGTGTTGTACCAAAACTGGAGCTGGGAAAGTGGGCAATGTATTCAGGCTCAGCAGAGAGAGAGAGAGAGAGAGAGAGAGAGAGAGAGAGAGAGAGAGAGAGAGAGAGAGAGAGAGAGAGAGAGAGATCAAACAGACAGAGAGAGCTAAGGAAGAGGACAGGAATGAGAAAGGAAATCTATTTATTGAAGTAACAATCCATTCAATTATTGTGTGAATAAATGTCTGCTTTGCTTCCCTCTGTTTCTGATTGATATGACACAATAGCGATTTAAGCTGCTGTGCACACAGTTTACAATTTTCTGATTTAAATGCAAAACACTTGACATCACAGGCAACCGCTTCAATGCACCGAGGAGAAATTAATAAATAACTGACTAATTATAGTGATATCCAGCATGGTTGATGATAAATGACTGCCACTTGGTCATACAATTAATAGGAAATGAAGAGAAAAAAGATATTGTAGTCCATAAATTGTTAGCCACCAAAGATGACTCCAAACTAAAAGCAAGCAAAGGTTCCCTGAAAATGAAAAATGAGCCACATAGGGTCGTGGTCTTGCGCTTGTGGGCATGTCTGAGCCTTAAAAGAGCTGATTTAGGCACAAAACTGTGGCAGCCTGACCCAGATCCATCAGTCAGTGGTGATAAAAAAGGGACCAAAGAATGTCTGTGTCATATCTTTTATGGAGGGTGAGGGGATACCTAACCTCATGCATTATCAAGAGCACGGCCAAATCACAACCTCTACATGGCTGAAATGACGCCCTGTACATTATAGAAATATTTTGGTCAGCAGGCAGAGAGAGACAGAGAAAGGGAGCTATCACTTTGGGGACAGAGAAACGACAGAGGTTTCTAATAATTATTCACATGACCTTGAAGAGACAGAGGCCGTGACTTTCATGCAGAGAGGGTAGAGCTGCCTCTGTCCTCAACATATGCCCAGAAACATGCTGGTCTTCCAGTTCAACCAATAACCTGGTGCCTGGCTGGGCATAATGTATCCCTATGGTCCATGTATGGCATTTAGTCTGGGGGGAGTATGGAGAAGGGTGGAAGTGGTGATTGGGCACACGTGGGAGTGGGTGGGTGCAAAACGAGCCGAGGAGAAGTGAGGGGGGGAGCTGAGCGAGACAGCCCATACAGTGACAACACTGTGTCTCTCTGCAGAATGTCTCTAAATTGATCCTCTCACACTTCCCTCTGGCACTGTCTATTTTTCCAGGCTTTAATCCCCCCCCCTCTCCCTCTCTTATCATGCCATTTCTCTAATCCTTTCTCTCTCACCATCTTCTCCCGTCCTATCTCACCCACCTTCAATGCATAGGCATCGAATCGCTCACCCCGCCAATTTAGTTTTCCCCTATCCTATATTTTTCCTTTCACACCAGCGCCTACACTATTCCTGACCTAAAATCATTCCACTCCTTTCCTCTCTTTATTTCCCCCTGTACTCCGAGGTGACACTGCTCCTCTAGTGACGGGCGCTGTATTGTTTCCTTCAGCCAACCACCTCACAGTCACTGGCAATGACGTCAACATGCCACAGTCCCAGTGGCCACCGTCACAACAACTGGACATAGATCATAATCAGCTATAATGTGCGGGAGCAATGGAATAAAGAATAAGATGGAAGGTGACCAGCATGTCTAAACCACGTATGAAATGGTGCACAAAAATATCTGGGAACGAGGTGGTACAGTATGTATGACTTAGTGAAGGTGGTGATGAAAGAAGGAAATATTTAAACGTTAGATGTGCTTCTCATGTCTTGTCATGCAGCCAAAATCTAAATACTTGATCTTTCTAGTGCTCATTGTCTTTATCTATGACAGAGCAAGAGCCAAATATTTGCCTATCTGGAAACAGTCATGACAGACTGGCACTTTTTATTCCACTCACGTTCGCCGAAGAGAGGGTGGAATGATTTGATAATAACAAATGTGTCATGGTGTTTACATGCACCCTCCTGAGGGGGTGAGAGCTGAGAGAGCCAGGAAGGATGGAGTGTAACCCAAACAGCAGGCTTGAGCCAGCCTCTTGGCTCCTCCGATGGGATTATTTGACAACACAGATAGCTGCATTTCATGTCTGTCTTCTTTACTGTAAAGGAAGTCATCTATATCCTCACATTAAATCATGTTTTCATCTCTGCTATGCATGGTCGCCTTATGTTGATTGCATTTCGTCCACCTCTTCAGTATTCTATGCTGAAATTACATCCAAAAAGAGTGTTGGTGTTCGGGTGCCCTCCAGGGCCATATGCCCCTGTGACAGGGATAGTAATGATGACCCGGACAGATATGACACCGGCAGCTGCTTCCACAGCTGCATATCACTCTTCCCGGTCCTAGCTCCACTGAGTATCACTCCCCTGTATCCAGGGGCCCTCGTCTTTCTGATCAGGTCACAGCCAAGGCTTGAGGATGTCAAGATGATTTTGCTTACCGTCCAATACTGACGACGGATGAAGTGCTGACAACATGAAGTAAATTGTCTGCACTGCAAAATTATGTTGTAAGTTACAATTTCAGACTCTGTCAATTAGCAGTGTAGAGATCAGCCAAATGGAAACATGTACTTAGGCTTTATTCTGCTGAAAAGGGCTCTCTGTGGAGGAGAACACTCACCATACATCGCACGTTGTCAAGTATCTGCATCTGTCTTTGGACAGACTCATCAGGGAGGATGAAAATAAATCATCAGTGCTTGGCATGTGAAACAAGCCCAACGTTTTTGTTGTTATGAAGTTAAAGCACTGTCTTACAAAGAAGTCGTGCAGTGCCTACGTGTTCCTTCATGCCCAGCTACTGCTTTTTTTTAGCAAGAGTGAAGAAATATGTCCTAACAGACTTGCCAAAAGTTGCAAAAGCAGCTTGCTGATCCAGTAAGAAAACCTGTTAGGTAAATGATTAGTGCATTAGTTCTACAAATTGCAAACTGAATGCATTGTATTGGGAGCCGATGCAGTTGCATAATATTGTGCTCGCAGCTAAGTACTCCCTCAGTGCATCTATCACAGCACATTACATTACTGAAGGAGAACGTGCTGAAACGTCACTGTAAGGGTGCAACATATGTGGTTTATGTAGCACTATCTTACACGAATATGCAAATATGTGTGGCAGCCAAGAGAAGGCTTTTTGACAGGATGTGTCATTAAATATTTGTACACCTTGTTAGGTAAACACTGGAACATAAGTTCTCTTTCAGGGTAGCTGACACTACTATTTGCACCATGGCAGATGTACATATTTATATACCAGGAGAGTGTAATGACTGGTAATGACTGATGCCTCGGCTGAAAGAGGACAGTAGCAGATATGGTATCTGGCCTAATTACACTCTCGCTTCAAGGACAATTTTGTCAGGCTGGGGAAAAAAAACAGGATGAAGGTCATTTAAATTCAGTGTTTTGCCACCAGATATAATCTCAGACACACGGGTGCCTACGTGTGCATGCATTTGTGTGTATGTGTGTCAGAGATGAGGGAGTCCTAACACAGAGTGTGTGTGTACACATTTCTAATCAGTGTGATCTCTATAAACAGGTGATGGTTATAAACTATGACCACACTATGAACACAGACACAGACTCATCTTTACAGGTGGTGAAACAAAAGTAAACAACAACATTACCTGTTTTTTTTTTCGTTTGTTTGTTTGTTTGTTTGTTTGTGTTGGGTTTTGTTTTTTGCTGCACCTATAACATGCCCTGTTACATTATGAATGCCTAAACATAGCGCATGCGTGTGGCTGATTAATCATCACCTGTACCTGCTTTGGGTCTTCTGTGAGGAAAGCGTCTCTGCAGGTGTAAAGGTCGGTGGAGCCTCGGTGGAAGGATTTATATGAATCCCCTTCTGTGAAACATTAACCAAAAACACACTGAACTTTCCTTCCCAGTCGCCTCCTTGATGTGACCATCGGCATTCCACCCTGCTCCCTTCCTTCCTTCCTTCCTTGCTTCCTTCAGTCCGTCCTCAGCGGGGTGATGACAGTGAGCCGGAGCAGGTGGGTCTGGAGCGATGCTGGCGACAGATTTTGCCAGGCAGGCTACATCTCAGAAACACAAACGCCTTCCTCCTGCGGTTAAAGACACAGGCTGCAGCAGCACCACTGCTGTCTCCTGCTCCTCTCTCCGTGCCCTTCAAATTAAAGCAGACGTCCGGGACACAACACGAAACAGAGAGCAAGAGAGAGAGAGAGAGAGAGGGAGCGCTTCCGTAAACGAACAGCTGCCTGCCTGCCAACGATGTGTCTGATGAACAGCGGAGTCCGGCTCTGACGCTCACAGAACTACAGCAGCTAGATGGGAAATATCACGCCTACAATCATGGCGTCCGTACGAGAGCTCGTCCTCTGTCACACGGTCGTGCACCGACTCAACACCGGTCACTATGACAACATTCTCAAAAGCGTCAATTAGAGCGCGAGACAAATGACAGTGTAGTTCTTTTTTAGAAGGCCGTTCTATGTAGTCCAAATCTGTGACTTTAAAGAGCTACTGCCGCCTAGTGGTTGGTATGGCGAAGTGCACGGCATAGGCTAATTACAGAGCAGCAGGGAGGGTTGTTTTACCTTTCAATTAAATAGAAGCACCTGCATCTATTTATTTATTTATTTTAGTTTCTACTTAGTAATCATTAGTTTTTATTTATTTTCCTACTTCCGTTTGTTTTGGGTAATACATAACATAGCAGTATTCTTGATAGATGAAGTGTATTTTCTCAAAACTTTATTGATCAACCTCTTCCAAACATATCACAGTGAAAATGTACTGTAAAAATGTATATATATATATATTCATTTTGTCTTTGTTTTGCTTGTGTTTTACTCATTCTCCATTTTAATGATTGATTTTTTGTGGGTCCTCTACTTTGTAAACCTTGTTTTTAAATGTGCTATATGAATATAATTTTCTTCTTCTTCTTCTATCTTATTTATTATTATTATTATTATTATTATTAGTAGTAGTAGTAGTAGTAGTAGTAGTAGTAGTAGTAATCTTATCCCTTGCTTATATTTCTTCTGTCTCATAGTCTGTCAGTGACCTGAACAAGTCTAGTCGATTTTCCATCCATCCATTATCTGTAACGGCTTATCCTCATCAGGGTCACAATGGGGCTGGAGCCTATCCCAGCTGACCCAGGACGAGAGGCGGGGTACACTCTGGACAAGTTGCCAGTTCATCACAGGATACATAGAGACAAACAACCAGTCACACCTACACCAGTCCAAAGACATTATGGGAAGAAGCTGGAGTACCTGGAGACAGAAGAACATGCAAACTCCACACAGAATGGCCCCAGCCGAGGTTTGAACCAGGAACTTTCTTACTGTGAGGCGAGTTGATTTTGAGCCTGAATAAAATCACTTAATTCAGTCACAAATATACCTCAAAAGGCTTTACAGATTGTATGACTGGAAAGAGAAAGAAACATATAAAAGAAACGGTAGAAAAACCGTAATACATGTCATGTTCACTCTCCTGAAATGTGTTATACAGACAGTACATCTAATACTGATTCCCCCCTTTTCTGTTAAATTTAATGAATTCATACATCCAATATGCAAAGTGAATATGCTACTAATGTTAGCATCACTGTACTGGCTACGGCCTGGGAGAAACTGTGTCACCACATGTGATTAAGTTGAGCAGTATGGCTTCATTTTTTTACAGTTAAGTGTCACAGTTTTGGCAATAAGAGGAGAGTTCAAACTTAACGAGGACAAAATCAGGACTGTGTGCAAAACGGAAGAATATGTCCCTGTTTCACTGTGATTAAATTAAACCTTTACTCAGACTTAGACTACAAACTTGGACTGGAAGTCCTTCAGGATGAGTCCAAGGAGATAAAGTTTGTTTCACCCATCATCATAAAAGTTTATTGGCTGATTATTTATAACTCAAATTATTATTTTATTTACTCGTAAAAATGTCTAAATAAAGACTTAACTTGTACGCCTACTGCCCTATAACCATTAAATAGTTTGTATTTTGACACTGGTTTTCTTCACCTACACTGAGCGGAAGTGCCTGGGATAAGGTGTTACCATGGCAACACCTGAGGGTACTTCATAAGTCTCCATGATCTCTTAAATGCCTGTGGTCTTTGTGAAATGAATGAGTCAAAAGTCCTAATGTGTGTGTGTGTGTGCGCGCGCCCTGTGAGGCCAAAGCCTGCTGGAGAATGTGATGCAGTACAGTAAATGTGGTGAAGAAGGTTGCCTGAAGCTAATGGTGATACACGGCAATACACTAAATACTGCAGGATGTTTTCTCACTGTGCATACATTGATATACTACATACTCACTTGATGGAAAATAACTCATAGCATGTCTATATATAGCCTAGTACACAACAATGATGTAACATCGAACGTAACATATTGTAGTTTGTTTTTTTTTTCTAATAATGGTGCAAAATGTGAAACACAGAGGCAATTGTAAAGATGGAAATTCATGGAGTATTGCATATAAGTACCACATAGAAAATGCTGCAGTCTTTTAGCCCAATTACTACACAGCAGAAGTAATTTGAGTCTTATCATATAGAATATTAAAATCTTATCTTTTTTTCTTTATTTTTGTCTTTTTACCTTTTCAGTGAGTTTCTCTAGGGTGGCCCAGTGCTACTGTATGCCTGTCTCTTCTTCTTCTACTATGAATCACAACAACGCAGGTTTTTGTGCAGTATATAGGTCAGTGTACGTGGTCATGGTAACTTATTCTTTGCTGCTTTCCTCATTATATCCCTTCAGTGTTCGTCTGTCTGATGTTTCTTTGCAGCTCATCAAACCAAACAAGATGACTCAAATCCTGTCTCATGAAGAAATATTTAGAAAATTAGACAAATAACCCTCATTAACCTGGTACAACGTAATACAATCCAGACACCCTGCAATAAACACTTCCTCTGTAAAGCTTATGATACCCATTTTTTGTTGAAACTGTGTCAGAGGTATCAGATTAGTTCAATTCTGTGGTAATTTATGAAGCTTGCGATGTTGCATTACACTAAATCTGACAATGTAATTCAGATGTGTTCAACCACCATGTTTAAATGTGTGTATGTGTTTTATATAAATAGAACATAAATACACAGACATACATTTTAATAGGATCATGTACACTTTAAGAAAAACTGGTTCTTGATATTTGCTCTGGACACTTTTTGTATAATTTTTTTTTTGCTGTTTATGGTTCTTTGGGGACCTGAATGCAAAAGAAATTGACTTATTTAAGTCACAATTGAACTTTTGGTGCTTTGAAGAGACTTTTTATGTTTAATCACCTCTTTTCATTTGGAATAATGAACACACAGAGGGGTTCATCAGTCAGCTTTTGCAGCAATGTGACCTGGTTTTGATAAAAACCAACAAAGGGACAGTTTAAACACCTTTGAACAGCCTTTTAGGTGTGGCTGCCATATGCCTAACCTATTGACTATTAAGTTGTGGCTGTGTGCAGAACTTTAATAGTAGTAGTGGTAATGTGATAACGTATATAAAGTAATGCACAACTTCACTGAATTACTTTTTAAAAGTAATTTATCTGATATTGTCTAAAATTGTCTGTCTAACATATATAATTCACAAGATGAGTTCTCCTCTACAGGTAGGATCTTATCATTTCTGTTTATATAACATCGTTATTACAGTAGCCATCATCAGCAGACAACTTGACATTTTCAGATTAAAATAAACGAGGATAATGAAGGATACGTAAACACTATTTCAGCTTGTTTGTGGTTGCATAAAGTCTCTTTTCTTTTTAACATTTGCGAGGATTAATCGTGTATCTTGCTGGGGATCTCTCAGATAACCAATGAGCTCCTCTTTCCACGCCTCCTGCTCTCTCCTCCGAGACAAATATTTGACGTGGCAAAGAGATCCGGACGTGACATCGCTGCACATCATCAGCCCTCCTCCTCCTCCTCCTTTCTTCTTCTTCTTCTTCTTCTTCTTCACTTACCTGACTTACCTACAAACATCTGCAGCCACTGGTCCCGGAGCAGAGCAGAGTCCTGGTTCACGATCGGAACCAGGAGCAGGAGCAATAATGTGGCTGATCGTGTTGGCCAGTTTACTTCAGTGCGCCTCGGCCTACGATGTGGACCTGAAGAAACTGGACGGGCTGGCAAAAGCGAGGGTGGAGGTACAGTAACACCGTACCCTTCATGATATTAGGCTTTATGCGCAGAAGTAGGCTGGGTTATGTTGTGTGTGGCTGTGGGTACATTTTCTGAGCCTTATTTGGGTAAATGCGTGAATGGATGCGTTTTATTCTTTAAATTTCCGTGTTGGGCGCATGCGTGAGTGCTTCTCCTGGGGGAGTCTCCATGCATGCACACTGTCAGGCAGTGTAGACAATATATATGTATAGTTTATTATTTGTATTAACCATAAAATCTACAACAAAATGAGTTTTTAGCTGAAATTGGGCTGGGCGTGTGTAACTGGAGGTCGGATTTCTGCACAAAAGTTTCCGTAACTCTACACTTCTTTTTGTGAGAAATCATACACTTTTCCCTCAGGGTGTCACCAAATCACCACCCTGCCAGCATCACTGAAGAAAAGCTTGTTATCTGTTGCTATTGTTGTATTAGTCACACCTGCTACTCAATACCCGAGGCTCATATTTCTGGGCTAGGCATCCTTCCCAGGAGCCTAAATCTGTGCTCTGCACAAAGGATTGAACGCTGCAGTGACACCAGAACATTAAAGACTTACTGAAGTGTTGTTGAAGGGAAACATAACCCAAAAACTGCAGCACAATGAAAATATGCAGACACATTTCAGTGGCTGAAATATGTCAGTTATCTTATTGATGCTTCATTTCAAAAGTACGGGAGCTGCTTGTAACTGTTTCCTGTGTCTTATGTTCTTTTTGTAGACATGCGGTGGATGACAGCTGAACAGGCTCAGAGAGGTAAGTTATCCTCATTATGTAACACTGTCAGAGGCCTAATCCATGCCTGAAAGTGCTCACTGAGAAACATTTAACATCTAGGGTTTCCTATAATCGTCCCCACCGTTCTGTCACTGAAACCAGTGCTAAGTGAAAAACATTAATCCCCATCTCTCTCTGCAGGTCAAAGCCTTTGTGGTCCAGGACATTCCTCTTTAGTATCCTTTCACTCAAGCACACTGCTGTTACTTGTTCTTAGATATGTCTGATCAGATGCACATTGTAAATATCCCAGCGATCCTTGACCATCACTACCTCAGCCATAACCTGGTGATGAAGCATATTCCTGGGGCCGACCCTGAGCTTGTCCTCCTGAACCACTATTACGAAGAGCTGGATGTAAGTCTTTGCTTTGCAGTGAATTTATAGTTGTGTTGTACTTAACAATATATCAAAGCTCATATATGTAGAATGTGATACATCCTACACACTCCAAAGGACTTCTGTCTCCTCAGCAAGTGGAGACCAGTTTGGTCTCTGTATTGCTGTTATATATTTACCTGTGAGTCACCAACTTAGTCAGGTAGCATATATTATTTATTGTTTATTTGACCCATTGTTTATATGTATAAAATATTGAGTAGTGCAGCGAGTCACAATAAGATCCTGCTGCACTGAAAATACCACAATAAACTAAATGTGTCACCCTGGAATCATCACTTAACCCGTGTGCGTGTCCTCCGTAGCGGATCGCCCTGTCCGACATGACCCGCTCTGAGATCAACGAGCTGCTGGAGAAGCTTGGCTTCTACAAGAAGGCTCAAGCCGAGGACGAGGTGCCAGAGGAGTTTCGCTTCTCTCCTGCCAAAGACAGCCCGTTTAAAGACGCGCCGCCGTACAAATCCTCCACTTCCTCTCTTGCCACAGAGAATGAGTCCAATGCAGTCAAGCATACTGACCTATAACCCGTCAAGAGTGGAGAAAAGTAGGAATCTCACAGTACCACCCAGCCCCATTGCTGCTCCACGACCAGCTGGTTATTGCAGTTGATAATAGAAATGCTTGTCATTTCAAAATAAGGCCAGCAGATCCTGGATCAGCCCTTGGGTAAGGACAAAATCTTAGCATCAGCAAAAGGCCTTTAAGATGTCCACAGTCTGCACATATTGTTCTTGCTGTTTGTTCTTCTTATGTTTGCAGCAATAATAACCCTTCAGGCTGCTTTGTGAGTGCTTTTCTACTCCCCACACAAAGACTGGAAGTGTGTATGTTTTGTTTTTGTTTGTTTGTCTATCATGTTGCCATCAGGCTCCTCACCTCACTTGAGTTCTCTTGGGTGTCTGATTGCTTCCTACCTGCTGTGAAACTGAATGAAGCCTCAGGCTGAAAACTGTCTGACTGGCCTGAGGTTGATGCTACGTGTTCTGGTGGGTCGGACTGACGCACACAAGAGGATTCAAGTGGAAGTGTTGTAAAAGAAGAAGATAATAAAATGTGAAAATTGTCTATCCTCTCTGTGATTTCTCTGTTGAATATTCATGTTCTCATGCCTTTGAGTGTAGATTTGGCAGATCACAGACTCTGACGTATGAATTTAAGCAAGTTCGAGCAATAATCCACAAACACATTCATTTCTCAAATTGGTTTTAATTCACATTTAACTGTGGTGCACAGAAACATGAAATTATAATGTGTTTAAGCTCTTATGTACAGCACTCACTGCTTCGTGGAAGGTATTCGTTTTTCGGCTGGCAGCAGTGGCAGCGATAACTCAAGTAATTTTTTAAAATCTACTAAAACTGAACTTTTAAGAAATAACATTTCAACTCTGGTCGGATTTTAAACATCTTCTCAAAAAGGAACCTTTTTCAAGTTTACAAGCTGAATAAAAATCTTCATTTAAAAATTTTCCTTAGCTTCGTGTTGTAAAATATACAATTGGCAGTCGTGTTAAGTCCTGATTACTTATAAACTTTAAACAGAAAGCCAGCTTTCATCAGGCCTTGAACTTACTCAAAATATGACCCCCAAATTTCTTTCACAAAAGAAAAAAAAAATCGTAGTAGCTTGAGCTTATCAACTAGAAAACTTTAGCATAATGTACACACTAAAGAAATGCAACATTTCAAAAACACCTACTCAAGCATAAATAAGGAGCCCTCTAAAAGAGCTGTGTGTGAGTGTGTTTGTTAAGGTGAGGCAGTGATGCTCGGCAATGATGGCAGCATTGCTGTGAGGTTTGTTTTTTTTTTGTACATATGCTGTCAGTCGGGCAGCGCAAAATCTGTTGGACTGTGAGCATCTGTGCTGTTAGAATAATATTATGATGATACAGTAATACAGGAGGGGGCACATTGTTAAAAAATGTTCTCAGTAGCACAGGAAGCAACGATATTAATGTTGCATCCATCTGAAAGACAAAGAACACCCCTCTGCTCGTGTATTAAATATTAATATGCTAATTGATTACATCGACACGAGAATAATAAGTTAATTAAAATGCATCAAGCAACCCGAGTTTGGTAAAAATAAAAGTACCGAATGAAAACCAAATAATAAATCATGTGGTTAGGTATATTTTTTCGTCTTCAGTGGACTTACCGACAGCAATGGTAGCAAATTATAATAATTACAAAAGTGTAGCAGAGAAAAATGTAGATATAAATAAATTAAAAGGGGAAATACTATAAAAATATTTCTCTTTTCTCTCTCGATGTATTTTTCAGTACACTATCGTAGTGACATAGCCACTGCACGTTAAATATCAGCTGACTTTGAGTACAAAAAAAAGGAAAATTTTAAAGCTTAAAAGGATTTCTTATAGAAATTTTGGCGCTCTCTCGCTGGAGAGACGTGGACTTTGTTTGAACAATGTGTGTCCAACTGAAGTAATGAATGCACATCAGCACTGCCAACAAAGATAATAAGCAAACTGATACACAACAAACACACACGCACACACACAGACACACACACAATCCCCAACAATCAGAGGTGTGCAACTCTGTGACCCAGCCTGACAGTGTGAAGATGGAGCTGAGGAGGGTGAGTCAAGGCTGAATGAGGTCACAGGGTCGACCCATGGACATCTCGTATCTGCGAAGGTGGTTGACGAGAGACTGTACGTAGGTGAAGACACATTTGGAGTCGGGTTTGTTACCCATGATCATCATGTCCTCCACTTCCAGCAAAGGCATGCAGTTGGCGTAGGTCCTGAGGAACAGGCAAACAAGAGACAGTTTGTATGAGAACGAGGAAGATGAACAGACGGGATGGGAGAGTCCCAGAGACGGAGTAGGGAGGAGGATATTCTCTTGAGATTTGTCATGATTAATGATTTGTCAAACTGGTGCAAGTGCAGTTAAAAGTTAACTTACACACACATCTAGATTGACAGACTTGAGGACTTTGATGTCTTTTAGCATATTTTGTCTCGGTTTCTTTCTTTAAAAGCTCTCTATAAATAAAACTCAGTAATACAGAGTGTTTCGATAAACAGTTTTAGGAACTAAGCCCTCACATATGAGCTATGCAGAGAGCGACCACAGGGTGGCATTATCTCCACGTACTGTAAATGTCCTGAGACATCCGACACAAACAAAGAGTACAGTAACACAAGCAGGACAAGCCTAAATCTCTTGAATGACCAAAACATAAATGTCAGCATCATAAAATGTGGTTTGTTATTCAAAGAACTAAGGACACGGGTTATTCAGCACTTTGCTATTACAGTATCTTTAAAAGGCTTTACAAGCCAAGTGCATAAACACCTGTAAACTATCACTTGATAAAGTCAGCGGACAACAGCTTTTCCGTTCTCTGTTTTGTTTCTTCACTCCTCAGTTTCAAACATTGTGATGCAGCAGTTCCTTTTAAAGTGCTGAGCTGCAGAGGGTCCTGGCTCTCTGGCTATAAATGCACACATGGACACACACACACACACACACACAAAACACACTCACGCTTACCATGTTTGGTACCTTAGACCTCAGTAGCTTCAGATTAACATAAAAAATTATAAGCCCAAAAGCAGCCAGTAAAGGAGTTTTCTGAACCGTCATATCAGCTGCTTAAAACATGCAGTTACACACACACACACTCATACACTCCCCCTCCATCCCCATTAAGTCTGTCAAAACCAAAGTTTGGTTCCTGCACAGGCTCACCCCCTCTCTCACCATGGGCTCAGATTTAGGTGGGGTGCGACTCTAGGAGGAGTTTTTGGTTTTAACCAGGCCCTTCGTCACCAGACCTCTGTAGAACTCCTGCAGGTACGTATAAACGCACTTCCAATCCGGCTCGCGCATCTTCACCATGTCATCCACATCCAACAGCTGGGGACAGTCCACTAGTTTCCTGTACCGGCACCCGGCAGGGTGGGGAGAGAGATGGGGGAGGACGAGGAGAGGAAGGAAAGGCAGACCCAAACAGAGGGAAACAAAGCAGAGGATGAGGAGGACAGATAAGAAGAAGAAGAGAAGGAACAGGACAAGACGGAGATAGTAGACAATATGTGGGAAAGAGAGGAAGGAGGATACAGATAAAGCAGTGAGCAGCCAGATGAAACAGATTGAGGGTGACGAGACAGAGGAGGAGACAGAGGACACAAAAAGAAACAATAACATTACATTCTCTGTGTTCACAAATATATCCATGAGTTGACATGCTTCATGAACATCATGATACATACAGTATGTGGCAAACACACACACATACATAAGACAAAACAAAACGTCAAATGAGCGTCAGCTGATGCTCATTCAGCCTTTTTGTTTGTTGTTGTTTTTTTCTGTGCGCTACAACAAAAGACTTTTGACCATTTCAATACGACTACGTTCTGTCAGAAATAACAAGACACGATGAAAAAAACAACAAGGATTCTGCAAAATAAACCCCACAAAGATACAATACAATCATATGGTGACTCTAAATACACACTGGTGCACAGGAGTGTGTGTGAGTGTGTGTGTTGGGACTTCTAGATAACAACAAATTGCTGGGAGGGTCAGGAGTGCACGAGGGAAGTGAGTGATGGTGCAACACAAAGGTGGAAAGGCGAGGTCTGTGGTTGGGTGGCAGTCCGGTGTTGAGAGTATAAATAATTAACATCAACATCAGCATTGACATTATCCTACTGGGAGCATGTGAACACACACATACACACACAAGTAGGTGGGTGGAGGGCATCACAAGTGTGGATGGTGTGATGCAAGAGGGATGACAAGGAGAGAAGGAAAGGAGAGAGATTAAGGAGTAAAAAGGAGGGAGAATATCGGAGGCATAGCTGAAAGCTCGTCCGTTTTTTGTTGGGTTTTTTTAACCTGGTGGTTGTTTGGGGAGGGTTTGCTCATGGGTCTCTGGTTTAGGGCAGACGGAGGGTGTCACAGCAGTTACTCATAGTAGAGGACAGATGGAGAGTGGAGGTTTAGGAGTGGATGAATTAAGAGTAGTGGCAGTAATGGGGCTCGCTCAGCCTTTAGGTGGTTCGATACACCTGGGAGAGAGAGGGAAAGTTAACAGCGGGACGTCAGTCGAGGAGCTTCCACATGTTTTCGGTCCATCTCTGTACTTCAGAAGAGGATGTTGGCAAAGAGAAACACTGAATGAAAGCTTGGAGGATTTACAGAAGGCCTGTGAATAATCTGTATAATGCAAAGAAAGGGAAACGTGTTGGTGTGCTGGGAGATTTTCATTGTGTATTCACGCCTCAGTTTGAAGATAACGTCTATATCTTTAAGCTAAAGAGGTAAGCTAAGCCTGCAGTAACTTCTTCTGCTGGTTTCTCTTGTCATAATCTTCCCATTTTCTCCGCAGTTGATGTGGTTTCTCCAACAAAGTCGGCTGATGTTCTCACTTGCAACAGGACAACAACAGAACTGATGTGGTTAGTGGACACGTTACTTGGACAAACGTGTTTCTTGTGTGTACTCACTCAGCGTTGCTGAAGGCCACCTCAAAGTTTTGCCTGCGGTTGCTGGGGCTCAGGGAGCTGTAGTCAAAGGCTTCAGGGAAAAAATTGTGCACCAGGGCACAAAACGCCATGCCATTACTCCAGCTGGATGAAAAATTCTGAATATCCACATGCTGAGCGAGGGGACAAACAAAATAAATATAGAGGCAGTGATGAATAAGTGATAGAAACATTCCCAAAGTAGGAGAATAATATCAGCCACAGCTTCACTGGCTGGCAATTAAAATGAGCAATAAGCACACAGTGGGTTGCTGTGGCAGCTTGGCTCACCTCATATGAACGGGTCTTGGCACGACACCAGTCGAGCAGCATCTGCTTGATGGAGTTTGCATTGGGTACACCAAAGCTGGTGGAACGCTGGACCCTGTTTACCTTGGCGACCGCTTGATTTCCAGGGCTAAAAGAAAAGTAATTGTGCATTAATATTTACATGCTTTGACGTGCTCCTTTTCTTTCTTTGGTAGCAACACCTCTCTGTTTATCCTTACCCGCCGCCCTCCTTCTCAAACTTCTCTATCATGGCTTTGCGGGCCTGCATGGCGGACGTCTTTGGCAGAGTCTGAGCCCTCATCAGCTCCTTGCGTCTCTCCGCCTGCCTTCGCTCTATGGCGGCCAAACCGCCGCTGCGAGATGATGTGTCATCCTCGCGATCAAACACACTGAGGCAGGGACATGTCGAAGTTCATTAAGTTCATGGAAGTGCGTGAATGTTAAACTTTGTGTGATTAATGTGCTAATATTTCATAACTTACCTGCCCACTTTTTTGCTTGCGTTAGAGGAGGAGGAGGATGTGGAAGAGCTGAAACTATAAGATTTTGACTGGACTGTCCCTCCTGAAATAAAAAAAAAAAAAATAAACACAAAGACATCATGAACACTTACAGTGAGCTAATATGATATTGTAAGAGAGCCAGAGAAATAAAGCAATGACTCACTGTCTGTTTTCTGCACATAACTGGCCTCGACAACAGTACTGCGTGATGATCTGCTCCCATCATCTAAAAACACACACAACACACACTTTATTATTTGCCCCAGTCAGGCCATTATTTATTACTGTTCGCTGTGTTTTGTGACTCTGTTTTTCTCCTTTTCCACTCAAGATGTTTTTTTATGTCTTGTAAAGAAAGAAGTCACTGTGAAGAAGAATTAATTCTTTGTTGGCTTGAGTGGTTAAATACATGAAGGAATGCACAGGAGGAAAAGAAAGGAAAAAACTACCAGACTGTGCGAAGCGGTCTGTCTTGGTGACTTGGCTGAGGCTTGAGCCATCTGCTGACTTCTCCACCTTCCTCATCATCACCTCTCCTGCCCCGGCCCCAGCGCGACCCTTCTGCGTTCGCTCTTCTCTCTGCTGCCGGAGCTCCTGCAGACGGGCCTCACGCTCCTTTTCTCTCTGGTCTGGGGTGGAGGAGAGGAGAAGAGAAGAGAGAAGAGGAGAGGAGAGGAAAGAAGAGATGGAGAGGTGGTGGGGAAGGTGGAGAGATGATGTCAGTGGAAAAAGAGGAGGAGGAGGACAAGAGATCTTAAACAAACTGCCAGCACCTCATCTGACTGCCACAAAGATGGATTAAAACAGGGCTTCCAAATTTGAGGCGATACATTTCAGCATTCTTTCCACAGTACCGTAAAATTCCTCTGAACACACAAACACCCGCAGGTGGGAGGCTCACAGCTGAGCCAAAGCTGTCAAATAATATGTACTGCACAAACAACACAGATCAAAGAGAGCAAACACGCGGTGATCGTCGCCTGTGGAGGGCTGTGCCAAGTCCAGCAATGTCCAGAATACTGATACCTGCACTGCTACCTCCAGCTTTTATCTGAGTGTGTACATGTATGTGAACATACTGTGCAGGGTTCATCTTACACATTTATTCCTAAACTCTCTATTTAGCTATGAGTGATATTTCTTTGCAGAGGTGAGGGCACTGAGGGGATGCCTTGAACTCGCTGCATGCACGATGCCACTGAGTGCACTGCAAATTTTTCTAGTGTAGACTCAGATCTGGAAATCCAATTAAGAGGTTCGACTGTCAGCAGGCGCCTGGTGAAATCACTGCAAATCGGAACACACTAAATGCGGCTGCAGCACACTGAGGTAAGTGTGAAACGCTTTCATGCACATTAACAAAACTGTCAACGCATCCTCCATCATCCGCAACAGAGATCCGAAAGATAAACTGTTTAATAATTGTAGTGGTTTGACAGTGACAGGATGGTGCACACAAAAAGACAAACGCAGGCAAGTATCAGTTATTAATGCACACTGCACACCAACCTGCCCTACCCATTTCCTCTTGAGTACATCCCAGCTTGGCCTCTGAGGGCAGAGGGGATAAAAATAATGTGGAAATTGCAACTTTGTTTATAATTGATAAAAAAAAAGTTAGGAGATAAAAGTGTAAGGAAGTGTGTCTACTGATTTATAGAAAGCACAGGTCATGAAAAAATGAAAACTTTCATGTGGTTGGAGTAACAGATAGAAGACTTCTTCTCTTTGTGCTGTTACCTCTCTTTTTCTTGCGAAGGTCTCTCATTGCCGCGCGGATCAGCTTTCTCTCCTCAAAGTCTTTTGACTCATCGAGCTGTGGAGGGAAAAACACAAATGGAAACAATGAGAGGTCATTCCTAACAAAAAGCCAAAGAGGCATGGCTCTATTTATGCATGCAGTTCTAACATAGCATTGTGCATGCACACACAACACTGGGCTGTGACTTTTCCAAATATATCCTCACATAGCTGGCAAGATTTACCGTGAAACGTTATGCATGACTGAAGCTATTCTACTTGTTACAAAGTGGTGCTTTTAAATCTAAATAATCCAGAATTGGGTGTGAAGTACCATTTTGTCAAGGAGCTCTTCATCCTCGATAGCAGCCAGCTGTTCCTCAGTCAGCTTTCCGGAGCTTTCGTTAGGTTTGGCCTGAGAGCCGGAGCCGTTGGGGATGGCTGGGACGTGACACGGCACCTGGGCGGACGGGCCAACTGAAAACACCGGTTCAGAGGCCACAACGGGCTCTGTCTCCATCTGCACAAGGCACATAACACAAAGACACATAGCGTGACCAAGAGCATACACATCCTACATGCAAAAGGGGAGCAGGTTCATATTAATTAGTCCCAGATTGCATGAAAAGGGGAAAAAGGAAATTGTGACCTTAGCTGAGAGCTAACCTAGCTCAGGTTTGAAACCATGATGAGGGTTTAAAAAAAAAAAAAAAAACATAACTGAAGCGTGCTGACATTTGGGATGTAATAAGCACATGAGGATTTTGAGAGGAACACACTGCAGCCATAACAGACTTGAGTGTGTGAGATAGTCTCCCTCTAATAATCCCTTTTTGCCTAGTCACCATATCACTTAATTTCTTCCACCCCTTCTACCTTCCAGCCACGCTGGAGAGGGTGACAGTAAGCACATGAGAGCGAAACAACTCTGCCAAGTTACTGTTAATGCGGTTCATGGAGTGTGACTGACACACTGAGTGTCTAAATGATACTGAGCTGATGTGAACCAAGACTTTATGTGACAAGTACTGTACACCACTATAGCTGGGAGATGGGAGAAATGCATTAGCAGATATAAACTCTGAGGAAAAACATCCTGAACCATGCTTTTTGGTAAGTACACCACAGAAGGAGCAGTGCACGTAGGCGCAGTGGAGGCTGGGGAGTGGTAGAGCACCATAAGATAACATTACAGGTCATTAAGGTAAAGCTGGTCGTCCACCAACATATTCTGAGTGACCATAAATCCTACAGAAAACACCTCTTAAATGTTCATATGGTGCCGAATGCCTGTGGCAGACTATGGGCTCTAGCTGTGGCTTCAATGCTTTTGTTGTAACTGAGTCCTGGAACAGATATAGCTCAGACAGTTGGCTCCGTCCCTATCCACAGCTGCCCGGCCCTTTCTCCCTGCGGGCCCCAGTCAGGCCAGGTCTCACCACGAAGAGGGACAATACCCAGCACAGCCACAGCACTGTGTGATCATGAGTGACCACTGGTTTTAAGACCTTTCTGGACATGGGACAGACCGGACTGAGAGGCACTTGACCGACGAGGAATGTTTTGGGACACAACACAGCCAAACAAGGGCTCTGAGTCCGAGTGGGGGGAATGTGTGTGGGGTGAGAAAATCCCAGATAACCTTAATGCTCGAGTCATGTTTAATTCAGCTGAGTGTACCCATCAGCATCTGAGTCACTGTGACATACAAATGCTCCTTTTGTTTGTTTTTTCCTCTAATGGAAGACGAACTATAATCCTTTAGAAAACCTTCCAGCAGCAGAATTATGATGAGCTAATATGGCACTGAGGCACAGGGAAAGTGGCCAGTGTCGCTCCTCATTATCACAATCATCTGTCCGCTAAGGGGAGTAACATTTAAGAGAGATCCATCACCTTTAAAGGAGCAGTTGATTGACAGACCCAGCTGTCTTTGCAGGATTAGAGAGAAATATGAACTCTGGCTGGTTGAATAACTTAAGATAATGCTGCAAATACTCGATATCCCTCAAAATGTCACCAGCGCACAGACACACACACAGAGTTTGTTACGTAATCTGAAGAGCACATAGAGCAAACAAGGTTAAAGATGAGGGCCAATACTGTCAAGAACTTGGTGCATTGATCTCTGTAACAGGATGTAAGACCTTAAATCCTGTTCTTGTTCAGAAGCCAGACAAGTAAAACCTTTTTGAAAAACGTTTAAAGTTCATGTTCCTACCAAAATCAACCTCATGGATGATTTTATGAGACTTAAGGCCAGGGACACTGTTACTGTTAAAACGTGGTCACTCTTTCCTCGACCAGGAAGTGTATCCACTTAACAGAACACTTGCATGCAGGCACACACACATGAACGCTAGCCAGGACACGATCAGAAAGACATGGTGTCAGAGGATTAGAATACCTCCGTGATAGATTGTAGTAAAGGTGGTCAAACTTTTTTTTTTTTTTTTTAAATGACACTAAAACCAACGAGAAGCTAAGAGAGGTGCAAGAGTAGATCAACATGTGCTGGAGCAGAGAAAAGAGTGTCACTGGCATGGCGGATAAAAGTCATGGCCAGCTGATGCACAGGTATTCTAAACACTTCAACAAAAGACTTCAAGCAGCTTATTTTAACTAAAATGGGTCATGATCAGAATCATTAACAAAAAGCAGTACCATGCTGTCACAAGAAATGTCTGCCATCACAGAGGGTAGAGAGAGGGAGCGACGGGTCGCAAAGGTGGGTGGGTGAGGGACAGGTAAAGCCTCCAAATTTTGAAAAGAGCTTATCTCAGTAGATAGAGAGTTTGAGTCCTGGGGACATGATATAGTTTCCTGGGGTTCACATAGAGTATCCAGGAGAGTATTCTGGAGTTCACTTGGGGTTTCAAGGAGAGTGTCCTGGGGTTCACTTGGGGTAACCAGAAGAGTGTCCTGGGGTTCACTTGGGGTTTCAAGGAGAGTGTCCTGGGGTTTACTTGGGGTAACCAGAAGAGTGTCCTGGGGTTTACTTGGGGTAACCAGAAGAGTGTCCTGGGGTTCACTTGGGGTTTCAAGGAGAGTGTCCTGGGGTTCACTTGGGGTAACCAGAAGAGTGTCCTGGGTTTCACTTGGGGTAACCAGGAGAGTGTCCTGTGTTTCACTTGGAGCCTCCAGGTGAATGTCTTGGGGTTCACTTGGAGACTCCAGGTGAATGTCTTGGGGTTCAATTGGTGTCTCCAGGAGAGTGTCCTGGGGTTCACTTGGAGACTCCAGGTGAATGTCTTGGGGTTCACTTGGAGCCTCCAGGAGAGTGCCCTGGGGTTCACTTGGAGCCTCCAGGAGAGTGCCCTGGGGTTCACTCGGAGCCTCCAGGAGAGTGCCCAGGGGTGAACTTGATGGACAATCTTGAGGAGTGTCATGTCGTGCTTCAAGTGCAGAGTCCTGAGGTGTGCAGGCTGGAGGATCACTGGATGAAGGTGGAAAATCACTGGATAATTTTGGAGCTTTGGTTTCACATGGAGATAAAGGTGAGCTTTTAAAGCTGGGGACTGAATATAGTAAAGGATCAGGTAGCCCCATTACTTGACACAGAGTCTCAACTTGCCTCACCAGTCTTTCTTGCTGGATCCTCAGCCTCAGGTTTTCCTCCTTCAGACTGGCAAAAGCCTCGACCAGAGGAGCCACCTGAGCTGCTGCCTCTGCTAAACGGGCGTCCACTCGCTTCCAAAAGGCTTGCAGGTCAGTATGGACCTCCCCCACTGCACACTGCAATGTTAATTCAAATTTCCTTTTGCAAAACTGCTCGTCTTCATCCTCTACCTCCTCCCGAGCAAGCAGTTCACCAAGCACTTCCTCCAAGCCTGACTCGGCACACGGACTATCTAGGCTGCCCAAAGCCTCTGGAGCTTCTGAGGCTGGGAGGAAATCCAGATTTACTCCAGGCATGGCCAGACCTGTTGCACCCAATGTTACACTGGTCAAAGTCCCTTTAGTTTAAACTTAAAAGTCCCAAAAACAACTCAAAAGATTGTGTCCTCTGCCTCGGATGTGAGGGTAAAAGGTGCTCTCTCTGTCTACAGGGACTTCCAAAACAATGCACGTTCTTTATACCCCCAGCAAATCTCCCCTCTTTACTGACCAACACCCTGACAGCCAATGAGCATGCAAGGAATTCTGTTTCCCAGGCAGCAGTAGCCCAACCCCCTTATTTCCAGGTGCCATGGACATGTCTATTTATCTCCTGCCCCGCAATTATTTCACTGAGCCAGTCAGTCCTGGGGCACTGGTGGAGGCCAGAGGGGGAATGATAGTGTTGGCAACGATTTAGACAACTCACCCCTCCCTCTTTCAACTTTCCTTTTATTTAGAGCCTTTGTCCTTCACACCTCGATTGGCAGGCAACGAGGGTTTAGATGTGGCCTTAAGCCCGGGCTGAGCAAAGTTATATGTTAGTGTTTCACTCCTCTTCAAATTGCTTTTGAACAAAACGCAACTGTATCATGACTTATTAGGTCAGTTGTGTTGCATGACTGTTATTCAAGGCAGATCTCTGGAGGGAAGATCAATCCATGAAGGACAAAGCAGACATAGTCATGACAGAGCAGACTGGGTGACCAGTGAGCCTGAGCTGGGGCTCAATTCTCCACGGCTCTGGGCAAGGATGTTGGGAAAGACATCACAGACCTTCCAAGATTTAGTTTTAGGCTTACTGGCAAAACAGCAGCAGTGGCCCCGGCTGCTGCTCATGTGGATGCTTGAAGTGTTTTTGTGTTAAAGAGATTTCCAAGAGCACTGACAGAAGTCTGGGTGTGTGTTGTTCATAGTGTAAGATGCTCAAATACATATTTTATGGATTTATTGGCATACAGAAGCTCTGAAGCACAACAGAAGACTTCACTGTAAATATTTGTAGCTTAACAATGAAATGTTGTGACAATTTTATGAACACAAACAGTGCATGACTCATGTACGATCAAAATAATCAGGACTGACATTCAGTGAAGAACAATGTGACAAAGGGCAGCAGTGGTCTGATTTACAGGTAAGCAAAAGTTCCCAGGAAGAATCTGGCCTCGAGGGAGAGTGGAGAGAAATGTGACTGGCAGTCGGGGAAAGTGGGTCAAAGCCCAAGGAGGACACGGCTCTAGTCTTACCATGCATCAAAGCACTGAACACTTTACCCACAGTAAGGCGAAGTGAAAGACGAGGAGCAAGACAAATAAAAAGACTAGAAGCTACAGAACAAATTTCTGTATGTGTATAGCTCTGCATTTCTGATTATTAGTTTCCAAAAATTATGTAACGTAGCTTCTAGCTGAGCTATAAAATTCAGAGGAGAGCAAACAGAGCAAAGAGGAAATCAAAATCTAAGCTGGCAAGAAAACGTCAGGAATAAAAGGCAGTGTAAGTTCATGCAGACATTCAACTCTTTCAGACCTTTTGTCACCAGTTTGCTGGGTTACGTGTGAACTGGTTGGGTAACCAGTATGTGTCATGGATCAGCGGTATGTTAACAATGGGGTCCTTATAGCTTTGTGACACTAAGGCAATCCGTCACTGACTGTAGGCCTGTAGACTGTGTGTCCATGTCCACGCAGTAGTAGTGGGACCCAGAGCTTGGAAGTGGTCATCTGTATGACTACAGGAAAGAGACTGACGCTCCTATCATCACCCTGGTTATAAAGCTATAGCATTGTTTATATTTGTGTTCATGGCCAAGTGCAGTGGGCGGCATGAGACGAGCAGGAGCAGCTGAGATCACTCGAGCAGCAGGCATCAATAATCAAGGGCCGGTCTCGCCTGTCTGTCTGAGATACTACAGGCATCTTGACTGTGTCATTAATTTATTCTTAGTCCTGCTTTTATAATAAACAAAGAAAGATTTTTTTTATTGTTTCAGAGTCTTTCCATTATTTATTTAATCTAAAATGTTTCCTTCAATGTAATTTAACTGTAATTTAAAAGGCAAGAACTGATGCTATCAGCATCAACTCGGTTTATTGGAATGAAATAAAATGCCTCTGAAAATAACACTGAGGAATTAGTCGAGGTAGCGAGTTCTGAAGTTAGACCACCGAGGAGATGCTCGGACCACCCAAATAGATCAGAGTCGCAAGACAGGAAACTCTGTGGTCAATAAACAACAACAAGCTTATTAAAACCCACGTACTGTCTTAATATCCACACACTCTTCTTCCATGAAGAGCGTGAACACAGAGGTCGACTTTGAGTGGTGACCTGAGGTGTCACCTCCTCTTATGCAACCTTGAACTTTAACAGGACCAGGGAAAGTCTGAACAGGTGGTCTCTGGATCAGTCTGAAGGGAAACAAGTTGACGCTAACCAACAGTGTCTGCTGCTGTTTTAACAATCTCAACAGCCAGGTCGCTCAGGCTAAATGTTTGTAAAACTGCAGATCCAGGAGAAGCAGGTGGAGCGAGAGAAACTTTAGCCTATACAATGATGCAGTTGTTTGGATTCGCGTGACAATCAGTCATGCCTGGTGTGTTGCAGCCACTGTTGAGGACTGTGGCTTAAACTTCATCCCCAGCAGTTGTGAATAACAACACAGTTAGCTGGAAAGTCACAATTTTAGGATATATGACGCAGCTATAATCCATACTGTGCTGGTGGGCTGCTGTAGGATATAGTGAGAGGTCCTAGGAGGTAAATTTAGTTATATCACACACATTTTAACACTCACACAAAGACCTTACCTTCATGTCGTTATGGTAATCAGCTCAGACAAGTGTAAACCTCATCTCCTGCAGAATCTCTGTTCTCTTCCTGCAAAATCCGTTCTCTACAAGAAAAGGCTGTCGTGCTATCTCAGTTCGTACCTGCCCCTGTGTTTGTGTGTATCTACAAGGCCCTAACTGATGGAGACAGTCTCATTCCAACACCTTAAATCCACCCTACAGCTCTGTGGTGCCTCCTCCCAGCCCTAATTAACCAGCTCCCTGATCCCATAACCAGATTGCCGCCGCGCTCAACACAGCCATTAAAAACAGTAAACAGGACACCATTTCTCCTCTCCTCGCCCTCTCCAACCCCCACTCTCCATTCACAAGAACACTTCCTTTCATGGAGGAACAAGGAGGTTAAGGAATGAGGCAAATGGCAGCTTAGCAGTTCTTCCTAAACCCCCAGAGGTCACTTTGAGACGGGAGGGGACTGGTTTTTACTCCCAGCTCATTCTGTCACTTTTCGGCCGATTAGTGTGCGCCAAAATTAAGAAGCGAGAGCTGCATCTCTGGGTTTTAGCCCTCTAAGGAGAAGACGTGATGAAGAACTTGTGTCTGCATGTGTTTTAATGAAGCTGGACAGTAATTGGTGTGCATGAAGACAGATAAGTGTGATTTAGGAAACATTTCCCTGATAAATCTCAGTGGGCATGGCCTGCAGAGAGAAAACGAGGAATGCCCGGAGCACCTCCCTCTCCTCCTGTTCTTCACATACCCTACAAGGATAGATGTGACTGGCTACCCACTCTGTGTTTGATAAACACTGTTCTTCCCTCCTCTCCCTCCTTTTCTCACACTCTGTCTGTCTTTCACTGTCCCGGCTCGCTCGCTTTTAAGGCCTTTATAGGTGATTGTGTCCGCAAAAACACAGCGAAATTCAACTGAGTCAGTCGAGAATGAAATAGTACATGAAAACAAAACGTTAATCTTTAATCTTTGGAAGGAACTGGGAATGTGATTTAATGCATGTTTGACAGGTTCTGTTGAGTTTCTGCGGAGCCTCAATGTTGTAATAATTTCCCAAAGAATAACTTCTAACGGCAGACTGTTACCTTGATGGAGGATCCAGAGGAGAGGCTGGATGAGGAGATCTTGAATGGTGTTGCTCTGAGGCCAAGGGTCAACTCTGAAACACATAAAGACACAAATCTATATCAATGCTCAGCATAAACTTATATATATATATATATAGCACAGAGCCATGGGCTGAATAATAACAATCTTCAGAAGACCAAGAAAGGTCCTGCTGCCGTATGTATGTCTATAAATGTGAGCATGTATGCATGGTCGGTGGTAGCCATTAGTCAGTTACGTAAGCTGCCACAGAGTCATAAACAACACGGCCTCATGTCTAATAACAAGAGACAAGTGAGAAAATGTCGATGACACCACCTTTAACATAAACAGCGCTCTCCACTCTCCTGCAAGAGTATGCACATGCATGTCCTGATGTCAGACCCCATCGCCCCCACCTCACTGCACGCTATATCATAAAATGCAGGATTGATGTACACCAGCGCAGTACAGTGTACATTAAAGATTCTTGGTAGGTGTTTTTGAGAGATCGGAGACACAACTGGAGTCTGCCTTCAGTCAGTGAGAGACGGGCAGGCTCCCAAAAAAGGAGCCTAAACCATTAAAGCCAACTGAGCAGAAGAGAAACCGTGTGACCCTCGTGGAGGAGCACAGAGGGGATGCCGATGTGTCCTAGGAGGAGGGGGTTTGCTTGTAAGAGGTGAGGAGGCTGTAACTGCACAGGTCCAGCTTCAGTCTTAAATAAACTGTTTGGGTTGAAGGTCCCGGTTGCTGGGAAGAGCTGAAACTTAAGATGTGTTGTTTGGACAGACCGTAACAGCAGCTGTAGCAGCTTTGCTTCTGAAATGACTCCTGCTATTCATGTTTTTGTTCCATGCAATTAATGAATCTCTGCTGGGACTGTTTACACTATGAATATGTACTGTGCTGAGCATGAACATTAGATTATAGGAACACTGTTTGGAGGAGACAGTCAGGTCAAAATGCTGACCATGAACTGCAACATCCCTGGTTCATGTCCTTTTCCATCTCTCTTCCCCCCTCTCCTGTCATCTCTGTTATATTATGAGTTATGGTTTCCTCACTTTTGACGCAACACTTGTCACGTCCTATTGAACACATCAAAGGTGTTGCATCGAGCCTCAGGAAAAAAAAAAAAAAAAAAAAAAAAAAATCAGCCAGCTAACATGGACACCTTTTCTTGATAAAGAGGAAACATGAAGACAAAAGGCGGCAATACCATGTGACAAAATGTCTCCAGCCACTCAGGATGCAGCGATCAACAGACATCAGTATTAACAATGGTATAAAATGTCACATATACAATGAAAACCAACGGCAGCAAGGCAGCAAAAGGAACTTTGCACCATCAAAACAGCCTCTACTAAAAAACAAAACAAAACAAAAAAAGCTACTGCTTTATACCATGAATTTCAATAATCGCTGCATCTGCTCCAGCCACATTCAAAGTGAAGATGCCACAGCGTCTCGCAGTGTCTGCTGGGCCCAAATGAATGACTGAAGTAAGTAACGGGGGCGCAGACAATATCTACAGCATGTAACAAACAAAACACTGTACTGTGTGGGCTCACTCAATTGCACTGTAACAGTATTACTATTCAGTCTTGCCTGAGACAGCCAGTTGTTCTTTCCATTGTCCCAATATACTCTCTGCTACTACTGACCTCACCCCCTCCACACTGCAGCAACATGCCCACACTATAACAAATACCCTTCAGTACAACCGTGCTGCTTCATATTCAGCCCTAACATCCATCCCCACTCATCCATGTTCTTTGCTTGTTTAGCCTCACAAAAACCATTGTTATCATCCCACTTGTGACCGATTGCTTGGTGCCGGTTTCCTCCTACAGCGACCGGGATTTCTTTGTGATCTTAGCATGTTAGGATAGACACAAAGCTGCTGAATTAGGATTTGTATCGCCTACAACACGATGGGCAAATTTCACCTTATAAACATGGTGTATGAGGTGATTAAACAAACAATGCATCATGTTAGGTGAGTTATTTGAGTGCTGTCGCTGTTAAGTTGATGCCCCTACCTGGTCTGCTCTGTCCCAGAGCATTCGTGTTGATGCGTGGGGTCATGGTGGAGATAGGTACGATGTTGCCCCTAGCAGAGGATGCAGAGGAGGTGGTGGTACGCCCATCCTTGATCTCAATTGTGAGGAAAGTCTTCATGTCTGGGTCTTCCTCTCCCTGGGTGACCTGCTGTTCAGCCTCTCTCCCTGGGGTCCTGTCTTCCTTGGAGTTGCTGGAGGCGTGCACATCTTTTTCAGCTGGCTGCCTCGTCCCACCCATGGAGTTCTGCCATTGGCCGGCTGAAGACAGAGGTTTGTTGGCCACACCTCTTGGCTGAGGTGTGGCGTGACTCTGGGATGCGGCAGAGGTGTGAGACGTGGAGTCACCATGTGGCCTTGCTGGCCGGTCTCCAGATGTGCTGAGGGATGCTGCTGTGTGTGTAAACAGCTCAGTAGCTCTGGAGAAGTTTGTCTGACCTCCGCTGCCGGAGATGATCCCATTCCTCAGAGGAGCTTTCTTCAAAGCTGGGACATTTGGGGTCTGATTGGCCTCTGTGAACTTGCGCATTCGGTCACGTACAGAGTTGGTGCGGTTGAATTGTTCCAATACAACATCTTTCTTCTCAGGTGCTGTGAAGACATAAAGCAGGAGGGGAGTTGATAGAAAAAAACTCAACTCATAGATCATAGCTAGATCCTTTCCACCACAGAGGCTGAATTTAGCACATTTATAGTCTCTTGCACTCATCATCTCCTCCTCCACTTCAAAAGCCCTCTCTACAAATCCCATCCCTCTTTTGCTCCTCTCTCTATTTTGTGGACATGTTTCTTCCACTCATGGATATCTTTTTCAGTCTCCAATCCTTAATACTGTCAGATAATGTGTATAAAGCTCACGATTTGGCACTGATCCTCCAACGAAAAAAAAAAAAACACCACTGATTACAGGAGAAGATATTCACTGAGGTCATCCTAACAAAGAAGAAAAAAAAAAAAAAAAACGATGTGCAGCTTGGAAGAGGAAAGCCACAGTTTATAGTACAGTGGACACAGGAAAGAGCGCTGTCTGGTAGAATGACAGAAAATGGGTGTATGTTATAACATGCTCTCTCCCCTGCACTCTCTGAGTGGCCCTATACGGTCACACTAATGACTGTGATTGTCTCCATACGCTGGAGTCCTACAGGATATGAACCATCTGGTGTGATATCATCACACACTTTAAAGTTCTCCACCAAGTAAACCAAAAAAAAAAAAAAAAAAAAACCCTGCAGATATAAAGTTTAGATTTGAGACATATCTTATCTTATCTATAACTCTGTTATTAACTTTTACATTTAATCCATTAATTAATTAGTCTATAAAATGTCACAAAAATCACAATTTTCCAGACTCCAGAATATTAAAAGTTCAAAGGCTTTCCAATTCACTGAGCCCAAACATATTTAACTAACAAAGATTTTAAAAGAGAGATGGATGCAGCAAATCTTAAAAAAGAGAAATTATTAAAGTTTGTTTTTTCCCCTTGATAAGTTTATAAAAAATAATGTTGAGGGTTTTTATATTGATTAAATCAGTTCAGGGCTAAAAGTTGGACGAGTTTCTTACCAGAATCTTTTGCTTTGATGTGAGAGACGGGCAGATCGCTG